>OY728120.1:1078907918-1080157918 GCA_963277665.1 Viscum album | reverse complement strand
TTCCTTTGAAAATAAAACTAAAACATATTAAGTAATATTATAATAATATAATGGTTATGGTCATAGGAAAATATGTTCTAGTTAAAAACATTAAAAAATTAACATTCTTTTCAAATTTATGTTAAGAGATTCAAAATTGACCCATATGAAGAATATTAAAATTTTACTTTTAAAACATTTTAAAATTAATAAAATATAATGTAAAATAACCTTAAAAAATCATTTTTGTTTATAAATTAATGTTCTTGAATTTTTTTTATAAAACATGGATATTTAAGGGAAAGATTCATGATCTAAAATAAGTTACAAGATCAGTATCACTTAAAAAAATTATTTACATTTTTTTAATTAATAAGAGAGTAATTTGAAACTAAAAAATTAAAGAAAATTCATAAAAAATGATTTCACAAGATATGTAGTTTAATAAAATAATAGCATATGATTTTCCTCAAAGGAACCTTAAACATAAAACAATCTCGAAAATAAATGATATTGTAACATAAATCCTTAACCACTATGGTAAATTTTGAATCAAGTCATTGAAATAAAGTGTATGATATTGTTTTTAAAATATAATTAATTTCATGAAGTAATATGTAAAAATTAATTCATGACATAGTATATACAATATATAATTAAATCATAGTGCATGTCATGAAACATTTCTCATGAAAGTGAGATTGAGATAATGAGAACCCATACAATGTTCACAACTTATAAAGTGATAATTAATCCACGAATTAATTATGTGAAAAAATATAAATCCACATAAAAAATTGTCCATAAATAATAATACAATTTATAGATCAATTAACACATAATCCGGGTATAATAAATTCACTTGAGTAAAAGTATAACCTAATGAATAGAAATTGAGTTAATAAACCCCTTACCACTTGATTACATCCATGTAAAATACCATTATATGAAATAATTTCAATTGTATAATAAAATACCATGAACTATAGAGGATTCATGATATAATATTTAAAATGGAATTATATACACCATATAAATTATATTAGGTGTATAACAATTAAATATCCCTCAATGAAGGGGAATTGAGACGAAACCCTTTACCTTGAGCTGAGACGTTCCATGTATATCCTTTAACTCCCATATAATAAAATTGTATAAATTTTTTAATTTATTGATAACCATTTATAGGTTTATTAAATTATCATTAAACCATTTTTTCTCATACTAAAATGAAATATTTAATTACATAACTAGTTAAGTTTACGTCTTATGTTTTGAGGGTGTTCAGTTCATAATTTCAAGTCAACTTAGTTATGTTGACCATGGAAAAAAAGATAACTATTAAATTATATAAAAATTAATAATCAAGAAATAATTATAATTTTTATACTTTAATTATACCTTTAAAACCAACAATGATATATGGTTTTGAAATATTAGTTACATTACAATCATGGACATGGTATGATGTATGTACACATGAGTAACATTTTCTTTTGTTAAAGAGACTCGGTGAAAGAAAGAATAATAATTTTATATTTAAATAATTATTATTATATGATAAAAATTTTATTATATCTTTAAATGTAAAAATATATATTATCCATGTAGCACAATGATGAAAAATAAATCAGATAGTTTCTTACTGCTGGTAATCTACATGTACACATAGGCAATGTTATCGTTTTTCAATAGATGGAAAGATAAGGAAATAGATTAAATATTATATTTATAAAAATATTATTATGTCATTAATATCATATATATAAATTAAATTCATCATTATAAATATCCTTGACTAGAGGTGTTGGAAAATGAATTACATCGAACAACGAGGCAATAGTTCGTCGTATAGAAAAACGATGGTTTCATATCCCATTTGATGGAAAAGAAGATGCATATAGGTTAATATATTAATATAATAGTATATAAGTATATAGATATATTTATTTAATTATTTTATATTGGGTTAACATTATATTAAGGAGGTATATGAAAAAATAATATCAATGTTTTGTTAAGAACTATATCCTTTCATCAGGCACCAACTTTTTTTATACCTAAATCCTCCTTAGGTTAATTTTATGATCAATAAAGGGAATATATGGAGTTATTAGGTGTGTTTTGAAGGGTTTTTATTATGTTTTTGATGATAAATATGACCATCTAATTTGGTATAGGATAAGAGAGTGGGTGTCATTTATAAGTGGGGGAGAGGACACGCTTGGAATTTTTTTAAAATTGAAAATATATAAATAAATTACTTAAGAAAAAAGAATCCAAAATGAAAAATTAATGAATATTATATGATATATGGTCTAAATATAGCCATAATTTTTTTATTGAAGTTTTTAGGATGTTTTCACTCTAATCTATTTAGTTTAATCCCTCGTTAAATCTTTTCTAACCTTAATCATGGTAAAATATTTTTATTTCTTTTACTATTTAATAATACAAAAAATTAATTTTACATTATTAACTTATATTAATTTTTATTATTCAAAATACAGAATCCATTTTATCATATTAAATTTAAAAAGTGGAATAATTTAATTTAAAATAAACCCACGAAAAGCGATGAAAAATGATTTTGAAGAAAAATTCAGTTTTATGTAATAAAATTCATACCAAATTCAAGTATAATGTTGATTCTAATAACATTTATTGGATTTTTTTTATAAAAAGGAACAATTAAATTTTAAAACTAATCCAAAATATAATCTTACTTTGTAAATACTTAAAAGGAAAAGACAATTTTCAATAAAAAATTATTATTTTTCATTATTCATTGAAAACTCAAACATTTCAAAAAATTCTCAAAAACTCATTAAAAGATAATTTTTGAAATTTTTAATTTTAAATTATAGTTATTTTTTTCAAAATTAAAATTAATTTTTTTAATTAAAATGTTTTAATAAAACCATATAATTCACGAAATCCCATTTTGGTTAGAAATATATTATTTTAATTTTGGATGAAAAATTAACTTACATTATTATAATGAATATAACTATAAAAAATACAATTAATTAAAATTATTAATCAAAAAATTAATTTTTTGATATATTTTAAAAGCTCATATTTTTCGTGGTGTATCTTATCAATTATCTATTATTATTTTTCTTATTCTTTATGAAAATTGATTAATTTTCTTCTTCTCATTTTTATATATTTTGTAATATTACAATTTCCATGGACTTAATTAAATATATTATTTTTTATAGTTGATATTAGTTAAATATAAGGTGTTTTTATCTTCTTAATTCCCATATTACTTATTTATTGTTTTGTTGGAGTATATCCCTAATACCCCTAATGTTAGGTTCATCTTCTCATCATATTGAATCATCCCATCATACTTTCCGCATTTAAGGATTGTTCTATACTGTTTCTAAGTTGGTAAACCACTTATTCATATAATAATAATAAATAATTATTCTGGAATCATTTTATGGGTGATGGAATTTAATTACAATAATGTAATTTCTATGAATATAGTTATTATAAATTGTTTTCTAATATGTGAAAACCATTTTGAATAATTTGGTTCATGTTATTATGTTATAGTTTTGACATGGGAATTATATATGTTTCCTATATCATGTTTACTTATTTACATGGCACATGTTATTCGTGATCATGGTTTAGAGATTTATATAAGGGAATAAAAATATTATTATCCTTTTTTCCTCTATGAACAAAATCATTATTTTACTGGATACTATTTAACTAGTTTGTGAATCATTTTGAGTAACATATTTACTCAATTTTCTAGCCCATTGGTGTGTTTTATATGATATAACATGGTATAACTAAGAAAGTTAACATGGTAATATTTATTATGTCATGTGGGTTATGATCATGTACTTCTCATAAGGTAAATAGGCTGATGGATATGGAATAGATTATTAGACCCTAATTGAACCTATATTTTAATTTCTAATGGGATAGGTTGTTATACCCTAACTGAGTATAAAATTCCCCTTTCCATGGGATGGGTGATGTGCACTAATTTTAGAAACCTTAACTCTAGTAACCTAGAGAAAGTGTCTAATTTATTATATTGGCGTAGATACAAGTGGTCAAATCCTGAAGGGCCAGTATATTTTTTGGACATAGAGAATGAGATACAAAAATTATACCAATTTTAAATTAGGTATATAATATAAAAAATAGTAAAATAAAATGCTTAACATCCTTTAACCCCATTAAAATGATCCATCATCATATCATTGGTAAAGGAAAAGAAATAAGGGTGAACTTGAATGCTCAGTATGGGTTACTTACAACAGAATATGTCATGAATTAATGATTAATAATCAATTTGGAATAGTAAATAAACAAAAAAACATTCCATTTAATCAATAACATTAATTTAATGATTATATAAGGCATAATAAAAATGAAAATCTAAACATCTAGTCATTCCATTTAATCAACAATTGGAGTGTAAAATGAATTCATGGATAGTATCAATGAAATTATCTCATAAATAACAATAATTAAATTATCATCAAATGGATTAATTAATAATATATTCCATGATCAAAGACATCATGATATCTGTACCGTCAAGACCTTATGTCAATAAAGTATAAAACTCTGGGTAAACAACCATTTATTTTAGACAACTAATTTGTCTCATTCGACATACCAATACGTCATGGTGTTATATTATTTTAGACCCCACCCATCACTGCCTATAAAAATAATTCCTCTGATATAAAATTATTTATTTAATTAATTAATCAGTATTAATTATCAAAAATATTCATATTGAGTAAAGGAAATGGATTTTTCATCATTTTCTAAGCTAATTATATAAAATTTAAACTAAACACAGTGTATAAAAATGGTATACACCTTAGGAAATAATATTATCCATTATACAAAGAATTTTGATGTTTAAGAGAAGTTTAATTTCTATTGAAAAATTATCAAGGGAAATTTATTATCTTAAGATAAAGTTAAAAATCAAAAAATCAATCAAGAGATGAGGTTTGACCATCAGTTAATCAAGAATATAGGTTTTTATAATAAAATCTTGTCCTTTATAAGAATAAATTGAATGGAAGTGAAATATTAAAAATAATATTTCACAAAATATTTTTCTTTATGAAAACATTGAAAACATATAGAGTAATTTTCATTTCATAAAATATTTTTGGTAGTGGGGAAGTCCGTTATCACCGTATACATTAAAAAACATTCCTTTTATCTTTTCTCCAAAAACATACCTTTAGAAAAAATAGTATATATTTTCCTTTTAAACCATTTTTAAAAGTTAAGGATAAATTAAAATTCCCTTAATAAATCATTTGAGTACATAAATACACTTTTGTAAAATAGGTTTAAAAGGTAATGGAATTGAAGAAAAAAATATATGATTAAAAGGGAAATAAAATTGGTTTTTATTTTAAAATTTTCTTTGTTCGATTCATGCAATAAAGATAGGAAAAGTTTTTAGTTAATATGGAAAATCTTTAAATATCTATATGATAATATTATTATTGGAAATTACAAATGATAAATTATAATATGCTATCAACAAGGGTAAAATAAATCCCAAAAGAAAGTGAGATTATAAAAAAGATTCTTACCTATTTGGAAACCTTCTAATTATGACCCCTTGAAAGGATAAATGTGAATTGAATCATTAACCATAATTAATAAATACTTATTCATGTTATATATATAAGTGGTAGTATAAACACCATATAAAAGTGGATAGGAGTATATTAACAAATATGTCTCAATGGAATGTAAATTTAGATGAAATCCCATACCTTATCCTTTTTACAAGATAAATTTGATTTAAAAAATTGTATAATGGTTTTAAAAATGTTATTAATTAATAACAGAAACATATTAATATTTATAATATCATATATTATACTCTTATAACATGTTACCACCCATTTGGTAACAATTTTTAATTATTACTATTTTGTGTGTGTTAATTTCCTTGTTTTTCCATTCATGTTTTGTCATGAATGTTTCAGTTTATATGGATAGGATATATATTAATCATCTACATAATTATATTAATGTTTAAAATATCATATTTAAACATGATATTCATTTTTATAATAATTATTTAATGTCAGACATGGAAAATGAGTAGCATCACTTTGTGGAGATAATAGGTCATATGCACGCATGAGTGATAATATAATTTCTTTAATTGTTTAAAGGGTTAATAATTAGATGATATATTAATATTATAGAATTAAAAAAATTCACATTTATAGCATATATTTATTATTTCCTTCATTATGACTATATATGTGAGTCGGTGATGGAAAAACAATAAATTAGTTTTTGAGGAGATAGTCCTTCGTTCACATAAGTAATGGATTTATTTCCCATTTTATAGGTAAGGATATGGATAAATATCATGAAATAAATGTAATAACATATCATTTTATGTTTTTTCTTGTGATATTATATTTTAAGTGCTAATACATAATAAATGGTTGTAAAATAATAATGAAAAAAAGTTCTTTGTTATGATGATTACCTTCTCTTAGGGAAACCTCCTTTGGATATATTATTAAGAACCCAAGGGTTGGATTTTTTGGAAGAAAAAATGATCTATAATGTGTTTAAGTATCTTTTTGAGATATTTTTACATGGTTTGGTCGAGAGAAATAGCTTGATTTGTGTCAAGAAGTGAGGGGAGAGAATGCCCTTTTATAACTAAGGATGAGTGTAGTTTTTGTAAATACCAAAAACTATTCAATAATGAGAAGTCACTCTCAACCCAAGTTCCAAATAAATGATAAATAATTTAAAATAGGGAAGTAAAAAATTCAATAAAAACCTCCAAAACATAAAAAAATTAAATATATTTTTCACTTATTCTCTAACTTTACCTAGTTTTACCATTTTAGTTTTCACCACAGTATGTAGTTTATTTAACCTAGATAATTTATCCTTTAAAACTAAAATAAATTGAAAATTATTAGTTAATTTATACCCAATGGTCCTAAACATGTAAAAAAATTAATAAAATAAATATTCCACGTGTTTGATAAATTAATTTTAACACATGTGCATGTAATACACAAAACCTCATTTTAACATTAACAGTATTAATTAATTGATACCATTTTAACTAATCATTATAAAAAAGTATATATTATTAAATTAAATAAATTATTATGATTCATAATTTTTAACCCATTTTATTAAATTCAATTCACATAAGTGACAATTTTTAGTTCCAAAACAAATTTGCAAATTGGTTGGAAAAACATTTTTTCAAGAAATGCATTTTTCTTGTATAAGATGATCTTATATTGACTGTATTAATAGAAATAATCATTAAATAGATATAACATATTATAGATATTTATATATTGTTTAAATTTTATTTAAATGTTTCATCATTAAATTTTATTTTAATTCATTAAAATTTATAGGCATTATGCCTTTTTAAACTAAAATAGTTTTATGAAAAAAATAGTTTTCTATAAAATACTATATTTTTACATATAACTGATATTATATTTGTTTATATTAAATTAATAGTAAATAAATTGTTAATTATTCATATTTTTACACATTATTATAAATAAATTTCTTAATTTTTAAATACTACATTTTTTATTATTTATAAAATCTTATTTCTAAGTGAAACTTTAAAAAATTTATTCTAATATTTTTTTTTCAAGTAAGTTCAAAATCAATATTGATCCTATAAAATTAGAATTTTTTTCCATGAAATATTGAAATTTTTATGTTATTATAGTTTTATTAAAATATAATTCTCACCTACTATAATTGAGGCTCAGGTGTTATTCCCTCAAAATAAAATTCATCCTTCAATTTTTCATGGATGTAACCTTTTAATAAAATAAGGGATATTATTTTTCATAACATCCTCTATTTACCACATTTATTCCTCTTGTTTATGATTTATAAAAAGTACCATTTCTAGTCCACTCACCCAAATCCTCAATTCTGACTCTCTAGCATAAACATTCTAGGTGAGATCCTCATAATAATATATATTAGGTTGAAATTATATTTATTTAGAGGTGATCTATTTAATTTCATCTGGAATTTCCTTACTTAACAATGATATATAGAACACATCATGTAAATTATATAATCTTGGTGTAATTCCCAATTGATAAGCCCCAAATACAATTATTTCCCTAATTTCAAAATGCCTAATGTATTTGGAGAACATTTTTAAATTCTTATCAAACCATTTTACACCCTTCCATAGATAAAATTTCAAGAAAACATGATCTCCCAATTGGAATTAAAATTCATTCCTTGAAACTCCTAGTTAACTTTCTATCATGTATGTTTTAAAATTTGTTTTGGTTTTCCTTATTCATTGGTTGAGTAATTCCAAAAATTAATTATAGATGATACCTATAATGGTGAAATAAGGAATTTGATGGGATTTTCAATATAAATCATAAAATTTTGGTAGTCTTTTAGGGTTTTACATTACATGTAATTTGGTTAAATAATGGGTAATAACCCCCTATTATATGTAGTGTATTGAAAACACATTGTGAAAGGTTACATGCCATGTAGAGCTCACCCATCGTTAAAATATAAGCGACCATTTTTATTAAAAAGGATATGGGGTTTTAGTGTATCTAATTCCCATGTATTACATGATGTGTCAAATTATTAAATATTTGTTTAAATATTTCAGGCATAGATTTTATAGGGCGTCATACGGGTGTTGAGGCTTGATATGTTTTTGAATCATTATCCTCTATACGAGAGCCCTCTACCTAGTAAATTTTGGGTGGTTCCCTCCCATCAAGATCACTTTATTCTGTGATTGATTCCCATTGTGTTTGGATTACTTCTTGTCGGGTAAGAATTCCTTCTAGTTCTTATTTGGTTTTTGTTCAGGATATGGTTTGGATCTGGATTTGTGATCAGAGGGTATTTTATAATGATCCTTTTCAATTTCTTGGCATTACATTTCATTCTAAGTCCATTATCTTGGTTTCTGATCATCTTTGTCGAAAGGTGTTAGGTTTCTAACATGTTGTGGTAGTGTTTTCTTTAAAATGGGTTAATTTGATGAATTTTATTTAATTCCCAATAAATTAATTTTTTGTTTTTAATTATTTGAAGTGATAAATTTTTTCAAATGATTTATTGGAAAGGAAAATGTTTTAAAAAATTGGTTTTTCTTCTTGAATGGATTTTCTTGATTTGGAAAGGGGTTTTAAAAATTTTTATTGGATCATCTTGGCTATGAAAATGTTTTATAAAATTGTGATCATGGTTTTTAAATTTTATTTGATAGTTGCACATCGGGAACCTTGGGTGCCTAGGGATAGAGACATGGGTAAACATTGTTTGTGTTACACCACAAAGAGGTAACATTTTGTGATATCGATTGGCGAGACTTGAAATAAATTAGATCCAACATATTCCTATTTAGGATTTTGGATGTATAGTACGTACTATCCCATGGTCTAGATCTCAATAAAATGTGTTTTTTAATTTTTCATTTATGGTTATTTATCACATGATTGTTTTTATCATTGATTGTGGCTCAAAGTCTTTTATATGATATTGTGTCACATAGATTCACATGATAGAATGTTTTGTTGATATTTATATACCTTTTTACCTCTTAATGCATGAATATGATTTCTTGTTTATCACTTATAATTTTCAAATTTCTAGATCGAGAGTACGAAAGAATTTTATGGAATCCAAGGGAAGAAAAATGGATAATAATTTACAACTAGATTTATTTTTTGAAAATTATTTTTAAAACTGTTTCATTTTAAGATCTATAATTATTTCATTATTAATATTAGGCCTTGTATAGAAACTATGTGGTATCATACTAGGGTTTGGATCAAACCCTAATTTTGAATTTAGTTGTTTTTAGACGTTTTATTGATGGATGCATGTAAAGAAAAAAGTATCTTTTAACATTATGGCCTCTCTGGTTACTATTTCTTTCAATTTGGGTTGGTTTAGAAGTGATTGTTGGTTATATGGAATCTTGAATTAATTTTTGGTTTAGCCTTTTTTGGCTTGGGATTGTATTTATTTGTGGTATATTTCCTATTTCATCTTCATAATTTGGTTTTAATTATTATTTAAATTATATTCTAGGAAGTTTTTCTATTATACCATTTTAACCATAACATGTGACGTACTGGTTCACATAGCTTGTCTTGTTGAACCGGGCTGGTTCATTACAATTTAGTATCAAAGGGATGATCAAACTAAATCGGGTTTTTACTACCTATGTTTGGATCTCTGTCTTAGAGAGTCTGTAGTTAGGACTATCATAATTAATATAGTAGGTTTTGAAAAGGGTCCTGGCCAACTCACTTCCTTGACTAAAATCGAGTTACCATTGGTGGTTAAGATATTTTTACTAGGAATAATATGTGGAGTTTGAGGTCATTTAAATAAATTTTATGGGATTATTATTTAAATTTAAATATTCCTTTTTAAGTAAGGTTTTTTTTGGTTGCATTAAAATTCATAAATTTTTTATGGCTTTGTTATCAACTCTTGAAGTTGGTCAAATGGTTTTGGAATTTTTTCATGATAGATTGGTTTTTGTCTTTTGTTAGAACATTCCTCCAGGAAGATATCATCCAAATTTGAGAGAGGAATCTATGAGATATATTTCATAGGTGATCCCTCTAGTAGATCCTCTTCTAGTAGAATCTATTATCTTAACTATTTAGACTCTCTGTCAAGTGGGTTTCAGGAACCTAGTATGCATAGTGGATTTTGGCTTAGAATTTACTAAGCGATACCACCCATATTTCGTGGTGAAAAAAAAACCCAATAATTTGAGTAGTGTATTGGGTTGTGAGGGAGTATCATCAAATTCTAGAAGAATTTGGATGAATATATGGTTGATATTTCCATGTATATGCTCGAGGGACCGAGAAAGAAATAGTGAGACTTAATTGTGCATGTTAAGTTTCATGGAGATCTTATCTGGGCTTCCTTCAAGAAAATATTTAACTAGTTGTTTTATCTTGATACATTTCAAGTAGAAAATAACTCAAACTTTCTAACATTAGAGCATGGGAAGCAATCCATTATAGATTATTCTACCCTTTTTTGAGTTTGTGAGCATGGCACTAGATCTTGTCACTAATTAGTATGTCTGGACTTGAAGGATTGAGTTTGGATTAAGGATTTATATATTTTTGATGTTGATAATTCAGTGACTTCTACCCTTTATGGAGGTAGTTAAAAAGGCATCCTTAATAGATGCAAACATATTTGGTAAGACAAGTTTGAGTGGAGCTTCAGTTGGTTTAGTGGTTAGTCAGGGTGTATCTTCAAGCAATAAAAGGAACAGAAATAGTGGTCAGTTTTCCTAGGAACTAGTCTTATGCATGATGATAGGGAAGCATCAGTTTTTCTATTAACAGTGTGGAAGGAGAGGTCATACAAATCATTACTATGTGGTGGCTCCTAATACTTTTCAAATTTTTGGATTATATTTCCATCCAAAACACTTTTGTGAAGATTTATCTTAAGGAAGTATGAAAAGATCTACTCTCACCAATGTTTTGACGGTTCATGAAGATGCTTTTGGGTTTGGTGGGTATAATACTCTTACTAAGGGTGATAGTCATGCGGCTAAGACTAGACACATTTATGCAGTGGAGTATGCTCTATAGAAATCTGAAGCACTTCTAGCTACTGTTAAAGGTACATTGTTTATCTTATTTCTATGGTTCTAGATTTTTTAGATACATGTGATTCTCATTATTTCATATCTTCAATATTAGTTGATTAATTAGGATTGCATTTGGAACTTATATTTTTCTTTTTTTATCTTTCCATACATTTGGGAGAGAGGTTTGAACAACGTTTTAGATGTACCTCGTGTTCGGTGATGATAGATGACTTTGAGATGAAGTGATACTTCTTAGTGATTGATCGTGACATATTCATATTGATTATCAATATTTTTTTGATGATCAATTTTATATTCCGTATATATCTTTATTTCTGTTGAGTTTATTTATTATCCTCTGAAGGGTACAGTCATGTTTTTTAGGGTGAGTGGGACATTAAATCAGGAAGTTAAGGGCATGTTTCTTCTTATACTAGGGTAGTATTGTGTCAGTTTTAAGAGATTTTTCTTAATCAAGATGAACCTTACTTGGGTTTCCAGCTTTATTTATTTGTGTGTGAGTACTCTGTGGTCTTTGTAGATAATTTCTATTGTTTTTTCCACAAAGAGTGGTCAAATTTACTATTTACCCACTCCTTTATATGATTCTTATTTCTATAATTTCTTGAAATATAGAACCTACAGAGTTGGTGGAACATAAGGTACCACTTGATGACCTAGAGGCTAAAGGATTTATTCATCCTAGTATTTCATCATAGTCTTCACCATTCCACTTTCCTAAGAAGGAGGATATAATCCTTAGACGTTGTACTGATTATCGAATGTTGAGTCGGGTGACCGTTAAGTAAAAATATCATTTGACAAGGATTGATAATATATTTGATCCTCTTATTGGGGATCATTAGTTTATAGGGTTGGATTGTGTTCAGGGTTTCAATAGTTGAGAGACTATGAATATGACATACCTAAGACAACATTTAGGAATGACAAGTGTTAGAGATCTATGAGGAAGTGAATTTTCTTAGGCAGGTGATATCTGAGATTTAGAAGTGTGAGTTTCAGATAAGGAATTGAATTTTTGGAGGCATGTGATATCTGCAAGGGGAATCTTATTAGATCCTAAAAGTAAAAGGGAAATTATGTCACGGGGAAACCCCCTAAATATGTTTGAGATCTAGAGCTTCATGGGTTTGGCTAGTTACAATAGACGGTTTGTTTTGGAATTCTCTAAGCTCACTTCTTTGATGAAAACATTAACTCATAAGGGTGTAAAGTTTGAATGGAATGGCATGTGTTAGAGATATTTGAGGAGATAAATGTGAGGTTGACTTCAGTGCTATTTTTTATTATTTTAGAACTAGTGTCAGGTTATGATGATTTCTAAAATGATGCTAGTACAGTTTTGGGATATTTTTTAATGTAGCAGAAAAAGGTCATGTATTATTTCTCTCTCTAGTTATCCCCTCTGGAGAATAAATACCCTAACCATGATCTTGAGTTTCCCGTAGATATTCATACCCAAAAAATGTATAATCACTATCTCTTTGGGAAGTGGTTTATGGTATATTTTAATCATAAGAGCCCGAAATATATTTTTACTCATAGGGGTATAAATTTGTGACATAGTTTCAAGGTAGAGTATCTTCAAACTTTTGTTTTTGATATTTATTTTACCCCAAAGAATGGAAATGGTCTTGTTGATGTATTGACCATAAAATTATTGATACAATCCCTGAAGGAATTGGTAAAGGAGTGATCTATAATGAGTTTTTTTGTTGAGATGTGAATGAAAGTGGAAGAGGTTATTGGATAGGTCTTATTGGATTCGATGAAAGATGACTCATCCTTTGATGAGAAATTTTAGATTGAGAAGGTGGTAGAAATAGAGTTCCAATGCTTTAGCAAAAGCATTTATGGTGAGGAGAGCCCATGTGAGTGGTCTCAGTCTCCCAGTGGAGATTAATACTAATATAGTAGGTTTTTCATTCTATTTTCCTAGAGGTAGGTATTTTTGGATAGTGGAAACCATTCTTGTTGTTCTACAAACCCTAGGTATACAAAGATGTAACATGACTTGAGGTGTCAGTAATGCTGGAAGGGGATGATATGGTCAATATAATTTTTTATTTTGTGGTTTCTTACTTGTCATAGAATTAAGGTTGAGCACCAGAGACCTGCGGGGTTGTTACTGCCCTTCCGTATTCTGGTATAGAAGTCGGATGATATTTAGATGGATTTCATCATTAGTTTCCCACAGAATCCTAGTGGGAAGGATGTGATTTGGGTTATCATTTTTTGAATCACAAAATCTGTTCATTTTTTCCCTATCAAGGAGGAAACCAAATTTGAACATCTTAGGGACTTGTATGTTTTGGATATTGAGAAACTTCATAGGGTTCCCATTTTAGTTATTTCTGGTATGGATCCAAGGTTCACATCTAGGTTCTGGAATGGTTTAAAGGAGGTTATGGGTTCCTAGATTAAATTGAGCATGAATTTTCATCTATAGAGGGATGAAAAAAATAGAAAGGGTGATCTAGGTTCTAAAGGATATTATCTAGTATTTTGTTCTTTATTTCATAGTATCTTTGGAAAATAATTTCCCTTTGGTTCTGTTTTCTTGGTAAAAAAGTTATCAAGATTCAATAAATAACTCTCCCTACGCGGTTTTGTATGGGTGACCCTATAGATATCCTTTTTTCTAGGAAGATTTGGGAGATCGATTCGTGGTTAGATCAAGTGTTATTCAAAATAAGAAGGATGTAATACAATTGATCTGGAGGTATTTGATCATATCTCAATGTTTTCAAAAATCATATGCAGGCCAACAACATCGACTACTAGAGTTTGAGGTTATTGATAAGGTCATTATCCGAGTTTCACATCATTTGGGACATTGTTTATTGGGTAATAATGGTATATTGGCACTAATGTTTTTTGTCTACTTTGAGATCATTGGATTACTATGGATTTGTCCTATTGATTTCCCTTTCCATCTCGTTTAACATCTATTCGTGACATGTTTCTTCTTTCCTAATTAAGAAGTTATATATCAGATCCTTCATATTGTATTAGATGGGAGGATGTTGATCTTGTGTCTGATACCAATTTGTTTGAGAAACTAGTTTATAGTATGGATCACCGGTATTAGGTACTGCAAGATAAAATAATCCCCCAATCCTTGTATTGTGGTGGTGTGAGAAGGATGACCACAATACATTGGAGTAATATTTGTTGATGAGGCAGTAGTGGCTTTCTATTTTTATAGATGCATAATATTGAAGGCTTTGTGGGGGAATAAAACATTTATGGTGGAGAGATTGTAACACCCCAATAACTTTATGTAAAGCATGTTTTATCCTTTTTTTAGTTTTACTTATTCATTTGTGAGTCATGTCAAAAAATAATTTGGGAGGATACTTATAATGGTGGTGTTAGGGATTTGTTGGAATTTTCAGCATAGAACTTATAGTTTTTGACGTCTATTAGGGATTTAAACACCATGTAATGGGGTTACAAGATGTGTAATCATTTCCTGTAATATGTTGTGAATTGGGTAAATAGTGTGAAAGGTTGCATGATGTGTAGAAATTACACGTCATATAAATATTAATAAACATTTTTATTAAAAAGGTGATGGGGTTTTCAGAATATCTAAGTCTCAGTGATTACACAATGTTTAAATTATTATACACCATGTAAATTATGTGAAACTTTTTTTAGGGCCTTTTTACAGGTGTTCAGGATTCATATGTTTTGAGGTCGACTCCTCTCACCCAGAGCCCTATCCCTAGGTGATTTTGGTTGATTCCATCTCTTTTGGATCACTTCATTTAGAAATTGATTACTATTGTGGTTAGATTACTTCTCATAGGGTAAGTAATACTTATGGTTCTTATATGGTTTTGGTTTTGGATGTGGTTGGGCTATGTATTTTTGATCAGACAGTGTTTTCTATTCAACCTCTTTTGTTTATTGGTGTTCCTTGTCTTTTGAAGGTCGTTCTCTTTGTGTTTGGTCTCCATTGTCAAAAACATCTAGGTTTAAACCATGTTGAGATTGGCTTTTCTATAAAATGGGTTATTTTGATGAATTTCATGTTGTTCTTGATTAATTTATTTAGGTTGTTTGTTGATTGAAATTGATAAATAGATTAAAATGATTTCTTAGAAAGGAAAAAAATTTCAAAAGGGTTTTTTCTTTGAAAATGGATTTTCCTGATTTATAAATGGGGTTTCAAACTCTGAAGTATATCGTATTGGATTTGAAAATGTTTTATGAAATTTTGAGCATGGTTTTGAAAATTTATTGGATTGTTTTACTTTCTGAACCTTGGGTGCTTTAGGAAAGAGGCACAGGTAGCCTTTGTGTGTTTCTCACCACAAGGAGGTAACTTTTTTTAATATTTTCTAGAAGGAATAAATATCTATGGGATCCAATATATGAATATTTAGGCTTGTGAGTGTATGGTATGCATTAAACCCTATGTTAGAGCCCAATACAAGGTTCTTTGCCATTTTTCATTTATGGTTATTTATCACATGATTGTTTTTATCATGGATTGGCTCAACGTTTTTATATGAGTTTGTATCACATATGTGAACATGATAGTTTATTTCATGGATATGTGTATACTTGATTACCTCTTTATGCATGGATATGATATCCTATTTTATTACATCTACTTTTTCATATTTATGGATCAAGAATATCAAATTCTTTTAATAAAATAACGGGAATAAAAATGGAAAATGTTTTACAACTAAATTTATTTTATGAAAATTATTTGTAAAACGGTTCCATTTTAAAACATAGAATTATTGTATTTATGATTTTAGAACCTGTATAAAAACTGTGGTGGTATCCTACAGGGATATTTCTCACACCCTACATATACCTTTAGGTGTTTGTTGATGTTTAACTACAATATTCAAGAAAAGGGAAGAAAATATTATAGCATGATGGCCTCTCTGGTTTCTATTTCTATTAGACAATGTTGGTCTAGAGGTGACTTTTGGTCATGTGGGATCTTGACCTAATTTTTGGTTTAGCACGTTTTGTCATGGGATTGTATATATTTTTGGTATCTTGTCTATTTTTTCTTCATACTCTAGTTGTATTTGTTTTTTTCTTACATCCAAGACTGTATTTCTATTATCATGTTTTACCCATAAGATGTGACATGCTAGTTCAGGTGGCTTTCCTATTTGACCTAGGATGGTTCGTTACATTCCTACTATTGTAGGAATAATTAGATTTCCTACTTTGATATGATTTAATATTATCATGAAGAGTATTTACCTTTTTGTTTTATTTTCAAAATTCTCTTGGCCTACAAGTTTCTTATCTCTAACTTCATCCCAACAATTTGGAGTACCACTTCTCATACTATATAATACTTTATATGACTCTATTTGAATACTTGAATGGAAACTATTATCATAGGAAATCTATATCAAAGGTAAATACTAATCCCACATACCTTTAAATTCATGTGATAATGACCTCAAAATGTATTCCAATGTTTGAATAGTCCTTTTGAACTGTCCATTAGTTTAGGGATGGTAGGAAGTTCTCTAAAGAAGCATAGTATTAAGAGCCTCTAGAAGTATATTAATGAATTTTGATATAAATTGGGTTTTATGTTCAGAAATAATTGAAATAGGTTAACCATGAAGTTATACAACTTCATTAATGTGGGTCCTTGCGAGGAACTCAAGAGGTAAATCTTCTCTTATAGAGGGGAAATGTGCAGATTTTATTAAGCAGTAAAAAATAACCCATATTGTATCATTCCAACTAGGAGTCCATGGTATTATTATGAAACAATCCATAGTAATTTCCCCACATTTACTCATAGGAATAAGAATAGGTGGTATGAATCTTCTAGTATGTTGTCTCTTAGCCTTAACTTATTAACAATATGAACATCTAGATATGTGATAAACAATTTCCCACTCTAGGTTATCCCATAAAAATGTTACCTGAAATACCTATACGCCTTGGTGATACTAGTTTTTATTAATAAATTTAATTAATGAGAATCATCCAAAAATTCCCTTTCTATATTAGTTATAAATGAAACATATAATCTCTTTCCAAATTTAAAAACTCCATCTTCACAAATGAAGTCATCCAAATTCCCATCATTCACACATGTGAGTTTCTTCTGATATACCTTTTCATAAGGTTAATAATTTTTATCATTTCTAATAAATATGGTCTCACAATCATTTATAACAGGAGAAATGAATACCCTTCTTTAATAATTCCCATACCTGTATTTGGAAGATCCAAGATCATAGGGTCTCTCTTAATCCTCATTTGTGTGAGAACTCCATGATCCTTCTTGCTTAAGGCATATGTTACCTTATATTCCTTCCTTGAGCGGTTGTGTAGTGAAAAATCACAATCCTTGAGTATCTTGATCCATTAACTTTTCCTCATGTTGAGATATTTATATTGAAATATGTATTTTAGGCTCTTATGGTAAATTTATATATCACATATTTGACTTTAAAGGTAATGTCTCCAAATTTTCAAAGCTAATATTACAACTTCTAACTAAAGATCATGGGATTAAAGGTTCTATTCATTAGTATTTAACTTACTTTATTCATATGAAATAACATTATCATTTTTCATGATGAAAAAACTAGGTCCCTTATTTTATGCATTATAATATATCTCAAACCCATCATTTCATGATGGTAGAGTAAAAATTGGAGAATAGACCAGTCTCCTGTTAAATTATTCAAAGAATTCATCAAAATCCTTTTTCTAAATTAATTTAATTATTTTATGTGTAAGATATGTTAATGAGTTAACCAAATGGGAAAAAATCAGAAAGAATCACTGATAGTGACCTACCAAACCAATGAAACTACAACCTATTTTATGTTCATTAGTATAGGTCATTCTATATCATCATTCATATTTATGGGATCCAATGAGATTCTATACTTGGAGATAATATGGCTTAGAAAATAGATATCCTAAGGTTAGAAATTACAATTACTAAATTTCCCATTTAACTATTTTCTTCTTAGAGTCTCAAGAATGATGTACAAGTGATTTTCATAGTCCTCATATATTATAGAGTACACAATGATATCATTAATTAATACCATAATAAAATCATCAATGTATTCCTTGAATACTCTAATAATTATATCCATAATAATTTAGGGAGAAATAGTAAATCATATTAGAATTTTTTTAAACTGGTAATGTATATACCTTGTTTAAGATTATATCATTGAAATTTCATTCTTCTTTGATCATAATTGATGATACATAAAATAATATTAAATATTTGGAAAATATTGTGGTTTCTAAATTTAATTTAATAATTCATCAGTGAGAGGAATGCAATAATTATTCTTTATACTAATATCATTGATTACCTATAATCAATGCATTACCTCATGGATTCATATTTCTTCTTAAGAAAGAGAACATGGTCTCCTCATGAGGAAACAATTTGGTGAATAAATCCCTTATCACACAACTCCTCTAGTTTTTTTCAACTCCACTCATTCAACAATGGTTATTCTATATGAAGTCATTAACATAGTTCATTCATCCTGGATTAAATGAATGGAAAATTCAACTGCATGCTCTAATTGATGTCTAGATAATTCCATAGTAAATACATCAATATATTCTTATACAATAGGAACATCATAAATTTGAATATTACCTTATCCTTTTAAAAATTTTATTTTATATTCATCCCCGAGAATTCATTTTTGATGTTCTACTAGGGGTGGATCTAGACGTGACTCAGATGATGATGTATCCTCTCTAAATATAAGTAATTCTACAACTTCATCCAAAATTGTAATTTCCTTCTCCCTATAATAATTTTTTTCATCATATTTTGAAATAATGCCTATACTAAGAATTATGTCAAATTAAACCATAGGTATGATAATAATTACCACAAAGTAGAAAATTTCCCTATCATAATGGGGAATGAATGACACATCGTTGTTACAGTGAGACATCCACTAGGTGTTTTGAATGAAAAATAACTCCTTATATAACTAGGAAAAATATAGTTTTCTTAGAAAACATGGAAGATAAAAAAGATTAAAAATAATTATAATAAAATTAAGAATTTGATAAATTTTAGAATATGATTAAAGTACATTCCACCAAATCATTGTGTACTTCCTCTACAGTTTTAGTGTCAAATAATTTTGGCCTTCTCCCCTTGGCCTATTCTATGTTTGAATCCCATGATGCTTAGGACATTGGTATGAACAATTACCAATTTTTTCAGATTTAATAACCATATAGTATTGGTATCTTTCTTTCCCTTATATTCATAAGCTAAATGACCCATATTTCCAAACTTGTAGCAAATGCTCATGCCCTTCAAGTATTTTTCTAGATGTTTCTTTCTAAAATTTTCACATGATAGAAATTTCTTCATCTTATTATTATTATTTTAAGAATTCCATTTCTATTGGTGTTAGGATGACCTTTTATTCACATTATATCCTTTAAACATATTTGATCTAGATAGTTTCTCCTCTTTTTTATGGATTATAAAATAATTTCATCATATGATGAAAATTCTTGAGAAAGAAGTTTCCATCAGAGAATTGGATTAATCCCTTAAAATAAATGGTTAATATTTCATTGCATATTTCATATTTAATAAGCTCCATACATAGATATTATTATAAAGTTATCCTCATACCCTAGAACAATTTCTTCTTCCTTTTTCATTAAGCTAGGTAACTTTCCCTTAATTTTAGTTCATTTACCACGAGGGAAATAATTTTTTATAATATTTATTTAAAATATCTTTATTCTATGTGTTCTATTTATTATTCCTTCCTAGTATTCTAGATCAATGAACCCATTGATCAACATACCCTTTAATAAAATATACTGCAAGTGTAACCTTTTCCTTCTCATCACATTCAAATGTAGAAATATATTTTCAAGGGACTTAATCCATTGATCATGTCACGAACCGACTTGCCAAGGACCAACTCGTGACTACCCCAATCCCACCTTCAATATGCTAGGGGATGGTGAACATCACTAAGTATGCATATCCCACAAATGGGATGAATTAAACAAAGTACCAAAACACACACACACACACACACATCACCAATCCCACAAAATGATGAAATGTAGAATAAATTAAACAATTAATGCATACATATAACATCCCAAAATAGATTATGAAAATACTAAGAAAAATACCCTATACCAATAGTTTGGATCCATTGGTATAGGTCCCCAAACTGTTGGTATTTCCTATACCAATGGTTTAGAGGTATGTTGGTTGATTTATCATTGTGATAGGTAATCTAAAATTAAATTCAAAATAGAGGTTCGAACCCCAACCTACACATTATATATCAAACACCTTACCACTATCCTATAATTATCTTTGTGAATTTATTTAGATATATATATATATAAGTAATTTATATATAAATTTTTTTGACGATATTCGAAAAAAGAATTAATAAAAAATAAAGGTACATATCCCAATGGGTTTGATAACTATTGGGATATGTAACCTTGTGAAAATGGTATATCCCAATAGTTTTGGAAAATCATTTGGATAACCTTACCCTATCCCAATGGTTTTTCAGAACCGTTGGAACAGGTGTTGTCAAAATGGGTTATCCCAATGGTTTTCGAAAACCATTGGGATAACATTATAAAAAACGGTCTATCCTAATAGTTTTCATAAAACCATTAGAATAGCCTTACCCTATCCCAATGTTTTTCACAGAACCATTGATATAGGGCCAATTTATTGAATCTATCCTAATGGTTTTACAAAACCATTGGGATAAGATTATATTTCATGGCCTTACCCAATGGTTTTGAAGAACCATTGAGATAAGGGGGCATATCCCAATAGTTTTTTCAAATTGTTGGTATAGGGGTATTGGTATAGGCAGGAATTCTAGTAGTGTTAATAATTTACTGGAAATTGAAAAGGGGGACTAATACAAGCCTAAAAACTATAAAGAGTGAAACATTCTCCAAGGGTGAGGACTAATTAAAATGTAAGCTCTCGGTAAACACTTAAATCTAACAAGCTCCATCTACACTCAATCCACTCCTAGTCCTCCCAAAACACCGTCAAGTAAGATGTCATCTTCATAAGACATGAAACGTCTGGAAAAATACCATGCAGGGGTGAGTATAACAATACACATTTGAATATCCTAAAAATACCAAACATGAAACACCAAGTATGGTAAGATCAATAAAATATGTAGCAATAAATTTATAATAGAAACACAATGATATACTTAGGAAATACACCTCACCACTAGATGGTCATAACCAACTACCAGCCATAAGATTATGCTCTAAGTAATGCTCATTTTGGGAGAACCCACTCCACGATCCATGATCTTATCGGAGACACAAGACAAATAGGTCTTGGTAATTAGGACCCACCCAATTAAACCTCACTAGTCAAAGAATACCATGATACACATATAGGGGGTCATACCTAGAACCAGTGGGGGAAATAGAAACCCAATCAAGGCCAACCTGCTATTTAAGGGATTATGTGTCAATGATACCACAAACACTGTCGATGCATCATACTAGATGGAGGATAAACACGCTACCTAGTGTGGTCAGGCCAATTCAACAAACCCCACATAGGGAAATAAGTATGATAGAGGATCAAACTCTAGTTTCATGGAGGGACACCAAACTCTATCTGAAATATAGCCTATAGAGTGGATCACAATCCTATGGTATATATGTAATGTCACATTGTACCCTCAAGGGAAAAAGGACCATGGGAATTCACTCGACCTGTATTGATCCAAAATAAGGAAACTAAGAACCACAAACACCAATGAAGGGGGTACGTAGAGTGTACCATGGGGTATATGACATATCCCTCTATCCCAATGAAGACCTATGTGGAAGTTACTCACATGACGTGTAAGTCTCCATTTCCATAGTTTGTAGAATAAGTACACGATGTGTAAAGACACATTGTATCATGCCCATGTCGCCTGGACATGTCCATGTATGATGGAATGTTGTGTGTTCCTTATCTTCATCCCAAAACCATATTCTCTACTGAACATGCACTACACGACATGTAATCATGATTTACATGCTGCGTGGAATAGGATTTTATAGATATGGAGTTTCTCCTACATTATTCCTCATGTACCACTTCATTCTTGTTTCTTGCTAGAATAATCACCATCGATCTCAGATCTAGGGTTGACCTCCATCATTGATGGCCATTCTCCAAAAAATGACCCTTGAGTTATGTCTAGAAAACTACCTCCGATGTTGAAATTTCATTCACCAGTCACGATGAAGAAGGAACCTTGATCTAGTCTCACTCTCCCGCAATATGACCATCTTCTTCATTGATCCTTGAATTGAAACCGCCATCAAATTCAATACCCACAATTTTGTTCTGTTTCAACAAATAATGGTCACACGATGATTGGAATCAGGTATTTGTCAAATTATTGGACAAAAGGAATTCCAATGATGATTTTATGAAGAAAATTGAGGATAAATCCATAAACCATAGAATTTGAGGAACAAACATTGGCCATTTTTCATTTGGACTCAATCTATATTCAGAGAATAAGATGAATGGGTAGGATTAAAAAAATGAACATATTATAATTCCATCAAATTAATTTTATGAATGATACTCATATGAATTCTGTTCTTGGGGTTTATTTTCCTTTATCTAGGATTAATAAATGGCATGTAAATCACAATGAAAAATAAACTAACTAGAGTTTGGATCTACCTTCAAGGAAGAGTGGTTGAATTTCCATCAATTATGAGATCCTCCAATCCCATTGGAGAAATTATCCACAATCAGATCCCAATATTTTATAATTCTCAAAGAAATATCTCTAATGGCTGTATGAAATCTTAGGGGTTTGGGTGCCCAACCCTTAGGAATTTTTATAAACTCGTAATCAATGGAAAAATCGGTCCATATGTTAGAAACAAACAAAATAAATAAATTATTTAATTTATTTATTTCTTTTTCACCCATGATGACTCTTTAACAAACAACCCACACTGATAAAGGTTATATCTTTCCTAGGGTAAAACCCTTGATCTAAACTCAGTGATGCCTTAGATTTTTGATCTAGGAACCCATTTGGGATTTGTTTCAACTTTTTCATTAAAATTATGCATGAATGTTATTTAATATATTTTAAAAATTTATTCCCATAACACCAGG
This sequence comes from Viscum album, assembly GCA_963277665.1. Lineage (NCBI taxonomy): Eukaryota > Viridiplantae > Streptophyta > Magnoliopsida > Santalales > Viscaceae > Viscum > Viscum album. Next base: position 1,080,134,084 of record OY728120.1, on the reverse strand, counting down.
CATCAGAATTACACATTTTCTCCATGCCTGGTCTCAAAAATAATCCATATAATATCGCGAAATAAGACATTGAAAATTTCATACATTACATTCTCCCCACCATGGGTATTTTTTCTTGAAAATAAAAATATTACTAAAAAATGTGTTGTTAATGGGATAACATATGGGTTTCCTACTCCTAGGTTCTCCCCTCATGTTTACCATGCTATAACTAGACACACACAAGGTGAATCAAATGCGTACAAAGTTTATTTTCCTACTAATTCTCGATCTCCACTAGGTACTCTATAAAGGTCGCATCATCCTTGATGTCTAGCACACCCCAGTTGATAACATGTGATGGTTTGTGTATGTGTCTCCTGATTTTTGACATGTGGAAAATTTCATGTACCAAATCCATCTATGACATTAGATCTAAGTGGTACACCACCTAACCAACTCTATGTAGTATATGGAAGCGATGAAAGAATTTAAGAGATAAAATGTCGCTATGGACAAATTTATTTAATTCAATTTATGGCGAGACTCCTAAAAACACATGATATACCTCCTCTAGTTGTACATTCGTCTATCGTTAGTCCACATAAGACTTGTAGTGGTTTTTTGAAATCTTCATATGCTTCTATATGATCCAAACCTTCTCTGTTGTATCTCACAACAACTTTAGGCCCATAAATGTTTTCTTTTCTGGATCAGTCTAACAAAGTGGTGACCTGAAGGGTCTCCCATAGAAATCTTAAAATGGTTTCATACCAATGGTGGAATGATAACTATTTTTATACACAAACCCAACCAAGGGTAGGTGATCCTCTCAACTATGGCCAAACACCAACATGAAATCCCACATCATGTCCTCCAAAACATGGATACTCCACTATGTCTGGAAATTATTCTTGGGGTGAAACACCCTACCCAAGCATAATTGATTCCCAAAGTATTCCTTTAATCCTCTCTATAATTGAGATATGAATTTAGCATCACTGTAAAAGACGATCATCGAAGTAATTCCATGGATTCATACTATCTCCTACAGGTAGAGACATTCCAAGATATCTACTAAACCCTTCTTCTGAATATATAAGAAGTTGTCCAACATGGTGAGTCAGTATACGATCACCCATATGGAATCTTGTCCCATGAACATACATGGTAATACATTCATGATGTCTATGTAAATCCCATATTACTTCCACACCATCACCTCAAGGTGATATGATATACCCACTAGAACTTGGTTCTCTACCTTCATCTATTGAAAAGTGAATCATCGAGAGACACCTCTATAACTCCCTTATTCTTACCTAGACCCAAAAATTGATGTCAGAAGTCCTAGTACATTTTTTCACACAAGCATATACCACCAAAGGGGATATATGGAACTACCTAAACACCTCCCCCTCTAACATAAAATTTACCATATTCCATCCTCTAAAAATAATGGCATGTTCCTTAGATTCGTAATATCCATCAGAATCATTTCCGATGGATATCTGATTACGTAAGGTCTTAGTGTCAGTATCTCCTCACTGATAATCCCATACATGCAGTAAAAGTATTTCCATAACTAATTTCAACTGAATATATGAAGAACTATCCTTTTCCTCAAAGGTCAATGGAAATGAGGCCAACTACTCTGATGACATGACCAATAATTGAGAATAAAATATCCTACTGAGAGAATCTTCCACCACGTTCCCCTTCCCAAGAGTATAAAAAATCTCAAATTTCTAATATTTAATGAAATATATCTATAGAATCTATCTCAAGTTAAGATATTTCTACAAGAATATGTAGTTGAGACTCTTGTGGCCAGATTAAATGATAAATTTCTCTTCCAATCGGTATTATCTCTATATATTCAAAGTGAAGACTACCACTACTAACTCAAGATTGTGGATCATGTAGTTCGGGTCATGTTGTCTATAATGGAATGAACCTTAGGCAATAAAAGTCTTTAATATACCCTATAACACAACCAATTCTATTCAATATTGCATTGCACAACACTATATACTCAACACCCTCATATAGAAATCTCAATATGAGAATGCTCTTCAACCTCTACCTCAGCTCCTAAAAGCACTACAATCATCTTTTCTCAACACGATTGGATACCACTTATAAGTCAAAAATATAAAAGGTTCTAACACTCTGGATAATCAATCCAAAATACTTATATAGTTCCCTTCCAACCCAATTAAATTCCATACCATAATAACACTCTTCAGAGGCCCCAACCATGAAATACCTCCAACTTTTCTAGATCCAATGCAACTCCAACCTCTGAGACGACATGTCCCCAAAATTGGAACTCTCGAATCCAAAACTGACACTTTTATTGATTCCTGTAAATTTAGTTCTTTAAAATTGTTTCCAATACCATCCTCAAGCGTCTCACATGCTCCTCCCCAGATGCTAAATATGCTAGGATGTCGTCGATGAAGACTTCCATGAACCAGTCTAGTAAGGGCTGAAAAATCCGGTTCAGGAGTCCCAAGAACACTTCTGGGGAATTTTTCACCCAAAATGACATAACCATGTACTCATAGTGATTGTAAAGATATATAAAGGTCATATATGTTATATTAAATATGTCATTTTGGGTACTCTCAAATGATGTTTGGTTTTGGGTTATTTAGGTGCAACAAAGTGGCTGACTAATGTTGTTTCTCAAGGGAGGAAGTTATTTTAAAACAAAATATTAAAGGTTTTGTGAAAATAAAATAAAATAACATAAACAAACTAATTTAAAGGTTAGGGTATCATTTATAAAACTAGAATAAGTATTCTAGAAGAATATTTTATTTGTTTCTTTTTTTGAAATAAAATTTGATTAATTAGACACAATGAAAAGATGTTTTGTTTTTGAAAATACTTTTAAAAGGTGTAATAAATATAACTGGACCACTTCAATTTCTTATTTATCATTATAATTTAAATAAATATCCACTTAATATACCTATATTTTAACCCCTGAACCCTATGATGATTAACATAACCACAAAGATGAAATTAATTAAACCCTAGGATAGCCTAAGAACATGAAATCATGGCACCCTGATTTGACAATTGTTCGAAGGATATATTATAGTTAGTGGTAAATTAGGGCACATATAGACACTTTAAATTATTATTAATTCATTTTAGGGATTATATTTTAACTCAACAAATTTATCCCACTTGGTTTTGTTTTATCGATTAAGTTTAAGCTCTCACAATTCACACAATTCATGATCGCGCATGTTTTATATTAATTATTCAATTTATTAATTAGTTTAATTTAAATTAAAAACTCAATTATTAGATCATATTATGTTAATTATAGTATCTCATTTATTAAAAAATTAATAAATAATATAAGAGTTAGATTGATTACTAAGAAAAACTACTCTTCCATGAGTGGAGTTGTCATCACGGAGACATTTTGCATAAACAATGGAGTGAATGGGTAACACCTAATATTTTATCCACTATTTATTTCAATAACAAATAATTGAATTAAATAAGAATAATAATTTAGAAAAATATAATAAATTTAATACAACCTAATAGGTTTATTGAAACAACAAAAACATTATAACAAATAAGTGGAAAAGAAGAGCATTTTGGAGTAGATTCTATAATGGTAGCTTTCCTCCCATAATTGTGAATTTAAATGGTATATAACCACTTATATTCTAATAATAATCTTATATTTCACGCCCAAACCCCTATAAATGATAAAAACACTAATTTATAGAGTGTAATATAGGCTAGGTTTTAAGAGGTTTCATGTGTGAAGGGGGAAATTTGGCCAAATATTTTATTCGAAGTTTCACCGCCTATTTGAAATTCAAAACATGTGAAAAATATCTCCTTACAGAAGGTCAATTTGTGGGATTTTTTTTCTTGATCTTATCTCAAATTTGGGACCAATAAAAGCAAGGATAAAAAAATTGTGTCCCAAAATAAAGAACTAGTATGCAATCTGGAGAGTGCATCCCATATTTGACTTCGTAGAATGTTTACTATAATAAAATGAATGATTTAGCTCCCATGACATAAATGAATGTTGTATCCCATTAAGTCTGTAACACATTTAAAAAACATATTTTTAAATAATACATATAAAAATATTTATGTCTTAATTACAATAGTTCACTTTAAAGGATAAAACATGAATTTTCATCAATTTTTTAAATGAATGATCTAATCTGATATATTTTATAAATAAAAATATTTAATGCATTATAAGGAAATTATACAATTTATTATCAATAAAATAATCAATAAAATTATGTTTTATCAACTCCGACACACTTAACCTTTTCCACTAGTGGGAAAAGTCACATATCGTGAATTCCAAGAAAACTGTGACAAGATATGCATGTTCATATTTCTCAATCCATAGTGAAAATATTGGAAAAGTAAGATTCCCATAAGGATTCCATATCAATAAATTTTAAATTCATTGTCTCATAATTTGTATCAAAATAAAATCTAGTGATATTAATGAAACTAATCATATAAAAACAAGTTATGTATTCACCATTCTATTAACTCCCCACATGTGTGTGTGCAAACAATTTCAAGCTCATATCTCCGCCATCTATTAAATATATTTAGGTAAAGAAAAATAATTCTTATTAATTTATTTAATTCACTAAACCTATTCTATATTCCTTTGCAATAAAATTTAAATACCCACTCTCTTTAGCATTCCCAAAAGTCAAAACTTAATCTCCTGACCTAGATATCCTTTTACGTTGTACATTTCATCAATCACCTCTTTATTAATATATATATATATATTAGGGATTAAAACTACCAAATATCAAGTACACATGCATAGGTCAATTATTTATAGTAATTAAATTGATCTGAAGAGAAAGGAATATATGAACCAACCACTGATATAAGATGAATTTTCTTACCTAACTTGGATATTACTTAAATTGAATAGGAAAAATTTCACAAGTCATGTTTGTGGGAATTTTGTGTGGAGAAATCAATGAAAAATTTTACAATGAGAAAATATCACAATGAATGGTGTCATAATCTAAAATTATTTATAATGACACAACCAATAATATCATCAACAATTTAAATTTTGATAAAAATTAACACTTAATAATTAAATATTTTTCATTCTTATCATGCCACCAATGAATTTTGAAAACATGAATTTTCCATATGATCCATATGTAACTAACAATGTTACATGATATGTTTTTTTATTGTTTTTTTATTGTTTTTTGTTTGAAAATATTTACCAAAAACTTAACACCAAACACACAAATAAAAGTCCTATATATCTACACCAAAATGTTGTCTAATCCCCCAAACTTAAAATATTTCATTGTACCCAATGTGAACCTATGAGGTGATATGTGAACATAAAATTTATAATTTTAAATAGGATAAGTAATATAAAAGTGGAAGGGTTAGGAATATCAAAATATATTCAAGTGATGACGGGGTCATGGAGTGTACTAAAATCAACTGTATCGGTAGGAATTCCCACAATATATTTCTTCAAAATTTTCCCATTGACTATAAAGTTCATTCCTGTGTCCGCTTGTGTGATCTACACTACAACATAAGTAAACACATTAGACACAACATAGGGACCTAACCATCTAGAATTAAACATAATAGGAATTATCTTTATCCATGAAGTATATAGAAAGACGTTATCTCCAAACTGAAACTCACTTTTTTGGATAATTCGATCATAAGGTAATTTTGATTTTTCCTTTTACAGTATTTATTACTCATATGATGACAATTGAATCTCCTCAATCTCTTGAATTTGTAGCTTCCTTTGAATTCCAGCTTGGTCCATGTCTATGTTTTATTTATTTATGGCTTAATATGTCTGATTCTAGACTTTCATATGGAGATGAAATGCTTTCCCAAAAATAATTCAAAATGGGGAAATAATTATGGGGGTCTTGTATGATGTCCTATAATACCATAATGCATCATCCAAGAACTTTCTACATTCCTTCCTATTTGGCTGCATAATTTTCTCCAAAAATTATTTCAACTCCCAATTTGAAACTTAAACCTGACCATTATTTTGGGTGTGGTATATTGTAGATGTTTTATGCATCAACCCATAATTCTGAAGGAGTGACTCCAAATTCTTATTGAAAAAGTGTGTCCCTTGGTCACTGATGATGGCCTTTGGTACTCTAAACTGACAAAAAATTTGTGTCTTGACAAATTTCACTATAACATGATAATCATTAGTTCTGGTGGCCATATAATCCACCTATTTACTCACATAACCCACAAAAACCAAAATAAAAAATTAAAAAATGAACTAGGAAAAGTACCCATAAAATCGATTCCCCGTACATTAAAAATTTCACAAAATAATATGGGTTGTTGGGGAATATCATGTCTTCTAGAAATTTTTTGAGTGTATTGAAAATGTAAGAACAACTTACAAAAACATGGGAATAATGGAATGAACTAGGCCAATATAATCTAGAGTCTAAAACATTCCAATCTATTCATTATGGTCCAAAGTTTGATCCACATAATGGTGTATGGTAAAAATGTAGAACATACTCAAACTAATGATTAGGAACACACCTCTTAATAACATTATCAATACACATTCTCCTGAGTTAGGGATCATACCAAACATAAAATATTGACTCACCCTTTATATTTTTGACTTGATTTTTTATTATATTTATAGTAATTTTAGAGGAAACAAGGTAGTTCACTAAATTAGCATACCAAGGATTCATACTTGAGAGTGCATAAAGATGCTAATCAGGGAAAGTGTCCCGAAGTGGTACCTGGTCCAAGGTGTCATCCTCTAGTGTGTGATTAATAATACTCATGTGGTTCTTCACCATGTTTTCTTAACCATTTTTATCATTTATATCAATATAAAATTCTTAAAGGATTGGCATCCATCAGATAAGCCTAGGCTTTGTATCTAGCTTCTTCAAGAGGTACCTCAGAGATGGATGGTTAGAAAAAGAAACTAATTTAGAGCATAATTAATTTTAACAAAATTTATCTAAAGCTAATATGATTGAAAGAAACTATTTTTACATGGTTCTTTAGTTTTATTGGGATTAATCCAATGTCCTAGAAGAATATGCAATCACATGTGAACGTCCCTCCACCCTATGTGATAAGACAGCTCCAACTGCGAAGTTTGAAGCATCACACATAAGCTCAAAAGGAATTTCCAAATATAGGGGATGTATGATGGGTAGAGTGATCAGAAAATTCTTTAAATCAACAAAGTATGTCCTAAAATAATCATAATACACAAAATCATAATCCCATTAAAGTAATCATGATATATGAAGATAAATATTACTAAAATCTTTGATGAAGCGGCGCTGAAATCCTGCATACCCAAGGACAGATCTAACATCACACACACATGAAAGATAGGGTAGGGATGAAATAATATAGACCTTATATATATCAACATCTATCCCAGGTTTTGACATTTCATTCCCAAAGACAATGCCATGCCCTACTATAAAATGAAACTTTTCAAATATCAATTACAGATTATTCTAAATTCAATGATTCATCACCTTTCCAAAACTAAATACACATTCATAAAATTAAGATACATAAACTATAAAATCATCCATAAATACTTTCATTAAGGTCTTATTGAAATCCTAAAAAATACACATCATGCATATCTGGAAGGTACTTAGAGCATTTCATAGTCTAAATGGAATCCTCTATTTCGAAAATGCAATGAACTGAAAAGTGAATGTGTCTTCTATTGATACTCAATATATATAGTAACCTGAAAATATCTAGAAAATCCATCCAATAAATAATAGTGTATTTTCACAACTAGTCTCTTAAGCATTTGGTCTATAAATGGGAGTGCGAAATGGTCCTTTTAAGGTGACTAATTTAGTATCTTATAATCAATACACACACGCCAACTATTTTTCACCCTCATAGGAACTAATTACTCACCCTCATTTCTAACGTTATTAACAAAAAAATTTCTTAGTCACAACCTAAATAGGGCTGACCCACTATGAATCTGAAATGGGATAAATTATACCTGCATCAAGAAAATTATCAACTTCTTTTTTTACAACTTCCATTAGAGTTGGATTCAGTATCTTTTATGGATACCTAACCAATTTAGCATCATCCTCTAGAAGAATAATACTCATGAAAATGGAGGGGATAATACATGATATATCATCCAAGGTCCACCATATTTCCCTTATCATCTCCCTCAAAATATTCAAAAGTTTTTCTTCATGTTCAAAAATAATATTGTTAGCAATGATAACATGTAATTTATCTCCACTTAATAAGTACAATTATTTGATATTTGGTGGAATTGGCATGGTTCCCAAAGAAGGGGGTTTTTTATGGATGGAGAAATTGGAAGATTTTAAATATGGGCACAATGAACATTAGTACCAGAATAAAAATAATAAAAATTAAATAATAATTCATTAAATCCATCAGCATACTCCACAACCAATTCATAATTAGAGTGAGAATGATCAAGATCAGAACATTAATCTATTTCAAAATCAAATATAAGGAGGGTTTTTCATTAAAAATAGGTGTGGAAGTGATCTTAGATATCAAGCTACAACCAATACTAATAATCTATCTAAGCATAGGATATTGAAAATCCATGGGTTTTTTATTCGATGGTTCAAAATGGGAGATAAAAATATAGAATGGTCCTCTAAGGGGTACTTCATAAAGTCCATAAAATTAAATATCAAAAATTCTTCTATAAATCCATGTAAAGGGTAACCTCATGGATATTTATGATATTTTTTGTAGTATTGGGGAAGGTACTAAAAAAGATAATGGTATAATAAGAATTTTCCTGATTACTCTCTATGGTAAGAACATAGAAATATGTTGTAAATATCATGTCTCTTACCTAAACAAGTGAATCCTCAAGGAATCTAGCTGGATATATCGTAGATCTATTCGCCAACTACACCACGACTCTAATCGGATTCAACTCCCCAACCTATAAAGAATATAATACAGAGTCAAGCATCAAATTTATTGATGATCATAAATCACATAAAGCATTATAAACGTGTAACTGCCCTATGGTTCATGGTATGGTGAATTTACATGAATGCTTGTACTTTTTTGGCACATCTTGAGTTGGTGTAATGAGTACTAACACATTCCATCCAAGATTGATCCTCTCACTTTCCTTGATCCCTCTTCGATTAGTACAAAGTTCTTTTAAGAATTTGGCATACCTTTGGATTTGATTAATGCCATCAATATGGGGGTTCTTTATCTATACATGCTTGAATTTGTCCAAAACGTCTTTTTTTAATCTCCTCTTCAGCCATATTCTTGGTTTGTAAAACTATTTTTGGAAATGGAGGGGGTTTATTAGGAATATAATCCATATTTTTCTTACCTTTATCTTTCTCCATGGGTTTCTCATCAGTTGGTATTGAATGGGTCTTATCTAGTGTTGAGGTGAATCCCGGTGGAACAATAGGTTCAAATGTATCAGTTGTTTACTTCCCACTTCTCAATGTGATGGCACTGACATTAACCATAGGATTTGAAGTAGGTTGGGAAGGAATATTTCTAGAGTTCTTACTTTCCAGTTCATGGAGGGCGGTGGAAATATGGCTCATTTGTGTTTTAAACTCCCTCAAATTTGAACCTTGACTCTTTAGATCATTCTGTTGATTAATAATAATTTGTTAAAAAAATATCATGAGTGTTGGAATCTACCTTTGGTTGAGAATTCCTTTGTTGTTAGTTTGTTGATTCATGAGCTTCAGATCTCCATTGTAGGTTGGTAGTCATTTCATCGAGGGTATGTTACCGGTGTTTTAAATTGTATTACCCTAATGAGTATAGTACTGGTAAGGGGATGATACACAAGTAAAAGAAGTTATTTTTGTCTTGATTATCTAATTTTTACTTGATTTAGTAAAGTTTATTTAATTTAGAGTCGTTTTTTAATAATTTGATCAAAAAGGTGATTGGATTATTAATTTCTTATCAAATTACTTAAAGGATAAAAACACAGGGATTTGGCTTTGATGCATATTTGGTGGGAAATGCATTCGGGCCGTGTATTTTTAAGAGGTTGTTTATTAAGTCAATATTATTATGAGGTTGTGTTGTTCGTGATAACTCAACACTCTGGGTTTTAATTATAAAAAGTTTAATGTGGTCTGGTAAACTATGTATGGAACTAGGGAAACCGATTCCTCGGTCCGTTGTCAGAGTTTCACAATACATTACTTAGATTAGTCCATTTGTGAGTCGGCGAATACTTCCAATGATCATGAAGGTATTCATCATTATTCTTATTTTGAGTCCCTGAAAATTATGTCCTTTTCTGGATTAGAATTTTTAGTGATAAAAAGAAATGATTGTATAAGAATAATAAGGATTAAATAGAATAGACATAATCATAAAAACTAAACTAAATGACAACTCTTTCACCACCCACATCCCCAACACACTGGGTGTTTAGTTACACATAGAAGAAGAGATGACAATAGAACCCTTGATACCTGATGTGGTCATCAAGAAAACGTTGAGGATAGGTGAGTTCTTTGGTAGTATGGTGGAATGGCAGATTAGTGAAATGATTGTAGCATAGAAATAGGGCATCATAATCTCCTTCCTTCGGATATTCACTAATGACTCCTCAAACCGAAGGCCAAGGACTCTCTTTACTGAAAACAAAAGTACATGGTGTGTATCAAAAGTACACACCATGTAGTCTCATCAATGCACTTTTGTTACTGTTTTTCTCTGGTAGGTGGCCAACTGTGCCTCCCTAAACTTCTATAACGTCGATGGCCAATTGGTGGAGGGTGCACAACATGTGGCTCCGCCTCACATGGCGTGTGGTATCTAGAAAATACCACCAACTGCATCTAGAATCATTTTCATGACGTGTAGGTATGACGCACATGACATGTCGTCTCTGATCAGGTGACTTTGGAGTGTACTCACCTGGTTGATCCATGTCTGAGTCTAAATTTACATTGTGTGTAAATATATACACACCGTGTAGTTTGTAATTTTGCTTAGTTTTCCCCTGGTTTGTGTGTTTGTCTAGAACCCACCTGAAAATGAACAATATCACCAAAATCAAATTATTTTTTCACTATGTAGTAGGTATTTTATAAAAACATGTTCTTATTTTCAATAACATGTGTGAAAATGTATACACAAATTGGGTTCATCAAATTCCCACACACTTAGTCATTTTCTTACCCTTGAGAAAATCTCAACATCGGATTAAAAGAGTCTATATTTGAAAAGGAAGGCATTCAATTAATCATTAGTGTAAATGATACAATCATATAAGAAAATTCTAAAAAGGTATAAAATAGTTCCAATTCATAATAAATTCTAATCATTCCTCATATAAAATAAAATTAAATATTTTCATACACCTTTAAACACATTTTTCAACCTTTCAAAAATAAGAAATCCACTTGATGATCTATATCACCAGTAAATAACACACTCAACACTTAAGATATTTAAAATCAATGTTATGTTCAATCAAAGGTACATACACTCTATCCATAGGATTTTAATAAATCTACTACTTCAAGAAATTTAATTACAAAAATCAAGAGGGGTTTTTGGTAAGGTTTGGATGTCTCTATTGCTAAGGGCTGGTAGGTAAATATGTGAAACATAAACTCTGAGGCTTGAAAATGGAGGCTAAATTCTTTAAAAAACACTACATGATATTTAAAATAAATATCAATGTAAAAGCATCCTCAACAAGATCTGTCAAATGTTCTCATCACCACCATCTCCCTTAGTTAGGTAGGGTTCACAAACCATCAAGTGAATACAAGGTCTCCGTTTTGTATCATTATTTTAAATAGAACTAGGACCACATAGAAATTTCACAAATAGGAGTTTGGAACCCTTTATAACCCAAATGGAAAAGAGGATCTCCACCACACTTAATTTCAGGATGATCCACAAAAATGTGCCATATACTGCCAGTTCCCTCTTTAAAACTCAATTGAATAATCATGAAAAGTTAAAAAGAATTAGGGTAGGAAAGGAAATAGGCTTTTAATATGGATTCTTATAATGTATGCTCATGGTTTCTAGGGGATTCACAAATATCATATGTATGATAGGTCTCAAGATAAAATGGGTTGAAAAAATAGAATTCCTTAATAATTTTAATGTAATTGAAAAAAATTTCATGTTTTCAAAAGAAATCTTGCAAATTATAGTAGTCATGTGTATCCTAAGAATATCTGAAGAAAGAGGGTATTATAAAGAAAACGATGAAGGGTTAAGAATACCTCTCAAGAGTGTGAAAAACAAATAAAAAGACAACCGGGTTGTGACATGCACATAACTGATTAGACTAATCAATGTAATTATCTAAGGATTACAAGTTTCAATTTAAACTATATTAGAAATCATTTTAAAAAACACAAGAACCAAAATAAGCATGCAACCTTTAAAAATTTATACTTTTATCTTTATTATTTTTAAATATTACTAACCAAAATTTATTCACATTTTCAAATATATCTTCTAATAATGATGTATCCAAGATTACGGTAAGGGAAAGACTAAGGTGGTCGAGAGATTCTCCCCCATACTTAATACGACACATGGCCAACCAAGTACCACAGAAAAAAGGAGAAGTTAATGTGGGGACACAGTAGTGGACCAGGACATGGGGAAGTAATGGAAGAAGTAAAACTATAAATAAAAATAAAACAACGGAATCCATAAAATCAATACTCCTCTTGCATCTAGGTGAAGGAAGCTGTGTAGTGGTGTATAAGGATAGCCCAAATAATTCTAGAGTACATGTGATGGTCGTGGAGAAAGAAAACTACAAGCATACAAAATAGAACATTGGCACAAGATATCACATAAAGATATGTATATATATATATAATGGAAGAAAGGTGCCCAAAAACCAGTCAGGGGGTCACCTCAGAAGAGGCATCATCCTGTACAGAATGAGACAACAAATAAGGATCACCAGTCATGGAAGTAGGAGGCTCAAAATATATACTCGGAATAGAAGATGTAGTAGCTGGAGAGAAAATATATAGACTCATAATAGAAGTCTCGACAACTGTCTCCAGACTTCTATAAATAGGAGTGGTAGCAGTTGGGCCAGAAGTAGAGAGGAGAATTGAATTTGTGGCCAGTGTTGTAAATGGTGGTGGAGCTGTGGAAGAAGGTCTAGGAGCCGAAGTAGGAGAAGGAGATGGGGGGATGGAATACCATGATTCTGAATAAGAATCCCCAAAATCTACTCAACCTGGTCCAGACGACGATCCAAATGAACCTAGTGTTGGTCCATCGTGGCTAGGCGGAGGGTAAAGGAGAGATCATACAAGGGTGTAGAGGGAGGTGGGGTGGTAGAAGGAATAGAAGAAGAATGTATGGGAAAGAAGAAGGAAGTCCATAAGAAGGGGGTGGGGTAGGTAAGCAGGTGCTTGGGTAGCCTTAGGGGCAGGAGGGTCGGCAGTGGGTGGTGGTGGGGCCTAGGAAAGGACATAAGTTCCCCTTCCTTCGGACCTGTCCAACGCGAATAAGAATGAAAAAGTCTATTTGTTGGGGGAACCTAATCGTTCATGAGGAAGTGAAGGCTCAAAAATGACGAGCTGGTTGGCAAGGAAGGTGGCGTAAAACCCACCATTCAGGTTTCCCTGAGGGCCGGTGAATGTGGCATGGAAGTAGGAGGTGGAAAAGTAGGAGAGGTATGGGTAGTCTTGTCAGATGGAATAGGTTAGGAGCTACATGTCACGGCTGGTCACAACCCCTTTATCTTCATGGTGAGGAAAAAGGATGGCGCTAAAGCACTAGTGGGTGAAGCAGAGTATATGGTCAATGATGAGGGTACTCTTCTAGGATGTGGGGGTGTAGTGATGGGTGGGCCCAGCAATATCTTGTGACATGGAAATGAGCTCAGAACTCCTTGGTTGGGTCAGGGTGGATACATGGGATCGGGTAACTAGATGGGGATAGACACCACACACTCATCCAAAATCGGTCATATTAAGTGAAAAAGGTCAACCACCCAGCAAACATCGGACCGTCGGAACTGTATCCTGAGGCGTCTCTGAGTACTCAAACCCATAGAACTCAAAATATGCAGAGAACTCAAAAAATAAATCACAGAAAATAAGTGTACTGACCTGAAAGATAGCAAGTAACGGCGTGTGCCTGAGGAGATCCTCCAACTCCCCAAAAATACCCAGCTGATGAGGTACGTAGCGGTTAAGATAACAATTACTCAATGGGATCGGGTAGTGAGAGAAGCACCAGACTCTTTCATGAGACAGGTCTGTAACTAGGAACACCATGCAAGGATAGGGGGCACCCATAGGGTTCGACCAAGGTGGTGAAGCACTGGGGGATGGCTTTGGTGTTGGAGCGGCCGTAATAGATGAAGGCCTGCTGGACATGGCAGTCTATGAGGAATTAGCTACTACTGATTAGGGATCAGGATATGTGGAAGCTGGTGGTGAAGAAATGATGGTGCCCGATGGTGTCATGTGGGGTGGTGGAGGTGTAGTACTAGGACCAGCCTCTACCGAGGTGGTGAGTGCTGGCATGATGGACAATGGAGGAGGTTGGTACTCTGGGATGTCTAGGGCTGGTGTCATCGTGGGCCAGAGTCATATCCAGAGAAAAGTGGGCCTCTCTCCCTTAGTATCGGAGGCAGGCTGCTTCCCATGCGCAAGGTCTCTGTCTTCCATAACCTGAAAAAGGAAGGAATACAAAACAAAAGAAAAATAAAATGTAATTGTGAGAAAATAGAAAGACAAAAAGTACATGGCATGTAAACCCAGAGTACACAGTATGCAGTGTAAGAAGGTCAGCATCTCGTGTGCTCTGGGTAGACATGCTGAGTGGGCATGTAATAGGTCATAGAAGGATACATAGCGTGTACACAGGAGACCCACCGTGTATGGGAAAATGGGTTCTTGACTGTGTAGTTCTGCTGGACATGGGTTGGCCCATTGAAATGGGATACACAACGTGTAACGAACATACACGTCGTGTGTGCAATGATGGTTTGCCTTGCCCTGTGGATTAGGTACCCAGTCACAATGCTAGATGGTACACAGTGTTTACCGAACATACAAACCGTCTAGTTTCAAATTTCTAATTAGCCAGTGTGTGGCCATTTACAAACTTACATGGTGTGTGTTCTTCATTTAATGTCTATGTACTGTGTGGGAATGTGAAATCCAGATGATCCGTAAATCGACCTAAATGCTAGTAAAATGATGAAATGAAAAGTGTAGAATAACGTATGTGAACCGAGGATCTTAATTCAGAAGAAATCTTATACAAAAACATAATAATATGGTGCATTGGAATCCAGGCAGGCGATGGTTGTGCAGGAGAAGAAAATGGCGTGGGGGGGGGGGGGGTCCATGTGACATGGGGAGTGGCCGCATAGGGTTTCTGACTTTTATAGCCAGAGTACACAGAGTGTACTTTATCAGACACACCATATAGTACTTTTTATATATAATATAATTATTATAGTAAACAATATAATAATTAATATTAATAATTAAAATAAAATAACTATATATATATTTTAACAAAAATAAATTTATACTTGTAATTTATTGGGAAATAAATGTTGTGTGTTCTAAAATTCGAAAAATAGAAGTACAACCTTTGGTCTGGTGCTTGGGGTGAGGTTTGAACCAGCGATCGGCCATTCCAAATAAAATACCTCAACCACTAGAGAGAATGATTTAGTGTTGTGCATATTTATTACTTGTATATATTTAATGTATAAGGCCTATACTGCACAGTATAAAGAAAATTCACGACATGTGGTTTGTAATTGAAATAAAAGGGATAAAGCACAAAGATTAACCGAGTTCGAACCCGGGACTTTTGAATAAAGGGCTGAAACTCTGCCAATCTACTGACTTCCCCCACATATATTCATTTATGTTTAAAATATTTTCAGTTGTTAATGAAAACATGGTGCACACAACGTATATCAAAATACACGCCGTGTGATTTTATTAAAAGGACAAATGACATAAATGGTATGGTTGTCAGGATTCGAACCTGGGTCTTTGGAACCAGCTTACGACCTTGGCCAACTAGTTCATCACCATCATGGGTTTTCTTATATATAAACAAATTTATATTTATTATGAATGTTATGACAGACATTGTGTAAGTGAACACGAGTACTAAAAAGGATAAACCTCGTTCCAATGGTAGGTCGGTAGGGATTTGAACAGGTGGTGGCTCGAATAAAATCTATTAACCTTACCATCGGTATTAGAATCATCCCTATTTATTACATAGTTAATATATATATTTATAATATTATAAATATAAACTAAAATTAGTCATTACATGTCATTTCTATATGTAGTACATAACGTGTAACCTCTAGGTTTCCTCCTAGGAAGCACCTTTGTTTTAAGTCATTGGCTCGACCGACATACCTCTGCTTACATGAGATGCATAGTGGAAGGAGTTCCCACTATGTCTTCCATGTGATGGTAAGTTTTCATCTGTTTTCAGTTCACTTTGAACAATTGACCATCCTCCCCAGAAGTTTCCACCGCTCCATGATAGAATACTCATATGTCTCAGAATGGTCCCAACCACATTGACTTTAGATTTCCTAGAAAGAATCTAAGACGGGAGTTAAAAAGGAGTACCTGAACATTGGGTTGGAAATATTTTCATGGAATCATCTGATTGTTGATTGCTATTGTCTTTTCCTTGTATATCATGGCATTCTCATACACCTCCAATCGTATTTCATCAAGTTCCGATAGTTGGAACTTATAATTTCCTTCAACTTCCTTCAGACAAAAATTCAGGGCCTTGACGGCCTAGTAAGCTTTGTGCTCTAACTCTACTGGTAGATGGCATGGATTTCCATATATGATGAGGAATGGGTAAATCGCCAGTGGTGTCTTGAAGTGGTCTAATATTCCCACAAAGCATCATCCAACTTCCTGGACCAAACATTCCTTGAAGTGTTCACCATTTTCTCCAGAATCTTCTTGAGCCCATGGTTGGAGAGATCCACTTGTCCACTAGACTGGGGATGATATTGCATCCCTATATGATGCTTCATGTCGTACTTGGTAGTACTTCGTTCATCAATGTGTTTTCAAATTGGGTCCCTATGTAACTAATTAGTACACGGGGTATGCCAATCCTACTAAAAATTTTCTTCTTTAAAAAGGCCATTACCACCTTCGCCATGTCGTGTGTTGTAGCAGCGACTTCTACCCACATGGAGATGTAGTCGATGTAGAACATGATATATGTGTTCCCAAAAGATTGGGGGAATGGCCCCATCAAGTATATGCCCCAGACGTTGAAGATCTCGACCTCCAAGATGGGGTTATGGGGCATCTCAGATCTACTCACTATATTACCAGTAATTTGGATTTGATCAAAATGGGAAATAAAGTCTTGGTCATCTCTATGCATGGTGGTCCAAAAAAACCCAGACTGTAGGATCTTTACTATTGTACAGTCTGTCCCATGATGTCCCCCAACTAGTGAGGCATGAAAGAATTCCAGGACTCCATAAACTTTAGTTTCTAGGATGCAACGTCCGACAACCCCATCTCCACAAGATCATAATAGAATAGGATCTTCCTTTAAGTACCTCTGGACATCAGAGAGAAACCTCTTCCTCTGCCGGAAGGAGAGGTCGGGGTAGATGGCACATGTAAACAGATAATTAGCAATATCAGCATACCAGGGCTAAGATGATTCTTTGACTGAAAAGATGTTCTCATCAGGGAAATCCTATATGATCTCTTGATCTTCCTTCTTTAAATGAAGCATCTCTGGGCAGGAGAGATGATCAATAAAAATGTTCTAGCTCCCTTTCTTATCTTGGATCTCCAGATCAAATTCATGTAGGAGGAGTACCCAATGGATCATTCGTGGCTTCATATATTTCTTGTTCAACAGGTACATTAGTGTTTCATGGTTAGTATAAAAAATAAATTTAGATAAAAATAAGTAAGAATGGAACCTGTAAAACACAAACACTACTGCCAACATATCCTTTTATGTGTTATTTTTGTTCATCTATGCCTCATTGAGCGTCCTTCTAGCAAAATAGATGGGTCAGAAAATTCAGTTAAGTCACTGGCCCAGGACTGCTCCCACTGTGTAGTCGCTAGAAGCACACATTACTTCAAATTTCTCCTCCCAGTTAGGATAAATCATCACTGAATCGTCCACCAGGCACTACTTTAGGAGATCAAAAGTTTTGGTGTATGGATCATCAAACTCAAAAATTAAATCCTGGGTTAGAAGGTTGGTGAGGGGTTGGTCTATCTTTAAGAAGTTGCTGACAAACCGCCTGTAGAAACCTGCATTCCCTAGGATGCTATGGATGTCTCTGATGGAAGTCAAAATTTGAATTCGTGAAATATCTTTTAACTTTGTTGGGTCCACTTCTACCCCCTTCACTGAGATTCTTTAGCCAAGTACTATTCCACTCTTCACCATGAAATGCCATTTTTCCCAGTTCAAAACTAGGATAGTGTTCTCAAATATTTCCAATACTAGCTACAAGTGCCGCAAGAGTGTGGTGAATGATTTTCCGTAAATGGAAAAAAAATCCATAAAAACCTCCAGGACCAATTCCTCCATGTCATGGAAGATATCCAGCATGCATCGTAGGAAGGTGGCAGGAGTGTTGCACATTCCAAAGGACATACTTCTATAAGCAAACATACTGCAAGGGAAAGTAAAATTACTCTTCTCTTGATCCTATGGGGAAATGGAAATCTTATTATAGTGAGAATAGCCATCGAGGAAGTAGTAAAACTCATTCCCCACTAGTCTCTCTAGTATCTGATCCATGAATGGATAGGGGAAATAATCCCTCCTTGTGGCATCATTCAACTTTCAATAGTCCACACAGAATCTCTAGACAGTGATAGTTCATTTAGGGATGAGCTCATTCTTGTCATTTTAAATCACAGTGATACCCCCTTTTTGGGTACCACTTGCAGGGGACACCCCCACAGAAAACTGAGATGGGGTATGTGATTCCTGCATCCAACAACTTGACTACCTCTTTCTTCACAAATTATTTCATGGGGGGTTTAGGCATCATTGTGGTTAATGATATTTCTTCACTCCTTCTTGGACCTGCGCCTTATGGGTGAAAATGGTAGAGATGATGCCCTTAAAATATATAACTATCCACCAAATAGCATGCTTCCGCCACATCAAAACCTACAGAAGTGTATCCTCCTACTCCTATGATAGTGCTGCACCATGTATGATGGGTAATGTCCGATGGTCTCCGAAATACCCGTAATTTAGAGAGGATGGTAGAGGCTTCATTTCTAGTGTAGGCACCTTTATAATCAAAGGTACAAGTTGTTTCACCTCTTCCCACTCTATAATGTCGGGAATAACATCATGTTTCCAGTAGTGGTCACCCTAGAATTCTAGGAATTGCAAGTCCCCTAGTGTTTCATCAACCAGAATTTCTGGAAAAACCAAGTCAACTAAAGGGATAGAACATACAAAATCATCTACATTTCCACTCAAGTGATCATCCATGGTGTTCACTGTGTAACATCCCTCATTATCTGATAATAATGCATTCTTGACGGCTTTGAGGACATTGTAGAAGACTGTTTCGTTGCTTACTCTGAAAATCAGCTCCCCCTGGTGCACGTCAATCAGTACCTTCCCAGTGGCCTAGAAAGGCCTTCCCATAATGTGAGGCACCTCCTGGTATTATTCCTTTTTGAGGGTGATGAAATCTGTGGTGAGGATTAGCCTTCCCACCTTGACCAAAATGTCCTCCTATATCACCTTCAGATATTTGATGGATCTTCCAGAAAGTTGAAGGGATACTCGGGTAGGATTCTGGTCGTTGATCCCTATCTTCTTGAAAACTCCAAAGGGCATGAGGTTGAAGTTGGACCCTAAGTTTCAGAGGGCCTTCCAAAACTCACATGGTCCAATAGTGCATGGAATAGTGAAGGTACTTAGATCCTGGATCATGGGAGGAATCAAAAGATGTACGAATGTTGATCACTCCTTGGTTAGGGAAATGGTGCCCAAATCCTCCATCCTTCTTTTTTTGAAGAGGATATCCATCATGAATTTTTCATACAAGGGTATCTGAATTAGTGCCGCTAAAAATGGAATGTTGAAGTGCAGTTTCTTAAATACTTCCTTGAATTTTCCGAACTGGTGGTCTAGCTTTAAATGATTCATCATCTCTGGAAAGGGTAAGGCAGACTCGAAGGGTTTGACAACCTCTTTTAAATTACCCTATGAAGCCTCTTTGGGTTGGCCTTTAGATGTGGATGGGTTTGTAATTGTACCTTCTTCATCCGTGGGGGGTGTAGGTTCCCCTGGTTGTGCTAGTTCCTTTTGATGTAGCTCCTTTCCACTCCGTAGTGTGACAGCATGGGTGTCCCCCCTTGGGTTCTTCTCAGTGTTTACTGGTATTGTACTATGCTTCCTTCCTGAGATTTGGTTTTCTATTTGGAAAATTTGGTTCTCCAGGCCTCGAATGAAAGCCTCTTGATTCTGGAATCTGGTCCCATCAGTAGATATAAAGTTGTTCATGAGATCATCTAACCTTATGTTGTTCTCTGGCTGAGGTGGATGTGCAGTTGGTGGAGGCGGTGGCTGCCGCAGCTGCTGTGGGTGAGGGTTTTGATACCCTTTCTATTGGTAAGATCCCTTCTTGGGATGTTGTTGCCTCAGGTACTGGCTCAGATATTAGGGTTGACCGTAGATGTGCAGTCGTTGGGCGATCGCTAGGGTAGAGGATTCTGTTGTTGTTGGCCTTATCCTGGGTTCTAGTGATCACGCCATGCCGGGTTCAGGTACTAATGGAACTTTTTTGGCCCTCAGTTTTGAGCAACACAACTCACCTTGCTTATCGAAGGGTCGACTGTAGGTCTCGGGCATTCTCCTATAATGTGGTTATCACCACATTTACTGCACGCCAGATGGTTTACCGCATGTACTTGGGATGCGCCCTTTACATTTAGTGCATCAAAATTTTTGGACGCAACATCCAACTGGGAAAAAATCAAAGTTATAGCATCGATGTTGTCCATACCTCATTTTTTGGACCATGCTCAGAATCCACAAGAAGCTATTGGGGGACATGTCTTCTAGTAGTTTGAAAATCTGTTTGAAGGACTTCTTCATAACTATACCCCCAATAGTATTATCCACCATGGACTTTGTGTTCATCGTGAGTCCTCCATAAAAGGTTTAGACCTGCATCTAGAGTGGGGGTCCTTGGTGTGGGAATTTGCACAACTTCTTCTTGAAATTCTCCCATGACTCGTGCAACAACTCTGAGTCGTGCTGTTGGAAGTTGTGTATTTCATTTTGTAAGGTCACTGCCTTCATGGGTGGGAAATATTCTGACAGGAATGCATGGGATATCTCCATATAGGTGAGGATAGATTTCTATATAAAATATTTTATCCTGTCTTTATCTTTATCCCTTAGGGAGAAGGGGAAGAGGCGAAGATGAATGGAATCCTCAAACACTCCGTGGTAATAGAACATGTCATAGATCTCTAGGAAATTGTAGATATGGACATTTGGGTACTCACGGGGTAGGCTTTAGAACTGAACTGTGTTTTGGATCAGCTGCATGATGGAAGGCTTGATCTCAAAGTGTTGGGCCAGCATCGGCGGACAGACGATGCATGTGTTAGCTCTGTGAATAGATGGCAGGCCGTACTCCCTGAGAGTACGACGTGGAGGTGGCTGATGAGGGATTTGAGGGAGCATGTATTTTTGTTCCTAAGGGGAAATGTATGGCTCCTGACCTTGCTATAATAATGAGATCTTCTCTGGTTGGAATTGTTGGAGCTGTTGCGGGCCATATCCTAGAGAAAGTGGAGCTTGCTGGTTTCGGTTGTCCTCCGAACTAAATGGTTGTCTAGCTCCTTGGACAGAAACAGGATATCCTTCTTCGTTCTGTGCCATGGGATTGTTTTGGTTGTTCTCATCCATGAGTGCTTGTCGTTTCCCCAAAAGCATCTGTACGATCTCTGGGTCAATTGGGAGGAACTCCGATGACTCAGCGTTCTTGGAATGAGTGAGGTAGTCGCTCATAAACCTATGAACCTACACAATACTAAACACACCAAGTGTAAATGAGGAAGAAGAAAGATAAAGATGAATGATATTAGAAAAGATATTTGGCAGTATTTTTTATTTTTATTTCTAGTAAAAGTTGATAAAAACTTGATTGATACAAAAACAAATTTAACTTTTAATTCATCGACAGCGGTGCCAAAATTTGGTAGTCATTTCACTGAAGGTATGTTATATGTATTCCAAATTGTAATACCCTGCTATGTATAGTACTAGTAAGGGGTCTATCCATAGGGAAAAGAAGTTATTTTTGTCTTTCTTATCTAGTTTGTACTTGATTCAATGAAGTGTACTAAATTTAGAGTCGATTATTAATGTTTTAATGAAAAGGGTGATTGGATTCTTAATTTCTTATAAAATCACTTAAAGGATAAAGAAAAACATGGGGATTTGGTTTTGATGAAAATTTGTAGGGAAATGTGTTGGGGGTGTGGATTTTTAAGAGGTTGTTTTTTTCATGATAACCCAACACTCTGGGTTTCAATTGTGACAAGGTTTCCTTGTTCCTGTAAACTATGTCTGGAACTGAGAAAACTGATTCCTTGGTCTGGTAGTCAGTGTTTCACAATTATTTATTTATATTAGTCCATTTTTGAGTTTTTGAATACTTCCAATGATCATGAAGTTATTCATCATTATTCTTCTTTTGAGTCCCTAAAAATTATGTCCTTGGACTGGCTCAAAATTTTCAGTGATAAAAATAAATGATTGAAGAAGAATAATAAGGGTTAAATAGAACAAACACAATCATAAAAAATAATATAAATTACAACTCTTTAATCACCCACATACCCAACACACTGTGTGTTTATTTACACATAGAAGAAAATATGACAATCGAACCCTTGATACCTGATGTGTTCATCGTAGAAACTTTGAGGAGGGGTGAGTTCTTTGGTAGAATAGTGGAATGGAGGAGTAGTGGAATGATGGTAGCATGAAAGAAGTGCAACTGAACCTCCTTCCTTCAAATATTAACTAATTTCTCCTCAAACTAGAGGCCAAGGCCTCTATTTATAGAAAACAAAAGTACACAGCAGGTATCAAAAGTAGACGTCATGTTGTCTCGTCAACGTGCTTTTGTCGCTATTTTTCTCCAGTAGATGGCCAGCTACACTACCCTTGACTTTTGCGGCATCGATGACCATTTTTTGGAGGGTACATGGCATGTGGATCCACCTCACACATCACGTGGTCTCTAGAAAACGCCACCAACTGCATCTAGAAGCATGTATGCGGTTTGTAGGTATTACCCACACGGCGTATCGTCTCTGATCTGGAGACTTGGGCGTGTACTCCTCTGGTCGATCCGTGTTTGAGTCTAAATGTACATGGTGTGTATATATGTACATGCCATGTAGTTGGGGTTTTTGCTCAGTTTTCCCCTGGTTTGTGTGATTGTCCAGAAACCACCTGAAAATGAATAAGATCACCAAAATCTAAGTATATTTTCACTAAGTAGTAGGTATTTTCTGAAAACATGTTTTTATTTTCAATAAAGTGTGTGTAAAGGTATACACAAATCGTGTGCATTAGGGTTGTTGGAAACCCTATTGATAAGGCAGAGGTTGTTGGAAATTTTATTGAAAAGGGTGCCTTTGTTATTTTCCATATTCATACATCATGTCTGCTTGATCTTTAAACCCTTAGTTGTATATAGGAGAAAAAGAATCATACATCTTCCGGGGATGTTGTTTTTGTTGCTGCTAATATAGTCTCCCAAGTAATACTACTTCACAATATTCCATCTCTTGTATTTGGGGTTAACAATCGGGTAGGTAGTCTATTTTAGTGTAAATTCCAGAAGGCCTCATAGGAGTGGTTTGGGATATCTTTTCTGAAAAAGCAATATGCCCCACCATAATTGTCAATTCTTTCAACTTAGTATCAATTCAATTATATTCAATAGAAGATGGACATAGATGATATAGTCCTCTAACATGTGGTGTAACCCAATCTCCAAATTTTTGGTTGTTTTGTCAATCTTTTCAATCAAAGCACGTGAATTTGTGGGTCGTTTTTCGGCGAATACCACTCCAACTATAGAATTAACCATGATCCTCTCCATAGTTGTAATGCCTTCATAGAAGTATTGGATTAAGAGTTTCTCAGTAATTTGGTGATGCAGGAAGCTTGCACAAAACTTATTGAATCACTTCCAGTACTCAAACATTTACTCCCATTGGGCTTTCTTGATCCTTGATATCTCAATCCAAATAGAAGTGATCCTCAATGATGGAAAAAATATCCACAATAAAATATGTTTCAAATAATTCCATCATGTAACTTATTCAGGTTGTAAATAATATATCTATTCCTTTTCAGTTCTATTAAGTGAGATTGAGAATGCTCTAAAATTGATTTGATCTTTAGAGACATTTCTTTGTTTAAGGGTTGATAAAACCACATTAAATTTTTTATAGTTTTTTTGGATCCTCACAGGATAATCCATGAATTTTTAGATGTTGGTGAATTAACCCAAATTTTAGTTCAAAGTCTAATTTTAGATTGTTGTATGCAATACAATATGCTTTATAATTAATATCTGGTGTTGGTAATTCTCTAATAGTTCTATTAAGTTTATTATTTTTATTTTCATCCATTGGTTCCTGTTTAATGTTTTAATGAGAAGTATTTCTAATTTTAGTGTTCTTAAAATGTTGGAATTCCCCAGTTGGGTAAATTTTTACAAATCCCGTAGAATGAGATTTTCTGATTCGATCCCTATGGTTGCATTCAACATTATGGTCTAGATCAAAGTGATCCTCAAGATGGTATATTTAGGTGTAGTAGAGTGGTTGACCAAGGTTGTTTCTCAAAGGAGGAAGTAATTTTAAAACAACATATTAAAGGTATTTTGAAAATAAAATAAAAGAACATAAACACACTAGTTAAAAAGTTGGGGGTATGATTTATTAAACTAGAAGAAGTATTCTAGAAGAATATTGTATTTTTTTTCTTTCTTATTTTGAATTTAATTTGATTAATTAGACACAACAAAAATATTTTTTGTTTTTGATAATATTTTTAAAACATGTAATTGATCTAAATAAACCACTTAAATTACTTATTAATCATTATATTTTAAATAAATATCAACTTAATTATTATCCCATAATTTTTAACCCCCTAACCCAATGATAATTAACTTAACCAACAAGATAAAATTAATTAAACCCTAGGCTACCTTCGAAACATGCAGTCGTAGAAGCCAGATTTGATTAATGTTCTAAGGATGGATTATGGTTGGTGATAAATTAAGGCACATATACACTGTCTAAATGTGGATTAATTGAGTTTAGGGATTATATTTTAACTCTACAAATTTATCACGTGTGGTTTTTTTTACCATTTATGTTCGCTCTCTAACAGGTCACACAATTCTCGACCAGACGTGTTTTGTGTAAATTCATCAGTTGATTGATTATTTTCATTTAAATTAAAAAATAAATTTTTAGATTATATTATGTGGATTATAATAGATCATTGATTCAAAATAAATGAACTAAAAAGATAAGAGTTATATCAATTACTAATAAAACTACTCTTGCATGAGAGGAGTTGTCATCCTGGAGATGTTTTGCATAAGAAATGGATTGAAAGGGTAACACCCAATCCTATCTCCACTATTTATTTCAACACTAAATAAGTGAATTAAACAAGAACAAAATTGAGAAAAATATAGGAAATGGAAGGAAAACTAATAATTTTATTGAGAGAAAAAAAACATTACAACAAATAAAAGGGAATAAGAGGATTTTGGAGGAGATCCTAGCTTGGGAGATTCCCTCCTCCAATTGTGAATTTAAATGGTACAAAACCACTTCCCCTATTCTCACAATACCATATTTCATGTTTTACCCCCTCTAAATAAGAAAAATACAAATTTATAGAGTGGAGGGGAGGATAGGTTTTAATAGGTTTCAAGTGTGAATGGGGAAATTTGGAAAAATATTTAATTCCATGTTTAACTGCCTATTTGACATTCAAAACACATTAACCAGCTATCCTTCTAGAAGTATTATTTGTGATAAATTTAGTACTAGAGATTCTCTCCAAATTTGGGCCCAATCCAAGTATTTAGGGACATGTTATGATCCAAATATAGAACTGATGTTCAATCTCTTGAGTCCATCCCATCTTTGACTTCATGGTACTTTTACTCCAATAAAATACATGATTTATATTCCATGACCTGAATGAAGTTTGTATACCAATAATTCATGGAAAAATTTACAAATTTTAATTCTCAGATAATACATATAAAAATATTTATATTTGAATTACTATAGTTCACTTTAAAGTGTAAAACCGTAATTTTCATCATAATTTTAAATAAATGATCTATTCCCAAATATTTTATAAATTAACATATTTAACAAAATTTGAGGAAATTATATCATTTATTATCAATAAAAACTCAATAGAATTGTTTTTTATCAGTATATCCTCATCCCGTACTCACAACTAGTGATTTCCTAATCTGAGATCAATCTTTGAGAACCATCGATCCCCACTAAATTGATTAAAGAGGTATTTGATCCATTATTATAGATATTATTGTTCACATTTACCTAATTTAAGCATCAGTAATTCCAACATAACCTCAATATATTTTCTTCCTTCTTTGAGAACAATAATGGGTTGCCCAAGGAGACACTTTGGGTCTTACAAAACCCTTCTCCTAAAAGTCTTCCAACCATACCCTCTTATCTCTAAGCTCTTCCAGAGCAATCTGATATTTTAGTGACGATACCGGTGAAATATTAGGATGAAATTAATTGCTAAATTATAGCTCCTGGTGGGGAGGTAAACCTGGTATGTCCTCAGGGAAGACTTCCTCATAATCCACCACCATTTTAGGAAATTGATGGCCTAAAGCATCCACTACTCCAAGAGTCATTCTATCTAATTGATGAGTAATCGGTTGCACTATATTATGACTGAGTTCATCCTACTCTGCTAATGTTTCCTTCTCACCCAATAATAAAAACCACATTCAATCATTACAGACACACTACATCCTCCACCTCAAACTGTCAGGACAGGCATGAACTGTGGATATTTAATGAATACCTAACATGATATCGTAAGGACTCATTGCTACAATTAAGATATCCCAAACAAAAATCTCACCTATAAGAATCAGATTACAATGTTGTCACATGTTCATAATCACCGAGTCACCGTATGTTGGAGTCTCCAACTACAAGGGTAGAGCCAATGGCTTAACCAGAATCTATAATTCTCAAACCAAATAAGTTTAAATGAAGGAATGAATAACACCTCTATCTATCAATACTAAAGCTAAAGTAGATAAGAAATATATCATACCTCATTTCATCCCTAGAGACTCAGGGTCATAGGCCTCCATAACATGTAGCTAGCCTCATCCAATCCCACCATATCCCCAATCCAGGCATGGACCACCTAAGGGTTGCGGTGGTAATAGTTCAAACCTCCGACCACCTCTTGCTTCCTAGTTGGACTCTATTGCACATAATACACCTTGAGGACTACCATTATACTACCTCTATCTCTCTTTATATCTCCTTGACCATTTCAAAATCAACTATACGACGAGTCAAACCATCCAAAGATAGATTTCCTCAACCACTGTAATAGAAACACCTCCTCTCCATTGGCTGATTCAAGATTCCCTAGTATCCCTTCACCACTGTATATGAGTTCTAAGATCACCTCATAAATAATCTAACACACTTGTATCCCTCTGACTACGATTATCAGCATGCTAAAGAGGTCTTAGCTACTTGGTTCTCACGACAAGATCCCTCTTTAGGCACCTGCTCTATCAAAGTTATCTCCACTACCAAGGCTCACTCAAGTACCAAAATAATGGTTTTAATATAAATGTATACAATGAATCCATGATGTCTCAGCATAAGCCCTGCTCAAAGGTCCAATAATTAAAGAACTGATCCTCCACAATATCCAAGTAATAACATGATAGATCAATAAATTTAAATTATTACTCCACCACATTCATAATACCCTGCTACATATGTAGATCTCATGTATATGTACTGATCGCAACATGGATTGATAGAAGTCTTCTATGAAGGTATGAACAAAGTATAACCATGAGAGATTTATCTTGTCAATGGACTGAATCACTAATCTACAACATCACCCAATATATCCCTGAAGAATAATTACCGTGAAGACTTCCATATGATCTACAGTCATCGTGACAAGGAGGAAAATGTGGGTGACTAACTCGATCCAGTCCTCATCCACCTGGGTGTCCAGAACATCCTGAAACCTAGGAGGTCTCTACCTTGGAAACATGTGTAATGCACTCATCTAGTGTGAATTCTCATCTTGTAACAGATGGGATAGATCCTACTCAATTGGTGTTGGTATATTTTGAAAACCACAGAGAGGTGTTATCTCTAGTACATAACCATGTATCGATGCCTCATCACTAAGAATATCATCCTCATGATCACATAGTAGAATCCTAGAGGGTTGTCTATGTGGAGGCATCCTGAAATAAAAAAATATGTACCATAGTCAAAAGAGTATATCATAGGAGATGAATATATAAGGGCATAAAACACAACCCTTCCTATAAGATTCATGTTTCAAAAAATTCTATGTAACCTATGATTACATGCAACAATTCCAAAGGCAGGTGATCAGAGTCTTGGTGTATGGATACATCGACCACCGTAACAAAACTAGTGTCCCTATCCTTAAAGATAAACATGAAGTGCTAAATATTTTTCCCCAAACCAAAGTCATCAAATTCGGTCTTAAGGTAGAACTGACTACTCTGATATAATTCTAGCACAACATGACCTATTGAGGTATGACCTGTGATTACCCCAAGCTAGCCTCCAATAGGCTAGGGGATGGAGAGTAGCACCAAGTAGGAATATCCCACAAATGGGAGGCATTAGCTTATTACCTATACATAAGAACAAATCTCCAATCCCATAAAATTTTAAAATGTATAACAACTAAAATAATGTATGAATACATCTAATATCCATAATAGAGTAAAACAGTAAAGTATTAAAAGAAGAAAAAGGATCCAAATACAATCCCAACTGAAAACTGTAAAGATTCCAACTTGTTGAAAGGGATATGACTAAGCCAAATGTAATCTCTTAGAAAACACCCCAGTCTTACAAGATTTATATATGCTCCATCCACTCTTTACCCTCATAGGAGACCATCAAATGGGTCATTGTCTACATAAGATAAGACACGTGTGTGAGAAGCCCCGAAAAGGGTGAGTATAAAAATACTCAATAGGTTACACTGAAAACACTAAACATGAATCACCAAGTAATGTCATCTCAATACATGATGAAAGAATAAATTTATAATAGAAAAACCTAGATATAATCAAGAAAGACACCCCACTACCAGAGAGTCATAACCAACTACTATCAACATGATTATTCTTGAATAAATTCTCATTTAAGGGGAATTCACTCCACAATCCATGTTGTCATCCTAGAAACTCATAAAATAGGAATAGATCATTATGCCCCTTCCAATGAAAGCTCATTGTTCAAAGAAGACCCTAATACTTAGATAGGGAATCAAACCTAGAACCGTTGGGGGAACCACTGACAGAATTTGGACCAACCATATAAATATAGGATCACATGTCAATGATACCACAAACCCTACCAATATGGTATAATTGAGGTACGATCAACACCCTTCTCTTCTAGGTCACACTAATTCCCCAAACCCCACCTAGGGAACAAAGGATGATAGAGGATCACACTCCAGTCTTATAGAGAGACACCAGAACTCCATATGAGATTCGACATCTAGAGGGATCACAATCCTTTGATGTTGATGTAATGATGAATTGTACCCATGAGGTAAAAAACCCAAGGGAACACACCAAACCTATACAAGTATAAAATTAGGAAATGAAAAGATAAAAACACTCTTGAAGGGGGTACACAATGTGTACCAAGGAATACAAGGAATGTTTGGATATCCCCATGATCTTTTCATGTGGAAAAGCCTCACACATCATGTATGTATCCATATACATGATGTGTAGAAGAATTATACAACATATAGAGACGCACGATATCCTACCAGTTTTTTCAGGCCGTGTAATTGTACGGTGGTCATGTATATGTATCGACCCATGTACTCTAATTCATGTTCGTGTCCATGTACACAGAGTTCTATATGAAAATGTATGTTTCCCCACATTCATGTACTTCCCGAAGTACATGATTAGCCATCTGGGAAGTTATACATACCATGTGATAGGGGTTATACACTATGTGATCCTTATCTTCATCATGAAACCCTAACCACCACTGAACATGGCCTACACAGTGTGTAATATCGATTTACATGCCACGTGGCTCATGATTTTAAAGATAAGGGTTTTATCCATCATTCTTCCTCATGTTTCACTTATATCCTATTTATCATCCTAAATATCACCATAGTTCATGAATCAAGGGTTTAATTGTCATTATGTATGTTGTTCACTAAAATTTTTCCATTAAATCACGTCAGGAAAACCACCTATGATTTCAAAATTTTTAGGAACCATCGAGGAGGAAGAAAGACCCTCAATCTGGTCTTATTCTACCTCGATCCAACAACTTTCATCATCGATCCTTTAACTACAACCAAAATCTCATTTTTTTTCACATTGTTTTGAATCGTTGTGCCGAAGAATGGTTGTTCAATTATTATAAATGAGGTATTTATCACATTGTTTTCCAAAAGGAATACTAATGATGACCACATGAAATTTTTTTGGGAGAATTCCATAAATAATAAAATTTGAGTAAATAACTTTGGAAATTGGTTTATTTGGACTTGATCCATTTTCAAATGTGATGAAAAATAAAGAGGATTAAAATAAAATTAACAAATAAAACTTACATTATATTAATTATACCAACAATGTGCATATCAATTATGTTCTTGTATTTGATTCACATTCATACATGATTATGAAAAAGGATTGAATTTTAAAATTAAAAAATCTTACCTAGAGTTTGTATCAATCATTGATGAAGAAAAATAGTGTTGTTTTTGTTGACGAGATCATCAAAATCCATTGGTGTAATGATCTGTGATCTGATCATGATTTATTATTATACACCAATAAATCTCTCCAATGGTTTTCTAAAATATCTAGGGTTTGAGAAGCCGACCCATAGGAATTTCTATAATCATTTACTTAAAGGATAAAATATGTCACTGCATCAAAAAAATATAGTAAATTAATTATTTAATTTATCTCATTAATTTTCACCCATGATGATTTTTTCACAAACGGTCTGCACCGATAAAGGTTATGTTGTTCCTTGGGTAAAACCCGGGTTTGGAACTCAACAGTGCCCTCAGATTATTGATACATTCTCTTGTTTGGGTGTTATTCCACCTTTTCAAGAAAACTGCATGCATGTCTTATTTAATATATTTAATATATTTTAAAATTTTATTCTGGTCACACCGGGACTCAGAATCACATGTTGTCTTAGTTCATGGTCTTGAAATTAATCTATATAATATCCAAAATTAATACCCAAAAAATAAAAGACATTATATATTATCTAACACATGATTGATAATCCTATTAAATTATGGGGTATTCTATCTCATGAAGTAATCCAACATAGGAAATCATGTTGTATAACTACAAGTTTATCTATTTTTTAGAGTTTATTAATCATAACATATGTAAGATACCCTAATATGCCCATGTTCTTCTCATATCCAATACCCGATGTGTTTTCTTTCTCAGTTGGAAAATTTTCACAATTACCATTACTGTTTATGTTATTCTTTCTTCCTGGTTCTATTTCTAAATAATGGAATATGATGGATTAGTTCATAACATTTTAAATTTTAAATTGTAATTTATAATTCTAAATATTGTTTATGACATAACGTAGATTGGAAATTTATGCATTATTAATATGAAAATCATAAAATTGGTTTCATTTGGCAAATATTCATTTTAAAATCTTTCATAATGGTTTTTATGGAAAATTTGAATTATTCTTAACATATATCTTAGGAGTGCCAAAATAGGTTCTCATTAAGGACCATTATCGTTCACCCAGTGACAATCGAGTCAAATCACAGTTCCCCATAACTTGATTTATTTCTCTAGGTAAAACTATACCAGAACCATGTTAACTTGTAGTATCCATAAAAGTATATATTTCTACAAAAACCCACATAGTATCATCCTTTAAAAACATTAGGATGTTTTTCTATACTTATCATAAATTTTTTTCATAGAGTTACATTTTCTAATCTATGTTTTATTGTTCCCATGGATTCTAATATACTTTCTTGGATACTAAACCTAACAACCCAGACTCTAATAACCTAGAGATGGTATCTGCTTTATTATATTGGCGTAGATAAAAGTGGTAAAATACCTAAAGAACAAAAAATTTAGATGTCATGGAGAATCTATACATATATGATACCAATTTTACATTGGGAGAATAATAAAAACAATGGAAAATAAAATTATCTACATCATTGACACTCATTAGAAGGATTCTTCTTCATATCATGGGGAAGGGAAGGAAAATAAAAGTGATCTCAAATCCTTAGTAAGGGTTACATATGATGTAATATATCATGAATCAAAAAGGAATAATCAATATGTTAAGGTTAATAGGGTAAATCACAAGTCATTTAATCAATAACATGGAACTCATGATTAGATATGTCATAATCAATATGGAAAGGTAAAAATATAAAAACACATTCTATTTAATCAGTAACATGAGAAAAAATTAATCTTTGTATAATATCAATGTAATAGTCTCATGGATAATAAAAACTAAATTCTCAAAAAATTAATGTATTAATATTAGAAATGATAATCATTGACATCATGATATCTATACCAACATGACCTTGAACCAAAATGGTTTAAAACTATGGGTAAAAACCATTTAATTTGGAAAACTAATTTGTCTCATGAGACCTTCCAATGTATCATGGGGATATATAAATTCAGACCCCACTATTCACTGAATGTCCAAATCACTCCTCAAATATTAAATAATTTATTTAATTCATGAATCATTATTCCTTATCAAAAAATATCCATATTGAATAAATGATAAAAAAAATTAATATTTAACTAGTTTATCTAATAACCTTAAAGGTTATCGCAATATTTAAAAAACGTATATAATTTAAGAAATAATCTTCTCCATGATACAGATAATACATATATTTATTATAAATTTAATTTATTGTGAAAAATTATCACAATAAAGTGATTGAATTAAGAGAAAGTTAATAATAAAAAATTAATCAAGAGATGAGAGGTGACCTTCAGTTCATTAGGAATATAGATTTTTAAAATAAAATCATATAGTTGAGAAGAATAATGGAAATTTAATTGAAATATTAAAATAAGAATTCATAAAATATTTTTTCTTATAAAAGTAATGAAAATTCATAGAATAAGGTATATTTCATAAACTAGTTACGACAGTGGAGATGTTCTTTGTCATTGTATATATTAAAAATCATTCCAATTGACTTTTTTTTAAATGTAGATTTTAAAAAACACTAAACATGATACTTTAAAACCCTATAAAAATTCATGTACAAAATAAAATTTTCTTATTAAACCATTTGAGAAAATAAAAGCGACTTTTTACAATATTTTTGAAAAACATGGACATGGAAGAAAAATATATCTGATTAAAACGGAAATAAAGATGGTTTTTTCAAAAAAAAATTTCATGATTCAAGTACCAAATAGAGGAAAATTTGTAGGAAATGTTTATATTCAATAAATATCCATAGGATAAGAAAATTATTTAATCTTATAAAAGATAAATTATAATTTTCCTTTAACATGTTTAAAAGAAATCTCACAAGAATGTGAGATTATAAAATAGATTATGACCAATTTTGTTACATTAAATATGAAAACCATTGAAATAATTAAATGAATTGAGAAATTAAACATCGGTAATAAATAGTTATTAATGTTAAATAAATCTAAGGTGTGGTATATACGTCACATAAAATTTAATAGGTTCATATTAAAAAAATGTATGAATGGAATTTAAATTGAGACTGAATCCCTTAACTAATGTTTCACATTAGTTGAACACACCTTAAACTATAGTATAGTGGTATTATAAATGTTATTAATTTATAAAAAAACTCTATTAATATTCATAATATCATGTATGATCCTCTTATAACATCTTTCAACCTGTTCATTAACAATATTTTGTTATTACTATTGTCTTGGGTGTTAATTGCCTTGTTTTATTACTATTGTCTTGTTTCTGAACATATAATATATAAAAATTATCTATATAATGATATTAATTTTATAAATATCATATTTTTTTCATTATATAACCTTTTAATAACATTCTTGAATGTTTTACATAGAAAATGAATCACATAACTTCACTATGATGGTAGGATTTAAATACATACGAGCAATAATATGATTAATTTAATGGGTGAAAGGAAATGAAGTGTATGATATATTAAATCTAAAGAATTAAGATAACATCATATTTAATATATATATTAATTTTTTCCATCATTATAACCCTCTATGTCTATTGGTGATGGAAAACAAATTACATCGGTTCGTGAGCTGGTAGTCCACCGTACACACGTGAAATGTGTTTGTTTCCCATTTGGTAGAGAAATAATGTGGATAAATATTATGAAATAAAATATAAGTATATATTATATATTGGGATTATTATATTGGATGTGTTAATAAATAATTTATGGTTTTAAAAAAATAAATAAAATGATGTATCTTCATTAATACAATTACTTTCTCTTAGAGAAACCACATTTTGATCTCTGCTTAAAGAAACAAGGGATGATCTTATTGGAAAAAAATAAACTCTATAATTCATAGAAGAATTTTTTTAGATATTTTTTCAGGTTTTGGCCGATCCAAATGGTTTGATGGGTGTGAATAAGTGAAGGTATAGAGTGACCTTTTATAATTGAGGAGGAGTGACATTTTTGTAAATACCCAAAACTATTCAATAATTGAAAGTCAATTACTCCTCAAGCGCATTAAAAACTAAGAAATAATGGATTATAAGGAATTTAATTTTGGTCCAAACCTCCACCACATTAAAAGAAACATTTTGTAAACATGTTATTCTCATATCTTCTGAGTTTACTTACTTTTACAATTTTAGTTTTCATTATGGTAGCAAGCATTTTTAACATAGTTAATTTATCCTTTAAGTCCAAAATAAATACAGAATTAGTGTTCATTTTTAACCCACTAATCCAAAATATTAAATCATATTTATCTAATAAAAATTATATGTGTGTGGAAAATTAATTTTAATGCATGCACATGTAATGCACAAAACCTCGTTTTAACCTTCACCACATTAATTATTTTTTACCATTTTACTAATCATTATGACCAAAAAATGAGTTTAAATTATTACCAAATATTATTTATTATGATTGAAAATATTTAATAAATTTCATTAAATTCAATTCGATTTTATTTTAGACTATTTGTAAAATAAAAACCGACAAATCGTGTTAAAAACAATTTTTTGATAAATGCATTTTACAAGTATAATATGATCTTATATTAACTATTCGACTGGTAATTTTAATTTTATAGTTTATATTATCATATTTATATAAATAATATATTTATTTTATTTAAATCATCAATCATCAAATACTATATTAATTAATTAAAATAGATTGACATTATACATTTTTATACAAAAATAGTTTTTTGAAAAAAAACAATTTTCTGAAAAATCCCTCCCTTTTACCTCTAAATGATCTTGTATTTATTTACTAAAAATTTTTAGTTAGTAAATTTTTTGTTACAAATATTATTATAATAAATTTTAAATAAAAGGTTAATGGTTAAATACTACATTTTTAATTAGTCATAAAATCTTATTTCTATGGAAAAATTTAAAAACATTCATTATATGATTATTTTTGACCTAATAAGATCAAAATAAATATTAATTCTCTAAAATTAAAATTTTTGTGCCTTGAAATATTATAATATTAATTTTATTATATTTTTATGAAAATATAATATTCATATACTATAATTTCATCTTGGGTGTTACACTAACTCTAGATTGGTTTGGCCTCACTTTAATTCTAGTATAACTACATATCACAAACTAAAGGATAAAACTACAATACTTTGTTTTAGTATGGAACATACCTATATTGAGAATTATATAACATACTCTAAATAATTAACTATAAATTAAATATTTTATATTTTTTGTCTTATTTTTTAGTATATTAATATGCAATTCATGGTTTTTACACACTTCAGTTTATGAACAATTACAAGGGAGTGACTACCGATTGGGTATGATATAATCACACCATATATATGTTTTTATGGGACACATATAAATAATTTTATATTTGATCTAGTTATGTTTATATAATTTGAGTGATGGATCCACTACTACATGGAGTGTGGAGTCTGTATGATGTATTTTGGACTTTTGATGGATGGATAGGGTGAGGTTATATGAGTTATCCCTGAAAATAATAGTGTGTGACCTCTCACCCAAGGTTTAATTTTGGATTATTATGGAAATTTTGTTTTACCTGTTATATTTTTATGTTTTACTATCATAATTAATATATTTTTAATGCTTTTGAATATTTTGGACCATGTTTATAAGATATAAAATTATTATGAAATTTCATACATTTAAGGTTATTTAATATTCACCACTACCATTAATTGGTTGATTGTCCAGTTGTTATATTTAGTGTAGAAATATATCCTTCCAAATATTATCATGATCCATATATAGATTCATAAATCATTTTAAATATTGAAAATAACCTCCCAAATTTATATAAACTATCTTTTGATGTAACATCCCACTTTTTGATAGATTATAATTTTATGAAGGAATTTTAATTTTCTTTACCAGACGGGTTTAATTTTTAAATAATGAATAGATTGGATTTATGAGAGTTTTAATGCCTTAAGGTGGTGTTTTGAGATGATAAATGATTATTATAAGGTGGAAAAGTTTTTTCACCAGGATTTAGAGTCTTTGTGTTTAGTTTCGGGAGTTTATGAGTGTTCTGGAAAGGGTTCCCAGTTTGGTGTGTATGGTTTAGTGGGGACAGTGAAAAAAAATGATATTTAATAGTTTTTTAGTTCATTTTAAAATTATAATAGTAGGTTTTAATAGTTAGATAATGGTTTGAGGTAATTTGTGTGATGAAAAAGGAGGAATTAAGTGAGGTTGAAGAGGTTTTAAGGCATGGAACATGGGTTGTGCATGGTTTTAGGAAAACCATGTGCATTTCTACAATGGGGAGGCAGCGCGAATAGCACAGTTGGCACACATTTTTTCAAACTATGTGGAACCACTCTGTGAGACTAGGGTATTTAACAGTGGGGGTCATCAAAATTGGT
The DNA here is from genome assembly GCA_963277665.1 of Viscum album. Lineage (NCBI taxonomy): Eukaryota > Viridiplantae > Streptophyta > Magnoliopsida > Santalales > Viscaceae > Viscum > Viscum album. Next base: position 1,080,096,484 of record OY728120.1, on the reverse strand, counting down.
GAACAGTTTGTCCAGCTATGTGGCCAAACCGTGCATGTGGTGGCCTTGGATAGAGACAACTGCTCAATTGGTGTACAGTTTGGAAAATCATGCTTCCAAATCGTGTGGTTTCTAAAATTTCATTAAAAAGGTGGATCTAAAAAAATTAATTATTGAGGCTTTCAACCTACCCACCTCTATTCTCCCCCATTCAAGGTGCATAAGCCAGGGGGTTTCTAAACCCCTTCTCCATCTTCTCTCCTATGATTTTAGGGGTGTTTTCATGGTTATTATTTTCATTTGAGGTGATATTACTTCTTTGGTGGTAACCTTTATTCTTATACTTGTTTATTTCTAATGTTGGGGATATCCTATTAGGGATTTTTCAACTATTCCACTAGAACATGTTCGAATTGTCTATTTCTCATGGGGATTTTGGTCGGATTGGGTAGAATAAACCCTAAGAAGGATTTTTCATATCGTTGAGAGTCATTTCATTAAGGTACATGATGAGAGTGAATTTTATTTGTTTTGGATAATGTTTTAATCTAATTATTTTTCATTTTGTTTTCTCCTCTTAGGTATTTGGCTTAGCATGTGGTTGGGTTTTGCAGTGATTCATCGAAGAGTGCTTGGATTTAGTTTTGGTGTGACACAATGACCTGGTGATTTTTCTGACATTATTCCATGTTTTTTTTGGTAAATTAATTAATTATAGTGTTATAATTAATAAATTATGTTTTCTAAGTTTGATACTAGAGCTTGGGTGGTGGTGAAGAGATCGACTGGGTACCAACAGGTTTTAATTATGCTTATATGGGCCTTTACAAGGACTTACGACTATGGAATTGTTTTAGAAAGATTGTCTAATGGTGTTGGTGGTCAAAGGGCATTACCCAAAGTCTTGGTAATATATGATCATGTGTAACTGATATGTTATTCAAGACCATGTGTGTTATGCTTTATCCCTTAAATTATGAAAAAAAAATTGGCATTTGATTGATACCTTTGAACAATCTCAGATCCCATTAGATCTGTGGTGATGTCAAATCAGACCTATGGCCACCCATGTGTTGTTCCAACCATTGGAAGTAGAATTTTTTAATTTTTAAGTATTTATAAAATTTCATAAGATGATGTTAAAATGGTTTTTAATTGGGTTTGTTGGGTTTTGACCCAATTTTAGATGTTTAAGGGGAAATCTATGTTTTGAAATAATTATTGTTTTAGAAATAAAGTGTGTGCATCAAAGTTATTATAAATAAATTATAAATGAATTTAAAATTTTGATTTGAAATTTTTTTGTGGTGACTCTTAAAATGGTTTTCATGTAATATGAAGGTCTAGACCTTTTTTGTTTCAAAGGGAAAGACCCGTGTTTTAAATAGTGGTTTTGAAATGTTAAAAAGAATTTTTGGATTTAGTGTTAATGGATATTATAAGGGGTTGGGTTTTATTTGGTCCATGTGTTTATTTAAAAGTACTCTAGGACCATAAATATTATTGTGATTTGGAAAGGAAATGGATATTTTAAAAGAGGGTGTGTTGATTTTTAAATGGTTTGAAGAAAATTTAATTTATGTTTTATACAGATAATGAGTTAAATGGTTTAATTGTCTATTTGGATTGATATAATGAAAGTAATGTGTTATGGAAATGTTTAATGACATTGTCATAATGGATAATGTGATGGTTAGGGATGGTTTCACTTGGCATTCTAGATCCTTGTTAGATTTATGGACCAATTCTCCATGTTTTATGACCCGTGATCAATGGTTTTAGTATGTTGTACTGATTCTCCACTCTTTAGTTTTGGGTAGTCCAGATTGATCCTCTAGGTGTCCTGGTGCATTGTATTTATCCATGGTAAGCACTGATGCTCCATAACCCAAGGTTATGGGCATGAAATTTCATATCAAGGTTTGGATAGTTGGATGTGGATTTATGAGTCTCAGTTGGATTCATGGACTGGTGCTCCATGTTTTTCGACCCGTGACCTAATGTTTTGGATGGCCAAACATGGGGTTCTGAGTCCCAGTTAGATTCATGGACTGATTCTCTATGTTTTATGACTTGTAACTAAGTCGTTGGGATGTCCATGCATAGAATACTGAATCCCAATTGGATACTTGGACTGAGGGTCCTTGTTTGTAGACCTATAACCCTGTGATGTATGAATTATATGGTTGAATATTATTTAGGATGTAAATGGAAATGGGTAACATTTTGGAATAAAGAATAAAAGTGATTAATCTAAATATTTTTAAATAGTGAAACCTATTATATTTACTTGAATTTATAAAGTTATTCCTTTAACTACAAGAATGGTTTCATTAACATCTATTTACTTTAGATATCATTTGTCGTGGTGTACTAGATTTCACATTAACCATTCTGGGGCCACTATTTCACTTGGGTACATGTGAAACTCTCACATGTTTATTGCAGTCATAGGTTTGGGATAAGGCTCGTGTTGAGTATTATTTGTAATGTAGAATTACCCATGTGGTATCAAATGGATGGACTATTTGGGCTTGATGATACTATGAATCCAATTTTTAGTTTCAATAATTTTGGTATGTTATGTTTCCAACCCAATGGGTAGATGGTTGTATGTTGGACAAGTTTTTTCAGTCCTTTATTGAATTTCATTTTATGACAACATGTTTTAGTTGTAGTTATTTTTTTTCTGCATTCTCTTATGTGTATGATTTTTTTTTGTTCACATGTGTTTGTGCACTCAGATATGGGGGTATAGTATCCTCACAGTTATAATTTTGACCCCACTACTAGTCGGTATCCTCTAACATAGTAGGTGGGATGCTTGAGGTCTAGTGATGAACCGAATCAGGGCACCAGTTTTAGTGGCACCTATGATGGTGTGTTATAAAGTGGTATCAGTACATTTTGTTTTCTTGTAATTTTACTATTTTGGATTTGGTAGATAATAAATATAGGAATGTGTTGGATCTTGATATGGAATCCAGGTCGGTGCATCGTCAACACCTACTCTGATATGAATTCAAGGATATTAGGATATGGGATTGAGGTTTTGGAATTGTGATTTTATGGTTATATGTGATTTTTTCTTTGAGTGAATCACATGATTTTTGGATTTTTTGGTTTATGATGGATATCAGGATCTTGGACCAATGTAAAGAGGTGTCTCATACAATATTTTGGGAATGTAGGATCCACTTATTATAGGTCTCTTAGTGCATGGTTTTGTGGATTTCTTAATGACGAGTGGTTATGTTGATTCATAGTGGTATGTTCAATATTGAGGAAACTGGTGTAGTCACTATGCATAGTTGACTAAGTAACCCTAGTGGGTTAGTACGATGTGACTATAGAATTATTTTACCACTTTTGGGTGTGTTTTTTGAGTATGGTATTATTTTTAGGTCGTCTAGGTAGTAGTCTATTGTGTAGATACTCAGAGAGGATGCACACCCTAGTTTCAAGTATTTGTGATCGTACATGACATATTTATAGTCTAAGAACCTAAAAGAGGGTGTTTTTTTACCGGTGTTTAGTATTTATTAGGTGGGTGCATGTTTAAAGCCATGTGGGTGTGGCTTTCTGTGAGGTGGTATATACAATTCAGGGATGGACCTAGTGATATTTTGACGTGAATCTAGATTCAGGAGAGTATGTTTTGTGGGTTTTTAGATTATATTTTAGAGGGATTTAATGATCTTTGTGTGGTTTGAGTGAGGGCCACATATGGGTGTTTTAGAATTTTGAAAATAGTGCACAAAGGTCCCAACTTAGTTTGGGGGTTGTGGCATGTAGGATCACTTTGGTCTTGAAAAGATAAACCAGAGTGTTATTGGTTTATCCTTGTGGTTGGATTCTAGAGGTGAAAGTTTGTTCAATTTCCTTTCCCAGATGATTTTTATGAAGAGGAGTTATTCCTAATATTTATTAGTTGGATGGGGAGCACAAGAGGTGTTTGAGGAAAATTTGGTTTCATGCGTCTTCTTTGGGTAGAGACTATCTATGCGAGTTTTTCTTTTTAAGTGGCACATGGAGGTATACAATTTTCTAGTTATAGAAAATAATTAGTGTTAGTGTTTTGGTAGAACATGTGGTTTATAAGGGGGGAGATTGGGTAGTTCTTTGCCCAAGTTATCTCGAGATGCATCTCTATAAAAGTGATGAGAGTGTAGATGACCTTAGTGGAACTTTTGAATGATGGTAAAGTATTGAGCGGTCTTGCAAGTGTTTTTTGTTTGATGATTTACTTTTAGTTTAGGTAATCACCAATGGGTTATATTCTTTAGGTAGGTGAGACATGTGGTAGAGGCATAGCCATTGGATATTGCTTGTAAGTCAAGGTTTTCTAAATATTGAATTGTAAGAGTCTGAATCAGGTTCTATGGTGGGATACCATTAGAGTGTGTGTGATGGTTAAGTGTTAATGGATTCATGGTGGAATGAATTGATGGGGGTATATTGTGTTGTTTAGTAGTGGATTAGATTTTATAGATCATATGTATGTGGTAGTAGGGTTATGTGGGTAGCTTGTAGTAGGTTATAGACCAATGTGGGTTTGAAGGGATGGTTATAGGAAGGGAGGCCTGAGGATTTTAATGGTTTGATGTTTCCTTATAGATATAGGTGACATCTGAATTGTTTGTGTGGTGGTAGTGTTCATTGATGACATATCAACATAATATTAGAAGTGAAGATCATTCCTAATATCTTGGAATCATCTTCGGTATGTAGATAGTGCAATTATTATATTCGTAGCTACTCTAATGTATTTGGTTAGATATGTGGACTCTTGGAGGTTACACTCATGAAGTGGTGAATGTGGATTCATATGGTGGGATGTTCATAATAGGCCATTTGTGTGTGGGGTCCTTATGATAAACCAGATGCTGAAAAATTCCATGGATTTCATTCTTGGATGTCGAGAATGGGTGGTAGTTGATGTTTCTTTTGGTCTCATAGGTGAGGGAAATAAATCCACATTAATTTCGTAGGTTAGTAGTGTTTGTAGTGTGGGGTGAAATGGTTGATAATTTTTGGGTGAGTTAGTCATGATGAAACTCCTATGGTGGGGAGTGATGTATCATTTTTGGGATACGACCCTTGTGATGGATGGGTCATGGGTGTGTGGAACTGAATGTGGGTCGATCATTGTGGAATTTTGATGCTATGAAAAAGTATTATTTTGTATGATTAATTCCATAGGGAATTATAATGGCAAATCAATTGTGGTGAATGATCAAGTCAGGAAGTGGATTTGGGCTCAAGGAGGATCTTGAAAGTAGTTCAGGAATGACATCAGTGGGTATGTTTGGGTGGTTATGGAATAACCCTAAGTGTGAGGGAATTGTAATCAATTGAGATGATGACAGGATGATGATTTGATAAAGGCATCTTGTAAATGATTTGGGTACCTTTTGTTATCATGAGTTCCGATTCAGTTGGGTTTTCTTGATGGTCGGGTTGTTATGTTTTGGATGCTAGTGGTTATAAACCCAATATTATTGGGGAATACCCTAGATTAATGTTTGATTGGGTGATATTTAAATCAATGATCCAATTGGATGGGCTTAGGTAAGTTCCATCATGGTGTTTGGATGTTAGTAATTATTGTTAGGATGGAGGCTTTTCTGGTTGAGGGACTTGATTTGGAGGTTGTTCCTTGGTACATTTTCCAGATATCTAAAAATAAATGAGGTTGTTGGTTAAAATATGACGATCGAAGTAGTCTGGTGGTGAAGATGGATGACCGCTGTGGCATCTCAAGGATGATTAGTATTACGGTAGTCAGGTTATAAGATCCCACAACCAAATTGATCAAAATTTTATGAATAAATTTTAATTTTCATTACCATAAGGGTTGAATTTTGAATCAAGAATTGGAGTGGAGTTTCAGGAGTTAGAATTCCTCAAAGTTGTTTTTCTAAAAAATAAAAATGATTCTTGAAAGGTGGCCGAAGTTTTTGGTTGATCTTTAGAGGGTTTTTTTATGTTTTATGATTTTTGGAGATTTATAGAAAGGGTTTATGGTTTAGTGTGAATGTTTTAAGGGAAAATTTGTGACACCTGGATGATTATAAGGTTATTAGTTCATTTAGAACCGATCAAGTTTGGGTTTCATCGTTAGAGCATGATTAGGGGTAAATCGTGCAAGGAAAAATTGGGAATCATACAAGGATAAGGAGGTTCTATTGAATGGTGCATGGTTTGTGTATAGTTTCAGATAAACCATACACCTTTCTATAGAAGTGAGGTAGTGATAATTTCATAGTTGGACAGAGTAAACCACGTGGTTAGAAAACCTATTCTTCCAAACTGTTTGACTTCCTAGATTTCATTTAAAGGGGGATTTTTTCAAAATACCTAATTGGGGGTTTTCAACTCTCCAACACATCTCTCTCTGATTCTAGGAACACAATCCATAGGGTAACAAAACCCATTCCATATATTCTCTTCCTTGATTTTAGGGGTGTTTCTATGGATATTATTGTACTTTGAGGTGATTTCTCCTTATCTAGTGGTGTCCTTTCTTCTTGTTGTTTCTCATTTCTAATTTTAGTTCTCTCCATTTAAGTTTTCATAGATTATAATACCAGATCATGGTGGAATCATCCATTTGTCTAGGGGGTTTTGGTTGTCTTGGGTAGAAGAGATCACAAGATAGATTTTACACATCGTTATGAGACATTTCATTATGGTATGTGACTATGGTTAATTTTATTATGTTTTACCTAATTATTTAGTTTAATTAGTTGTTATTTTAGTGTCACCTCTTAGGTACTGTACATGTAATGTGGTTAGGGTTATTCTATGAGTCTTTGGTGATTTATTGGCTTCATTTTTAGTTTGACATGATGATGAGGTGAGTTTTATGGAATTATCCCTACATGGGTTTTGGTCAATTAATTTATTATAGTGGTTAAAATTTATTAATTTCAGTTACTTGGTGTGATAATAAACTTTGGTATGTGCTAATGTGCTCGATTAGGTTCCAAGAGGTTTAGATGTTTCTTGGATTGGCCATGACATGGTCGTCGTGTTTTATAATTATTTTAGAAATCTTATCTGATGAGGTCGGTGGTCTATGATCTTTACCCATAGTCTTGATAATTTATATTCATGTGTATTAAATATGTGGCAGATCCCATGGGTGTTATTATTGTTCTATTAAATTAAGTAAATGGTGTTTTATGTAGATCGATACCATAGACCAACCCCATATCCTATTGGATCTGTGGTGATGTGAGACTAGACCTCTAGCCACCCATGGGGTGTTCTAACCATTGGAAGTTTAATGTTTTATGCATGAAGTGTTTATAAAATCTCATAATAGGAATTTGAAAAAATATTTTTAAAATGGGTGAAATAGGTTTTGAACTAGTTTTGGATGTCTAAGGGTAAATATATTTTTTGTAATGATTCTTGTTTTGGAAATGAGTTATTGACCTCATGGTGATTTTAAATAGGTTTTATATGAATTTTAAATTTTTATTTTTAAGGGTTGTGTGGTGAGTCTTAAAATGGTTTTAATGGAATATGATGGTCATTTATATTGTTTGGTTTCAAAGGGAAATAACCATGTTTTAAATTTTTATTTTAAATTTTTTTAAAATACTGTTTTGTTTTAGTGTTGATGGATTTTGTAAGGTATTGGGTTTTATTTGGGATATGTATTGATTTAAGTTTCCTATAGGACCATGATGATTTTTGTGATTTTGAAAGGAAATGGAAATGGTAAAAGGGGTCATGTTCATTATTATATGGTTTGAATAAAATTTAAAGAACATATTATTTAGATAATGGGTTAAAAAGTTAAATTGTGGATTTGGTTTAATGTGATGAAAGTAATGGTTTATGGAAATGATTAACAAAATGGTAATAATAGATAATGGGACTGTTGGGGATGGTCCTCCATGACGTGATGAATCATGGTTGGATTCATGGACGGGTGATCCATGTTTTACAACCTCTGATTAATGTTTTTGGTTTGTTAGACTGATGCTCCATCCCGTATTTTGGGTAGGTAAGACTGATTCTCCAAGAACCTCGGGGAACTATAGTAATTTAGGGGAAGTATCGATGATCCTTAACTCAATGGAAGGGACATACCATTCTATATCATGTCTGGGACGGTTAGACATGATGTTCTGAGTCCCGGTTTAATTTATGGACTGATGAACCATGTTTTTTGACTTTTGTCTTAATGGTTGGGGTGGTCATACATGGAATTCTGAGTTCCTATTTGATTTATGGACAGATGCTCCATGTTTGTATACTCATGTCATAGTGGTTGGGATGACCAAACATGGCGTACCAGATTCTAGTGGGATACTTGGAATGAGGCTCCTTGTTTTCCAATCTTTGACCCCATGATATATCGACCTGATGACAAGATTTTTTTGAGGATTTTGATGGAAATGGGTATCCTTATAGAACAATGAATAAAATTGATTAATTTAAATATTATTAAATAGTTAACCCTATTTCATTTACCTTCTTTTTTATAGTTTTTACATTCCCTACATGCACGGTTGCACTAACTTGTGTTTTATTTAGAAACCATTAGTGGTGGCCTATTATGTTTTACTCACACCCTACTCATGATACCATGGAACATGGGTACTCAAGAAACTCTCTCAATTTTATTACAGGCACATGTTTTGGTTGAGACATGTGTTGATTATTTTTAGTTAACCAGGATTTCTCATATAGAGTCATATTTTTGGACGAGTTGGGATAAGTTATCTTATGAAGCCCCTTTTCAGTTTCTTTTATTTTGATTTGTTTCATTGTCGTCATAGTGGGAGGATGGTTATATGTATGACATGATCATTTTATCATGTATTACATTTCATTTCATTATATCCTGTTTTAGTTACAGTTATTTATTTATTTTCAAATTCTCTGATGTGTATGATATTTGGTTACTTACTTCTGGTTGTGCACTCGAATTTGGGCTATAGTCTCCTTACAAATCTACTTTAAAACCCCAATTCTAGTTGATAGCCTCTGAAGTATGAAGATTAATTCTAGATTTGTAAGGGAGAAATAGCTCATTTCACCAATTTTGGCGGCACCCTAGCCTGGGTTGTACACTTGGGGTATACAATAGCCTCGAGAAATTGAAATTTGTTTATTAGATGTTTTGAGTGTCTTGTATAAAATAGTTTTTCTAATTGGGTATCAATCATTAAGAACTGGAATAAAATCCCATTAAGGGCAGTTGGGAATGGGATTTGATAGTATTATAGTCATGGGACCATCGAGATTTAATAAGTAACCCACAAATATTCCTTGGGCGAATATTTATAGTGGAAAGGTTGATTTCTCAGGGTAGTCTGGGACTTGTTTATTTCAATTTTTTTAATCATTTCCTTGATATTTGATTATCATTCATCATATTTGGTGTCAATATCTTGGTACATTTTGGTTTTTATATAATATTTCATGATTTCCTATGTTTGAATACTATTATGTTATTAAAACTAATTCAGAATTCATATTATACAATTATTTAGCAATAAATACATAATGTATTATAAATTTATTATTGGTGATTGGGTTAAAAAAATTCAACAATTGACTCTTTTTTAATATAAAAATTTCAATACATCTATCTATTAATAGTCCTTACATAAATATATTTAATTTATTAAATAAAAAGTATTCAAATGATGTTTTAAATGATGTTTTAAATGTTTTAAAATATGTTTAAAAAAACAATTTGTGACTTCAACCACACTTGTATTAATGTTTTTTTAATATATTATAAATCATGTTTAAAAATGTGAAGTGTTTCGATAAAAAAATTATAGAAGAGTGGTAATAGGGTTAAAAACCTGGCTAGTGTAGTTATATTATTTAATTTAGATTCTCTTGAGCCATAAAAATCTTGGTGTAGTGTTTATAGTATTTTTCATGGACCTTATGAGATGATGTTTTGAATCATTATCATTAATATGGTTGGTGATATTTTTGTGTTCCATTTATTTATAAGATTATGTTATTTCATGTGATATTTATGGATTGATTAGGGTTCATCCTAAAAATTAACTTGATTTGGTTATTCATAGTTAGTATTTAGGTGTATTCATCAAATTTATTTTATCAAAAGGAACTAAACGGTTTTCTATCATTGATTCAGTCAATAAATTTAAGGTAGTTTTGTGTAAAATGGTTAAAATATTGATTCTTCATCATTATTAATTGGTTTTATAATGGTTTTTGGTTGGATTTATATTAAAATTAATTTCATGGAGTTTAAATAACGAACTTAATTATATTTTATACAAGAATATTTTTTATATTTAATAAAAATGTTAAAGATATTGAATTTATTATTCAAAACTAGTTTGAAAAAAATTATAAATTATTCTTTTAATTATGATTACCTTACGAATGGGTGTTTTAAAAAATAATAAATATAAAAAATATTGTATTTTACTGAATTAAATGAGATATAATTTATTCCTTAGTTCTCCTTAGTTACATTAATTTATTTTTAAAACTTGTTTCTAAATAATTTTACTAAGAAAGTAGGTAGATATAAAACAATCACTTTATTTTAACCTATTTTTATAAAAATTTCCTATACATTATTGGATTTTTTTTGGAATTTAAGAGTATATATTTATTCATGGTAATATGAATATAAAATTCTAGAAGGGGTGAATTTGGTTTAAGAGTTGGAAAACTTTTAGTTGTTGCATCTGGTGGCCACAATGTTCCCAATCACCCGTTACAAAATACATAGTGAATGCACTAATCGGGATGGTCTACCTACCAATGTCTACTGGTGTTCCATTAGGTACATAGTAATGTCATGCTCATTCTTTTAAGGATTACATTAAGACATTAATTTCCCCCTAATTTCATTAAATCCATTTTGGGTTTCCATATATCAACTATAAGATGATAACCTATCTATCATCTCTTCTACTCTTTCCTAGAATTTCTTCTTATTATTTTCATTCATGTTGGGGAATAGGTTTGTAATTTCACTATAATATGGTGAAATAACTTCATAGATTTTGAAATTATCCTTTATTTAATAAAGTAATATTTAATTATGTTTCTTAAATAGGATTTTTTAAATGAAATTTATCTACGTATAAAATAAATAAAATTGAACAACATTTGAAATATTATCATATAAATGTGATTTTGGATAAAAATTTTGTGATTAATGTATTAAAGATTTCCTGTTTATTAATGATGTAAACTAACAATTAAATTGTTGTCTAAAATTAATTTAGATCCGTTTAAGGATTTATTATGTAAAAAATATTTTAATGAGATCTTGAATATTCATTTAGAAAACATTAATTTTAACCCACTTTTTTTATTATTGGAATAAATTAATAAAGTTTTATGTTATATTACTAAAAATGTTAATGGTTTTTATTTTTCTAAAATCAAATTTAACAGTTATGAGGGCATGTGTGTAGTCATAGTAAAATCATATGTTGTTTTTATTGGTTATTTTCCTTAGTATTCTATTCATGCGTATATTATTTTTCTATAAATAACATAACCATATTATTTTATGTGATCAAGTTTTTATAAGTTTTATTGTAATATTAATATGTTGGTTTGTTATAGAATTTTAAAAATTAGGTTTCCTAATTAATTATTTTTATTGAAAATGTTTCTTAAAATTGAAATTTTATGAATTGTTTTTAAAAAAATCAACCATTTAATTAACCGAAGAACGAATAAATATCATAAACCTAAAATGAAATAAAAATTTTTAAATCTTGAGATTTATAAGTAATATTGATATAAAAGTGGGTTTTACTAAAATATATATAGTTGGGAAATGCTTCACCATGGTATTCATGGAAAATGAACTCATATTTTTGAAAAAAAAATTTAAATTTGAAAAAGTGATGAAAATTATTTTCTATAAGAATAAATTGATATATAAATTCTATAATATTATTTTAAATTAATAAATTATCATTTAGTTTGGTTTTATGGATTAAAATGAATGTTTTTTTTAGGATTTCAACCATTTATTTGAAGTTTAATAGTTGATTTATGATTAATTAGTATATTTAAATTGATATTTGAAATAACGAAAACCATAAGAAGTTGGAAATTTTACTTTCTTAATTAAATAAATTTTAAATTCCATGTTGGATAAAAGAATATAATGTTGTAATATATGATAATTAAAATAATTTAATTTTTTTAACACTTTCCCCACTTTTTAAACAATTTTAGTTATAAATGTGCATATTTTTATCACCCTTATTTTATTTTGGTACTATTTTTTTATTTATCAAGGGAACCATGTTTCAGAAGGTTTTTTAAGAATATGATTTTCTTTTTATGCTTGATATAGTAGTATTAAAATTTTTAACATCTAGAATGGTTTCTCTAATTGTTATCAATAACATAATTTTTTTCTGACAATGTTATGTTTTCTCATTGTCCGGTTAATATAATAAATTAAATATTATATGAGACATACTAAAAAATGGAAATGTGGTTTTGAAATGAGAAATTAAAATATATTAAATTTATTGAGTTAATAAATTCGGAAATGTGTTTATTCCTTTTATAACATAAGGATCTTAGTTAAAAAATCTTCATGTTTACCATTTAAATAATTATGTTTTACTTTGATTCAGAATTTTATTCCATAAACTAATCATACCAATGAAGTTTGCCTTCAATAGGTGGTTTATCTAGATTATAAAATATTTGACAAAAAAAGATCATACACTTTTACTTTCATGCTAAATTTATAATGTGATAAATGATAGCAATATAATAAGGTTATTCCAAGTTCCATTCCTATCAATATAATTGATATTTCTTCATGATATACCCATTGATGTCATGTTATTTATTTCATTTTATAAATAAATTTTTTATTTAAATAATATCTATTTTTAAATAAATGATATTTATACATGTAATATAGTTTATTTGAAATAAATAGGGTTAAATGTTTTGAAAATGTTTTGTTTTTATATCTTCTTAGTGTAATTTATTCTATCGTATAAACTAAATGAGTCATAAATCATTGAAAAATATTTAACAATTAGTTAAAATTTGAAAAAGAAAGGACTTGATGTTTGGTTTATATGGTTATGTACATATTAATTATTTTTTCCATATACTATCTTGGTATTCTTTATCGTTGATTTGTGTAATCAAATTATAATATTCATGTTTTAGGTAATTAGTATGTGATTGTTCAAATCACTTATTTTCTTTTCCTTTTAACTCAACATAGTAACTATATTCCATTTGGTATTTATATTTTGGATTTTTCAAATAGTAGTGAGTCACCATATTTATTGATCTAGAAAATGGTAACCCATAAGTTGGTTTTAATTGAAGTCCTTAATTGTTGGTACATATCATTTTTAAAGTTTTGAGATTCTTTTGAGGAGGAAAATCCAAATGGTGGTGACTTTGTAATGAAAAATATTTTTAAAGTCATTAATTTCTCTAATATTTAGATCGTTAGGTGTCGAATTGATGGATTCTTAATGGTGAAAAAAGGTTATTGAAGGTAATGTCCTTAAATTTTTATGACATTTATCTTTAGATATCAAATTTTATTTACTTTTTTTTATTTTGAATTGTAGAGAGTTAGATATATTCTGAGTGGAATTAAAAAAATGAAATGAAGAGGAAGAGGTGAAACAAATACACTAGGTATCTGATGGACGGGGAATAGATAATTAGTATGGTTTTAATGGATTTAGTGGCTTCTAATGAATCCATTGTACACAAGGTGGCCTTGTTCAGAGTACCTAAAATAATACTTGGTAAATTCTTATAGAAAAAGGGTATTTTGGTTATTTATAAGCTTAATGTTTTTCATAAAATCTATAGGTATCATTTGACCAAATTTTATCCATTCTCACTTTCCCTTGGTTCTCTCGTTCCCTCTTATTCCTTAAAAAACACCCCTTCAACCCTTGTCTATATCACTCTCAAGATATCATGAAATATTTTTACATCATAGTATGGATTCTTTCTTTTGTAATCCTTTTATTTATTATTATTATTATTCAAGGATGGGGATTAAATCCATTTTTCTCATCTTCTATTTCTAGTAAGTTAATCTAATTTATTCTTATTCTCTTATGTATAGTCTTGTAAGGAATTTATACAAGTTGAGGATAAATTATTTTCACTATCTTGATATCTTTATTCTTTATTTATTATGGGAATTTATTAATTCTTTGATACCATTCATGTTTGTTTAGCCTGCTCAATCTAATGAATTATATCCTCATAATTTAGTTCTTAAGAGACCATCCTATATTTATTTTTTGTTGGTAAACCCATTTTCCCTCTCATACCCATGTATAGTTGGTTTTTCATTAGTGTAGGGATAATTGAGTTTAATTATAAATAAATAATTTTAATAAATAAAGTTCTTATAAAATTTTATCATGGAGATATATGATTTTTTCTAATTTAATTCATTTTATCATATTTTTGTCATGAATTGGCCATCACTTAAATTTATTTTATCCTTTTTTATTATTTAAATGGAAATTTTAATGTAAAATACTTTCTCAAATATTTATATATTGTAATAACCATGATATTATGATATCTACAACAATATGAAGCATGATTTGTTTGTGGTTATTATCCACCTTGTCTATGAATCATGTTTAGTAACATGTTTACTTGATATTCAGTCATGTTGGGTTTTTTTCTAAGATATAATTTGGAATGACTAATTTTATTATAAAGGATATGTATATAGTGTGATGTGAGTTATGAGTAGGTACCCTTAATAAGGTGAGAAGGTTGATAGAAATGGGTTGAGTTATTATGACTCGGCTATATATTTGTTGTCACTTCTTATGGAATTGGTTTTTATACCATGAATGAGTATACAATTTCCCCTTTTGATAAAATGTGTAATGCACCTCGACTCTAGGGCCAATGAATTCACTATGACTCTATAATGGAAATGTTCCCTATAATTTATTCTTGTATAAAAGTGGACTGTTTAGGTATGAACACTCCATGTATTAAGAGTTATATCATGTAATTTAAACATTGAATAAAAATTACTTATAGTATATTATTTTTCTTCATTGTTTGTAATATTTTTCTAATTTTATTTTCTACCACATAAAAATTAGTTTGTGAAGATTTATAAGGGGTGGGGTGGTGATGCATACTGGGTATGATATACTCACACCATATAAAAGTCTTTATGAGAAATGTGTAGATACTTATGCACATGATATAGGTAAATCTAAACCATTAGATCATTATGTATAATATAATATAGAGTTTTAGAGTATGTGTAGATTATTTTGGGATTTTAATGAATAGACTGGGGAAGGATATATTATTTCCCTCAAACATATTCATCGGATATCCCTTTCATGGGAATTCTATTTTTTGGTTATTCATGATAGATTAGTCTATCTATTATAGGTATAAGTGGTTCTAGCCTAATTTAATTTTTTTAAAACATTTTTAATGGTCTGGTATATAGATATAAGATATATCATGTTCATGTTATTCCATACATCCTAATTCCATTAACTACATGATTATCCACTTGGTATAATTGGAATATCTAAAGATCATTCCAAATAGGTCCATTAAATATAAATAGTTTATTATATAATTTTAAATAGTGAAAGTCATCTCTTACACCTATGTTATTCTTCCCTATCCATTTACGCTAGTCATCAGACCTTAGAAAGAGTGTCTGATGTGTCCTAAAAACCCATATTGATACTATTTTTATAATCTTTTCATGATAATTATAAACACAGTTGATAAATTGAGTATGTTGGTAGTGTTGGGGGTAGGGATATTATGATAATGGATAATTTTACAAGAATATATGATGATGAATTTTAGTAGTGGCTCAATTATTTGAATTAGATTATATGAGTTTCTACTTAGTGTATTTATGATGTTAATATAGAAATTTGTGAACTATTCTCTATAAAACCACCACTCGAGGGTGTTTTTCTCAAGTGAAACCCAATATTTAATTAGTTAGAAAATTAAATGGATGACAAGACTATCATTCTCTGTCTCACCCCATTAAATTTATCTAATTGAAGTATATTTAATAAAGAATGGTTATGTTATAGTTAACCTCTATCAAAGATATGGATGCAGAATGATTATGGAATATGTTTTGTGACAGGATGGTAAATGTTAAAGATGTGTATTCTTGAAAGTGGTTGCCAGATTTTTATTCATCTTCAATATAGGAATAGTGTGATTTATACTATACATACACAATTATTTGGTATGTGATATTTTTTTTGTATTTCAGAAGAAATAATATAACAAATTATATTTATTGAAAACAACATGTGGATTACTGGAATTTGATAAAATTTTATATATTATCTTTTATGGATATGAGGATAAGATAGTTTGTAAGTTGATGTTTGACTAAGAATACCCTTGTGTGGTGTGGGTTAGTAAGAATGATACTATATTTTATAAAAATAATTTAATTATTATAAATATAAGATATTGACATGGTTATTATTCTTTATGGTATAACCTACTAAATATATGGATGTGATTACCCCTACTTTTACATTAGTGTTTCTTGTAACATATCAACATCGATAGTTAGACATTGTACTTAATCCTACATGTTGTAAATCCCAATCCTAGTTCTTGATTACTATGGACTTAAAATAAGTACCGAGTCTATCTATTAATAAATATAGGAGGGATTTACTATTCATATATAATAAATAATAAACAACACAAAATGAATAAAAAAATAAATATCTCATAGTCAATCAAAATAAGGTAAAACAATTCATAAAAAACTATGGATACAATAACTACATGAGAAATAAGAAAGGAATAAGACTAAAAAATTATTGAGATTATCTACTAACATAATATTTCAAATGGAAAATCCCATATAACACCTCTTCTATAGCTCTAAAACCAAGGCAATTGTCTATTTCTAATAATGTGAGTATCCACCATAAATTAAATACAAATCAAGAAAATCGAGAGCTCCAAAAACAATAGTGTGTTCTTGTGAGAGGGATAAGATGCTCAGTAGGATACCCCTTATATTCTATACATTCCATTTATTTAAATATATATACTATTTTTAAATACATTTTAAGAAAAATACCTCCATATATTTTATAAAAGATAAATAATGGTATGAAGGAAATTTCCCAAAATAAGCATCATCGAAACTAAATTTAGAAAGTTTCTTTAAAAGGTAAACAGTTACCAGTGTAAATTAAAAGTTTATATCTTACCAAAATATAAAATTACTTTGGTGAAAATATAAATAAAATAAATATATAATCAAAACTATTAAAAATTATTATGGGATTTTACCTATAGGGGTAAAGAATTGAAACATAGGATCCTCATACAAATAAAACCCCTAACTAGTTCCATAATAAACATCATACCCATAATAATATCCACATAAGCATATGGTTATTTATAGGTTGTTTTATACACTATTTAAAATAATAACTAATAATATTTCTAGCCTATACTATTCTTGACCAATATAGGGAGATGTTTCTCATAACATAGATTGGTATCTATCATAGGAACCCTTCTAAGAACCATGTTTATTCTCATAAATTTTTTATAATTAAAGAGATAAATTAATTTGAAAAATAATTCATAAAATGTAAACACATTAACTTATAAAATAAGAATGGTTTATTTGATAGTATATGTGACACCCAACAATGATCATAAACAACCCATGAAATATATTTATTTAAATTTAATCTCTCTAATAGCATGAAGAATACACAATATCGAGTACTAATAAACCATAAAATAATATATATTGTTATAACCTAACTATTTAATTGGTGTGTATAAATAGTAATTATTAAATTATTAAAATTATTGATATTTATTTATTATAAATAAATAATAATTCCTTAGAAATTAATAATAAATGTATTCTAAAAAACAGCATTTTTTCTAGAAAACGTTATAGTCATGCTTTGCGCACATAATTTAAAAAATAATTTTTACCAATTTTTGAAAATTTAATTAATAAAATTAACATTATTTTTAAAATAATCACATCAGAACTACCTTTAGGTGTTTTTTTGTGATTTTTCTGAAATGTTTCATTTTTAATGAAAAGTGAAAAGTACTAATTTTTATTAGAAATTACCTTTTAATTTGAATAATTCACTAGGTTAAATTCCATTTTTTTTAAAAGTAAAACATGTAAAATTATATAGGAATTTAACTACATTTGGTCATTTTAATAAATTTTATATTTAATTTTGATATGAAAACCTTCTATACTTATGTGAATTTTCTCTTTGAAAACCCACTTTTTCATCGTGTCTACATGTATACTTTTAAATTGGATTCTTCCACTAATGTGAATTAAATTTGAAAAAAAGGATTACATAATTGGAATATGAATTATTTATATTATCTAAGAAGTTCAATTTAATTTTGACCATTATGAATAGTAAGATCAATAGAAGTTAGTTATCAATGTTTAGGTAATAACTGATTTATCATGGCGTTAAACTAAGAAGATAAGGGTTAAAAATGACCTAACAACTTGTAAAACACCCAGTTTATGGAAATATTCCGAACTTACCATCTCTAAGGTTATATAGTGAACCATTTTAGTATTTTTTATGATAAAAACATTGTTGTAATTGAATCATTTAAAAAATTCAATGTATGCCCTCTCCCCCATGAATAAAAGGCCACCACTATCCCCTATTAACACTTAAAAAGATCATTATTTTGGCCATGAAATTCCCAAATAACTTAATCACTCCCATTAAAAATCCTATATCAATTGTATTTATCAGAACTCTATAATATGAATGAATTTGGTTCAATTTAAATGATGTTTCCATAAGAAGACGCAACAATTTTAAATGAGAATTTTCTTTTTATTTATTCTTCCACCTCCATAAAATATTATTTAATCATTAATATATAATAAAGATAGAAAATAACATATAATAATATTTTATTATTTTAATGTAATAACATATATCATTCTCATATTCCATAAAAAGGTAAAGGAGCCCGATGATCGTGTGTACAACATACTACCACCTCATGAATCGATGTAATTCATTTTTTGTCACCACATTTCAAGGATGGAAATAATGATTAATTTAACAGATTAATATACTGTTTATTATATTATTATTCTTATTGACTTTTAATATCACTTATAACTTCTTATGATCCATTATATTTGAAATACAATAACATCGCTGGTGTGTACGATAAACTATCTCCTGACTGAGTGATGTGATTCATTTTTTCACATAAGATTTACATGTAATTTAATAAGGATAAATTTAATAAATATGTGAGAAATATATTTAATATATCATATAATTCCCTATACATTCATCCATTAATGGAATAATAACATCACCCATGCGTACGTATGACTTTCCATCTCCAAAAAAGTGATATCATCCATTTACCATGTTAAAATTTCAATATTGATTCTAAAAATGTTTCTATGGAGAAAAATGATATTTAAAAAATTAATATAATTTAATAGATTATTTAACTATATAATATATGCCAGAACTAGATCTTCCATGATAAAGCACGTAGAAGGGAGAAAGGGAATTAACACACAAAATAATAAAAATAATAAAATATTTCTATCAAATGGGTGATAAGATGTTATAAAAGGACAATTAGTGATATTATAAATATTAATTTTCTTATATTAGAAGTTAATAAAATTATTCAATCCATTATATAGGTGGGTAATGCAAGTTTAACCAAAATGAAGTGTGGTGTAAGTGACTTCATCCCAATTTCTCTTTATTGAGGTTTATTTTATTTTTGTGTACCTAATTTATTTTATACTAGGTACATGATTCCCCATTTTACATGTAATATCCCAAATCCATCATAAATTAGGATATTATTAATTTCAATTTGAAGTATTTAATTCAAGGGGATTTCACATAAAAATCACCAAGTCATAAAGAATTTCATAAATCAATTTATTTTTATTTGGATATATTATTTATTTACTGTCTTTAATATACAAAGATCACGTGTGTAATGAATTTTCATTATCATTTTTCTGATATTTACACTTGTTTTATGTGGAATTAAATTTGATAAACATAATTCAGTCATTAGTTAATTCTAACTTTTATGTTATGATCTTTGTATGGGTTTATCTCACAATCTTATTTTAATCAGGATTATTTATGCTTCAATTTCCATTAAAGGAAATTATTTGATTATTGGATAATAAACCCGTTTAATTATATTATAATATTATTATCCATTTTTTCCTAATTAATATTACCATTTCTATACTCTTTTATACTTAAAATGATGGAGAATTTTTTTTAATAAAATAAGACTTCATTTCCCTTCTCGATCAAAAATAATTTTTCATCAAAATACACATTCTATAAAAACATTTTTAAAACTATTTTAACCATTTAAAAAAGATTAATCAAAGTTATTTTTTTCTATTTTGTTATTTTTATATAATTCTATTAATCAAATATACATGTCATTTTCAAAATAAGGCCTGTTTGGATTTTTCTAAAAATGTGAATGGAATCTTTTATCATACCCATATTATATAGAAATTTCTACTATCATGGCCACTAAATGTTTTATAACATCTTTTATATGATTAAAAGTATATTTGTAATTTTTTTCAAAATTTTTTATAAACATTTAGTTTTAAAAGGATATGTCCTAAATTAAAAGGATATTATCCTCAAAAATGATTTTAAAGATATTTTTATGGTATTTATAATTCTCAAGGAAAAAAACCCTTTGTTTAACATATAATCAAATAAAGTTATATTTTATTTATACAATTATTATTATTTATAAGGATGGTTTATGATCATTTTTTCTTAAGAAATTATTGACATTAACTTTATTGATTCATTTTTTAGCCACTAACTTTTACTTTAAATAATCACTTTCATGTGATAATTAGAAATTAAATTTACACTATATATCCATTCTATTTATAATATATATTCTTATTTATTAAATTGTATCTCATTTATACATACAATATTTTACTTTTAAATTTATTTTATAAACTAGTGAAAAAATGTTAATCCATATTATTTCTTCAATTTAGATATTTAATGGTAAGGCATGTTGTTCAAGAATTAAATTAATTATTTGATATATAATAAATTATTTGGACATACATATATGGTTGGGGCCCATTTATATAAATCCCCTCAATTCATTAATAGTCACATGAGATGAATTGGTTACATTTATTTAGTTAAATGGTTTTTTTGTGTATACCAACCCATCTATTTTAAGCTATATTGAGGAAGTTCCTTACCATAGAGGTTTTCATGATTCCATACTTATTATTCTATTAAAATTATTTAAATGTAATGTGTGTTTAATTATTTACTTTTCAATGATTATGATTATTGATTCATGCTAACTTCTATTGTACTTAATCCTTTCTGAGAATTGAAGATTAACCTAATTTTTCATCATCTCCAAGGAATCCAAGAAGTGTACTAAGAATGATATGAGAGTATTTTCAAGATGGAATAATGATATTCTTGGAAAAAAATTATTGTAATTTTTGTTTTTAGTGTAATGAGAATAATATATATACCAATAATACTAAACTATTCAGTCCTTTGGGATTTGATTCCTTATATATTAGGCCAATGTAATAAATCATTCATTGAATCTAGGATACCAGGGTCAAGGTCATTAAAATTAGTATCTGAGGAAGTTTAGTGGAAGAATTGGTAATAATATATAGGAAAAAGTATATTATGGAACAAAAATGTATGATATACATTGAGGATAAGTATAGAAAAATATAATAATTTTTAAGAAATAGATTATGTGTTTTTTGAAAAATAAATAATTTTTTGGATACTTCCCATATCCATGGTTCTTAAACATTTTTAAATAGGGGGAATAAATCTGAAAAGGGAACATTGGGCTTGACCTAATCACCACATGGTGGATAATAACGAGCTTTACTGTGTAGCTAGTTTGGAACTACAAGGGGATATGTTTATGATAGTTCAATTTTTCATTATAAACCATTATAATGGATTTGAATAATTGATGACAATGAATGGACTAGGTTAAACCTAATTTTTTAGATTGAAAATAAGGTGTTATTATTTAAACATCCAATAATTGATTATATGGTTTTCCCACTATAGTTATTGTTTCTCACACTATGATTTTTTGTTTTTTTTCGATGCATAAAAATTGAATGAATCTTTAAAAAAATTCAATGAAGGAAAATGTGGTGACTATGAGTAATCAAATGGGTTGATTATAGGAGGGAAATATGTTGTTATTATTAAATATCAGTTATCCCAAAATATGATTAACAATCTATACCTTAACCAACTTTAAGACTCACCAAAGAAAAGAAGTATGGTGTTTTATAAGATCTCAAATGGTAGAGATCATGGAGGGAAGAAGGCTAGATTTCCATCATAAGAAAAATGACGAAACACACATGTAGGAAGGTGTCTCAAAATAATGGGAAAATTATTTATGTGTGGAAATGAATGGAATAAAAAAATCTATGAGGAAAAATAAAGTGCATGATGAAATTAAATCAATATCATTTCAGGGATTCATTTGTAGTTAATTGTATAAAATGTGTTGAACCATGGAATTATCTATAACACCACAAAATTATAAAATAAGAAAATTTTAGTTTATAGTGTATGGAACATGGAACATTGGGCCTATACAACCAACAAAATATATTTGTTTAAATTTAATCTCTTTAACAACTTGTGGAACACACAAATCTGAGTTGAAGTGAACCAAAATATGGTATACCGTTATAACATATATGCTAAATTGGTGGGTATTAATAGTGCTAGATAAAATATTAAAATTATATCTATCTGTTAATTATAAATAAAATAGAAATAATTTAAAATAAAAATAATTGTTTTCTAAAAATTAATTTTTTTATAAAAGACGACTTAGTCACTCTTTTCCCACATTAATTAAAATTAGTTTTTAAAATTTTTAGAGAATTTATTAAATATAATTAACTTCATTTTGTAAATCATAATATATTAATTATTTTATTCTGAACTTTAGGTGATTTTTCCAAAAAATTTCATTTTTTGATGAATAGTGAAAAATATTGGATTTTAAATGAAAACCACCTTTTCGTTTAAATTAATTATAAATTTAAAATATATTTTTAATTTGTTTTAAAGTAAACTAATTTCATATATATATATATATATTAATACAATTTAGTTCATTGGAATCGTTTTCATATTGTATTTTGATATAAAAACTTTGTAAACATTTGAACTTTTTCTCTTTGAAAACCCACTTTCTCATCTTGTTTGTGGGATTAATTTAAAATGAAAATTTTCCACTTATGTGAATTAAATTTGTAAAAATGGATTAAATATTTTAATTTAATCTTATATAATAATTTTAACATAATTTTTTACCAAAATGAATAGTAAAAATAGTAAGAATTACTTAACGTTGTTAAGGTAAAAATAAATTTATTGGGGGGATAAACTAAAAATATAAGGATTAAAATGATATAAAAACTTTTATAAAATATAATTTTTGTATATATTTAAACCTATAAATGTATAAGGCTCTATAATACTTCATTGTTTACACTTTTTATATAAAAAACATCGGTGAAACATTTTATTTTCAAAAAATAAAAGTGTTTCACTCACCTCACTTATAATAGGCCACCCCCACTAATTTACATTTTCATAATATCAAAACATTTTAGTTCAAAAACCACCTTTCAAAATAACTTCCAAAATTCAATCCTCTCATTACATAACCATTATTTTAGTTATAATTCCAACCTTTAAAGGGTTTTTGTTATAACCTACGGAGGTTTCTAAGGAAGAGATAACGTTCTTCCTCAGGCATTATTATTTTATTTATTTTTACACCTCATTCAATTATTATTAGAACATGATTATATAATAACCTAATTATATTCCATATAATGGGATGTTTTTATGTTTAGTTAATATCCTACAACTATACTCACTTTTGTCAAATGATTTAGGAAATTATTATTTATGTGTGTGGAAGACTACCGTCTCCTGAACCAATGTCATTCATTTTTCCATCAACACCTCTCAGAGTTGGGTATGATTATGGATATAAAATATATTCATATATATATATATAATATATTTTATATAATTATACCTATAGATTCATTATATCATACATAATTATTTTTACTTTCAATTATATAGGGGATATGACTATGTCGATCATGTGTAGAAGAGACTACCACCTCGCAAAGCGATGCGATTCATTTTTCACTGACGCTTTACATGGAAGGTAATAAGGATAAATTTAACTAGTATATGTGATATATATGACATAATAATGGTATTAATGACATATTTATCATTATAAAGACATAATATATAATATTCATTCTTAACTTTTTACTCAAAGAATGATGACTACATCATTCGTGTACATATGGACTACCACCTTCATGAAGCGATGTGACTCTATATTCCTCACCAAACTATATAGATGATATATATAAGAATATTTTAAGAAATAATATGTAATTTATGATATTTTTATATCTATTTGAGGAAAAAATATTACTTACATCCTTTCAATAATGATCATTGAAAAATGAGAATGTTACCCCATGTGTATGTTTGACATACCATATCCATGATCATAACATAGTTCATTTATCAAAAACATTTATCATTATTGGTATTAAAAGTATAATTGAGGAATAAATATTATAATTATTTCATTATTATTATTATATATTTGTTGAAACTATATAATATGGTCAAGATCCAGAACATTCAGGACAAGGCATGAATGAAAAAACAAGGTAATTAGCACCTGAATCAATAAAAATAATGAATTATTATTAATTAAAGGGTTATAATATGATATAAAAAGATCGTATATGATATTATAAATATTAATAAGGTCTAGTTATTAGTTAAGAACATTTTTTAATCCACTATAAATGATGTTAAATTACATTTAACCAAAAAATTGTGAGGTTAGGCACATCATCTAAATTTCCCTTTATTGAGGCATATTTTATTGGTGTGTAGCTAATATATTATATATTGTGTTCATACATAACCTTTGAAATTTAATATAATAGTTCATTAATAATTCATGGTATTTTAGGATTCAATTTGAATTATTTCATCTAATGGAATTTGACTTAAATTTTCTCATGTGGTAAAGAATTTCACAAGTCAATTTCTTTTCACTAGGTTATATTACTTTTTATTTGTTATTGATATAATATGGTTATATTTTTATTAAAATTTTAATTCACTATTTTCTATATAAAATTGTTTTATGATGATTTAAATTTGATACACATAATCAATTAATTTATTAATTCTCACATAAACATTATGATCTTTGGGAGGTTTTACTTCATAATATCATTTTAATTAGTATTGGTTATACTTGAATTTCCATTGATGGAAATTATCTGTTAATTATTTAATAAACCCTTAAATTTTATTCTCCTATGGTTATTCATGAACCTTTTTAGGTAATATTACAATTTTACACTATTTAGTACTTCTAATTATCGATAAAATGATTTAATAAAATCCAAATTCATTGATCTCTTTGGTAAAAAAACATTTTCATTCCAAAACCATATTTTTAATAAATGTTTTCAATAAATGTTTTTTAACCATTTTACAAATTATATTTTAAATAAATTTTTAATCATTTTTACTTTTTAAATTTTTTTGAAAGGAATATTCATGTTGCTTCCAGATCAAGGCTCATTTGTCTTTTATCTGGAATGTTTATTTTAATGTACTCTACATGTGAATATATTCCTACTATCAGGACATCTTAATGTTTTAAATTTACCATAGTAATTTTTAATGGTAAATTTCAAATAAAATTATTCTAATTTTTTTTGAACATTTAATTAAAAAAATTTATTTCTAAAACAAAATGGATATTTCACTCAATAATGTTTTTAAATATATTTTTATGGAATTTATATTTATCAGTGAAAATAATCCTTTATTCTTACTATAATGGGAATATGTTAGATTGATATAATTTTTATTATCTATATGGATGGTTTATGATATTTTTTCTTAAGTAAATTGTTGACATTCACCTTATTTATTCATTTTTGTATTCCTTAACTTTCCCTTTAAATATTCCCTTACTTGTGATAATTGGACATTAAATTTTCCCAAAATATCCACATTATTTATCATGGATATGTTTATTTTATAAACTATATATCATTTCTAAATTAAGTGTTCTTCATTTAACATTACTTATCTATTTTTACATGTAATGATAAATCAGTATTCTTTACTGAGTATTTATATTTGAAGATAATAAACATTATCCAAAAATTAAGTAAATTTTTTGTTATATAAGGAATGATTTGGAAATTCAGTGATGTGTGGGGCCCTGAATTATATATTCCATTGATTTATTAGTAGACTAATTAGGTGAATTAATAATCTAGCATTAAATTTATTTTTTTATATGATTTTATACCATATTGTGAAATGTATTGATGGTAGAGGTATCATGATTCCTGATATCATGATGTACAATAATTATAAATTTTCTTAATTAAGAAATTATTAATTATTATCCATGATATTTTCACAATGATATTATCTCCGGCTGTATTTTATTATTAGTTTACTGATTAACTTGTATTTTTTTCAATTATTTACCTTGAAATATTGATTTTTTTATCTAATTATGATATCCATTTTATTTATTTAGTGGAATGTGTGTTCAGTTATTTAACATTCCATATTGATTATTCTTTACTGATTCATGATATATTCTTCTATATTTAAAACTTACTAATAATTTTAGCTCAACCATATTTTTTTTGATTACCTCAGGACTCTATTAAGTGTACTATGATTGATGTGTAGGTATATACTTTAGGGAAAAAATTTATTATTGTAAAAAATTATGTTCATTTTTTTAAAATGTAATTCAAGAATTAATATTTTATCTAGTTTACAAAGACAACTATACAATTTGGTTCTTCAGGATGTGATTCCATTAATATTATTCTAATATAATAAATAATACATTGCATCTAGGTTACTCGGGTTGGGGCTGCTAAAGTTGGTATTAGAATAATTTTAGTAGATACCTTGGTAAATGATTTTAAGAAAGCATATATTTGGAATATAACCATATGATAGACTGTTAGGATAATTATAGAAGAACGTAATAAAGTTTTCTAAGGTAAATATTATGTGGTTTTCTTGGAAAAACATCCCTGTCTGGATACTACAAGTGGATATTGTTCTGAAAGAGTTATACCAAGGGTTTATAACTATAAAAAGGGAATATTGGGCTTCACCCAATCATCACATAGTGCATGATAATGAAACTTACTATACTCCTGGTTTGAATCCCTCATGGTATATTCTTAGGAAAATTTACATTTTCTTTACAAACAATTTGGATGAATTTGAATGGATGATGACAACAAATGATCTAGGTTAAATCTAAGGTTTATTATATTAAAAATAATGTGTCTCAATGGAATGGTAAAATGATTTATGTATGGAAAATAATGGCATAAATAAAATAATAGTAGAGAAAACACATAGAGTATAATTGAAATAATTAAATATCATCCTAGGGATTCATTTATAGTTCATTGTCTTAAATGTGGAGAACTTGAAAATAATAAAAGTCAACTTCTCTTTCTAAATGTTAATCCCTAAGACAAGGAAGGACATATGTTGAAATAAAATAGTTATAGTATTTATTGGGATTCTATAATAATATTATAGAAGTATTTCTACTAATGGTATTTTGGTAATAATAATCATGAATCATCTAAGGATTATGTAAGATTTCAGAAGTTTATACGTATTCATTAGCATAGGATTTGTGGATACGATCATGGTTTATGAGTTTAAGATTGATCATAATTTAAATGTATTAAACACCCAATTTTATGTTTTTTGT
Source organism: Viscum album (assembly GCA_963277665.1). NCBI lineage: Eukaryota > Viridiplantae > Streptophyta > Magnoliopsida > Santalales > Viscaceae > Viscum > Viscum album. The sequence continues at coordinate 1,080,068,527 of OY728120.1, read as the reverse complement.
GATGGGAGTATACTAATTTTAAGGATAATTTTCAAGTAATTTATGGTAAGTATTTGTTTTTGTGGAAATATTATTTGAGGAAAAATGAATTTACATTTTATAGATATAATTTTTAAGGTATTGATAACATTTAGGGTTGATTCATAAATATGATTGTTTTAATATGTCTGAAAAACCTATATTGAAAACCTTAGTAAAAGTTTTATTTAATGATTAGTTTTATTTTATGTATTTATATCATTTTTTCAGAATGTTATAGGAATTATATTAATATAGCTTTAGAAAAATGATAACTTTTATTTTGGGTGATGAACTATTTCATCTAGAATGTTCGAGGGTCTTGAACCCATTATCGATCAATTACATGGTTTTTGTGCCTTCCATTATCCTATGTTATTTCATAGTTAATATGCCACTATTTTAGATAATCTATTTGATAAATAAACCCTAATGATGAACTAGTGGTGTTATATTTTTTATTTAAAAATTAATATATTATATTGGATAACTTGTGGTATCCATATTGAAGATATTTAGAGACAAATGGAAATAGTTTTCACTCTTTTATGGTTATTATGATTTGTTAGAATTGAATTTTAGTGATTTAGGAATAAAAAATTCCATTTTGGATATTCACTTGTTAGAGTAAGTGATGAATTTTAAATTGATCGAAGCAAAACCAAAGGATAAAATTGCGCTTATAAAATAGAAACATAACAAGTAATTATATTTCCATATATAATTAGACAATAAAAGAATTACTAAAATTTAGGAAAAGGATCATGAAAAAAATATTATTGTTGGTCGGAGTGGATACTCAAGAGGGGGGTGAATTGAGTTCCAATTTAAAATTTCTGCTAAAAACAATTTCTATTAAAATCCCCCAATTTCAAAAACAGATTAAACTGTAGTGAATTTATACAGATTATAAAGGTTCACTTAGTTTCTCAAAGATTGATTAGTTCTCAGTTAACATAATCTTATGATTAATTTAACTTTTGAAACTAACTTACTGGTTTACAATAAATATAAACACTTGTCGGTTTAACTATCAAAGTAGCCTTGAAAATAAATTATATTTCAAAGTAATAGCTGCGGAATATGAAATAGATAAGTATTGTATGGATATAAACTTTAACTAAAAACACAGAGGAGTTAACCAAGAGGTTCAGTCTCAAGACGAGACTTAGTCCTCTCAAAAGTTTTATATAAGGATGATCCACACCCTGGATCGGGGTTCAACAGTTTACAACTATCCAGTTCCAAGACCTCTACCATAGTTATTCGTGGGAACAAACACAACAGCAACCGGCTGTTCAGGTCACACGACCTCTACCACTGTCCCAGTGGGAAAACAAATATGTAAGAGTGTTGGGTGAGGATTTACAAATCCTCCAGTTAAAGCACAGAAGACAGTGTGTGTGTTAAATACAGCAGATAACACACACTGCTCAATATGTAAAAAGATAAATCACAGAGCAAATATTTAGAGTGTAGAAATGGCTCTAGTGATCTTCGTGCAGCTCTCGACTACTTTTGTTTATTAGAATTCGTTCTAAGTCTTCTTCTGGTTTTTGTCTGGAAAATAGAGTATCATCTGTTTCCTTGACTTCCAGGTTCATCTTGCTTATCGGCTCAGAGAATGAAGAGATTTGTGTAGTTCTTCTTTAGCATAAATTGCTCTATGTATGCTCTATGTTCTGGAGGCTGGTAGTAGTAATCTCGTGCGTTCAAGTTCTCCAGTTGTTCTTTTTGCACGTTTTGAGCTTGATCGCCAACGTATGTTGTGTGCTCTTTTCTGCATCCTTCTTTTAAAGCACGAGCTTCGGAAAAAGATATGATTCCCTTTTTTGCAAGTACGAGGTACGGTTTCCTGAAAACCAGAAACACATATTAAATAAATGTCAGTGCATTAAAATATACCTAATGTGACCGTTGGTTAGATTAAATAATAATAAAGAAATTTAAAGAATGTCGGGGTTCTGTCTCTGAACGGTTGCTCATGATAACGGTAGAATTTGTCATGGTAGGTCTGAGTATCGGTAGGCATCTGTAACGGTAGACTTGTCTGTCGGTAGACTTGATGTATCGGTAGCGGTGGACTTGTAACAGTAGCGGTGGATCTGCCTTTACCAGTAGTGGTAACTCTTTATCGGTAGTTGTGGCTCTGCCTTGTAACGGTAGCGGTAGCTCTCTATCGGTAGACTTTGCATAACGGTGAACTTCAGCATATCGGTAGCTGTCAGCTTTGCTGTAACGATAACTGTCTACTTCGATGCAGCGGTAGACTTTGAGTATCGGTAGACTTTGAGTACCGGTGAACTTCGTATCGGTAGCTCTTATTCGATATCAGTAGCTTTAAGTCATAACGGTAGCTACTATCTGTAACGGTAGCTATAAACTGTTTAAGCATTCTCTTGGAAGAATGATTTAAGTCACAGTAAACATATATCCGATAATGCAAAATCAAGATATAAATAAGGAATGGTTGGGATTATCAAAACATAATAAAGCAACTTAATTCCAGAGGGTTCAAAAATCTCCCCCTTTTTGATAATCACAACTTATGCCAAGAAAAAATATCAAATTATGATATCAACAGTATAGTATCAGAGAAATCAATATAATAAATAAAAAAATAAAAAATAATAAATATATCAGAGGAAAAAAAATGAACAACATTCTCTTTTGGTTTTCCAATTGGATTTCCAAGAATTTCTCCCCCTTTGTGATTAACAAAAAGATACATTTGGGAAAATCAGAAAAGTACAAAAATACAATGAATCCCATCAAAAAAAAATAGAAGCACTCAATCATCCTCTTGGATAGGTGTCTTTCCCTTGGGATCAGCAGAGGGTGCAGAGGTAGAGTCAGCAGGCTTGGGAATTCCGGGAAGAACTATTGGTGGATCATCAACTGATACAGCACCAGATCTGTAATCTGTCTCTTTCTGAGGGATCAAAGGTGTCAAGCTCCTAATGGCTTGAACTGGAGTTAGTTGAGGAGTACTCCCAGAGGCAGATGGTGGAAGGGCAGGTGGTACAATAACCGGTCGAGCATCCACATGTAGGAAAGGCATCAAGAGATTCCTGAAATCCATGATGATGCTTCCACCTCGCTCCATAGCAGAGACAAAATCCTCTCTGTTCTCAATAAACTTATCTAAAGCAGGAGTAAGCTCCCGGAGCTTACTAACCTGTTCTCTGAAAGCTTGGGTAACTGGAGGTAACTTCATATTCTCAATCAAAAGCTTGAAATGGTTTGTCATTTGGTGCTTGGTATAAACTTTGTCAAAATAAGCATCCACCTTATTTTTGATTGCCTCTTGAGAAGCAGTAGCTTCCCGCAGGTGATCACGAACAAAACTACTAACTTCTGGAGTGGTAGCAAGAATCTGAGTATCTGATGCACCACTAGGACTGGCCTTAGCCAATTCTTCCTGAAGAATAGTGCGGATCTGGTCAATGTTCAAACATGTGTTGGATGAGGGAAGAGGTTTCATTGAGAAGGCCATTGTTTCCTTGAAAGAGTGAGTCAGACTACTAACCATCTTCTGTACAAGTTCATCCTGACTGTGCAGATGTTCTTTAACTGACTTCTTAAAAGCCTCAAAAACTTCCACAAACTGTTTGACCTCTTCTTTGATATAGCGAATGTCAGTGTGCACTTGGGTTTGAGAACTGTTTAAAGCAGTCAAGGCGGAAATTGATTGTCTAAGAGCAATTACAGCTCCAGTCCAACTCTCAATATGAGTGTGGAACACCTTAATTTTGTCCACTATTTGTTCCACAGGACTGGATATACTACATCCAATGGATAACTCAAGGGATTTCTCCACGTTTTTTGTCTCTTCAAACATAATTTTCTTCATATCTCCCATTGATTCTCTTATTACTTCTATCAATTCGGCTTTTAAAGACTTAAGGTCATCTTTTGTTGCCACATTGTCATTCATAGTGGGTAAGGTAACTGGTTCCCTTTGGGTTTGGTCTTCCTCATCAGAATCACCATAAGATAGTCCAAGAATCATATATCTGGGAGCTGATTTCCAACCTTCAATGTCATATGATACTGATACTGAGCCGAGATTCTCTCCTTCTCTTGGAACATTCTCCTGAGGTATCTCTTCCAACTCTTCTCCCTGAGGTAATTCTGCAATTTTCTCCACAATTTCAGCAGATTCAGTATCCATTAGTTCTAAGTCATTAATGACTCTCTCATCAACAGGTGTTGCTGCTATATCTTCCTGCTCAGGCACTATCCTGACTGTACTGACTATTAGGGGACTCAAACTGAGCTCTCTTTCAACATTTTCCTCATCATCTGCTTCATCATCAGCCTCCTGTCCTCTATGATTGGATTCAGTTGTCTCATCCTCCTCAGAGGTGTCCTTGACAACATATTGGAATGATTCTTCTCCTCCTTCTGTAGTCTCTGAATCATTATCCTTCAAGACAATTTCTCTCTTTGGTAGTGCTTTTGGAGGGCTAGCTTCTCCATAAGAAATAACATGATGCATAGGACTAGGGGGTAAGTCTGGATTTCCTCCTTCCTCAACTGAAGACTCTTCCTCTTCAGCTTCATCATCACTGTAAACTGGTTCTGGCTCATCTGGTCCAAGACCAGGATCTCTAACATCTTTTGGTCTGGATGGATGATTCTCAAGAGTGAATTTCTCATAAATTTTTCCATCATCATTTACCCATGATTTCTTCCAAGGATTCCAGCTGACTTTCATGTATTTACAAATAGTTCTTGTAATACAGAAGTTATCCTTAACCACTACCAGCTCATCCTGAGGTCCAGCTATCTCCTTCACTTTCAGCATCACATAAATTAGTTTGGAGAAAAATAGGGCATTTGATTTTGACTTTGGTCTAGTCATCTCTTCTACTTGAACCATAATCAATCTACATAGATTGATTTTCACATTGTTCTTCAGCAAATGTAACAAATATATGTCTTGGAATCTTAAAGTGGCAAAGTCTCCTCTTCTCGGACTAACAATATGCTGAATAAATTTAAATAACAGCTTATCTTCTCCTTTCATCTCTGCAGCAATCACCTTTCTAGGGGTCCCACTCCCTTTGAGTTTCAGCAAAGCGTCTTCATATTGAAATACATCACTGGTCGAAGGTACATACTTGGAATAAAAATTAAAATCACCCTCATGTGGAACTCTTAGGTTCTCATCCCATTCTCCTAAAGTAAACGATACTTCCTGACCATTCACATAAGAAACCATTATGCTTTCTTCTTCAGACTTTTCAAAACGAACGAATTCGTAGAACTGTTTCACCAATCCTGGATAGTAAGTTCCGTTGTTGTTCGTGAAGCATTCTAGCCAACCTTGTTCTTTTAACACTCTAAGAACCAGTGACTTGCCTTCCATAACCCATTCTGCACACACCTCTTTTTCAACAACTATCTCGCGCTTCGATAGGTGTGGATTTACTGATCTTCTCTGAGCTAAAATTCCCTTGCCACTTCCACTGGCATCAGTACTAGCTACTTTTTGTCTCTTCGGTGCCGGCGCTTCACTTCCATCAGTCATCTGAGGTCTCTTGACTCGGGCTATTATGGATTTGAGGCTAGGGTTCTGAAGGACGAGAGGTTTAGGTTTAGGAGAGTTCGAGCAGACAAGTTCGCGATGAGATTGAGTGAGTCTAGTTTGAGTTTTAATATCATTTAGGATTCATAAATAACATAAATCATAAAATAAAATAAAACAGTTCGATGTCTTGGCTTTTAAAAAAAATGCAAATGTACTGGTAAAGTTCTCTAATGGTGAGGTTTCTCTAACGGTGAGGTTTATCTAACGGTGAGGTTTCTCTAACGGTGAGGTTTCTCTAACGTTGAGGTTTCTCTAACGGTGAGGTTTCTCTAACGGTGAGGTTTCTCTAACGGTGAGGTTTCTCTAACGGTGAGGTTTCTCTAACGGTGAGGTTTCTCTAACGGTGAGGTTTCTCTAACGGTGAGGTTTCTCTAACGGTGAGGTTTCTCTAATGGTGAGGTTTCTCTAACGGTGAGGTTTCTCTAATGGTGAGGTTTCTCTAACGGTGAGGTTTCTCTAACGGTGAGGTTTCTCTAACGGTGAGGTTTCTCTATGCTATAGTTAATCATACCTAACTCATGTTTGATGTAATTTAATCTCTCAGAATTCAACGGCTTTGTAAAAATATCAGCTAACTGATGTTCAGTGCCAATGAATTCAAGAGTGATATCACCCTTTTGATAGTGATCCCTCAAAAAGTGATGTCTCACATCAATATTCTTTGTCCTAGCATGAGATAACGGATTTTTGGAAATGTTAATAGCACTTGTATTTTCACACTTTATAGAGACATGTTTGAATTGATATCCATAGTCTAGTAAAGTGTGTTTCATCCACAAGATTTGTGCACAACAACTACCAGCAGCTATATACTCAGCTTCGGCAGTAGATAATGCAACAGAATTCTGCTTCTTACTACACCAAGATACTAGCGATTTGCCTAAGATGTGACATGTTCCAGAGGTTCTTTTTCTGTCTAACTTACAACCAGCAAAATAAGCATCAGAATAACTCAATAAATCAAATGATTATCCTTTTGGATAAAATAGTCCTTAATTGGGAGTATGTTTTAGATATTTGAAAATTCTTTTAACAGTAGTCAAATGAGACTCCTTTGGGTTTGCTTGAAATCGAGCACACATGCATACACTGAACATGATGTCGGGTCTACTGGCAGTAAGGTACAGTAGACTTCCTATCATACCTCTGTAGTTGGTTTGATTTACTGGTTCTCCAGTTTCATCACTATCCAACTTACAGGTGGTACTCATAGGTGTATCACTGCCTTTACTACTATCCAATTAAAAACGTTTTAGAAGATCTTTAATATATTTACTTTGATTCAAAATAATACCATTTTTGTTTTGAAAGATCTGAAATCCAAGGAAAAATTTGAGTTCTCCCATTAAGCTCATTTCAAACTCGTTTTGCATTATTTTTGAAAAATCAATACATAAAGAATTTTTAGAAGATACAAAAATAATATCATCTACGTAGATATTTACTATTAAAACATTTTTAGAAATCCATTTAATGAAAAGAGTAGGATCAGCTATTCCTTTAGTAAATCCTTTTGAAATAAGAAAAGAGATGAGCCTATCATACCAAGCTCTTGGAGCTTGTTTTAAACCATATAAAGCTTTAGATAGTTTGAAAACATAATTGGAAAAATAGGGATTTGTAAAACCAGGAGTTTGTTCAACAAATACATCCTCATTTATATATCCATTCAGAAAAGTGCTTTTAACATCCATTTGATAGAGTGTGAAATTCAGATGAGCAGAATAAGCAAGTAATATCCTAATGGCCTCTAATCTAGATACGGGTGAAAAAGTTTCCTCATAGTCTATTCCTTCCTCTTGACTATAGCCTTGAGCAACTAGCCTTGCCTTGTTTCTAATGATAATTCCAGATTCATCAACTTTGTTCCTAAACACCCATTTAGTGCCTATGGTTGGAGTGTCCTTAGGTCTTTCCACTAATTCCCAAACTTTGTTTCTTTCAAACTGATTTAGTTCTTATTGCATAGCCATTACCCAGAATTCATCATTGATAGCATCATTGATATCTTTGGGTTCAATTTGTGAGAGAAAAGCTTGATATTCAACCTGATTTCTTAGAGAAGCTCTAGTTTGTGTTCCTCTATTTAAATCAGCTACAACAGCATCAAGAGGATGATTCTTGAGAGTTCTAACACCTCTATAAAGAGTTGAACTGGCTTCTTCAGAGTTTTCTATAGGTCTGGAATTGGTATGAGCAAATTCTGGAAAATTTCCAGAACTGGATTCTTTTACAGGGGATTCAGTATTCTTATCATTCAGGTCCAGATTTGACAAATCTTCCTTAAGATCTTCAAGGTAGGATTTAGGCTCATGTGGATCAGTCTCATCGAATTTGACATGAACTGATTCTTCCACACATTTGGTTCTTTTATTGAAAACTCTATAGGCTTTACTAGAGATAGAGTAACCTAGGAAAATTCCTTCATCACTCTTGGATGCAAATTTGTCAAGATTGTCTTTAGTGTTAAGGATAAAGACTTTGCAACCAAAAACTTTGAAGTAATTAACCTTAGGCTTCCTATTATTCCAAAGTTCATAAGGGGTCCTTTTTAGAATAGGTCTAATTAAAACTCTATTAATGACATAGCAAGCTGTATTTACAGCTTCAGCCCAAAAATAAATAGGTAAGTCATACTCATTAAGCATAGTCCTTGCAATTTCTTGAAGGGTTCTATTTCTTCTTTCCACTACACCATTCTGTTGGGGTTTTCTAGGAGAAGAAAAGTTTTGATTATAGCCATTGTGTGAGCAGTAGGATTCAAATTCATGATTCTCAAACTCACGCCCATGATCACTCCTCAGGGTCTTAATTTTGAGTCCACTAAGATTTTCTACAGTCTTGGAATATTTAACAAAGTAGGAACATGCTTCACATTTGTGAGCTAGAAAGTATACCCAAGTGTATCTGTAAAAATCATCTACAAGAACATAAACATAGTGCTTCCCATTTAAACTTGAAACTCTTGAAGGTCCAAACAAATCCATGTGAACCAATTTAAGTGGTTGAGAAGTTGAAACTTCTTTCTTTGGTTTAAAAGAAACTTTGTGTTGTTTTCTCTTTTGACAGGGATTGCACACTTTATCATTTGGGAATTCTAATTTGGGTAGGTCTCTAACTAAGCATTTCTTAGAAAGTTTCCTAAGTGAGTGAACATTACAGTGTCCTAGTCTCCTATTCCACAACCAAGACTCTTTATATAAACCATTTAAGCAGGAAAAATTTTGTTTGACCAAGGAATTTAGATCAACAGCATATACATTCTCATTTCTAGATGCAGTGAAAACTAAGTCATGTTTTGAATTAAAAAAATTGCATGAATTATTTTCAAATTTAACATTAAAACCATCATCACACAACTGAGATATACTAAGTAAGTTATACTTTAATCCGTCAACAAAAAGTACTTTAGAAATCAAAATTGTATCAGGGTTACCAATCTAGCCTAAGCCGATGATTTTTCCTTTTGCATTTTCACCAAAGGTGACATGACCACCATCAACCTTAATCAGACTCTTGAAGAAAGAATATTCTCCTGTCATATGTCTTGAAAATCCGCTGTCCAAATACCATAGAGTGTTACAGATGCTCTTTAAACAATTTCCTTGCAAAACAGATTAGACATAGGATAATTTTGGTACCCAGATCTTTTTGGGTCCAGAAAGGTTAGCCAATAAAACTTTGGGAACCCATATTTGCTTTATAGTTTTTCTAAGACTAGAAAGCATATTTTGAGACAAAAATACTTTGTTGGGTCCTTTAGAAAAATGTTTTTTATAAGATGGTCCTGAACTAGAACTAGCAGAAAACTGTCCAGATTTTGGGACAAATTTGGTTTTGCTTACCTGTCTCTGTCCAGGCTGATATCCAAGACCGGTTGTATATTTGGGAGCAATATGTTTTCCTAGAAGTTGTGTCAAGGTATCCCTACCAGCAGTGAACTTTTCAATATCTTTTCTTAATTGATCATTTGATAATTTAAGTTGAGTGTTCTCTTTCAATAGTTGAGCATACTTCTCTTTTTCCACACTTAAACCTGTTTCAATATTACTAGTCAAAGCATGTTGTTTCTTCAAAGATTTATATTTATTATTTAGTTCATTGCAAGTATCTTCCAGCATATTTCAATATTCAAACAGTTCAGCTTTAGACATATTTTCTTCATTATCTGAATCATGGTCATTTCCAGAATAAAAATTGTTTAAAGCTGGTGAAATAGGTACCTCAGATGTGTTAGTCATGAAACACATATTAGCACGATTTCTTTCAGATTCACTAGCTTCTGATTCACTTGTGCTGTATTCCGAAGCACTCCAGGTTGCTTTCATAGCTTTCTTGTACCTCTTGTCCTTATAGTCATATTTTTTCTTGAATTTTAACTTAGGACAGTCGTCTTTGATGTGTCCTTTCCTCTTGCATTCATAGCAGACTATATCATCTTCTTTATCCGACTTCTTCCACTTGCCTTGTTGATCATACTTACCTTTGTAGCTAGGTTTTCTGAAAAACTTTTTCTTCCTATATAACTTCTTGAATCTCCTATCTATTTGAGCCATTTCTTCATCACTGTCAGAATCTGAATCTTCACTAGACGAGCTTTCAGTAGGAACATGTACTTTCTCCTTGTCTTTACTCTTTGATGCAGTAGTCTTAAATGCTACGGATTTCTTCTTGGGTTCATCATCTTCTTCTTTGTTCACCTTCAATTCTTCTTCATACATCATTAGTATACCAATTAAATCCTTGACAGGCAGTGTTCCAATGTCACAGGATTCACTGATTGATACAGAAGTGCCTCTCCATCTATCTGGAAAACATCTCAGTATTCTCATGATTTGTTCCTTTGCTGGAACACCCTTTCCAAGTGAGCTCATTGTGTTGACTATCTCATTAAACCTGAGATACATGTCAGAAATGGGTTCATCAGCTTTCATTTTAAAGTTATCATATTTAATAGTATAAGTATTTAACTGCATTTCCATAACATTAGTTGTTCCTTCATGAGAAACAGCCAAGGTATCCCAAATATCAAAAGCAGTTTTACAGGCAGAAATTCTATTGAATTCCTCATCTCCTAAAGCAAAGTAGAGGGAATTTATGGCTTTACAATTATTATTGTAAGCAGCCTTAGTAGGTTCATCCCAAGTTATTCTTTCAGTTTCTGGAATTTTGTATTGAGATTCTATAGCAGTCCAGATATAAAAACCCATACTTTCTAAATGGATTTTCATTTTAAGTTTCCACTGAGCATAGTTATTTTCATTGAAGAAAGGTGGCCGGTTAGTAGCAGCACCCTCAAGTCTATTATCCATTATAAACAAAATTTATAGTGATAAAAATTTAGAAACAACAACAGAAATTTTAAGAACATTAAAATACAACTAAAATCACCGTTAAAAAATAGAGTAATATAGAAAATATTTTACATCCTTTGATACCAAATGTTGGTCGGAGTGGATACTCAAGAGGGGGGTGAATTGAGTTCCAATTTAAAATTTATGCTAAAAACAATTTCTATTAAAATCCCCCAATTTCAAAAACAGATTAAACTGTAGTGAATTTATACAGATTATAAAGGTTCACTTAGTTTCTCAAAGATTGATTAGTTCTCAGTTAACTTAATCTTATGATTAATTTAACTTTTGAAACTAACTTACTGGTTTACAATAAATATAAACACTTGCCAGTTTAACTATCAAAGTAGCCTTGAAAATAAATTATATTTCAAAGTAATAGTAGCGAAATATGAAATAGATAAGTATTGTATGGATATAAACTTTAACTAAAAACACAGAGGAGTTAACCAAGAGGTTCAGTCTCAAGCCGAGACTTAGTCCTCTCAAAAGTTTTATATAAGGATGATCTACACCCTGTATCGGGGTTCAACAGTTTACAACTATCCAGGTCCAAGACCTCTACCACATTTATTCGTGGGAACAAACACAAAAGCAACCGGCTGTTCAGGTCACACGACCTCTACCACTGTCCCAGTGGGAAAACAAATATGTAAGAGTGTTGAGTGAGGATTTACAAATCCTCTAGTTAAAACACAGAAGACAGTGTGTGTGTGTTAAATACAGCAGATAACACACACTGCTCAATATGTAAAAAGATAAATCACAGAGCAAATATTTAGAGTGTAGAAATGGCTCTAGTGATCTTCGTGCAGCTCTCGACTCCTTTTGTTGATTAGAATTCGTTCTGAGTCTTTTTCTGGTTTTTATCTGGAAAACAGAGTATCATCTGTTTCCTTGACTTCCAGGTTCAGCTTGCTTATCGGCTCAGAGAATGAAGAGATTTGTGTAGTTCTTCTTTAGCATAAATTGCTCTACATATGCTCTATGTTCTGGAGGCTGGTAGTAGTAATCTCGTGAGTTCAAGTTCTCCAGTTGTTCTTTTTGCACGTTTTGAGCTTGATCGCCAACGTATGTTGTGTGCTCTTTTCTGCATCCTTATTTTAAAGCACGAGCTTCGGTAAAAGATATGATTCCCTTTTTTGCAAGTACGAGGTATGGTTTCCTGAAAACCAGCAACACATATTAAATAAATGTCAGTGCATTAAAATATACCTAATGTGACCATTGGTTAGATTAAATAATAATAAAGAAATTTAAAGCATGTCGGGGTTCTGTCTCTGAACGGTTGCTCATGAAAACGGTAGACTTTGTCATGGTAGGTCTGAGTATCAGTAGGAATCTATAATGGTAGACTTGTCTGTCGGTAGACTTGATGTATCGGTATCGGTGGACTTGTAACAGTAGCGGTGGCTCTGCCTTTACCAGTAACGGTAACTCTTTATCGGTAGGTTTGGCTCTGCCTTGTAACGGTAGCCATAGCTCTCTATCGGTAGACTTTGCATAACGGTGAACTTCAGCATATCGGTAGCTGTCAGGTTTGCTGTAACGATAACTGTCTACTTCGATGCAGCGGTAGACTTTGAGTATCGGTAGACTTTGAATACCGGTGAACTTTGTATCGGTAGCTGTTATTCGATATCATTAGCTTTAAGTCATAACGGTAGCTACTATCTGTAACGGTAGCTATAAACTGTTTAAGCATTCTCTTGGCAGAATGAGTTAAGTCACAGTAAACATATATCCGATAATGCAAAATCAAGATATAAATAAGGAATGGTTGGGATTATAAAAACATAATAAAGAAACTTAATTCTAGAGGGTTCAACAATTGTCATATTTCATTCATATCAGATGAATCAAATGGTCTTTTAAATCATTATATATTTATGATTTTGAGATCCTTAACTTTCCATTGATCATTCACTTTCTTATGATCAATGGCATATGTCATTCTCTAAAATTATTTATTCTTTTCTTCTATGTCAATATATTCAATTGACACAAATGTTATCCTACTTGTAATCCTAGTTATGTGTTATTACATAAAACCTTTGTACCTATCTTTCTCTCTTATTAAGATGATTTTTATTAACTCTTTTTGGGATGTGGGTTTTCAACCAAATAATTTTCAAATTTCAAACTCTGGATTATCGAGATGAAGTTTAAATTATGAGGATGAAATTTATTTAAGTTGAAAAGAATGTAACACTCAAAAATTATAAAATAAGAACATTGTATTCAATAGAGTATGCGATATGCAACATCAATCATAAACAGGCCACAAAATATATTTTAATAAACTTAATCTCTTCAGTATCTTCCAAAACACACAACACTAAGTCGAAGTGAACCGTAATATATTATAACTTTATAAACCTGTCATAAAATTTGATAATATGAATAAAAATAAATAAATTATTAAAATTATGGTTGTAAATTAATTATAAATAATACAATAATCATCTAAAATAAAAAAAAGTGTTTTTTGAAAAGTTGTATTTTTAGAAAATGATGGATTAGTCGCTAATTGTAAAAATAATTTAGAATTAATTTTTAACAATTTCATAAAATTTATTTGATAAAATGAACTTTATTTTTGAAATAATTATATCAAAATTATCTTTGGGTTATTTTTTTTTAATTTTCTCAAATGTTTTATTTTTCAATGAATAATAAAAATTACTGAATCGTATTTGAAACCCACTTTTGTTTAAATTTTTTATAAAGATAAATTTTATTTAAAATTGGTTTTAAAGTAAAACTAGTAAAATTATATATATTAGTCAAATTTATTTAATTGTAAACATTTTCATAATAAATATTTTTATAAAAATATTGTAATGTTTAGAACATTTGCACTTTGAAAACTCTCTCTCATGTCACATCTGTAGGATTAATCTTAAATTAAAAATAGAAATTTGGTAAATAGAATTTGGAAAATTGGATTAAATATTTATAATTTGAATAATTTATATTATATTATAACTTTCACTTAATTTTTCACTAAAATGAATTGTGAAAATAGCAAAAACTCTTAATCATGGTTAAGGTAAAAATGGATTTACTAGGGGTTAAACTAATAATATATGGTTTAAAATGATCTAAAACCATGTCTAAAATTTTTTATAGCCATAGTTAGATACTATAGTGTCTAATTATCTAGAATAATCTATTTTTGACCCTATTTTAATGTAAAAAATGTGGCCCCACAATTTTCTTCTAAAACATTAAAAGTGTGCCACTCACCTCACTTATAAAAGGTCACTCCCTCTCCATTCCTATGGAAACCATAAAACAAATTTGGTTTAGAAATTACCTTCTAAAATCACTTAAAAACATCCATAAATTAATTTTATGAGCCTTATTTTGGACATAAATACAAAAATGGAAGGATTTTTTATCAAACCTAAGGAGGTTACCCATGGAATTGGTAACGATCTCCATTGACAGTTTTTATTTTATTTCTTCCTAAACATAATTTAATTATTATTAAAACATGATGATATAATAACATCAATATATTAAATATAATGATACGTTTTTATGTTAAGTTAATAATCTAAAACCATCCACACATCCATAAAATGGGATACAAAATCATTATTTGTGTGTATTGTGGATTACTGCATCGCGAACCCATGTCATTTTTTCATAAACACCTCTCAAAGTTGGGTATGGTGATGGATATTAAGAATATATTATATAATTTCAACATAATTATTCATATGGAGTTATTATTTCAGATATACATTTTCATGTTCCATTTCACAGGGGATACGATAATGTTGCTCGTGTGTTCGACAGACTACCACATCACAAAGAGATGCAATTTTTTTCACTAATGTTTTACATAGAAGGTAATTAGTATATATTTAATTAATATATGGGATATAAATTACATAATTAGGATATAAATTATATATTTCTCTTTATTAAAAGATAATATATCATCTTTTATCTTACCTTTTCACTCACTCAAAGATGATAACATCATTTGTGTACGTGTGGACTACCGCCTTCACAGATTGATGTGACTCTCTTTTCATAACCAAACTACATGGATGGATAATATAAGTATATTTAGAGAAATAATATTTTATTTATGTTATTATGATATTTATAAAAAGATAAAATATTTCTTACATCATTTCTATAATGTTCTTTGAAAAATTGAAATGTAACCCATGCGTACATATGTTCTACCGTCTCCATGATCGAAACATACTTCATTTTCCATGATTGGTCTTAAAGGTATAATTGATTTATAAATATTATAATTATATCATGATTATTTTTATTTATACAATGAAACTATATAATATTCACAAGAACATTAACTTCTATGACAAAGCATGAATGAGAAAACAAGGTAATTAACACCTGGAACAGTGAAAATAATGGAAGATTATTTATGAATGGGTGATAAGATTCTATAAAATATTATATATGAAAATTTAAATATTATTATGTTTTTGATAAAAGATAATATCATGTTTAAAACTACTATATAATATATTATATGATGCTCAACCAAAATGAAGTGTGGGGTAAGGGTCTTTGTCTCAATTTCCCCTCATTGAAAAATATTTTACTGGTGTGAACTTAATTTATTATATATTGTGTATATAATTTCCCTTTTACATATAATATAATGATATATGAATAATTCTTGGTATTTTAGTATTTAATTTAAAATATTTAATCCAAGCTAATTTGACTTAAATGTTACCAATTGGTAAATAATTTTATAGATCTATTTCTTTTCATTGAGTTATTGTACTTATTCATTGTCATTGATATTATATGGTTATGTGTGAATTTAAATATGAATAAATTATGTTTTATATGAACTTATTTTATGTGAATTTAGATTTTATACACATAATTTCTTTTTTGGTTAATATCTCTTCAACATTATGATCTTTGCAAGGTTCTACTTCACAATCTCATTTTAGCAGGATTAATTAAACTGGAATTTACATTAAAGAACATTATTTGAAAATTGTTATATAAACCATTAAATTTTTATATAATTTGATTATTAATGAACCTTTTCAAGTAATAATACCATTTAACCACTATTTTGTACTTAAAATTATCAAAAATATGTCTTAATAAAATCTGACTTCATTTCTATCTTTGGTCGGAGAAAATATTTCTTCTAAAACAATGATCTCTAAACGTGTTTTCATAAAAAAAAAATTAACCATTTTTCAAATTATTTGTTAAATTTTTTTAACCAATTTTTATTTTTTACAAAAAAAAATAAAAATCAATATTCATGTAATTTTGAAAACAAGGCCCATTTGGATTTTATCGAAAAAGTGAAAGGATTATTTGTTTTAACGAACTTATCATGTATTGAATTTAATGAGGTCATAACCACTGAATGTTTTAAAACATCCAATATAAATTTCAATGGTTATTTTCAAATAAATTTATTTTAAAAATGTTTTTTGAGCTTTTATTATTAAAAAGTGATTTTCAAAATAAAAGTGATATTTTCCTCTATAATTTTTTTAAATATTTTTATGGTATATCAATTCATCAACAAAAAAACATTTTATTTTTAGTCAAATGGGTAAATATAGTATTTATACTATCCTTATTATTTTAATGGATGTTTTATGCTCATTTTGACTAAGTAAAGTATTGACATTCAATTTCTTTATTCATTTCAATATTGATTAGCTTTCTATTGAAATATTCAATTACCTATGATCATTGGACATTACATTTCCATAAAATATTGATATTATTTCTGAATGATATGATTATTTCTTAAATCATATATCATTTTTACATATGGTGTTCTATATTGAAATTTATTTCTTTATCTAGGGAAATATTGATATATTTGTATCAATTACTCAAAATGGATATTTCATGATAGGAAATGTAGTTCATGAATTAAATTTATTAATTCATATATACGGAATTCTCTAGATATGTATTGACAAGTGGGTCCTGGAATTATATATCCCCTTGATGCATTGGTAGTATGAATATCATAATCGATAAGATAGTGTCAAACTAGGGTTTATCTAGAGTTTTAAACCATCTTGTGAAAGGTCTTGATTATAGAGGTATCCTAATGCCTGATATCATGGAGTATAATAATTAATCATTAAATTAATTAATAAGTTTTTTATTAATATCCATGAGATTTTCATAATGATATTATCTATGGATTAATTTCATTCTCAGTTTATTGATTAAATTTCTTGTGTTTTTAGTTATTTACCTTTCCATATTGATTATGTGTTATCTAATTATGAAAGCTAAATTATTCATTAAATGGAATGTGTGCTCGGTTATTTACCTTTCTATATTGGTTATTATATATTGATTCATGATATATTTCACTATACTTAACCCTTACTAAGCATTTTATCCCACCATTATTTTATTTCCTTTTCCAAAGATTCTATGAAGATTACTATGATTGATGTGTGAGGATATTCTAAAAGGAATAAAGTTATTCTAAAAAAAATTATGTTGATTTTGTTTCAAATGTGATACAAGACTCAAGTATGTATCATGTTTACCAAGAACACTAAACTCTTCAGTTCTTTGGAATGAAATATGTTGTAACTTATGCTAATGTAATATAACAGACACTGACTCCGAGTTACTGGGGTTGGGGCTGTGACATTATCCAGGTGAACAATCTATTATAAATATTTTCCCAAATACCAAGGAAGGAACTATGTTGAAATAAAATATATGAATTATTTATGTATTGGTATTTAGTGATTAAACTATAGAAGTTTTTTAACCAATGGTATTTTGGTTATAATAATTATGAATCATCTAAGGATTGTGTAAACTTTAGAAGAATATATGTCTTCATTGACATAATAGTTTTGGATACCATTATGGGTTATTATTTGAAGTCTGATCATAAGTTTTATTCCTTAAACCCCATTTTTTATTATTTATATTATTAGAATTTACAAATATTAAAGATATTTTTGGAAAAAAACGTTGGGAATACAATTTATTGGTTTAGTAATTAAAATAGTTTTTTGAGGAATAATTCCTTTACATTTTTTTCAAACATAAGATTAAAGGTATTGGTAACATTTAAGTATTATATCATATTTTATATTTTTGGTAATTATGGGTCGTCGCAATTTATTAACATTATAGGAATTGTATAAATATAGTTTTAGGAAAATGAAAACCTATATGATGGGTAAAAACCCATCATGTATAGAAACTTTGTAGAGATTAAACCCAAAAATGACATATGATATTGGTTTAGCACTGAACACTGGACTACATGATGTTATATTTAATGTTTTATTGTTTTTACTTCAAAAATTTGAAAAATAAATATTAATGATGAACCATTTGTGTTACTGTTGAGGTTTAGAGATGAATTAATTAATTTAGATAACTTTTTCTAACCATATTAGTTTTGGAAAATATTTAGAGATGGATTGAAAGACTCATCACTCTTTTATGGATATTAGAATCTGTTAAAATTAAATTTCAGTCCTATAAGCCTAAAAATTACATTTTTGGATATTAATTTTTTATAATAAGTGATGAGTTTTAAATTGATCGAAGCACAACCAAAGGATGAAATTGTTCATTTAAAATAGAAACATATCATGTAAGTATATTTCCTTACATTCTTAGATAGTAAATAAATTACTCAAAATTAGAAAAACGAAATTCAAATAAAAAATTTATCCAATTATCTTCATATATGAAGAATCATATAGACTTTTAAATCATCAAATATTTATTTTTTGGAGGCCCTTAACGTTTTATTGACCATTAAATGTTTTGTGATAAGTGAACTCCATCATTATTTATAATCATTTACACTTTTATTCCATGTAGATATATTCGATTTGAACATATTTTATCCTACTTTGAAACCTTGTTATGTGTTATTCCATATAACTTTGTACTTCCCTTTGTCTATAATTAATAGGATATTTTATTAATCTTTTTTACAATGCAGTTTTCAATAAATTAATTGTTAAATATCAAAGCCTTGATTTCTGAGTGAAAGATTAAATTGAGAGTACACAATTTATTTAAGTTGGGTAGAATATGACACTATGAAATTATTAAATAATTACATTGTGTTCAATAGAGTATTAAATTTAAAACATTGATCTTAAACAACCCAACAAATATATTTTATAAAATTTAATCACTTCAATAGATTGTGGAAAATGTAACTTAGAGTCTAAATGAACTATAATATAGTATACCATTATAAATTAGCTATTAAATAGGCGGATATGAATATAAATAACTAAACTAGGAAAATTTTGGATATATATTGGTGAGAAATAAATTTGAATTATTTAAATGAAAAATACATTTTTTCTGAAAGACCTTATTTTTTCTAAAAGGTGGTTTAGTTTTTCCTTGCACATATAATTTAAAAATAATTTTTACTACTTTTAGAAACTTATTTAATAAACTTAAATTAATATTTTAAATTATTAAATCAATGTTATCGTAGGGTTTCTGTTTTGAATTTTCCTAAAATGTTTCATTTTTTGATAAATAGTGAAAAATAAGAATTTTTTTGAAAATTGCCTTTTAGTTTAAATAATTAAAAAGGATAAATTAAATTTTATATTTGTTTTAAAGTTAACTTATAAAAAAAATATATTACATTTTAACTATTTTAGATCATTGGAATCAATTTTATAATGAATTTTGATAATAAAGCCTTCTTTACTTTTAAGAATTTTCTCTTTGAAGACCTGCCATTTCGTTGCATTTAAATGAGTAATTTTAAATTAGATTCTACCAATTATGTGGATTGAATTTATAAAAAAGAAATCTATATTTAAAATCCGGATAATTTATATTATCTAATATGTTCAACGTAATGTTTTACCATCATGAATAGTAAAACTAGTAAAAATTAATTACCCCAATTATAGTAAAAATAGATTTACTGGGGTTTAAACTAAAAATATATGGGATAAAAATAACCTACCAACTTATAAAGAACAATTTTTTTTATATTTAGACCTTATAACCTATAATTTTCAATAAATACTAATTTTTTAGGCTTTTGGATTGATAAAAACCAGGTTGGAATTGAATATTTTTTAAAATTCCATGTGGGTCCTCTCCCCCTCTTATAATAGGTTACCCTGTATCATCCCATCTTCACACATAAATATCCATTTGGATTATAAAATACATATCCAAATTACTTCTCTAATACCCTACCAATATCCTAGAGCCATTATTTTGATAATAAATCCATCCTAGGAATTATTTTGGTGAAAACCAAATAAAATTCCATGTATAAGAGGTTATGTTCTAAAATGAGAGTTTTCATTTAATTTATTTATATAACTCCATAAGATATTATTTAATCAATATAATATATTAAAAAACATATATAACATATTCTTATATTTTATTATATTAATTTAATAAATTATATATATCTTAACTTCCATCAAAAGGGAAACAAAATTGTTGAACGCATGTACGATGGGTTACCTCTTCATAAACCGATGTAATGAATTTTCCATCACCACCTTAAAAAGATGGAAATAATGATTGATTTAACACATTTATATGTAATTTATGATATTATTATACATATTTAAATTTAATATCGCATATACATTCATAGGATCAATTCTTTTTAAAATACAATAATGTTGCTTGTGTGTACGACAGGCTCTCGCCTTGTTATGTGATGTGATTCATTTTGCATTTATTCATTATATGAAATGTAATAAGGATACATTTAATAAATATATGTGATATATATATATATATATATATATTATATTTATTTTTAAATTTAATATATCATACACTAACTTGCCTTTTTCCCTTATTAAGGAAACGATAACATCACTCGTGCGTTTTTAAGACCTACCGTCTCCATAAAGAGATGTGATCCATTCATTGTGTTAGAATTTAAATAATGATTATAAAAATGAATATAATGAAAAAATTATTTTTGAAAAATTAATATAATTTTTTTAGGATGGAAATATATAATATATGCATGATCCATATTTTTCATGATAAAACATGCATGAGAAAACAAGGCAATTGACAACCGAAAAAATAAAATTAATGAATGATTATTAATTAATTAATGAAAAAATATTATAAACGGATCATATATGATATTATAAATATTAATATGGTTCTTTAATAAGTTAATAAAAACTTTAAAACAATTATATATGAGGTTAAATAATGTTCAAACAAAAGGAAGTGTGAGATAAGGGACTTCGTCTCAATTTCCCTTTATTGAGAAATGTTTTATTTTTGTGAAACTAATCTCTTTTATATGGTGTAAATGGTTACACTTTTTCATGTAATATCATGAATCATTAATAATTACAATAATTTGAATATTTAATTAGAATTATTTCATCTATATGGATTTTAATTGAAAACTAAAATATGGTAAATAATTTCATAGCTCCATTTATTTTCATTGGGTTATATTACTTCTTAATGGTTTTTAGTATTTTAAGATTATGTGCTTAATGAATTTTGAATATATTTTTTTTTTAATTTTATTATGTAGATTTAAATTTGTCATACATAATCAATTCATTGGTTAATTCTAAATTCAACGTTATGATCTTTTTAATAATTTATTTCACCATCTCATTTTAATCAAGTGTATTTATGATGGATTTTACATTAAATAAATTATTTTATAATTTCCTCATAAAAACCTTTAATTTTATTCTCATATGGTTATTCATGTATTTTTCAAGTAATATTACCATTTTTCTCAAACTTTGTTACTTAAAATTATTGAGAAAAATGTTTTTAAGAAATTTAGACTTCATTTATCTCTTAGGATGGAAATCCATTTTCATCAAAATCCATGTTTTCTAAAAGTGTTTTAAAAACTATTTTCATGATTTTTAAATTATTAATTAAATTTTTTTGCCTATTTTAACTATTTGTTTTTTAGGAATGGAATCTTCATTTCATTTTCAAATAAGGCTCCATTGGTTTTTACCAAAAAAATTTAAAGTAATCTTTGTTTTAATGTATTCAGTATATATGGAATTCCTTACCGTCATGATCCATGATTATTTTAAAATATCATTTATAAATTTAGAGAGTCATATTAAAATTAAATTATTTTCAACACTTTTTTGAACATTTAGTTCTAAAAGGTTATTTTTGAAATGAAAAGGATATTCTACTCAAGAATTTTTTTAAAGATCTTTTTAGGTTATTTTTATTCATCAATGACAAAAAACCATTTATTAACTTTACTCCACTGGGTATATGTTTTATTGATTCCATAATTATTATTTATTTTTATTTTTTATCATAAATTTGACAAATTATTGTATTTAGATTCACTTCCTTGATTCATTTTTGTAGTCATTAACTTTACCTTGAAATATTCACTTTTTTGTGATCATTAGACATTAAATTTCCCCAAAATATATATATTATTTATCATGGATAAGATTATTCCTCAAAATATATCTCATTTTTACATATAGTGTTTTTCTTTGAATGTTATTTGATTTATCGGGAAAATATTTATAATCACTATAATTTATTCACTACAAATATTTAATGGTAATAAATATTTACATGAAATAAATTTATTATTTTATATATAAGGAATTATTTGGAAATGTAGATATGGTTTGGGCCTGGTTATAAATAGTCCACTGATGCATTGATAGTATCATGATATGAATCTATTTGGAAGATTTAGTTAAATGCATTTTTGTTTATACTTACCCACAATTTTTAATCTCTATTGAGGAAGTTCTTGATAGTAGAGGTTCTCATGATGCATGGTATCATGACTTACAATAATTAGGCATTTCATTTTTTGATAATTTAGTCATTACTATCCATGATATTTTAACAATGATATTATATCTAGATGCATTTGATTCTTGTTTTATTGATTAAATTTCATGTATTTTTAGTTATTTACCTCTCCATATTGATTATTCATTATCCAATTATGATAGTAATGTTATTGATTAAATGGAAAGTGTTTTCATTTATTTAACGTTCTGTGATAATTTTTATCGATTCATGATGCCTTCCATTACACTTAACACTTACTAAGAATTTGAGATCACCATTATTTTTTAAACATTCCCATGAATCTAGGAATTGAACAAAGAATGATGTGTGAGGATATTATAGAGGAAATTATGATATTATTGAAAACAATGTTGTAATTTCGGCCTTTAAATGTAATATTGGAATCATGTATCTATCTAGTTTACTAGGAATACTAACTATTTGGTCCTTAAGGATATGATTTCTTGTATCTTATAAAAATTTAATAAAGAAGACACCAGCTCTGGTATACTGGGGTTAGTTTGTTACATAAAATTACCCCATTTTTAGTTATCTAACATCCACCAGTAAAAAAAATACCTAAAAATGAAATTTCTAAAAAAGAAGCTATCATGTGAAGGAGTGGGCCATGATGTAAAACACATCGAATATGTCAACCACAATTCCACCCCAGCAAGTCATTCCAAATGTTTTTTTTAATTTTTTTTGAATATATCCTTTAAATTTTAATAAACCCCAAATAAAATTTTATAAAACACCCCATTTTAGCAAAGAATAGTTTTTATGAACAAATACCAAGTTTCATATAAAAGTTCCTATATTAACCAAAAATTCATTTCATTTCAAGAAAAAATAGAAATCATAGTTTCTAAATATTAATAATATTTTAAAATCATCACATTATAAATCCTAATAAATAATTATAGTATAATATATTTCAGAACATTATAATAAAATCATAATCGACATTTCATCGAGCATCCAGTGTGTATGAAATTGCATGTCTATTATTTTTCGTATAAAAGAAATGAAATATCATTATCATAAAATAAAATTGATATAGTGATCATGTAAAACTAATATATATCCATCAAAAATATTTTATATTATTATTTTATAAGAAATATCTAATTTAAAATACACAAGCACTCATGATTTCTTCAAATAATGGGAGAAGGATAAAATTACCTACCCAAATGAGATGGAATCTATAACTACCTAAGATTATAAAATTTATTTTATTTAAAAAATATTATATTTGATAAAGCGTGTTGTACACTAAAATGATATTAATCGAATAGTTATACGCTATAGAAATATTATTATTAAAATAATACCATTATTACCTCATCGTTGGTTTGGATGTTATGAATATAAATAACCATATTATGATATATATATATATATATATATATCATATCATATTTTTATTTAATAAAATAAAAAATAAATCACATATTTATTTTCAATTGGTTATAAATTAGGATAAAATATTTTTATGGTATGAGAAATGTTTTTCATAAAACATTATTTATGTGTGCAATGTATTTTTATCTGAATAAATTATACTAATTACTATTGATAATTGATTATAAAGAAATTACTAGATTATATATCCTATAAAATTAATCAAAATTCATTAAATTGTGGTTATTATTCATGGTATGGGGATAAAGTCATTTTATACTTTAAAAATAAATTTTCATAAAAAATAGCTTTTATTACATTTTAGGTTTAATTATCATGATGAATTTCTGCAATTTTTTGAAATTTTATTTGATAAAATGGAAATTATTTTTTTAATAATTATATAAATATTATATTAAGATATTTTTTTTTATTTGTCTAAAAATATTGATTTTTAGTGAATATTGAAAGATATCGATTGTTGCGAAATTATTTTTATTTTAATTAAATAAAGAAATTTTAATATTACATTATATTTTTATTTGATTATAAAGTAAAATAAGTTTAATTTTATGAGAAATAAATAAAATAATTCTATGGGAATCAATATTATACTTTATTTTTTTATAAAATAATTTGTATTCTTAAAACATGTATTTTCTAAAAACATTTTTTCATTGCATGTTGCGATCTTACATTAAAAGTAATTTCTGACACTTCTAGAATTAATTATTAAAAAATATATTATATATTTTTCTTAATAATTTTATAATTTTTTATTAGGTCTATTTAATTTTTTCATAATGAATAGTAACCATGGTAGAAGTTTATCTCCACGATAATAGGTAAAACATGTTGAATGAGGAAAAAACCAAGGGATAAGCCCTCAAAATCAATCCAACACTTGCCTTGTTTTTGTTGGATGTTTTTATTTTTATATAAAAAAACTTTTCATACATAAACATTATGAATTTCTAGATTAATATTCAATTTATTTCAAAAATATTTGTCCATGCATTGTATATGATTTATATCTTTAGAGACTAGATACACTATCTTCTTATTTCATTAAAGATATTCAATGTCTCTCACAATGATCTTCCCATTTAGTACACTTCATATACATACCCTACTTAAAATGTTTTTTTATAACCAAGGGAAATGAAGCATAATAAAGGGGGAGATTATATTCCTAGTTAAATTTTACAATGGACATATCACTATAAGATGAGCATGAGGGTATGAGAACATGAGAATAACAATTAAAAACCATACCCTGTATACCCTAGATCATAAAAATGTGACATGATATAAATCATGGTAGTTAATAGTACATGAATCAAGTAGGAATCAAAGTACACAATCTATATTAGGTATAATACATGGAGTTTTGGAATACATGTTAGAATTTAAAATATTATGTCAAGTATTTCTACCAAGATAATCATAACATGTTAGGCTTGAAATAAACTCTCATGTGCCTACTTTGGGATTTGGATAACCTCCAATATACCCTCTTTAAGGATTACGATAACCTCTCGTGTACCCTATTTCAATCTTGGTATAACCTATTGTGTACCCATTGAGATCATATAACATTAATCATTATCTGTTCCATTAGAGAGAGATATTGGTCCCACATATCTTTGGTTATAACAAAACCACCATCCATGGTTATAACATAGTCATCGTCGCATAATAAAATCCATATATAAGTAGTCCATATGTTTATAAAATATTCATCATATATATAATAATAAAAATAAATGGGTTTTATAACATATTTATCATATCATAACCCATGAATAAAAATAGTATTCATAAATCATTCATCATATCAGAACCCATAAAAAGAAAGGGGATTCATAAAAAATTTCATCATAGCATAACTCTTAAAAAAGAAATGGTTTTTATAAACATATTTTCATTATAAACATAAAACATCCATTTAAAGAATAATAAGTTATCCTTGGATTATATCATCAATAAAGTATAAGTAATATCAAAGGATTTCATCATAGATATAAAATGGTTTTGAATAATAACTTGGGACATTTCTTGAGTAAAATATGCATTCCTCTATAATCAATATTTTTAAAACATAATAATTTTTTTAAAACTATTTCTTTTCAAATAAACATGGAATCACAAAAAGGTATATTAAAAAATCATTTAAATATTTTATTTAGTAAAATAAATTTTCAATTTGAAATCATTAATTTGAAACAAAAAAAATTCCACAAATATTAAGGAAACTTTTATTTAAAAATAGTCTTCAATCTTGTTAGGAAATATTGAACTCACTGATAAGTCATGAAAATGATAAATACTATTCATTACATGTATATTAAAAAAATATTTCTTTTACTATTTTGGTAAAATCCAAATGGGCATAATTTTTTGAAAATGGCATGAATATTCCTTTTAAAAAAATGATATAAAATAAAAACTAGGGAAATTTTGAATTTTTAAAATCATAGAGGATCGTTGAAATTTGTTGAATTTTTTTAGAAAACATGAATATGGAATAAAAAGGTTCTTCAATCGAAGAATTAAATAATGTCAGTTTTATTTAAAAACATTATTTTGGAATCATGAATGTATAAAGAGAGGATAGTGAAGGGAAACCATGTATTATTAAGAGATAACCATTGAATAAGAAAATCCAGGAGTTTATTGAGATATAGATCATACTATTTCATAATCATAATCATGAACATAAAAAATACCTATAAATTGAGAGATTTTAATATAAAACCCTTACCACTTTGGAATCTTTGAATCATATTCCCTATGAAGGAATCACATTAATTTAAACATATGATATCATAAGAATCAATGAATTTATTGTATTATGTGAAAAGGGGATGTATATACTCCTCATAAAAGAATATTGGTGCAAAACATAACCTATTCTTCAAAGAATACAATTTCAGACAAGAATTCTTGAATATATTGGTAACTTTGAAAATATAACCCCATGAAATAGAGATCCAAAAATACATAGGTAAATACCTATATATTTCAAGATAATAATCATTAAAGAGATTTATGGGAAGTGTTTACACCCCATAAAATAAAAACATAATGAATATGGAATTTTTATTACATAAAATAAACGTTATGTAGAAGTCCCTTACCATAAGTCTCAACATCCTTTGTACTTGTTCAAATGTTTACTTCTTCATAAAACCAACTTAGTTGTACACCAAAAGGGTTCTTAGTATGGATTTATAATCAAAATAAGAGATATAGGTCATGGTTAGGTAATTAAAAAAGATATATTGTTATGTTTTTTAATCCAAATTACTTTTATGGTGTGATGAGGATAAGATTGGAGGCCTTTTATAAGTGTGGTGAGTGGCACATTTCCTTTTTTTTTGAAATGAAAATGTTATACCCATGTTTTTCACATGCCAAAAGTCTCCAAAATGGTCAATTATTTAACATAATAGATTATATCCTAAAATATTCGCATCCAATAGGATCTGGACATGTTTCAAGATAATTTACCCCTTATCCTTTTAGTTTAACCCCTAGTAAACCCATTTTAACCTTAACTACATTAATTAATTTTTACTATTTTTACTATTATTTTTGAATAAAAACTAATTTGAATATACTATATAATAAAAATTATTCTGATTACAAATATGGAATAAATTTTCTTTATAATTTATTAATAGAACTGGAAAAATAAAATTTAAAATTAATCTTGTATGCACGACCAAAATACGGTTTTCCAAAGAGTAAATTTTCAAGTTTTAAAAAGTTTTTGTATTAAAATTCAACACCAAATTTATTACATTTAACTAAATTTGATTAATATATATTTATAGAGATCATATTTTACTTTTAAAAACATATTAAAATTAAATTTAACATGTAAATACTTTGAATTAGAAGGCATATTTTTAATGAAAAAAAAACACTATTCATTAAAAAATTTAACCTTTCATAAAATTATAAAAAATTCTCCTAAAGATAATTATGAAATTATTATTTAAAAAATTTATGTTCATTTTTTGAAAATAAAATTGAAAATTAAAATAAAATTGTTTTAAAATAAGTGTGAAAAACGCAACAACATTGCTTTTTAGGAAAATGCCTTTTTAATCATAAAATTGGATTTATTCTTATATATTTCTAGAAAACAAATAAGATTATTCTTAATTTTTTTTGAATATATAATATAAATATTTTATTAAAATAATTTAAAAAAGTGATTTATTTAATTTTTTGAGGAGGAATGCATTTATTGGAAAAAAATAGGTTTTTAGAAAAAGAATTTCACTATTTTAAAATAGTTATTATTTACTTTTTTAATTAATTTATCACCAAATAATTCATTTTATATACATGTGGAAACCAAATATTATAATAATATAGTTAGTAATATTCATACTTTCCATTTCAATACCTAGGTTGAAACAATCATAATAAATAACAAAATTTTAATAGAATGTTGTGTTTCGTTAAAACAAAATTTTTCATGTAGTGTAAGTTGTAAAAGAGATTAAAATTATTTGAAAAATATATTTCAGAAAATATTAATGTATCAAATTATACCACTCATATAAATAATTTATCCTTTGAAAATTCTTAATCTGATAAAACCAAATAAGGATACTTTTGCCTCATTACATGCTTAGGTTTTGACCTAGCTTCCTTAAGATAGTGGTTTGGACACAATATTGTGACCTAGTGAGTGGTGTTGATTCATATAACTTTCTCTATATGATCCAAAATCTCAAATTATTATTCCTTATATGATAGTTCATGCTCCATATGTATCACTTATCATTTAAGTAAATGTGAAGGACTGGGTTTTTACTTCCTCAGGAGAGATATATATAACACATCATGGACTTGAAGCGAGGTTCAGTTGAAGTTCCAATATCAATGAGATCATCACGATATGATTAATAATTTCAAGGGGACCAATATAACTTGTGATTATTATTAATTTATATCATAAAAACAATTTCGTCATTTGGTTTTGATTCGAACAATTTCTAGTTCATCTATTACCCAATGAAATGAAGATGAATTTGTTATACTTGTAGCACAAACATATCACAATATCCAAAGCAGAACGATAAGTTTTTCCTTATATATATAGTTATCATTATATAAAAATAGTTATAACAAGTTATCTAATATGCATAAATTTTAATATAGTGAATTAATACATTAATATCTAAAACATTACCCAAATTTCAGCATAATCCAATTCGTAAATAGTTAACATTTCGAACCATCCCAAATTGAATATTTAAAAATAAATTCAATAAATTTACCAAAATAAACTAAACATTAATTCCCTAAATTTAATTAAGTAGATCTTAATTTTCACAAACCAATTGTGTGAATAACCTGTTTATATATTCTCTTAAGTATAGTAATATCCATAATTTCAATAAAACCTCAGTGAAAATATACATTATTTTTCTTTATTTAAATATACCCCTAGATTATTGAATATTTCCATAAATCAAAAAATGTTCTAAACTCCATCAATGATAACATATATTACTTTTTTAAAAAAAATCCTTAATTAGTTATGGGGTCATCTATAATATCCAATTTACTTTATCTATATCAATCATTTCTTTATCCAATCTAAACAACATTTTCTCAACATCAATAACAAATTAAGGGTTATCTTAACTTAATCAAGTTTTTTCCATGAAATATAACCTTTTAATTAAGTCAATTTTATAGGTAATTAGTACTACTTAACATGTTCTTGAAAATCCTTAATGAAAGACTTCTATAGTAAAATCCTTATATATTTCATTATTCATATAACATAATTCTTGAATCACCATAAAAAATTAATCATTACACTTTATTATTAAAATATTAACTTGTATTCATCATCTTATTCCTTATTACGGCTTTCCTACAATATTAAATATGAATCATTTATTAACAGTAATCAACCTCAATTTAATCATTCTTCTTACATTTAACATAAATAATAATATTATAAAAATTCATACATTTTATATGTCGTTCATAGCCTTTCATTCATTAATAGTTTAACCCTTACTCGTACCACCTTTCTGACTCACTTCCTAACATTTCCCCCTAGGAAATCAATTTTTATAATTCCCATACATTCGACATTTATAACATTGAACTGTTGATGATTATTTAGGGAAACCATTATTATCATCTATTTTGTTAACCACAATTTTAAATTTTCCTCAAATATTACTTGATTTGTGTACCTATTTTAAACACTCAAAACATCTTGTCATCCCTTTGATCCATTCCCTTTAGTAATTATTCCCACATTCTTGACATATTGAAAGATGAGTATTCTTTCCTCTATGATCTCCACCACCCAATATTTTGATGAACTTTATCATTATCTTACTTGGTGAGTCCAGTAGATAGTTTAAGTGCATGTTGTTAATCATATATCATGATAAATTATTAGTCATAGTCACATTATACTCCACTCAAGTCATTAACCTATTTGGTTGTTCATCAACACATTGTCTACCACATCAATGATAACCCAGTTCCATCTTGTTTGTGTCATTGACTAAGACCAATAACCATAATGTGATAAAAAAAATCAAAGTGGGAAACCACATTATCATGAAAATTCACTTTTAGGATGTCCAAATCATGATCCCTTATTTTAAATCTTGTAAACCATAAGCTTAACCTATGTTATTATTCAAATAAGTTATGTTCATAATGATAAAGTGTATTCCTAATGTATATCCCCCGAGAGTGTTAAACAAGGTGCATATTAAGGCCTATTTTTATACAATTTAATTATAAATCCATGATTGACACAACTTTCTTGGAGTTATTACCCCTAGGTAAACTTCTTTTGGAACCACTTCCACTTTCAGCATACAGACAAAGATATAATTTCATGAAAACCACTCACTCTATCCTTCAACAAAATTATATTATATTTTCATATACTTAGAATTATCCTTATATATATACCTAGTTATCTCAAGATTGTTTTATAATCCTTATTTCCAAAACCTTACTAAAACATTCATTTAACACCAACATTTCTAAGACCCTAAATTCTCATATATAAATATTAAATCTTTTAGATGAATATTAAATACATTTCAAAAATAAATGATCATGGACCATATATTTTTTGTGTCTTTGTAGAATAGATATGCTATCTTACTTTTTATGCAATATATTAAATTTATCCCAAAAATATCTTCTCATTTATTACTATTCATAGACATACCCTACCTAAAACGTTTCTTCAAAACCTCATTAAAGGGAACATAAGAAAGGGTGATCTAAAATGATCAGTAATGGTAAAAAAGGGGTATATAAATTTAACAAGAGTATAATGGTATGATTTAATGACAATAAAATTTTAAAACCATACCCTATATATCATATATTATAAACATGAGACATGAAATAAATATTTGGAGTTCATAACACATGAATCATAATTGAATCAAAGAACCTAACTCATCTTAAGAATAATACATGGAGTTGTTCCATACTTGTAGGAATAGAAATTATTATGTCAAGGATATCTACCAATAAATTCATAATATGTTAATCTTGGGGTAATCCCTTGTGTACCTTCTTTAGGCTTGGGATAACCTCTCTGGTACCATTTTTAGGCTCTGGATAACCTCCCTTGTACCCTCTTCTAGGCTTAGGCTAACCTCAAGTGTATCCTTAGAGATTATAAAACATTAATCATTACCCAATAAATTGGATTGAGATATACTTCCTAAAAAAATTAGTGATAACGCAATAACCATACATAGTTATAACATAACCAACATCACATAATAAGACCATAGATAAGTATGCCACTAAATCATAAAATATTCATCATATATAAACCTACAAAATAAAATGGGATTCATAACACATTTATCATATAACAACCTATGTAAATAAATGAGATTAATATATCATTCATCATATTAGAACCCATTTATAGAATATTATTCATAAAAGATTTCACTATATCATAACTCATGGAAAAAAATGGGTTTCACAAATATCTCTTCATCATAAAAATAAATCATCCCAAGAATGAATATGAAATAATGAGATTATACGAATATATTATTTCAAATTAATTTAAATTCATTAATAACGTGTGTTACACAAAATTTATATTTTATCTTTTGTCATTCACAACACCATTTTTATTGTTCATTTCATGAAACATCAAGTTTTTTCGATATCTTGTGATACACGCAAGGTTAATTCTTACTAAAAAAATACACTATTAATATCGTAGTTATCACTTAGACATTAGAATGGTAGGAATGAATATTATTAACTAAATTATGAAAATATTTTTTACACATTTTTATATAATGAATTCATTGGTGGCCAATTAATTAGAAAGGGAAATAAAATCCAATTAAATATAAAGGATTAGTTTTTATAAACAAACTATTTTCATGAACATAAAGGTGTTTTATCTTAATAAATCAAATTAATCACTATTATTGGAAAATTTTAATGAAATTTATATGTTATATATTCATTTAAATATTTTTAAATTCATCCAGAAAATTGTATCGATAGAAAATAAGAATAAATCCAATTGTAAGCATACAAAACTGTATTTTTCTAAAAGTCAGTTTTTCTGCCTTTTAATGGAAGACATATTTTAATAATTATTTTTGACAATTAAATAAATTTTATATGAAAAAATAACTTACCTATTGGAAAATTAATATAAAAATTTACTTGGGTTAATTTTGGTAATTTTCTGAGAAATCTTACTTTTGATGAATATTGAAATATACAAAATTTTAATTGACAACATATTTTTCATCTAAATATTTTATAGTGTAAAATTATATTTTTAATTTTTTATAAAGTATAATTAGAAAAAGTATCTATCATTTAATCTTATTTAGGTCATTATAATGATTTTCATTTTTTCTAGATATAAAAACTTTTTAAAATTTTGGACATTTTCACTTTAAAACACCCACTTTCCTATCACTTTTTTAGGATTAGTTTTCAATTTAATTTTTTGACTTCTGTGAATTTAATTTTTTAAAAACAATATATAGATATTAGGAATTAGAATAATAGTTATAGTATTATAATCTTAGCTTAATTTTCATCCCAAAATTTTAGTGAATAAAATTAAGATTAATTAACTTGATTAATGTTAAAAATGGTTTTGGGTATTACTTGTGTTTATCTTAAAATTAATTTTACACAGACATTGGTTTTTTATTTAATTAATTATATTTAATATTTATAATAATTATTTCTAAATTATCTAATAATTTTTTTTAATTATATTCTTAAAATATAAATTACCTAGGTAAATAAAAAGATATATGTTATCTTAGTAAAAACTATAAAGATAAAATTGACTAAACTAAAGGACTAAAAAATGAAAAAAATGATTTTTAATTTATATACTGTAATTTTTTCAAGGAAATAATTCCCCTAAAATACATTTTTTGGAATTTTCTTATAACATAATTTAAGGGAGACCTTCCAATAGTGTTTACCTTTTTGTATTTACAAAATGCGACAACTCCACCACAATAAAAGGTCATTCACTCTTTGCCATTAATCTCACCAATTAGTCATTTTTTATATCAAAAAACATATAAAAAAAGTAAAAACATCACTCATATCATCCTATAAGCGTATATTTTTTTATAAATCAAACTTATGATGTGTTTTGGTGGAAACCAAATGGAGTTACCAGAAGATGAGGTAACATTCTTCAACAAGAACTTTTATTTTATTTCTTTCTCCACCCCTTAAATTAATATTATTCCTTGATTATATAATAACGTAATTCTAATTAATATAATGAGATATTTTTATGGTATGTTTTTACCTACACCTACACACCCTTATATACAATGGGTAAAGAAATTTTCTTTCAGGTGTACGGCGGACTACCACCTTGCGAAATGATGTCGTTCATTTTTCTTTTACCATGTATCATGGTTGGTAATTATGATCAAAATATTTTTTTATTATATATATGTTATTTATGATTTATTTAAGTTTTTTTAATAATTATATAACTCATAACTTCATAATTTGTATTTTTTAGGAATACGATAACGTCGTTTGTTGACGTGTGGACTCTCACCTCCTCAATGCGATGTGATTCATTCACACTTTACATAGAATGTATTAAGGGTGGATTTTATAAAAATATTTGATTAAAATGAAATATTAATGATATTATGGACATAATAATCTATATTTACATATAACATATAATTTTCTTCTTTCCATTTGACAAATTTAATAAGTGATAACGTCATTCATGGTCGTGTGGACTACCACCTCCTCGAAGCGATGTGATTTTTCATATTTCATCACCAGAAAATAATGATCTATATATGTATATATAATTAAATAATATTTTATTTATGATATAATTTTCATTATGTAAAAATAAATTTTTTTTACCTTTTTTTCCTAATGATCATTGAAAATGAGAAAGTTACACATGCATATGTATGCCTAACATCTCTATGATCATAACATGGGTTAATTTTTCATAACCATATTTTCTGTTGTATTTTAAAAAGAGTAATTGATGTAAAAAAATTATAATGATTTCATGGTTATTATTTTGATATGATTAAATAAATACCACATTGACCTTATTCATCCAATCAAAGTCAGTTTTGACACATAAGCTGAATATGGTCAAAACATACGACTTAAACATTATTGATTAAGTAATTGTATATAACTTTTTTATTATTGAAATAAAAGTAATAATAAACATGGAAATGTTTCTGAAGCTATTAAATTATAATCATAAGATTATTATTCAGGAAGATATAGGACAAGCATGACAAATTGGACTTAAGGTATTAGATTTTTATCTCACTTTTTACGCATGGGAGATAAATGTCATATTCACTACTTACTTATTTTGGGTGGTGAATATACGACCCATTTTGATATATTATTTCAGTAATTACTTTATATTCATTGTATTTAAATGTTTCAATTTATTATGGTTACTTTTATGGTTTCAAATTCATATGTTACCATAGTTGTGATGGGTTTCATATTTATTTTCATCCCATTGAGGCTTATTTGTTATTTTGT
Source organism: Viscum album (assembly GCA_963277665.1). NCBI lineage: Eukaryota > Viridiplantae > Streptophyta > Magnoliopsida > Santalales > Viscaceae > Viscum > Viscum album. Next base: position 1,080,033,238 of record OY728120.1, on the reverse strand, counting down.
ACATAATTGGTTTTATATAGTGTATATACTACCCTATGAAATGTTATAAAATTAATTTAGTTTATTTAATGATATTAAAATTTTATATTTATGTTATCATTTCATATATTTCATGATTTAAAAGTCACTCAAGTAGTAAAGGAATTTCTATTATCACTTTTATTTTCACGAGACATATGCCATTTTCACCACTTAATTTGATGTGTGGTGTATATAATATACATGAATATATTTCATGATTCATATTCTTGAATTTATATATATTTAAATATACTTTTTATGATTTTTCTTACATGGGGTTTACGATTTCAAATTTACCGAAGCAGTAATAGTTTTTTGTCACAATTTTCCTTCATTGTGAAATTTGTTGTTTTATAAACCTAACATATTTTATGATGTGTATATACTTATAATATGAAATTATATATAATGAATATACTTATTCTCCTGATATTAAAACATCATTTTAATGTTTTTTCTTTATGGGGATTACACTTCAAATATTTCAATGTGGTATGAGACATTTTGTAATGTTTAAAGATTATTTCCATAAAGAGTGTTTTTGATGATATTTTAATTTTATTTCCAATAATTGACATCAGAAACCCCTATTTCTTACTTATCCTTCACTGGATATATTTTTTATTGATAACATCCTCATTATTTTTTGGATGTATTTGGATTGTTTCAAATAAATTATTATGGAACCCATTTCTTTTCCATGGGTTAACCATGTTTAAAATAGTTTTTTGTAGAAACCATTTCTTTTACATGGGTTAATCATGTTTTAATTATATTGATATGGAAACCATTTAATTTTAATTGTTTAATAATTTTCCATGATATTTTTTTGAAACCCATTTATATTTTATGGGTTAATCGTGTTTTAAAGATATTTTTATGGTTTCTATTTAATTTAAAAATGTTAATGAAGCTATAAAATAGGTTATTAGTTGTTCCAATGAATTTAATATGAAATTAAGTCTTTTTGTGAGATTATTTTTCAATGGTACTTGAAAAAATGATGTTTTCTTCGGTCATAAACCAATGTTTGGTGGTTTCATGATAAACCAATGAAGGGTGGTTAAATGATAAACCAATAATGACTAGGTCCATGATAGCCCTCTAATGCATTGAAAATGGAAGTTAGACGTCTATTTATTACACGAATAAGAGTGATTTTAAGATTGAAATTAGAATGATTTACCAAGTAAGTACATGTTTTCCTTATTATTTATATAGGTTTAAAATTTTTCTAATGATCAATATTGATATCACATGGCTCATTATAATTAATTCTCATAACTGTTGCATTTACCATGTTTTAATATTTAAGGACATATATTTTTATGGGTATGATTTACTTTATTATTCATTCACACACATTGATTATTCCATCATTCCATTATGCACCCTTATTTCCATTGATGAAATTTAATTGTTAATGTTTATGTTTACACCTACTAATTATCTGATCGCGTCCATATTATGTTTCATTATCTAAAGGTTTTAAATAATTAAATTGAACAAGTTGTGTCTATAAGGTATTTATTAATGATGATGATTATATTTTAATGTGAAAAAGAAAATTAGGGTTAAGTTAGATAAATTATCATTTAAATCCATGTGAATTGTTTATGTAAGAGTTTGTCCAAAATCTCTAAAACTGTAAACCTAAAAGGTCCTATATAATGTAAGTGATCAATGTTTTCTATTTGATGTTGTACGGTTTAGATAGAATATTTGAGCTAAAATTATCAGAATCAAAGTTGGAAATGTAAAGTTATGTAATTCAATACAGGATATCAGAGTGCAGGTTTTGGGCTGTTATAGTTGGTATCAAAGGTCAGTTTAGATAAAATTAGAGATTATGATGTTTTCATGTGAGGTTATCTTAAGAGTTATAGATATTATCATAGGTCTATAACGTTAAAAATTTTCTTAATTTAAAAGTCTTAGATACCCCATTTGATATTTCTATTAATTTATATTTTTGAGATTTTTAATGAATTTTTATGAGATATTTTATTGGGTTAAAGTATATGTAAAACATTGGTTAAATGTCAAGTATTCCTTTGGTTTTTTTAGAAATACTTTTTAAGGTATTTATAATATTTATGGTTTATATGATCTTGGATTTTGTAAAATTTATGGAAACATAAGAATTAATGTTTACATAACAACATGATTGAACGTGTATTTAGTGACTAAGTTACTAATGTTGTTTTAAAAGAATATTTCCATTTTTTGGGATTTAAATCTGAAAGGTATGAGATAACACTTGAGGTTAAAACACTATTTTATTTTGAGTGTTTTGGGGTTATTTTGGATATAGTGTTATAGAATAATTTAGTTTTATCTTTGGGTATTATTGTTGAATTTTGAAGATTATTTTATGAAGGTTTATTCATTTTGGGAATTATATAACCACGTGTTAACTATTTTGTGTTTGGTTAATTTTTAAATAAAAGAGGAGTAACTTTTTATCCCTTTTATGATTTTTTGTTATTTAAAACTTTATATTAGTTCTTTAGTTTTAAAATATTCATCTAGAATACTATTAGTTTGGAGAAAAAGTTTTTATTTTGGTGTAAATTGACTAAAGGATGAAAATATACACCTAGAGTAAGTTTATTTAATTTTTTCCTCTTGTTAAAGATAGTAAGTGAATTATTTTACTATAAGAAATAATATTTGAATAAAATTTCACCTTATTACCATATTTTTTTATGATATAATTGATATTTTCCAAACCTATTTGGTTGTGGTCATTGACTTCCTATTGACCACATTATCTTTCACTCTCTATTAGTCCATGGGAATAAGTTTTCTCTTCCAAATACATCTCTTAGCTTCCCATAAATTTTATCTCTATGTGGAATCTGAGTTATACGTATCTTCATGTGACTTTTATGTTTTTTATTTCCATTTTTATATAATATTTTCTATACAACATTTTTATTGTGTGGGTTTCAATAAAAGAATTTTAAAAATGTTAATTCTTTGACAAAAAAGATGTATTTCTAGGGGAAAATTAATTTGAACGGGGTAGGATGTAACATCATGAGATTTTATGAAATATATTATTTGAAATTAATTAAAATTAATCAGTATATTTAGTTATACACAATGAATAGTTTTTATTTCATTATATGAAACACCATGTGTTATCATGCATTTTATGTAACATTCAATTTCTACGATAAAATAGGTCACAAAAAAGGCCAAGACTTACCAGGCAAAAACATACTATTAATATGATAGTTATCACATAGAAATAATAATGTAAGGAATAAATAATATTAACTAAATTATTAAAATATTGTTCAAACATTTTTATATAATGAATTCATTAGTTTCCAATTATTTATAAATGAAAACAAAAAACGAATTGAATATAAAGGATGTGTTAAAAACTATTTTTATGAACCCAAAATTATTTTATATTAATAAATTTAATTAATCACTATTATTGAATTATATTATTGAAATTTATATTTTATATAATAATTTACATATTTTTCAATTCATCCAATGAATTTTATTAACATAAAATAATAATAAATCTAATTTTAATCATAAAAAATTAAATTTTTCCAAAAGGCAGTTTTACTGAATTTTAATGGGAGAATTGTTTTAAAAATAAATATTAGCACTTTTATAAATATAATTTCAAAATATTATATTATTTCTTGAAATAATATTATCAAAATTTACTTTGGGTGAATTTTGGGCATTTTTCTGAGAAGTTTCATTTAGTCATGAATACTGAAAAATACAGGATGTTAATTTAAAATTGGGTTTTCATATAAACAATTAATACTAATAAATTTTATTTTTATTTATTTTTGAGGTATAATTAGAATATTTTTATATCATTTAATCCAATTTAGGTGACTAGAATTATTTTTATATTTATTTTAGATATAAAAAATTAGTAAAAATTTATAATTCTTCATTTAAAAAAACTCGCTTTCCCATCACTTCAGTAGGATTAGTTTTAAATTTTATTTTTCCATTTATATGAATTGAATTTATAAAAACAAACATATATAAATTTGGAATTTAAGATATTTTTATATTTTAATTATATAATGCTAATTTGGACCAAAAATATTAGTGAAAGAAATTAAAATTAATTAACATGATTAATGTTAACATGTGGTTTTGTGCATTACATGCAATTTAATTAAAATTAATTTTACCCACACATTTTATTTTTATTTAATTAATTAGATTTAATATTTATAATATTTAGTTTTAAACTATATAATAAATATATTTTTAATTATATTTTTAATGGATATGTTACCTATGTAAATAAAAGGATACAAGCTACGTTAGTAAAAACTATAAAGATAAAATCGATTAAAATTAAATACTAAGGAAAAAATGATAAAATTATTTTCAATTTGTGTGGTGTAAGTTTCCATAGGAAATAATTCTCCTAAACTCCATTTTTTTCATTTTTGAAGCATATAAGGTAAGGCAGACCTCCTAATTGTGTCTACCTTTTTGTATTTACAAGAATCTTATTCATTATGCTCTGTAAAAGGGTATTAACTCTCCATAATACTTCAAAAATCTCAAGAATTTTATTATTTCAAAACCATATAAAAATAAACTCACAAAATCCCTCCCCTCATCCTATAAGCATCACATAGGGAAGAAATAAAACTAATAAATTAATTTGGTGCAAACCAAAAGGAGTAACTTAAAGAAGAGATAAAATTATTCAACATGCACTTTTATTTTATTTATTTCTCCACCAATTAAATGATTATTATTCCATTTTTATATAATAACCTTAGTATACTCATTATATTGATCTGGTCTCATGTTAAGGGTTCTATATACACCGATACACACTTCCATTAAATGGGTAACGAAGTTATCATTCTTGTGTATGGTGGACTGTAGCCTCGTGAGATGATGTCATTTTTTTACTTTAGCACCTCTCAAGGTTGGTAATTATGATTAATATACTATTTATATATTATATATGTCATATTTATGATTTATTTATGTTTCTGTAATTATTATATAACTCATTCATTCATGATTTACATTTTTGGGAATACGATAACAGTATTTGTGGATGTGTGGACTACCATATTCTCAAAGAGATGGGATTCATTCACACTTTACATGGAATTTATTAAGGATGAGTTTTGTGATGCACTGGAAATATAAAGTATGAACCTTGTATTTGATAGAGTGTATCACATGCTACACCAAGCATGTAAGGTAATATAATATCTGAATACATTATAATATATTAATTATCTAAAATATATTCTATATATTTAAATGCATGAAACACTGAGTTATAATGTGTTACATGAAACAGGGTAATTCCTTGATATCTTGAGTTACACAAAAGATCGAGTTTCCTGAATATCTTGTGTTACATGCAAGACTGAGTTTCACCAAATGAAAATGTATTATTAAATTATTATTATTTAATATAATATGATATAACATAGTCATTATGTTAAAAGTTATGAATTGTATTAAATAACTTATGAAAATTTATAATTTATATTAATATAAAATTAATTAATGTGTTACGAGTTAATGAGAAATGAAAATAGAAACAAATTGAATTTAAAATAAAATATCATTATTTTTATGCTTCCAAATGACTTTTGTCTTAATAAATATAATTAATTAAAATAAATTAAGTATTTTAATTAAATATATTTGTTATATATTAAAAAATATATTTTTTAAATTCATTCATTTTGTTTAATAGAAAAAAGATAAGAGCAAACACTATTTTACACATAAAAACCTATATTTTTTATTTAGGCAATTTTACTGCCTTTTAATGGTGAACCCATTTAAAATTTGAATTTTTTCACACTAATTTTTTTAATATGTAAAATAAAATTTAATACTTGAAATAAAAATATAATAATTATGTTAGGGTGAATAATTGATATTTTTTGTGAAACATTTCAGTTTTTAACGAACAGTTAAAAATACTGAATTTTAGTTCAAAATTATTTTCTCATAAAATTCATTTATAATTTTAAATTATACTTATAATTTGTTTTAAAGTTAAATTAGATGATATTTTTATCAATAAATAAAATATATGTCATTGTAATCAATTTCAATTTTAAATTTATTATAAAAACATAGAAAACCTTTGGATGTTTTTTACTTCAAAAATCTGCATTGTCGTCCCACCTGCGAGATGAAATTAAAATTAATTTATGCAACTCTTGTGATTAAAATTTGAAAAAATGGAATCCATATTTGGAATCATAATAATTTATAATGTCTAATAAGACTAGTTTTTTTACCAATATTATTATTGAATGTGATTAAAATTAATTACAATGATTAAGGTTAAATTAATCTTAAAAAGGGACTAAACCTTAACCTTAGGGATCAAAATGACCTATAAACTTGTCCAAGTGTTATTTTATGGATATATTTCGACCCTATACTCTCATTTATATAATTGGTACAATTATTGAATCCAATTATAATGTGAAAAAAATCATGAAATGCTTTTTTGAAAATATTACAAGAGTGACACTCCTCCTCGACTATAAAAGGACATCATATCCTCTCATTTCCAAACACCTCTCAAAACACTTAGGTTTTGCGAAGATATAATCAAATATTTTCACAAAATCCCTAACCTTGACCTTTACTCCTACATTTGGGAAAAAATACTTCCAAGGAATCCTTTTGGTACAAACCAAAAGAAGTTACCCATTTAAGAGGTAACGACTTCTCTCAAGCTCTCTAGTTTCATTTCCATTCTCCACCCCCTCAAATGTATTTATTCAATGATTATATAACAAAAAAATACTCAAACTACTAGGTTTGTTTTTTAATTTTTCAACCTACACTTACACACACCTCCATCTAATGGGTAACGAACATATTGTTTCTATGTGTGGTGAACTACTGCCTCACGAAATGATGATTGTTCAACTTTACTTTACCACATATCATGGTGGAAATTATGATAGAAAATATGTTTATATAAGTTATATATGTTATTTTTATTTTTTTATTTTTTTTATTTTTATTTATAAAATACCTTTATGCTTTCCATCTTGTGTAAATATGATAATTTCGTTAGAGGAAGTATAGACTATCGCCACATCAAGGTGATTTGATTCACTCAAACAATACATGGAACACATAAAGAATGGTTTCAATTAAAAATATGTTACATTATAAACCTATATTTTATATTCATGAAATTATTAACTTTCTATAAATATACTATATATACATATCATTTTCATTATTACCCTTTTACACACTTAAAAAGTGATAACATTATTCATGGATGTGTGTACTACCGCCTCCTTAACATTATATGATTCCCTTTTCATCGCAAGAATTATATATAAAAATATATATTACTAAATAATATATTATTTATGATATAATTATCATTATGGAAATATATAATTCTACTTAAATTATTTCTATAAAGATCATTGAAAAATGAGAATGTTACTCATGCGTACGTACGGCCTACCAATTCCATGATTGTAACGTTGATTCATTTTTTATAAAAATATTTAATGATTTATATTAAAAATATATTTTTTTAATTTTTTTTTAAATTATTACATTATTATTATTATTTAGATGTTATTTAATGAACCCTTATACCCTATTTCACCTACCAAAGTCATTTTGACACATAAACTAAATTTGGTCAAAACACCTGACCTAAACATAGTTGTTTATGATGTTGTATAAAACATATTAATAAGGGAAATAAAAGTAATTATAAGCATTAAATAGTTTTTAAAAAACTATAAAATTAAAATAAGTTTATTATATAGGATATTAAAGGATGTTCACCTGAAAGAAAACACAAGGTAAGGTATTTTCATCTCAATTTACATTCCATTGAGACTTAATTGTTGTTATGCACCTAGTTTATTTCATATGGGGTATATACTAACTTTTACTTATTATATCATGAATCCCTTTATTCACATGATATTATATGTTCTTTAAAATATTATTATTTTAATTAGGCTTATGATTTAAAATGTTTCAAAGTGGTATGGGAACTTTGGGATGTTAAAAGATTATTTTCCTCAAGACTAATACTAATGACCTTCCAATGGAATTTAACATTGATAAAATTATATAATAATTTCTCAATAAACCCTTTCATTAATATCTGGTTATTAATGACCATTGTTGAGTATTAATACCATTTTCTACTCTTTTTTAGTCGAAATGTTTTAGAAAATATTTTTCAGAAAACCCGAATTTATTTCTCTCTTGAGTCGGAGAACCAGTTTTCTTCTAAAAACTTTTTTTATTAAAAAAATTCATAAATGATTTTAATATGATTTGGTAATGAAATTTTACCCTTTTTTATTTTACCAATGTTTTCAAAGGAATATTATTTTCAATTTCTGAACAACGCATTTTTCTAACCTCTAACCATGTAAAAGGAATTTACTTTTCATCTCGTACATCTTATATAGATTTACCCACCATCATTTATTTGAATCTTAATTTTCAAGTTAGAAATGATAATTTTTAAAGAAAATATTTTCAAATTTCATTTTTCAAAGAAAAGGTTTTTCACAATAGGAGGATATTTTTCCTCAAGAATTCTTTTAAAATATTATTTTCTAATATTTCTATTCATCAATGACAACAACCTTTATTTTTACTCCACTTGTGATATGTTGTATTGATAATAATTATCCAATAAAAACAAATATGTTAATTAAATTTTAATGGTATTAAATGTTTCATTTTTGATCTTATGGACCAGATTTAGTGGATTTGAATTTTGAACATCCATTCTCATCATTTGTACACTTCATGCCTAATGTACACAAATTTACTCCCAATAATTCATATAATTTTAAGGAATGTAAATATCCATATTTTTATTTGATATATTGTTAAATGGATCTACACTTCAATATAAACATTTATCATTTAGGGATCAATGGAGGATTTATAAAGGATGATGGGGATATTTGGCGATGAAATGAAACAATTCTGGAGAAAGAAGATTTGACACTAGCCCACTGATGAGAATGTGAGGCAAACAATAAAAACCCAATGAAGTACAAATTTAGTGGGATTCTTTAATAAATATATAGGAACAAATTATTTTTCATAATATAGTGTTAATTCTATCTCCATGGTGGTTTTAAGGCGGCCTAATTTGGAGATAAAATTTTGGACCAAATTCTATGGCCTAGAAAAACAGCCCACCAATTTAATCTTATCTCGGAAACCAGAAATTATTTTGGGCTAAAAGTTTACAGGAGGTTAGTATACATCCGAGGATCCATTTTAAAATTCTATGGACCACTCCAATTCTTCCAAATAGACGTTCATATAGGCACATCTGTTTGGTGGAGGCAAGCTAGCTGCAACTTTGGGTCAAGGGTGGAAAAGTCTCTTCTCCCTTACTTTCCACCACCCTAGGCCTACAGTAATCAAGTGGGATGATTTGTACTATTGGGGGATCAACCCAAGCCTATTTAAAGTATTATTTAAGGTATTGTTTGTGGATGAGATGAGGATATTTGGTTCTTTGTTTCATTGTAGTGTTATGATGTCGCTTTGTGTTTGTAATCGCATTTCTTTCTCACATAAGTTTTTCAATTCACCTTAGTTTCTTAATAAAAGTTCTTCCTTTACTCGTATTATGTTATTCTAAATATCATGTTGATACTGTTGCCTAAAATTGTAAATTTACTCACCCCATACCTTGTGAAATTTATCACACAACGGTGGAGTGATCGATATTTTGTTGTTTTTACTTCTTCAATTCCACCCTCGTAAGTCTAATTCCCACTTCCATTGAGGGCATGTCATCAATGGAGGGATTAATCTTTTATGGGTTGATCCAAGGGAGTATAAATGGTATATATTGAATGTTATTTATCACTCTAAAAACGTTTATTTATTTCTTTTATTTGTGTTTCTTTTATTGAATTATTTTCTCTCTTCCTTTTCCATATTGAATTTAATCGCCCCACTTTTATGTTGTAATAAGATCCGTTACCTTGGAGTGATCATGAAAATGATATTAAAAGTGTATTAGTGATTAGAATGTGTTATTTAAGGTGTTTAACCAGTATGTTATGAGTTTAGTTTTAATTCATTTAATGATTCATTCTCGAGTTAATGAAATTGAAATCATTAAAAAAGGAATTCATCCAATCCACCCCGAGTGATAACATAGGATCAACTCATTATCTTAATTTGAATTAACATAAATATGTTAGTGATATATTAAACACATATAAAATTAAAACCTAGTTGGCCACTTCATATCCAAAAATCTATCTCATAGGTTGTGTATCTTAGGTATCTTCTTATGTCTCAGTGGATTCAACAACCCAAGCTAGACTACATGGACCGTTCTACCTTCATATCCAGGGTAAATTTGAGCATGAATCAAATTTTGGAACATTTTTTGGGGACCATGTACGTACTTTAGACCAAAACCTTTTTTCCTCACCCTCAGTCATCTATTCTCGCCCATGATCTCTTATCTTTTCCCTTTCTCATTTTTTTTTTTGGTGCATGTCCACCTACACCCGCAATAATTAAAACAGACTAGTTAGGGTGGAAATTACTAAGATAGAAGAGTCAAATGAACTAAGTATATTGTTTCCATTATATCCTTATCTTCATGATACTCTAGAATCAAAAATTGAATCATTTATAATGGAGGGTCTTCCATGAAATCAAATTATAAATCCTGGGGGAAATCAAATGGGAAACCAAAATCAAGAAGCTCCAAACCATGAGAATGTAGTCGACCAAACCGTGAATGAATACCTCACTCCAACATGGACCAATGCCCCTCATGACTTAGACACAAGTACATAAGAGATTACAACTACATATTTAAACCCCATGTCCGAAACCACCTTCCCACATTCCATGGAATGGAGTCTGAGATACCCTACCTTCACGTTTAGGAGTTCAATGACATTTTAGAAACCATGTATCCCCCACATCAACTAGAATTAGCTAAGATTAGGATATTTACTTTTTCTTTAAAGGATAGAGCTAAAAATTGGATAAAAATTTTGATACCATAATTCATCAATTGTTGGGACTAATTACAAATATAATTCTATAAAAATGACTTTACCCAACAAAAAAAAATGCACTTACTAAGAGAAAACAATTTTTTTTTTGAAAAAGAGGGAGAGCCATTATATGAAACATGGGAGAGGTTCAAAGACACCCTAAACATGGTTCCACATCATGGTTTTTCTATAGCTTAACAAGTAAGAATTTTTTATGAAGGGTTGGGTCTGGGGGATAAACAATTCACTGACATGATGTGTAATTGAACCTTTAAAAAATCCCCAAATTATGCATACGAGTGTCGAGAAAGCCTTGATGATCAAACCCAAATAAGGGGAACTTCACCTTATTCTAAAAATCCACAAATAACTATTGTAATTAATACAGTTAGAGAAGAGGAAAGCCTTAGGGATGGACTCACAGCACTATCTAGGAAGGTTGAAGAGATAGACATTAGTAAAGTTGATGAAATCCAAATTGTAGACCCTGTTTTCACATTTTGTGACAAACATGACCATAAGACGGAAAACTTCCCAACCATTACATCCATCAAGGATGTTATTTTAGGAGGACCCCCAGCAGAAGTAAATTCCTTGAACTTTCAAAGGCCTCAATACCAAAACACCTTCAACCTAAGGTATAATGAAAACCCAGGCTTCTGCTGGAAGGAAAACCAACAACCTAGAAAACCACCGGGACAAAATACCTACCCCCATTAGAACTACGAAAACAATAACTATTTTCAAACCTGACCTATCCAATACCAAAAACCACTGGTCTATTTCCAAAAAACCATCCCACCTCCAAAATATCTCTCTGGGATAAACCAATCCTCTCAAGAACCAACCCAAACTATTCCATAGGGACTACAAGAACAACTGTGTAAACAAATGGAAAGGATGAACTTGGAAGCCTCTTCCCTAAAACAAGAAATTCAAACCATCTAAACTGGAAAGGAACCCATGCCTACACATGACATTCCCCAAAAAATAGTAAGGGGAGAGTCAATTTTCACTCCAACAACTCATGAACAACTAAAGGATGTGACTATTTTAAGAAGTGGGAAATAAATTGAGAAACCTAATCAACTAATTCATAACCCATCTTAAGATTAAAACTTGGATGAAAATTCAAATGAACCAAATTATCAAACTAAAAAACATGATAAAACTGTCAAAGAAACAACTCTTAAATAAAAAACCCTATAACTCGCACCATTTCCTCAACAAATGATGGGAAAACCCAAGCCTGAATTGAGTGAAACATTGAGGGAAATATTCTCACAAGTCAAGTTGAACATTCCACTTCTCTATGCAATCAAAACCATACATTCCTACCCAAAGTACTTTAAGGACTTGTGAAATTTAAAAAAATCACATAAAAACAAAGTTCTTTTGGCTGTTAATGTGAGAACCACCATTTAAGGGACCATTCTTCCAAATTTTAAAGATGCAGATCACCCATACATCAATGTTGAACTAGGAGAGAGAAAAGTTGTCAAGGCCTTATGTGACCTAGGTGCTAGTGTCAATATCGTTCCCTATGCTCTGTACTACTACTTAGGCCTAGAAGTGATTCAACCCACATCTGTCACACTTCAAATTGATGATCGTATCATTAGGGTTTCAAAGGAGATTTTAAAAGATGTTCTAGTAAAGTTTAAAAACTTCATCTACCCTGCTGACTTCATTGTCCTTAACAACCATCCAAACTTAGGAAATAAGCAAAAACCCCCAATCATCCTTGATTTTCCTTTCCTTTCAATGATCAACTATGTTATCTGAGTTTGAAATGGGAACATGATCATAAACTTTGGAAAAATGAGTCTTGACTTGAACATCTATAATGAAAGCTCACAAATGGGAGATGACGAGGAAATTCATGAAGTAAACATGATAGGAAGCATTGATAATGAATCCATAGAACATCAAGGAATATTTAATGGATGTTTAAGTTAGGATGAGATTGATTTCCTTTGTTCACATGAAGGAATTTTATCTCCTTGGATTGAATCATTTCAAATTGCTCTTATGATGAAGTCTTATGTCCAATAATTTGTGAAACCTTTAAAGAAACCACTTTTATGGAGACCAGTAAAACTTACTTCCCTAAATCTGATCAAAAAAAACATGTAGCTGAAACTTATACACATGGGGATTCGATTTTATCTAAAACTATAGAAAAAAATCAATCTTGATCTAATGTTCGAATATTCTGTTAGGACATGCTAGTTTCAATAGAAGGTTCATTAGTAATTTCAGCTCTATTTCTTGACCACTTTGTTCTCTATTGGTGAATGATTCTCTATTTTTATTGAAGTAAAGCTATGAGGAATAATTAGTTACACTCAATTTAGCTCTTACCTCTCCTTCTATTATGAAATCTCCAAATTGGAACCTTCCTTTTGAACTTATGTGTGAATCCAGTGACTTTTTTGTAGGAGCTGTGTTAGGATAATGTGGAGATAAAACTATTTATGTCATTACTTATACCAGAAAATTATTAAATGATGCCTAAATAAACTACACCACCACTGAAAAGGATTTTCTTGTTTTTTCTTTACCTTAGATAAATTCAGGTTCTATCTCTTAGGATCACCCATCATTGTCTTCACTTACCATTCATCCCTGAAATACCTTTTCCAAAAACAAGATTCCAAGGCTAGACTGATTAGGTGGGTCCTTCTCTTACAATAATTTGACCATAAAATCAAGGAAAAAAAGGGTGTTGAAAATTTTGTAGTTGATCACCTATCAAGGATAGAATTCAAAGAAAACTCAAATCACCTTTCTGTGTCTAATTCATTCCCTAATGAACACTTATACACTTTGAGTGACTGCCCTTAGTATGTAAAAAAACAAACTTCTTAGTTACAGGAGTCATTCCAAAATTCTTAGAGACTCAAGATCAAAGGAAATTCCTTTATGATGTTAGGCTCTATGTGTTTGATGCTCCATACCTCTATAAGTTCTTCCCTGACCAAGTAATTAGGAGGTGTGTCCTAGAATCTGAACAAGAGTCCATCCTTAAATTTTGTCATAGTGAGGCATATAGAGGTCACTTTTGCTCTAAGAAAACTTATTCTAAGGTTCTTCAGTGTGGTCTCTTCTGGCCCACCCTCTCAAGGGACTCCTACACATTTTATCAAATCTGTCCTAAGTGTCAAAAAGTAGGATCCATCAAAAAAAAGTAATCAAATGTCACTCACTCCCACCTTAGTGATTTAAATCTTTGACTACTGGGGAATCGATTTCATGGGTCCCTTCCCAAACTCTAGGGGATATTTGTAAATCCTTTTAGTTGTCGATTATGTGTCCAAATGGGTTAAGGCCATTCTTATAAAATCTAATGATAATAAAACATTGATTATATTTCTAAAGGAAAACATCATCTTTAGATTTGTAATTCCTACGCCTATCAGTAGTGATCGTGGAACTCATTTATGAAATCCTCCTTTCTCAGCACTCATGGAAAAGTATGGAACTTCTCACAAAGTGTCCACTGCTTACCACCCACACACCAATGGTCATGCTGAGTTAGCCAATCGAGAAATCAAAAAAAATATTGAGAAAACTATTAAGCCATCTAGGTTAGATTGGTCAAGAAAACTCTTAGATGCTCTTTGGTCCTATCAAACCACATTTAAAACCATTTTCTGAATTTTCTCATATAGGTTGGTTTATGAAAAAGCATGTCATCTGCTAGTGGAAATTTAACATAAACTATTTTAGGAAATTAAGAAAATGAATTATGACCTCTAATTGGCTGGAAAAAAAGGAAATTATATCTCAATGAACTTTAGTAACTTAGGATGGAGGATTATGAAAATTCAAGTATCAGTAAAGAAAAAGTACAAGCCTACCAATCTCGAAACCTTAAAACCAAACACATTAAACCAGGAAAACATATTATTTTATATAATTATAAAATTCACATACACTAAAGAAAAATTGAGGTATAGATGGTCAGGTCCATACGTAGAGCATAAGGTGTACCCCTATGGGGCTGTTGAAATTCTAGATCCCACCATTGGTCAAACATTTAAAGTTAATGGTCACAGAGTCAAACCATTCTTGAAACAATTCTAAAAACATGAAGTTGATGAAAAATTATGTTAACTTGCCTTAGATAATGAAAATAATTAATCAATTAAGGGTCTAAGTTGAGCTAAAGATATTAAACAAAGTGCTACATGGGAGGAAACCAGTGGTTTTCAAGTTTCCAATCATTTTTTATTTTAACCAACTTTATATTTAAAATAGGATTAGTGGATCATTTTTATATAATTTTATTCAACCTCAGATTGTTGACTTGTTCTTCTCTTATGAGTATGGATGGTTATGAAAGGGGAGAACTATATTCATCTGTGTCACATGGTGTGATCCCTAAGTACTACTTTACCCAAACATTAAAAATAAGACAATGCCTCATCAGTTTGATGTAAAAAAAAAGGAAAACCAAAAAAATGATGAGACTTGGTATTAAATAAATTGGTGTGTTGTTTGTATTATCTGGTTTGTTCTTTTTTGTATAGTTCAGGGAATATTTTGGGTGATAAACATTCAATCAAAAAGGTTCATATATCTTCCATGATAACAAAGAGTGATTTGAGATCACTACAATCATCATTAATAAGCCACCAGGTGAGTTTGTTCCATGCCCTTTCCAACTCATCCCCTCCCCCCCAAACATTCTCCTCTCTATTATTTTTTAGAAACTAGGGACATTTTCATTCTAAGTTGGGGGTGTGGAAACAAAATTTTTCTTAAAAAAACAATGAGAAAATAAAAGTAAAATTCCTTTTTCATTAATATAATAACATCTTTTCTCACATTACAACTACATAGAAAATAATTTTTATTTCCTTGACTCTTAATTTAATTCATGATTAAGTTTACAATAATTTATTTTGGGCGTTTGGTTTTCCAATGAAAATTTCCATCATTTTTAATTTCATCTATTAAATGAAAATGCCAAAATGCACATCCACTAGACTATGGGGTACTAATTTGAATTCTTGATGTCCCATAATAAATAGAATAGTCCAGTTTTATTTTTATGAATTATATGAGTATTCAAAAAAATAAAAAAAAATAAGAGAAAATAAAAAAAATAAAAAATAGAAAATTGTGTGTATAGCAATGGATTGATAAAATGTGAGGCTTTTGATACTTGGGTATCGTGACTCCGGAGTTGTCTAGCCTTGAGTTTTTCACTCTATCTCTATTTATGGTAATATGAATTTGTATTTGATCAAGTTAACTTGAGATTATGCTCGAGTATGTGGGCTTCACTTGGTTCCCTAAGGCCTTTGAGCCTGGGAGTCATCGGCAAAGTCTTGGTACATGGGTTAATTTGATTAACTTAAATCTCAATTAATATTGGAACATTGAAGAAAAATTAAAAAAAAGAATTATGAATACTCATATTAGGATTAAATGTGATTCTACCTAGTATTTCCATGATTTCCCCCATGAATGAAAATGAACCCCCATATCTATTGTGATTCACAACACATCATTTCACCTAATTGAGTTGGATGAAGTATGATGATGGATTTTATCAAAGTAATGAGATTTGTATTTGAATCTACTTTTAAATTTATCTTGTTTTAAATTATTTTGGTAGGTTATAAGGATATATTTTTGTGTAGTTTACATTGTGAGCACTGTTTGTTATAATGTATTTGGAAAAAAAATCAAATATAATCTTCGAGTTATTTTCTTGGGACTAGAAAATATCAAGTTGGGGTTGTGATTAGCCAATAAAAAACATAATTTAATTAAATTTTAATGGTATTAAATTTTTATTTTTTATCTTATGGTCCTGAGTTAGTGGATTTTAATTTTGAACATCCATTCTCATCATTTGTGCACTTCATGCCTAATGTACACCAATTTAGACCCAATGATTCATATGATTTTAAGGAATGTAATTATCCATATTTTTATTTGATATATTTGGAAATTGATCTAAAATCCAATATGAACATTTCTCATTCAGGGATAAATGGAGGATTCAAAAAGGATGATGGGGATATTTGGCGGTGAAAGGAAACAATTCTAGAGAAGGTGGATTGGACACCAACCCACTGAGGAGAATGTGAGGCCCACAATACAGGCCTAATGAAGCCCAAATTTCATGGTATTTTAGAATACATATATAAGAAAAAATAATTCTTCATGTTCCAGTGCTAATTCGGCCTCCATGGTGGTTTTAAGGTGGCCCAGTGTAGAGATAAAATTCTGCGGCCCAAAAAAACATCCCACCAATGTAATCATATCTCAAAAACCATATATTATTTTGGTTTTAAATTTTACAGTAGGCTATTAGACATCTAGGAATTCATTTTCTTCTTATATTACCCACTAAAATTAGGCAATATAGAAGTTCATCAAGCTGCATCTGTTCGATGGAAGAAATCTGGCTACCACTTCATGTCAAGGGTGGAAAAGTTTCCTCTCCCTTACTTTCCACCACCCTAGGCTACCATACTCCAGTAGTATGCTCTATACTATTGGGAGCCCGACCCAAGCCTCCTGGAATTCCTATTTAAGGTAGTGGTGGTAGAGGAGTTGAGTTTCTTTGGGTTCTTGGTTTCATTGTAGTGTTATGTTGCCACTTTGTGTTTGTAATTGCATTTCTTTCTCATGTAAGTTGTTCAATTCACCTTAGTTTCTTAATAAAAGTTGTTCTTTTACTCTGATTTTGTTATTCTATAAATCATGTTGATATCTTTTTCTAAAATTGTAAATTTATTCACACCATAACTTGTGAAATTTATTACACAATGGTGGAGTGATCGATATTTTGTTGTTTTTACTTCTTCAATTCCACCCTTGTAAGTCTACTTCCTCCTTCCATTGAGGACATGTCATCAATGGAGGCATAAATATTTTATGGGTTGATCCAAGGTGGTAGAAAGGGGTTGTATTTAATGTTATTTCTCACTCTATAAATTTTTATTAATTTCTTTTATTTAAGTTTCTATTATTCAATTATTTTCTCACTTATTCTTCCATATTGAATTTAATCGCCCCACTTTTATGTGCTAACAAGATCCTTTACCTTAGAGTGCTCCTAAAAATGATCCTACAAGTGTATAAGTTATTATTATGTGTTTTTGAAGGTGTATAACCAGTATTTTATGAGGTTACATTGAATTCATTGAATGAGTCCTTCTCGAGTTAATGAAATTGAAATCATTAAAAAAGGAATTCATCCAATCCACCTCGAGCAATAACCTAAGATCAACTCATTATCTTAATTTTAATTATCTTAAATCTGTTATTGATACTTCAAAAACATCTAAAATCAAACACAATTTGGCCACTTCATTGCCAAAAATCCATCTCATAGGTTGTGTATCTTAGGTATCTTCGTAGGTCTTAGTGGATTCAACAACCCAAGCTAGACTACAAGGATAGTTCTACCTTCATATCTTGGGTAAATTTGAGCGTGAATCAAATACCGTACTATTTCTTCAAATTGATGGTTTTTTATTTATTTGTACATGGATAGTATTAAAATCCACTTCCTTGATCTATTTTCTAGTCTCCTTGAAATATTTAATCTTCTATGATCATTGAACATTGAATTACCTCTAAAATATCAATTTTTTTCATAGATATTAATATATCTTAAACCATGTATCTCTTTACATACATTGTCTACTTTGATAATGTTTTCTTATTTGGGGAAATATTGATAAATATGTACACATAATTCAATACAAATATTTAGTAAGGCATATTGTGTAATAAATAAATTGATTATGTGATATGAATAATGATTTGGACATGTAATGACGGGCGGATCCTAGATATTATATAGCTCATTGATGCATTAATAGGTTCTCATGAGACAAATAGTCTGGACAAATTAAACGGGCTTCAATCCGTAGTTTTAAACTTTCCAAAGGATGGGTCTTAATAGTAGAGGATTTTATGTTCCTGGGACATGAGTCCCATTAACAAAGAATTTCCCTAATATTAATTTAAGTTATTATTTATCCTTGATATTTTGGGTCGACATATCTATGAATACATTTAATTTTTAGTTCATTTATTAAATGGAATTTTTTTTAGTTTTATATCTTTTTATATTTATTTTTTCTTATCTAGTTTTTTGAATGACATGTGTTTTTAGTTATAACCATACCATATTATTTATGAAATTCATTCTCAATTTATTGATAACATGGTATATGTGTTTCGTTATTTACCATTCCATGATTATTATTCTCATTACTTCATTATTTCTTAAGCTATAATTTTCTCTTACTGAGAATTTGATCTCACCATTATTTTTTTTCTTTTCCCAAGAATCCAAGAAGAATACTTTGAATGATATTCAAGGACATACTAGATGGAATAAATTAATTCTCAAAATTATTTGTTTTGAAAGAAGAGAAAAAAATATGTTGTACTTAGTGTATTATTTTCTCATGTATCTATCTGGTTTACCAAGACTATTGAACTCTCGGTCCTTTGAGATTTTATTCCATGTAATTATGCCAATGTAATTGATATTAGACACCAGATCAGGGCTATCTGGGGTTGGGGAACTATATTTGGTATCATTAGAAGTTTAGTATAAACATTGGGAACTAGATTTAGAAAAAACAAAGGATAGAAAACATAACCCTAAGGTTTAATTTTAGGATAATTATAAAAGAACATACTATAATTTTGATAATTTAGAGATTATGTGGGTATTCCTAGACATGCATCTCTATCTGGATACTATGAGTTGATCTAGTTTTAGAAAATATGTAACTAGGAGTAATAAATCTATCAAGGTGTTTCGATCCTAACTCAAGGCAACCTTTAAATGACAATAGGCCTTACTACACACTTAGTTTGACACTCTTGGGGGATATTATTAGGATAATCCACTTTTTCTTTACAAACCATTATTAATAATCTGAATATATAATGAAAATAAATAACCAAGGTTAAACCAAAGGTGTTTTAGATTTAAAATAAGGTTTCCTGATTTAGAAATACTATAATGATTTTATGGATAAACATTATGTTGGATCCTGAATATACAGATTATACGCAAGAGGGGGGTGAATTGTGTCTTTAAGATTTTTTGTTAACTCTTTGATTGAACGAGTTCTTTCCTCTTTACATTATCTGATTTGGTCATACAGTGGAAATAAATAAAATCAGTGACACAAAGAAGTATATTGGTTTGGGGAACAGATGGCCCCTAGTGCAATCCACCAACACTCAACTCTGCGAGCTTGATGATTTTCACTATCTGGTCCTCGTTTCAACTGACCGGTCCACAACTGAATACAGGCAGTTGAAACCTTTACAATCCAAGGTAAAACAATTCCTTCTGGTTCAAACACAAACCTGCACATCTTAGTACAAGAAGCTGGTTACTCAAGAATAAAAATAATTTCAGAATGAATCTTTTCCAGATGATCTCCACAATTGCAACAAAATGTAGTTGACAGAAGATGGATCGTCGTCTCTAGAAATATTTATTTTCAATTCGAAGCAGTTCTGAGTCGATCTGGTTGCAATAGATATAAATATATAGTTCAAAACTTCAGCAGTAGTAGATCCAATGTTGATATTCGATGCAGAACAAGTGAATCTTCTATCGAGTTCCTTCTTCTAAATGAACAGAGCTTTGACGCTCCTTTTTTTGAATCAGCAGATCAACGTGATTTTTTGCAGTCTTTGTTTTTCACCCCTTTTTTAATAAAATAAAATATTTATCACCAACCTCCTGTATATGGTTTTTTTCATATAGAACATATATATTAAATCTAAGCATATCTTCTACACATTTAGATCTATAAAAGTCACCTTCTGATTCGCGATATTCAAAAATTTGAACTTACATAGTAGTCGTAACATCCCTAAAGAATCGGAATAAAAATATCCATTTAATTTGATCTTTAATCTACTGATAAAACAGCTTTGAATCAGTCAATGTTTTACTTTTAAAAATGAATTTAAATCCGGCTTGAAATCCGTACAATAATCAGCTTGCTGACCGTTGCATAAAAATATCCTCTTTCAAAACATTCTGACACCAAACGTAAGGTTGATGACGTGGTCTCCAAACGTAGGGTTGATAACATAGTCTTCAAACGTAAGGTTCATAATGTAAGGTTGATCATAAACGTAGGGTTGATCATCCATACTATTTTTTCAAATCTCAAACGTATGGTAAAAGATCCATACTTTTACTTAATCCATACTTTTCCAAGAACGTATGATTGTTTACAAAAGTAAGGTTGATGAACCATACTTTTGAGAAACAAATGTAACATTTAGTACCTATGTATAGTTCTCCTTCCATACTTTGCTGATAACCAAAACATAAAGTTCCTTCCTAACGTAAGGTTCTTCTTCCATACGTTGCTGATAACGTATGGTTTTTTAACCATACTTTTCTATTATCTCAAAAGGTATACATGATGTTCATCTTTACGCTACGTTTATCCACGTAGGATATGAACAATGATTCCAGGACGCGCTTAAAGAAAATTCCAAACAAGTAAGGTATGAACAGTGATTCCAGGACGTGCTTAATAGCATATTCCGAACAAGAAATAAATTCTCATTATTTCAAGAGTAAAATAAATTACTAAAGTCCTGCAAAATACTAAATAAAATCATTAGAAAATAATTAAGGGTATTTGTGAGCATCAAAATTATCATAAAGAGACAGAGTATTATTTTCAATAATCTCCCCCTTTAAATAACCTTATTATGTATTGTTGAAAACAATACATTGGTCAATAATCTCCCCCATTTTGATGATAACAAAACCCATAAGATAATAAAACAAATTAAATGAAATTAACTCTAAAAATTAGTTATATAAAGTTTTTGAATTTTGAGAGAATAAAACTACATTTTAATTTTAACAAAATAAATAAAAATTTCAATAAATAAAAAAAAATTCTCCCCCTGAAAAATAAAATAATTTTTCTTTCCAAATTTCTCCCTCTTAATAAACAAGGGTTATTAAAATAAAATTTTGCTTTTATCCAAATTTCTCACCCTTTTGTGATATCAAAAAGAATGATAAATTATGGATTTGAACACATTTAATGTTGCACTAAACTGTAGGTAAATTTTATTATTAACTATTTATTAATAATTAAATCTGGAGTACTGGCATATCAAAAATAAAGACAGTAAAACAAATAGAAATGAAGAAATAGATTTTCATTAAAAATGAAAAATAGATACAAGTATGATAAACACAGGAATCAAGGTTTGGGAAAGATAGACAATAGGTTCTATCTCCTCTGGATTGCAGACTTGATTTCTGTGAACTGTTCCCTGAGTCTCTTCATCATCCCATCTCCAAGTTTGATAATGAGCTCTCTGTTCTCTTTAGTCATATGAATATCCTCCATTAAATTGACTATAAAAAACTCATGCATCCTTTCTTATTTTTTGATAAACACTAACAGCTTCTCTGACATCTGATTTAACATATTTCTGATTGGTGACTCACTAGATATCAGTTGATCCACTAAAAATTTCTGATTGTCCAGCAACACTGATAATGGAGCAATGTTACATTGAAGATCTTGCAACCGGTCATTCATGTGGCTCATCGCGGCTGTGATGGCTTGAAATCTTTAGAATAAATTAGGTGAAGTACCTGATCCACTAACAACACTATTTGCAACTGATGAAAATTGGTTCTCCATAAACAACTTCAGATCTGATAAATCAGTCTTCATAACCATTTCAAATTTCAAATTTGCAACTGCATTCATCATATCCTCTTTAAACATTTCAATTTCTTTCCTTGAAAATATACTCTATTTCATCTTTTGAAATCTCAATTGTTCAAAGGTTAAGGAATTTCTCAGAGAGATATTCTCAGAGTCCAACTAAGACACCTTTCTGTGCAGTTCATCAACTTCTTTCTTCCTTGAATCAGATGCACCCTGTGCTTGATTCATATTCTCAGGCTCTGGATGATGTAGCAGTACCAAAGGTAATGATTCAGCATCAGATTTTTCTTTCTCTTTGTTCTTAGTAGGTTGGTCCACAAGATTTTTCCTTAAAGTCCGCAGACTCCTCCATAGAAAAATCCTCTTGAATTACTTCTGTGTGAGCTTCAGAAGCATGCTCACCACAAACATCATAATCTTGGCCTTCTACTGGATTTTCAATAACAACATTTTCAGGCATTTCCTGAGGTCTGTCCACTTCCTCACCAGGAACTGCCTCCTTATCTTGGACTTGTTGAAGTGTAACTTCAACATCAGCTACAATATGTTCTTGATTCTCCCTTTGAGCTTATTCTTGAGCTTATGATCTCTCTATCGGTGTGGTCCTTTCAATAACATCTTCT
This sequence comes from Viscum album, assembly GCA_963277665.1. Lineage (NCBI taxonomy): Eukaryota > Viridiplantae > Streptophyta > Magnoliopsida > Santalales > Viscaceae > Viscum > Viscum album. The sequence continues at coordinate 1,080,009,817 of OY728120.1, read as the reverse complement.
ATTGTCTTATCAATAGAAGTTTCTCTTACAAAATAATAAGAAATTAAAGATTCTATTGTTGCCAATGCAGGGGAATTAATTTCCTCATTAATAGCTCGAGTTCTTCGAGATTGAAGTCCCTCCTGACTTCTTTCTTCTTCAGCATCTTCCACTTCAAATAGGATCCTTCTTGCTACATTGCTGACTCTTGATTCAGCCTGTCCCTCCTTGGACTTAGCAGGTTGAGCCTGAGCACTCTCTGAGTCTTCTTCATCTCCTACTGGAAAGAGTTTTCCTTTAATGGTACTCTAGAAGTATCCAATATTCCTCAAAGTTCCAGTATTAAACATATTACTATGATGATAGTGTACTCGGGCATCCACTAATCTCACCATGTCTTTCTTAAGCAACAGTTTAGAAATAAATCAACTCAAAGGGTAAAAGTTCATTCGGGTGTCACTTTGACATCATTAATTGAGGTACCTGACCATGTACCTTTGGAATTTTAACTTGATATCACTTAATAGAATATACATTTTGTATATATCATGGTACACAATCTTTTCCATTTCTGCCATTACGGGAGTTATTCTAGTCTGAACAAATTTAACCAGGATCTTTGGATCTGGTTCTAAATCTTTCACCATCATTTTCTTAATAGTAGATATTCCAAACAAAAAATACATAATGTCCTCAGATTTATGCACATCATCTCCAATATTCTTCATATAGAAATTAAAAACTCCCTCATGAGGGAAGTTGAGAATCTGACCAATTTCTACTAACGAGATTGAGAAATCTCTATCCTCTATCTTAGCCATCATACTATCCTCAGTATCCCCCAGACTCAATTGTATAGATTTGAAGAAGTATCTAAGTTCTACCTCATATAGAAATTCCATATTTTCACTGTTGAATGTCTGTTCAAGGTTCTCAAATGACAGTTCTTGTTTCAACAGTAGATTTGTCTGAAATAACCAGTCGAGATCAATAACCTTTCCCTGTAAGATTTTTCTTCCTTCTGAGCATTGTATCTTGACATTGCTTGGCTCGTCTTCACTGGCTCTTTTAGTCCTTACCATCTCTATGAGAATCTCTGAAGGTTTTATGGTTAGGGTTTCAGAGGTTCGAAAATTAGGGTTCACGAGTAGAGGTGTGTTTTGTGGATTCAAAAAGGTTTCGATTGAAGTAAAATGGTTCAGAAGTCGAAAGGGTTTCTGACAACCTTGATTCCCGTGTTTTTAATATTCATTAAATATATATAAAAATAAATAAAATAAATTGTGTGGATAAAATAAACTTATTCTGTTTTAAAAAAAATAGCAAAATTATTTTTAATCAGAATAAAAAAATTGTGAAATTTTTTTTATTTAAAATCAAATAAACCTATCTCCCCCTTAATAAAATCAAACCTTGCCATGGGAAGTGGTTTAGTAAAAATATCGACGAATTGAATTTCAGTATTTATAAATTATAAAAATATATCCTTTTTAATAACATGATCTCTTAAAAAGTGATGTCTTATATCAATGTGCTTAGTTCTTGAATGACTAATAAGATTTTTTGAAATATTAATTGCACTTCTATTATAACATAAAATTGGTGTATTATTAAAATTTAATCCAAAGTCCATAAGAGTGTTTTTCATCCAAAACACTTGAGCACAACAACTTCCAGCAGAAACATATTCTGCCTTGGCTGTTGGCAAGGTAACTGAATATTGTTTCTTACTAGAACATGACACTAAAGACTTTCCTAAAAAGTGACATATTCCTGATTTGATTTTTTTATAAAACATTCAACATCCAAAGTCAGCATCTTAATATGAAATCAAATTAAAATCAAAAGTTTTAAGATAAACAATAGATTGAAAAACAGTTCCTTTTAAATATCTAAAAATTCTTTTAACAGCAGTTAGATGAGATTCTATAGGATTTGATTGAAATCTAGCACAAAGACATATTGAATACATTATATCTGGGCTCCTAACAGTAATATATAATAAACTACCAATCATACCTCTCTATAAATTTTTGTCAACTGATATTCTAGTTTCATCTAAATCAAGTTTTATATTAGTACACATATGAGTTGTAAATATCTTGTTGTTTTCAAGTCCAAATTTCTTATGTAAATCAGTAATGTATTTTCATTGATTCAAAATATTTCCAAAATATTTTTGATAAATTTGAAGTCCTGAGAAGAAATTCAGTTCTCCCATCATACTCATTTCAAATTCATTTGCATTAACTTTGAAAATTCATGACAAAGGGTTTTATTAGTTGATACAAAAATTACATCATCAACATAAATTTGAACTAATAAAACATTATTTTTTACAGTATTCTTAAAGAGTGTTTGTTCTACCATTCCAACAGTAAAATCGTTTTTCAAAAGAAAAGAACTTAATCTTTTATACCAAGCTCTAGGTGCTTGTTTAAGTCCCTAAAGAGCTTTAGTAAGCTTAAAATGAGAATATGGTTTTTGAGAATTTTCAAAACCAAGAGGTTGCTCAACATAAACTTCCTCCATTAAATAACCATTTAAAAAGGTAGATTTAACATCCATCTGAAATAATTTAAAATTCATATAACATGAATAGGATAAAATGATTCTAATGGATTCTAACCTAGCTACAGGTGAAAAGTCTCATCATAATCTATTCCTTCTTCTTGATTGTATCCTTTAGAAACAAATCTTTCTTTATTTCTAGTTATTTTTCCTTTGTCATCCTATTTATTTCTAAAGACCCATTTGGTTACTATTACTGGATAATTCTTAGGTATTTTCACTAATTCCCAAACTTCATTTCTTTTAAACTGGTTTAATTCATCTTTCATTGCTATTACCTAGCTTTCATCATCTAAAGTGTCTTTTATATTCTTGGGTTTGTGTTGAGATAGGAAGCCAGAGAATTTCACTAGGTTTCCTAAGTTTCTTCTAGTTTGAATTCTTGTATCTAAGTCTCCTATCATAGTTTCTAAAGGGTGATTCTTTAGGGTTCTAGACTATCTAGGGAAAACAATTAAAGGTTCTTCAGTATCATGTTCCTCTGAACTGGACTGAATTTCTTTTATATCATTTTCAAAATCATTCTTTAAGTTCTCAAGTCTCATGTTATCATTAGAGTCAAGTTCATCCATTTGATCTGTCCTTTTCTCAAATGGATCAGATTCATAAAATCTCAAATGAACTGATTCTTAAACAATCCTTGACTTCTTATTATAGACTCTATAAGATTTGGAGGTAGCAGAATATCCTAAGAAAATACCTTCATCTAATTTTGGATCAAACTTACCAGGATTATCTTTGGTGTTCAAGATGTAAACCTTGCATCCAAAAACATTAAAGTAATTTACTTTAGGTTTTCTGTTATTCCATAGTTCATAGGGTGTATTTTTCATAATAGTTCTAATTAAAACTCTATTAATTATATAAAAAGATATATTCACAGTTTCTTCCCAAAAATATATAGGAAGTCTATATTCATTTAATAAAGTTCTAGTCAATTCTTGAATTGTTATATTTCTTCTTTCTACAATCCCATTCTGTTGAGGTGTTCTTGGTGTAGAGAAGGTATGTTTAATACCCATTTTAGAGCAAAAGGAATTAAATTTCTGATTCTCAAATTCTCCACCATGATCACTTCTCAATGAGATTATATTTAAACCATTTTCATTTTGAACTTATTTGCAGAAAATTTCAAATAAATTAAAAGCTTAGTTTTTAAATTTCAAAAAGAAAATCCTTGTAAATCTAGAATAGTCATCAACTAAAACATATATATATAATTTACTAGCCAAGCTTGCTACTCTTGAGGGTCTAAACAAATCCATATGAATAAGTTCTAGAGGTTTAGATTTAGCAACTTTATTAATAGATTTGAAGGATGATTTGTGTTGCTTTCCAAGTTGACATGCATCACAAAATCGGTCACTTTCAAATTTGAGACTATGTAAATCAGAAACTAAATGTTTCTTAGATAACTTATTTAAAACATATATATTACAATGTCCAAGTCTCCTATGACAGATCCAAGATTCACTTACTTTAATAGTCAAACAGTTTACTGGTTGTTTACACAAGGAATTTAAATCCAATGTATAAACATTATCAGTTCTTGGTGCTTTAAATTTAAACAGTTTATCTTTAGAAACAGTACAACAATTGTTAGTAAAGTCAACAATATATCCATAATCACAAAGTTGAGAGATACTTATCAGATTGTGTTTTAATCCTTGTACATAAATTACTTTGTTGATTGAGACTGTTTTTGGATCTCCAATAGTTCTAATGCCAACGATTTTTCCTTTGGCATTGTCACCAAATGTGACAAGTCCTCCATCCTTTTGATTGAGTGAAGAAAACTTCAATGAGTTTCCACTCATATGTCTTGAGCAGCCACTATCCATGTACCATATATCTTGTCTACTATTGTGGCCTACTACCTCATCGGTTTCTTCCATGAAACACATGTTTACTTTTAGATTGACTTCTCCTTTCTCTGAGCTTGATTCATGAGAGCTACTGGATTCTTCAGATACACTCCAAGTGGATTTCATAGCTTTCTTGTCTTTCTGCTCATAGTCATTTCTTTTGAAGAATTTCTTCTTCTTTGCTTCCTTCAATTGTGGGAAATTTGGTCTGATATGCCCTATCTTCTTGCATTCATAGAATCTTACTTCCTTATCAACTTTCTTAAAGGATTTTTTGAAGCCTCTTTTCTTGTTGTAGAACTTTCTAAATATCCAGGATAGCTCAGCCAGTTCTTCATCTGAGTTTGATGAGTCAGAGCTCTCTTATTTATATTTGACTTCTATGTTCTTCATCTTTATATTTTTTTTTGTGAAGATACTCTCAAGGAAGTATCATACTTTTTGATGTAGCTCATTTGCCTCATCTTGCATTTAAGCTTCATACATCATTAGTGTACCAATCAGCTCTCTCATGGTTAGATTTTTTACAGTTGTTGATTGTCTGACTGCAGCAGAGATACCATTCCTTCGAGTAGGAAGTACCCTCAGTACTTTTAATTCTTGATCATCCTGATTGATAGGTTCTCCTAGAGCTGTTATATTATTGACAATTTCTGTCAATCTCCCATTCATTTGGGTAATGATTTCTCCTTAAAACATTCTGAAATTCTCAAATTTCAGTTTTGTATTTGCATATCTCATTTGTCTCACATTTTTTGTTCCTTCATATGCCATAGCTATTGTCTGCCACATCTCATATGCTGTCAGGCACTGAGATACTCTGTTAAATTCATCTGGTCCTAGACCGCAGATGATTTCATTCATATCCTTTAAATTCATATCATACTCTGTCTCTGTAGCAGCACTCCATGTCTCAGGATTTTCAGGAATTTCATATGGAGTCAGAATCTTTGAATAGACTTTATATCCGAGGTTTTTCAGATATATTATCATGCACGATTTCCAGTAGCCATAGTTGTCTCCATTAAAATATGGTGCTTTGACCAATAACATCCCTTCTCTTGTATCAGTCATAATACTCTATTATAATATTTAAATTCTTCTATTATGCTAAGGCTATATCAGAAGCTCCTCCTCTGATACCAATTGTTAGATCATGAATATACATATTATACGTAAGAGGGGGTGAATTGTGTCTTTAAGATTTTTCGTTAAATCTTCGATTGAATGAGTTCTGTTCTCTTTGCTTTATCATATTTGTTCATACAACAAAAATAAATAAAAGCAGGGATACAACGATGTATAGTGGTTCGGGGAACAGAAGTCCCCTAGTCCACTCCACCAAAGATCAACTCCACGAGCTTGATGATTTTCACTATTTGGTCCTCGTTTCAACAGACCAGTCCACAACAAAATAAAGGCAGTTGAAACCTTTACAATCTAAGGAAAAACAAAGCCATTTGGTTCAAACACAAACCGAATCAGCTTAGTACGAGAAGCTGGTTACTCAAGAATAAAAATAATTTCAGAAAGAATCTTTTCCAGATGATCTCCACAATTGAAATAGAATGCAATTCACAGCAGATGGATCGTTGTCTCTAGAAATATTGATTTTCAAGTCGAAGCAGTTCTAAGTTGATCCGGTTGCAATAGATATAAAGATATAGTTCACAACTTCAGTAGTAGTAGATCCACGGTTGATATTTGATACAGAATAAGTGAATCTTCGATCGAGTTCCTTCTTCTAAATGAACAGAGCTTTGATGCTCCTTTTTTTTGAATCAGTAGATCAAAGTGATTTTTTGCAGTCTCTGTTTTTCACCAATTTTTTTTAAAAATAAAATACTGATCACCACCCTCCTATATATGGTGTTTTTCAGAGAGAACATATATATTAAATCTAATCATATCTTCTACACATTAAGATCCATAAAAGTCGCCTTCTGATTTGCGATATTCAAAAATTTGAACATACAGAGTAGTCGTAACTTCCCTGAAGACTCGGAATAAAAAGCTCCTTTTAATTCGATCATTAATCTACTGATAAAACAGCTTTGAATCAGTCAAAGTCGTACTTTTAAAAATTACCTTAAATCTGACTTGAAATCAACCCAATAATCAGCTTGTTGACCGTTGCATCAAAATATCGTCTTTCAAAACTTTCTGACACCAAACGTAAGGTTGATGACGTGGCCTCCAAACGTAGGGTTGATAACATAGTCTTAAAACATAAGGTTCATAACGTAAGGTTGATCATAAATGTAGGGTTGATCATCCATACATTTTCTTCAAATCTCAAATGTATGGTAAAAGATTCATACTTTTACTTAATAAATACTTTTCCAAGAATGTATGGTTGTTCACAAAAGTAAGCTTGATGAACCATACTTTTGAGAAAAAAACGTAACGTTTAGTACCTATGTACGGTTCTCCTTCTATACTTTGATAATAACCAAAACATAAGGTTCCTTCCTAATGTAAGGTTATTTTTACATACATTGCTGATAACATATGGTTGTTTGACCAAACTTTTCTCTTATCTCAAAAGGTATACATGATTTTCATCCTTACGCTATGTTTATCCATGTAGGGTATGAAAAATGATTCCATGATTCACTTAAAGCAGATTCCGAACAAGTAAGGTATGAACAGGGATTCCAGGACGTTTTTAATAGCAGATTCCGAACAAGTAATAAATTCTCATTATTTCAAGAGAAAAATAAATTAATAAAGTCATGTAAAATACTAAATAAAATCATTAGAAAATAATTAAGGGTATTTTTGAGCATCAAAATTATCATAAAGAGACAGATTATTATTTTCAATAATCTCCCCCTTTAAATAAAATTATTATGTATTGTTGAAAACAATACTTTTCTCAACACATTATACAAAGGAAGGACCTATGTTAAAATAAAATAGATGAAGTATTTATGTATTGATTTTTTATTGAAAATAATAGTTAAAAGAACATTTAGTGATTAACCTTATTTCAAGAATGTCCACCATATTTTTCAAATTTCATTAATATAGTTTTAGAAAAGGAAAACCTCTAAGTCGGGTGACAACCAATCAAATCTAGCATGGACATGGGTCTTATACCCATGACCGAAGGATGATAAGGTTTTCACACCAACCACTGACCAACACAATGTCGTGGTAAAATTTTCATTGTTTATAATCAAAAAAATTGATGAATAAATGTTAATTGTAATGACCCAATTATTCACACTATCTTGAGAATGTGATGAATCATTATTTAGCCTTAAGAAACATCACCAAGATTCCAAAGGATGAAAATTATTGTTGAAGGGTTTCAAATGCATATAGGGGATGATTTACCCTTTAATAACTGAAACCATTACCCCAAGAACCATAACCACACAACCCACTATATGATTCATTAATAAATGAAAGACGACTCAACCACATCACTTATATCAAAACCACACCAATGTGTACTAAAATGGAAGACAATTAACTATGAAAGTAAATAGTGGAAGATAACTACAAGAAACTCCAAAACAACCATAGGAATCCATGCTTCCCAAGATCCATGCTCCAACATCACCAAATAGCCCAAGTATCACAAGGTGGTGCTAAATACATGTCATAATTTACCTTTTCCCATGTCTCAAAAGATAGCATCTGCAAAAGCACCAAAGTTCCAAAGTAAGGGAAAGTATAAAACTCATTAATAATTTCCCAATGAATGCCTTACTCACTCCACTGGGATATAAAATTTATAAATATTTATATAAAACCATTTATATAATACAATTTTTCAAAACAGTTTATAGTTAAATATAAACAAGTTACAATAACCATTGTAACCAATAGTTAACAAGTGTCATTTTCAAATAATTATCCAAGAGGTCACATTTTTTTAAAAACAACCAAACAAGTATTTAAAACCATTTTCAATAACCTTTTTTCATAACCATTTCATGGTTCATAACACACCCACACATTCATGCTTCATTTCAATAGTTCCAAACTCATGAGAAGTATCTCGTCTAATTAACTTATGTCCCAATGACACACACCCCAGATCCAGGGTCGCACACCCTGTACCCCAATTTTAAATGTACCTTATTTAGGGGCACATCAAACATCAACTCACAAAACCCATATAATACAAAACCATTTCAAATAAACAAATTAAACCCATTTCAATAAAACCTTTATTTTATGGAAAACCAATAAACAAACCAATTACAATAAACCATTACATTTTAATTAAACCATTCCTTTTATTGAAAAAAAATTAATGAAATACAATTTAAAAATTCACACAAAAAATCCACTTTTAAAATCATCATTTTAAAATCAAGAATCAAAGAACAATTTTCAAGGACACCAATTATATAGATTTCCACAATTTACCAAATCTTCACTAAAGAGGGTTTCAAAAAATTTATAAACATAAAATTCACAAGAAATTAAACACGAGATATTAAATTTTAAATAATTCCAATCAGTTCTACTATGAGGATTTTAGAGTGAATCCTCCTAACTCGTTGGTTTTGATGAAAACCGAAAGTAGACGAAGAATGCTCATGAAACTGAGTAAAAAATCAATGAAACCGCCTTAGATATCTTATAATATCATGATAAAGACGAAATATCATCATATTTGAAATCGAAAAATATTATATATACCCATAATAGGTGTGTATCAAAGAAACTGAGAGGAAAGAAGAAGTAGATCTAGGTAGATCTAAGAAAAGGAGACAAAAAAGGTGAAGACGAAGAACTTACCATGATGAATATTCTTCTAATCACTAAGAGAAGCCTTGGTATTGATTCCAAAACGTTTTTTATATTTTATACAACCTTAAATGGAGAATAATCTTGAGTTAGGATAAAAAAGGTGTTGTGCCCAAGTGCAGTGATTGCATTTGTTGTCAATAACTTGTCTTCGTGTGCCATCTGATGAAGTACATCTTGAAGATTGATGATTGAGGAAGCATAAAATCTGACGATTGTTGAGCTGATCTTTAAGTTCATGGAACTTGTATCCTGATGATAAAAAGTCACAACATAATTAGAAGACCATGCATTGTAGTGACAATGCATGAGGAGTTGAAGAAGATCCATCCACAAGTACTAAGTGGATGAAGTGAGCTGAAGAAGTCCATGCACTAACACTTAGTGCATGTGAATGTGAAGAAGAACCAAGATCTCTGATTAAATCAATGAAGCACATTGGAGATTTCATGTTGATTCAGGAGTTCGGTTGAAGATGAAGAACCTTCAAGAATTCCATTCTTAAATGATGATTATATGTTGAAGAAGGATGATGAATTCTAATGAAGAAGAAGAAATAAAGAAGAGGAAGAATGGCTTAGAAGAGGAGGAGGCATTTGGCATTTAGAATTGGTATTTTTCATGGAGGACTTTGTTTTTGACAAAGTCTTATTTGTTACTTTGCCAAAAAATATGCCAACCCCAAGGGCCAGCCTTAAGGGTTCAACCCAAGGCACATGTGGGACCAGGTCACCACGCCCAAGGGGATCCCATGGGGCCAGCCCAAGAGAGGCCGAGGCCACGCGGTGATGAAGCCCGCGCAGCGTGGGCGCAGGAGCGCGCCCGAAGGGTGCATAGTGGGCGCCAGTGGCGCGCCCGCAGGGAGCATAGTGGGCGCAGAGCGCGCCCGCAGGGAGAACACGGTGCGGGGCGGCACCGTGGAGGAGGAAGTTCAATTGCGGGGTTGAGGGAGCGGCTGGGTAATAAGCCGCGTGAAAAATGGCCGGCGTTTCGATGTGGGACGCGGATTTTCTCCGCGGGAGTGATCCTGGCCGCACGATTGATCGCGCGCCAGATCTGAGCCGCTCATCTAATCGCGCCGCTCCGGTTCAAATCCAGGCCGTCCGATGTCCTTCGTTCGCCCGATCGAACGGCTCCCGGTCCATCTCCTACCTCGAGCTCGACCGAGGCACCCGCGAGCAGCCGCTGAACCAGAGCCCTCCGAGCACCAGTTTTCGAGCTCCCGGCCATCATTGCTCGATCCGAAGACTCCATTGAGATCGTCTAAGCACAACGAACACATCCATGCTTTAAAATACACGTGCATGCAACAACTGGAGAAATTCGATGAAGGCCGAAGGCAAACGAAGTGCCGAGGCCACACGGTGTTCATGTTTTGCATGGGATGGATTAAACAGAGGCTTGCATGCGTTTTAAAATGCATGCACGTGGATAAAGGAGAAGGAGAAGAAGTCAGCGTTGTGCAGAGAGAAAGAACGAGATTCTCGGCCCGCATTTGAAGTTTTCAAAGAACCGAAAATCTCGGTGGATCAAGATTTATATCCCGCGGATGTTTTGAGGATTCCTCTGCCTATAAAAAGAGAGGACGAGACCTCTGGAAGTTTGCTGAAAAATTTGTGATCCGCGAGAGCCTTCTGCCTCGCGAAGAAAGAGCCACCGCGCAACTACCTTGCGCGGCTGTTGTTCTCGGTGCCACCCGAGGCCCGAAAGTGACCCCCTGCGCGCTATCCTTTGCGCGACAGGAAGAAGGGTGAGCATCACGAACTTGTGCGCCACCTCTGTGCACCGCTGCCCCCTGCGCGGTTTGCACTTGCGCGCCCGCGGTGCTTTGCACCTGTGGCTTGCGCGACCCACGGCCAGTGGCACATGCACGGCTGTGAAGAGAAGAACAGGGGCGCACCCCTTGCGCGACTCCTTTGAGTTTGCCTTGTGTGTGCTTAGTGGAGTGAAGGCCGTAGCCTTTGGTGGTTGTGCAAAACAAGAGGTGAAGGCCGAGACCACACTATGTGTGTGTGAGCTAAGTGCAAATTGAAGAACACCCTATGGGCAGTGGGTGTGTAAAGAGGAGGAAGGCAAGGCTTGCACTTTGTGTGTGCATTTGAAGAAGAAGGCCGCAGCCCTTATGTGGGTGCACATATTGAAGAACAAATTAAAGAACAATTTGTGTGTGTGCAAAACAAGAGGAAGAACCCGAGGCTTGGAAGTGAGAAAGCAGGCTTGCACCTTGTGTGCAAAGTGAAGAACACACCTTGAGTATGTGTGAAGTGAAGAGCCCGAGGCTTGTGAGTGTGCAAAGAAAGGAAGAGGACGAGGTTCGGCTTGTACCCATTGGAGTACATTCAAAATGAGTTGTGTATGTGTGCACAAGTGAAAAAGAGTGACAAAACATAAGAAGAAGAGGAGTACACACTTAAGTGTGTGAATGCAAAAGAACTGATCATTCTAAGTGATTGGTTTTTTGGTGAGCAAGACCAACGAGATCTTTTGAAGACTGTTGAAGCTACTTGGAGTTTTGATCAACACCTTTGAAGAAGTGAAGTGAAGCCATGATGAAGATGATGTTGTGGAGTTGGGGGGTTTAACCAACTTGTAATTGGGGAGTATAACCAATTACTGTGTAATCATCTTTTGGCATAGTGAAGAATCCGTGTTGGGGGGTGTAACCAACACAGCATGGAGTAGGTCTTTGTACCGAACCTTGTAAATCTCTGTGTTCTGTGCTCTCATTATTACTGCACCACTAAAAGAGTAGATCTAGGCTTTAACCAGCTGCAGAGGTTGAATTGATAATCGAAAGGGAACAATTCATAAAAAGAAAAAGTTATCACTGATTCACCCCTCCCCTCTCAGTGATCACACCCGATCCAGGCATTTCAAGTGGTATCAGAGCGAGGTTACCTCTGTAAGGATCTACTTCTGAGAAGATGGACAATCTGAATTCTGTTAATAGTAGGGGTGTTCCTACATTCGATGGAAAGAATTACCACAGCTGGAAGAATCGAATGTTACCCTACCTTCTATCTCTCGGCCTTGAAGTTAGAAATGCAGCCTTATTTGGATTCCCTCCTCATGCTGATGAAGCTGCTATGTCACCTACTGAGAAAAGAAATATGGAAGTTGATGGTAAAGCTCAAAATGCCATTCTTATGTCACTCTCAGAAAAGGTATACACAAAAGTCATGGGACTCAAGAATGCCAAAGAAATTTGGGACAAATTGGAGAGCAGTTATGAAGGCAACATGAAAGTCAAGGAAGCTAAATTACAAATTTGGAGAAGTCGGTTTGAAGATATTAAGATGGGAGAAGAAGAAAATATTGACGATTATTTCACAAGAGTCAATGAAATTGTCAGCAACATTCGAGGCTTTGGAGAAAAGTTGGAGGACTCAACTATTGTTAAAAAACTAATGAGAAACTTTCCTGACAGGTTTGATCCCAAAGTCTCCGCACTAGAAGACAGAGATGATCTCTCTCTTGATGAACTTCACAACATTCTCATTACATATGAAATGAGGAAGATTCCAGTATTCAAAAAGAAGATCAAGGATGAGATAGCTTTCGAGGCCATGAGACAACTCAAGATAAGAGATGACGAAGTCTTAGGATCAAATGAGTCGAACAATGAAGAAAAGGATGAAGATCTCAACAAGGTTATTTCTCTTTTATCTAAATGGTTTGGAAAAACTAAATTCAGGGGAAAAGGGAAATTACCATCGAGGTGTTTAAATTGCAATAACATCGGACACTTTGCTACTAACTGTCCTGAGAAAAGATCTAGTGCTCCGGAAGTTGAAGAAGATAAGTCACAAAATAAGAAATGGAGTAGATACCCAAGAGAAAGAAACAGATCTGGTGCAAGAAAGGAAAGGTTTATTCCAGGTGAAAGAAGAAGCTATGTTAGCAGAGAGGAAGAATCAGACTTCACTTCAGCCAGTCAATCAGAAGAAGAAACGAATTTTATGGCTCATGTGGAAAAAGGGTTTGACACATGCAGCAGTGAAGATGATGAAAATGAACGAACAGAGCTCGAACACATGTTGAAAGATGAACTAGTGGCTTGCCTTGAACAGAACACTAAACTCAAGAAAGAGAAGAGATTTTTACAAAAGGAAACCAAGAGGATGACTGAGGAGTTGGAAGAATGTATGAAGAAAGAGACAATGTACATTGATGAAATCAAGAGACACAAACTGAAGGTTGCTGAGCTGGACAAGATAGCAAAAGATCTTGAGGAGAAAATTCACCTCAAATAAGAAGAGCAATCAGTGACACATTCCAAGTGGATTGAAGCACAGAATAGCTTGACAAAGATGAGAGAAGACTTCAACAAGGCTGTTGAGGTCAAAGCAGAATCATCTCACACTGGTGCTCAGAGGCAGGTCGACTCACCACTCAGTAAATCTCAATTTACATCTGTTATTTCTAACTATGCAGGTTCAAAGATAAAATTGAGACAAACATGTCATAAACAAACCTGTTCAAAATCATCTTCAGTGGAAGAAATGAAATCCTCAGGAAGGACTACTCAAATCTTGGACAGGAAATTACAACATGACTCTTATCAACGGAAAAGGTCAAATTTTAGAGGCTACTGCTGGTGTTGTGGTGTGTTTGGTCATAAGGCCTATGCATGCTGGTATAACATGTCTCTTCCAATAATGAGGCATGAGTCAAGGGGGAGACATCCTGAAACCCAGAGTGTTGTGCAGAAAGTATCAAAACCTCCAATTCAGAACACATTTGACTGCCTAAGTGAAGCTTGTGGAAGATGTGACCAACAAGGTCATAAAGCTGATAAATGTATGACTACTCTTCCCGAACAAAAAGTCAAAGACATGAAAGGGAAAGGCATTCAGGAAACCAATGAAGAAATCACATGCTTTGCTGAAGTTGCTTCAAAAGTCAGCAGCAGAACCAAGTCATGGATTCTTGATAGTGGATGCTCATCACACATGACTGGTGATATAAAAATTCTAAACAACATAGAAAGTCATGAAGGAGGAACTGTGGTGGTTGGAAATAATTGTTCTCTAAAAATCAAGGGAGTTGGAAAGGCACTGGTTGAAACAAAAAATCTAAAATCCAATGATGTGTTATTTGTCGAAGGATTGAAACACAACCTGCTGAGTGTAAGGCAGTTATGTGATGATGGTCATGAAGTACTGTTCAATAAAGATTCATGCATCATCAAGAGCTCGAAGGATGGACAGATCATCACTCAAGGAAGAAGAACCACTGGAAACCTATTTCAAATTGAGGTCAAATCTGAATACACCAGTGATGAAGAGGAAGGTAATAAAAGTGGAAGGACATACAACCAATTGAAGAAACATACTGACACAGAAAATGTCCTGGGTGACCCACACTCCTCAGTAAGAACTAGAAGAATGTTGAGATTGGAAGATCAGACTGCACTGGTTTCTCAAGTTGAACCTCACACAGTGGCTGAAGCAGTTGAACAATGGATACAAGCTATGCCTACAGATAAATTTGTTGAGCTAAGGCTGAATCATCATGTTCAGCCTTCTCCTCTAACTTGAGGAAGAAGAAGGTCCCTCCTTATTCCCTAAATTTTTGTATTCTTGTACTTACATGCAGGGAATTGAAGGAGATGAGTGCATCCCCTGAGGGGGAGCATTGGTAGTTGAAGATGTGCAGGTTCCAGAAGCTCTATACTATGAGTATGGCTTTCATTCATCCCTTTGCATTTGTTGGCCAATAAGGGGGAGAAATCATCAGGCACACGACATTCTCTAAGTGTGCTTAGGAGTATTGACAACCAAATAAAAAGGGGGAGATTGTTGTGCCCAAGTGCAGTGATTGCATTTGTTGTCAATAACTTGTCTTCGTGTGCCATCTGATGAAGTACATCTTGAAGATTGATGATTGAGGAAGCATAAAATCTGACGATTGTTGAGCTGATCTTTAAGTTCATGGAACTTGTATCCTGATGATACAAAGTCACAACATAATTAGAAGACCATGCATTGTAGTGACAATGCATGAGGAGTTGAAGAAGATCCATCCACAAGTACTAAGTGGATGAAGTGAGCTGAAGAAGTCCATGCACTAACACTTAGTGCATGTGAATGTGAAGAAGAACCAAGATCTCTGATTAGATCAATGAAGCACATTGGAGATTTCATGTTGATTCAGGAGTTCAGTTGAAGATGAAGAACCTTCAAGAATTCCATTCTTAAATGATGATTATATGTTGAAGAAGGATGATGAATTCTAATGAAGAAGAAGAAATAAAGAAGAGGAAGAATGGCTTAGAAGAGGAGGAGGCATTTGGCATTTAGAATTGGTATTTTTCATGGAGGACTTTGTTTTTGACAAAGTCTTATTTGTTACTTTGCCAAAAAATATGCCAACCCCAAGGGCCAGCCTTAAGGGTTCAACCCAAGGCACATGTGGGACCAGGTCACCACGCCCAAGGGGATCCCATGGGGCCAGCCCAAGAGAGGCCGAGGCCACGCGGTGATGAAGCCCGCGCAGCGTGGGCGCAGGAGCGCGCCCGAAGGGTGCATAGTGGGCGCCAGTGGCGCGGCCGCAGGGAGCATAGTGGGCGCAGAGCGCGCCCGCAGGGAGAACACGGTGCGGGGCGGCACCGTGGAGGAGGAAGTTCAATTGCGGGGTTGAGGGAGCGGCTGGGTAATAAGCCGCGTGAAAAATGGCCGGCGTTTCGATGTGGGACGCGGATTTTCTCCGCGGGAGTGATCCTGGCCGCACGATTGATCGCGCGCCAGATCTGAGCCGCTCATCTAATCACGCTGCTCCGGTTCAAATCCAGGCCGTCCGATGTCCTTCGTTCGCCCGATCGAACGGCTCCCGGTCCATCTCCTACCTCGAGCTCGACCGAGGCACCCGCGATCAGCCGCTGAACCAGAGCCCTCCGAGCACCAGTTTTCGAGCTCCCGGCCATCATTTCTCGATCCAAAGACTCCATTGAGATCGTCTAAGCACAACGAACACATCCATGCTTTAAAATACACGTGCATGCAACAACTGGAGAAATTCGATGAAGGCCGAAGGCAAACGAAGTGCCGAGGCCACACGGTGTTCATGTTTTGCATGCGTTTTAAAATGCATGCACGTGGATAAAGGAGAAGGAGAAGAAGTCAGCGTTGTGCAGAGAGAAAGAATGAGATTCTCGGCCCGCATTTGAAGTTTTCAAAGAACCGAAAATCTCGGTGGATCAAGATTTATATCCCGCGGATGTTTTGAGGATTCCTCTGCCTATAAAAAGAGAGGCCGAGACCTCTGGAAGTTTGCTGAAAAATTTGTGATCCGCGAGAGCCTTCTGCCTCGCGAAGAAAGAGCCACCGCGCAACTACCTTGTGCGGCTGTTGTTCTCGGTGCCACCCGAGGCCCGAAAGTGACCCCCTGCGCGCTATCCTTTGCGCGACAGGAAGAAGGGTGAGCAGCACGAACTTGTGCGCCACCTCTGTGCACCGCTGCCCCCTGCGCGGTTTGCACTTGCGCGCCCGCGGTGCTTTGCACCTGTGGCTTGCGCGACCCACGGCCAGTGGCACATGCACGGTTGTGAAGAGAAGAACAGGGGCGCACCCCTTGCGCGACTCCTTTGAGTTTGCCTTGTGTGTGCTTAGTGGAGTGAAGGCCGTAGCCTTTGGTGGTTGTGCAAAACAAGAGGTGAAGGCCGAGACCACACTATGTGTGTGTGAGCTAAGTGCAAATTGAAGAACACCCTATGGGCAGTGGGTGTGTAAAGAGGAGGAAGGCAAGGCTTGCACTTTGTGTGTGCATTTGAAGAAGAAGGCCGCAGCCCTTATGTGGGTGCACATATTGAAGAACAAATTAAAGAACAATTTGTGTGTGTGCAAAACAAGAGGAAGAACCCGGGGCTTGGAAGTGAGAAAGTAGGCTTGCACATTGTGTGCAAAGTGAAGAACACACCTTGAGTATGTGTGAAGTGAAGAGCCCGAGGCTTGTGAGTGTGCAAAGAAAGGAAGAGGACGAGGTTCGGCTTGTACCCATTGGAGTACATTCAAAATGAGTTGTGTATGTGTGCACAAGTGAAAAAGAGTGACAAAACATAAGAAGAAGAGGAGTACACACTTAAGTGTGTGAATGCAAAAGAACTGATCATTCTAAGTGATTGGTTTTTTGGTGAGCAAGACCAACGAGATCTTTTGAAGACTGTTGAAGCTACTTGGAGTTTTGATCAACACCTTTGAATAAGTGAAGTGGAGCCATGATGAAGATGATGTTGTGGAGTTGGGGGGTTTAACCAACTTGTAATTGGGGGGTATAACCAATTACTGTGTAATCATCTTTTGGCATAGTGAAGAATCCGTGTTGGGGGGTGTAACCAACACGGCAAGGAGTAGGTCTTTGTACCGAACCTTGTAAATCTCTGTGTTCTGTGCTCTCATTATTACTGCACCACTAAAAGAGTAGATCTAGGCTTTAACCAGCTGCAGAGGTTGAATTGATAATCGAAAGGGAACAATTCATAAAAAGAAAAAGTTATCACTGATTCACCCCTCCCCTCTCAGTGATCACACCCGATCCAGGCATTTCAAAAGGATAAAAAATAGGGCATTAGTTTCAAAAATGTATGAGATACAGTTTTTAAGGATTTCACTTTGGCCTTGTGCATGGTTAGACAAACTGTGCACTAACCGTACATTAGATACTATCTGTGAATACCCTCACACAAACTTCTCAAATGGTCTCCATAACCATGTGCATACTATTCTAAAGCTATTATCCAACATCTTCCAAAGTGCACAATTTATCTTAGGATTTCCCCATAGTTTAGACAAATTGTGCACATCTCGTGCACTTCTCCTTTAGCCTAAAAAAATCAATGAAAGTTCCCCAAACTCTCCAAACCTTCACCCCTATAATTTATATACATTAAAATTATAAATAAATTGTTACATACCTAAAACCAAGGATACTAAATTCTCCCAACCAATGGTACTTCCATCCCTAGAAATTAGAAAACCAACCTTACCCAAAAAGAGTTTTGGGCATTGCTCTTTCATTTCCATCTCATGTTACCAGCCTCTTCTAGAATCTGACCATGTTTCCATAAACCCTTACTAGACTGATTCTTTTTCCACATATTAATTTATCATACCTATCCATTATCTGCACAGGGATATGTACCATAGAATCATCTGTCTCAAGGTGAATGTAATCCAATCCGATCACATGGTTCATATCAAGCCGATACTTTTTCAACTGAGATATTTGGAACACTTTATTCATCGAAATAAACAATGGTGGTAATTATAACTGATAAAAAAAGCTCTCTAACCCATTTCAGTATATCAAAATGGCCACTGTATTGAAGAGATAACTTTCCATACTTCCCAAAATAATGAATTCCATGGCAAGGAAAAATTCACAAGAATATATGATCACTCACTTCTAATGAAAATGATCTTTGATGATGATCCACATAAAATTTTCGATGACTCTAAGCCATATCAATTAGTCTCCTAATTAAATAAATCATTCCATAATTTCATGGACAAGGCTCGGTCCAACTAGTAATATTTCACCTATCTCCACCTAACAAAGTGGAGAAAAACTAGGATGCCCATAAAATGCTTCAAAAGTTTCCATATATATCAAGGATTGATAATTGTTATTATATGAAAACTCCACTAAGGGTATATCATCTTTCTATGAGCCACCAAAATCCATTATGCAAGCCTGAAACATGTCTTCCAAAGTCTGTATCTTCCTTTGGGATTGACCATCCGTCTAAGGATGATACGTCATACTCATAGTCAGTTGAGTGCTAAGGGCTTTCTATAAGGATTCCCAGAAACCAGATGTGAACCTTGGATCTCTGTTTGCGACTATTGAAAATGGTATATCATGTCTATTTACCACCTCTTAGATATAGATACTGGATAGGTAATCAACCATATAAGTTTCACAAATGAGGATGAAATGAGCCGAATTCAAGAGATGATCCACTATCACCCATATGGATTCATGTTTCCAAACTGTTCATAGTTGACTTGTAAAAAACCCATCACTATCTACACCCATTTCCACATAGGAATAGGTAAAGGTTGTAACATACATTCCGGTTGTTGATGCTTTGCCTTAACTTTCTAACAAGTTAAGCATTTTGAAACAAAGTCAGCCAACATGATTTTCATATTGTTCCACCATAACAATTCCTTCAATTCCTTATAAATATTATATAATTCAGGATGAACATCCCATCTGGAATGGTGTTAAGTAAGATAAAGTTTTTCGAGACAAGCCATAGGTACAACCATCTGATTCCTGAACCACAACACTGAACTCCCATCCAACCTCCAGCCCTTAATGGTCTCCCCACCATTGAGTTTTGACCAGGAATTAATAATCAAATGTGTGTGCCTCTTTGACCATCATTACCAAATTAGGAACCAAAAAAACGGAATATAAAACTACTACATCACCTCAATATTCACATTCCACATGCATGTTAGCTTGGACTGAAATCAACTTCCATTCATCTGAGGCTTCTTTTGCAAACTAAGTGTATGAATTTATTCTCAATGCATCACCCACTGATTTACCTTTTCCTATTGTATACATCAAGAAAAATTCAATCTTTTGGAGATACTATATCTATCTTTTTTTACTTAGATTCAAATATCGCTATGAGTAAATATGTTTTCAGC
This sequence comes from Viscum album, assembly GCA_963277665.1. Classification (NCBI taxonomy): domain Eukaryota; kingdom Viridiplantae; phylum Streptophyta; class Magnoliopsida; order Santalales; family Viscaceae; genus Viscum; species Viscum album. The sequence goes on along the minus strand of OY728120.1, from coordinate 1,079,989,971 downwards.
TCTTATGATATGTGAACATAGTAAATTTATCAGCAAAGAGATAGTGACACCATGTTTTCAAAGAATGGATGACTATATCAAACTCCAAATCTTGTGTTGGTTAATTCTTCTCATGCACCACATACCCCTATCTCAAAGCATCAAAATAGACCACATAATTCTATCCTGATTTTTGGAAAAATCCAGATAGGTGCTGATTTAAGATGAACTTTTAGCTCTTGAAAAGATTTTTGGAATTATTGCATCCACTAGAATGGAATGTTATTATTTTTCAAAGTTTTCATATACAATTATATTCATGAGAAGTCACGAACAAAAAATTGATAATAACCAGCTAGACTAAGAAAGGTTCATATCTCAAAGAAATTATTCAACGGTTTCTAGGAGATAATAGCTTCTATATTCTTTGGATTCATAGAAACACATTTTTTTAGAAATTATATGGTCAAGAAAACATACCTCTTGTATCCAAAAATTACACTTTGACAATTTTTCATACAAATGATGATCTCTCAAGATTCCCAAAATTGTCTCTAAGAGTTTCTCATGCTTGGCCCTTTTTCCTGAATACACTAATTTTTCATCCACAAGCACCACAACAAAAGAATCCAGATATATCTAAAATATCTAATTTATCAATTACATAAAGACTTATGGTACATTCATAAGGCCAAAATTAATGTCTACATATTCATAGTGACCTTATCTGCTTCTGAACGATGTCTTCAGAATATCTTCCTTATGAACTCACAATTGGTGATATCCTAATCGCAATTTAATTTTAGAGAACTATTGAGCTCCCCTAAATTGATCGAAAAGGTCATAAATGAATGGAAGTGGATATCTATTCTTTATTACAACTTATATAATCTTAAAATATTCAACACATAGCCTTAGAGTTCCATCCACTTTCTTCACAAACAAGACTGGTGCTGCCCATAGAGATGTGGTCGACCCCATGAAACATTTACTTTCAAGCTCTTCCAACTAAACTTTCAATTTCTTTAACTTTGTTGGTTCCATCCTATAAGATGAAAGGGAAATCAGAATGGTCTCTAAGAGGATATCAATCATAAATTCAACTTCTCTTATAGGTGGTAACCCTAAGAATTTTTTGGTAAATACATATGGAAATTAAACCATAATTAGTAGAAAAATGATATCCTCGATCTCTTATATTGATGCCAAGGTCAACGTTGTCGATTGGTAAGAGGTTATTCTCACTACTAGTGACAACAATCATGTTGCACCTATCTTTACAATCCTTTGTCTTATGAAGAGATGTTCAATGCCATCCTTAGTTGTAAAACTAACTATTCTTATATAATAGTTGATGTGAGCCTTGAACATTTTTGACAAATCCATACCTAGGATTACATCAAATACATATATTTCTAACACTAATAAGTCCCAATTCATATTAAATCCATCCATGGTTATAGAACATTATCTACACACAATGTCTCGACATTATCTTTTACTAAGATTAGTTTTAAGTTTTAATGCGAAGGGAATCATCTCAAGTTTTAAACATAGGAAATCAACATCATGAGAATAAATGAAGGGATGTGATGCACCAGTATCAAGCAACAGATGCATAAGGGTATATTTCAATATAATCATACCTCTCACCATAGTTGTTCAATCTTGATCACCCACAATCACCTATTTAGTTCCATAAAATTGGTTTGTTGTTGCACTCTACCCCTTTTTTCCCTACTGAGATATCCATTGTTGAGGAGTCATGTCATTCCTATAATAATAATGGATATCACTATTCTACTAATGATTCTGATTCAAGTGTCCTCACCCCACCGAATCCTACGATGCTTGTGACACCTGCGAATTTTCTCAATCACCTGACCTCGAAGCACTTTGAAAATACCGCTAAAGATACCCTATCTTCTTGTAGTTATGTAATGTTATAGTTTGTTATGTACACTCTTGCATAATGTGATCAAACAAATAACATTGGAAACATCCCACTTTTCTACTGGGTCATGGAGGATGGTTGACTAATTTAGACATTTGATTTTAATTCCCACTCCCACCATGGAAATAGGTGTTCGTCTTCCACTTGCTCTCAACATTCGAGTTACCACCATTTTCTCTCAGTATCATCAAAATTTATCCTCCAATAGTTCCTAAGATATCACATTCATCCACTATTACTTTTTTCACCATCTCTTTATAATTCATAATACAGAGCACTACAATCTTTGATCGAATGTCCAACCTTATCCCTGATTCAAAGAAGCATGCCTTCAAGGCCGCACTAACGAGAACATTAGGTGTGAAGCACACTAAATTTATGAATATAGCCACATACTCTATGACAGAGAGATTTCCATGCTTTAAGCTGATAAATTTCGTCATTATCTGGATCCTGAACCTATGAGGATAGAATTGTTTTTAAAAAAATCCTCGAAATCCTCCCAACTAAGACTATGATCTAGTATAGCGTGCACCTCTAGATTCCACCACTGACCTGAAAGATCCACAATCATATATATTTCAAGTTTAACTTTCAACTCTGATAGTGTGCCGATGATATCAAAGGTAATATTTATCATGTTCAGCCACACCTCTTCCTTTTCGGGTTTAGAATCACCCCAGAAGATGGGTGGATTTCTCTTCATGAAGTGGATGGATTGATCCACATGTTGTAGTTATCCCTCTAGCTCCCAATGTCCAAAGCATGAAATTATTGGATGATACTCTGAACTAACTCTTGGCTCACCTAGGTTTCAGGTGAAACCACATTCTCTATAGATTATTCAGGGTGGTTTCTATGACATCTAATGTGTTCCATTTTCTAAATAAACAATAAACACTATAAGTCTCACTCTTTAACAATTTTAGGCTTAGAATTTAAAATTCAATCACATCAAATTTCACACGTTGTTTTCTAAAAAAATCATTTCCAAGTTTAAACAATTTTCAAAAATCCATTCCTAATTTTGAAAAATAAACCATTTTCAAAATTCATCAACCCTTCTCTTTTAAAAATATTTCATTTGAAAAAAAATAAACATTTTTCCCAAATTTCTACCTCTTCGAAAAATCATAAATGTTTACTCAAAATGAATTATACAATACCCGTGGGAAGTCATTATTCTATAATGTATGTCATGATCGTCTCACTAGCTAAACCCATGATAATGAGATTCTAATATTCTATAAGTGTATCCAAAACACTTACGTACCCAACTCCCTAGTAACATGAATTTCAACATAAAATGGTTAGCTATGTATCTTTATGATCTACATTTAAATTCCCAAATATCCTACACATTTCTAAGATCACAACCCAAGGAATAGACAAGAACAAATTTCAACTCCATGACTAAGAAAACTGATGACTATTTATTCGAAAAGTAAAGGAACAAGCTGATACCACTTATCTCAAACAAGATTTTGGATAGAAAAAACTGATACCATTTTTAATGACCCACTTATTATCAGTATCTTGAGAATGTGATGAATCATTAATTAGCCTTAAAAGACATACCCAAGATGAAAAAGGATGGAAATAAATACTAAAGAGTTTCAAATAAATGTTGGGAATGATTTACCCTTCAAGAACTAAAACCATTAACCCAAAAACCATAACAAAAAAATCACAATAAGATGCATGAATAAATGAAATAATACTCAACCAATTCATTTATATAAAAAACACACCAATGTGTACTAAAATGGAAGACAAGTAACTATCGATGTAAATTGCAGAAGATAACTACAAGAAACTCCAAAACAACCACAAGACTCCATGATCCACAAACTCCATGCTTCAAAAATACCAAACATCCTAAGTATCACAAGGTGGTTTTAAATATGTGTGATACTTTTCCTTTACCTTGTCGTTGAAGAAAGAATTTGAAAAAGCACCAAAGTTACAAAGTAGGGTGAGTATAAAACTTATTAGGCTTTCCCCCAGGGCTTCCATGCTCATGCCACTAAGATAGAAAATTTCACAACATTTATATAAGCCCATTTATATAAAACAATTATGAAAAACAGTTTATAACAAAATATAAACAAGTACCAAAAACCATTATAACCAAGAGTAAACAAGATCTATCTTCAACCAATTTTACATGAAGTCCCATTTCTATAAAAACTACCAAACAAGGCTTTAAATCCATTTCTTAATATCCTTTGAGCCTAACCATTCCATGTTTCACAACACACATACATATGCATGCTTCGTTTTGACAGTTTCACACTCATGAGTGGTCTCTCATCGAATTACCTTGTGTCCCAGTGATGCATTCCCCACCCAGGGTCACACACCTTATACCTCAATTCTACACATCTCTTATCTAGGGGAATATCAAACATGAACTCACACAATCCATATATTCCAAAACCATTTCATAAAAACTGATTCAAACCATTTCATTAAAATTGTTCTTTTTATTGTAAACAATTAAACAAAAAAAATTCCAATCAACCATTCCATTTTAGAAAATCCTTTCCTTTTATGGAAATTATTTTAATAAAATCTAATTATAACAATTCCAAAAAAATCCCTTTTAAAATCTTCATTTTAATATCAAGAATCAAAGCACTTTATTCAAAGACACTTATTTTATATATTTCCACCATTTACCAAACTCTCACTAAAGAGGGTTTCCCAAAATTGATAAATATAAACATAACAATCAACTACACACAATATATTCAATTTTAAAGCATTACAATTAGTTCTAAAAATAGGAGTTCAGAGTCAATCCACCTACCTCGAAGGTTTTGATTAAAACCGAAAACAAATGAAGAATGCTCACGAAACCAGGTTATAATTCCACAAAACCACCATAGATCTATTATTCAATCTTGTTAAAGACCAAATATCAGCATATTTGGAATCCAAACTCTTATATCTACCCATAAAGGGCATAGATATGAGAAATCGATTATATAATAGAAGTATATCAAAGAAACCGACACAGAAACGGTAAAGAATGATCATTTCTTGCGATGAATCAGCTTCAACTCACCAAGATAAGCCTCTGAATTGATTCCAAAACGCATGGAAGAGTTTTTCAAACCATAAATGGAGAATAATACCAAGTTAGAGCTAAAAAGGAACAAAAATTAGCGAGTTACGGTAAAAAAACGTGTCAGATCCACTTTTTAAGGATCTCATTTTCGTCTCATGCATGGTTAGTTCATACATTTAAAAAAACTTTGTGCTAACTGTGTGTTAGATACTATTTGGTAATATCCTATCATGGCCTCCCAACACAGTCACCTTAACCATTCACACACCATGATGATTCTATTGTCCAACATCTCAAAAGTGAATGGTTTCACCAAGGATTTCCACAATACTTAGATAAACCATGCACAACCCCTAGGCTTCTCCTTTAGCCCAAAAACTCTTGGAAAGTACCCCAAACTCTCACATACATAACCCTTATACTTTATATATATGAAAAACATAAATAAAGTCTTACATACTAAAAATTCGGGGTACTAAATTAATGATGAACCCACAATATCACTTTTTTAGGATTGGAGATTAATTTATTAAACATATTGGATTTGGAAGATAGTTAAAGACAAATAGTTATACTTTTCAATATTTTATAGGCCTTATGATCATTTAAAATAATATTTTAGTTCTTTAGGCATAATATTTTTTTATTTTTAATTAATTTCTAGGAGTAAAGGTATGAATTAGAATTTGATCAGAGCACAACCAAAGGTTAGGATTGTTCATATTAAATTGAAACCTATCAAGTAAGAATATTTAATTATATTAGTATCTAGTAATATAATTACACAAAATTATTAGAATGGATTTGAAATAAAATGTTTTCCTAATACCTTAATTTTGGTTAAACTGATGGTCTTCTAAATCATCACAGGTTTACGACTTTAAGGCCTTCAACTTTCTATTGATCATTCACTTGTTTGTGATTCATGACCTAATTCATCCCTATAAATATTTATGTTTTTCCTCCAAATACATATTTTCACTTTCCACTAATGTTATCCTACATAGAATCCAAGTTACATTGTAGTCTATGTGACCTTTTTACTTCTGATTGTCTATTTTCTATAGGATGTTTTATGAACCCTTATCATGTTGTGGGATTTCAAATATAGTAAGTATCAAACAAAATATCTCGATGATCGAGTTTAAATTGTGGGGAAACAATTTAAATAAGGTGGGTAGAATGTGATTTCTCAAAAATCTAAAGTATTAACCTTATATTTGATAGCATGTATGGCATGAGACACCAAGTCTGTAATGTAATATAATATCCAGATACATTATTATATAATTACTATTTAAAATGTACTCAATATATTTCAATGCACGAAACAACAATTTAGATTGAATTAAATTCAAGATATACCATTATTCATAGCTTGTGCTACATGCAAGAGTTATCTTCTTTTATGGCTTCTGTTACATGCAAGATCGAGTTTCACCAAATAAAAATGTATTATTTAAATATTATTATTTAATATAATATGATATAAACTAGCCATTATTCTAGAGTTTATAAATATTATTAACTAAATTATGAACATTTATGGTTTATATAAATATAATATTAATTAATGGGTTACCAATTAATGAGAAATGAAAATAAGAACCAATTGGATATAAAAAAGAAATCTTATTATTTGTATGCTTTAAAAGGATTTTTTTCTTAATAAAAATAATTAATTAAAATTATTTAATTATTTTAATGAAATATATATTTTATATATTAAATAATATATTTTTTTGAATAATCTTTTATTTTTTATAGATATAAAATAATAACAAACTCTATTTTACAAATAAAAACATGTATTTTTTTAATAAGGAAATTTTCAACTTTTTTTGGAGAACACATTTGAAATATTAATTTTGAAACTTTATTTTGTTAAATATGTGAAAAAAAACTTCATATTTGAAATATAAAAATATTAATTAGGTTATGTTGAATTTTTTAAAAAAAAATTGAAACATTTTGTTTTTAAAAAAAATGTTAAAAAATCAAATTTTAGTTCCAAAATGCTTTGTTATATAATTTATTTATAAAGTTAAATTATAATTATAATTGTTTTTAAAGGTTAATTATATAATATTTTTATTAATTGATAAAATTTATTACATTGCAATCAATTTCACTTTTAAATTTATTATAAAAACATAACAAACTTTTGGATGTTTTTACAAAAAAAACTGACATTGTCGTCCAACCTGCAGGTCGAAATTTAAATTAATTTCTTCCAAACCTATTATTGGAATTTTGAAAAAAAAAGAATATTAAATATTTCTAATAATAATATTTTATAATTTATAATAATACCAAAAATGTCTTTGACAAAAAATATCAGTGAAGGTGATTAAAATTAATTACAATGATTAAGGATAAATTAAGCTTAATAAGGGACTAAATATTAATATTAAGGCCCAAAATGACCCATAAACTGGTACAAGAGATATTGGATGAACATATATCTACCCTATACTCTATTTTATCTAATTTGGAAAATTATTTTATCCACTTTCAATGTGAAAACGTGCATGGAATTTCTTTGTGAAAATATTACAAGAGTGCAACTCCTCCTCCACTATAAAAGGAAATCCTCTCCTACCATTTACATGCACCTCTCAAACCACATAGGTTCACAAATGTTATTCACAAATAGATTTAAAAAATACCTACCATATAAATTTAATCCTACCTTTGGGTAGAAACCCTTCCAAGGAAACCTTTTGGTACAAATCGAAATAAGTTACCCGATTAAGAGGTAACATATTCTCTCAAGATCTATAGTATCATTTCCATTATACACACCCTATAATATATTTTTTCCATGATTAAATATAAAGAAAAATATCCTACATATAATACAATTGTTTATTTTAAATTTTTAAACCTTCATTTGTACACACCTCAATTTAATGGGTAATGAACAAATTGTTTCTCTGTATGGTGAACTACTGCCTCCTGAAACGATGATCGTCCAGTTTTCCTTGACCACCTATCATGGTGGAAATTATGATAGAGACTATATTTATATATTCTATATATGATATTTATAATTTATTTATTCTTCTATAATTTTTATTTAGAACATACCTTTAATCTTTCCAACTTGTGTAAATATGATAATTTCGTTTGAGGAAGTGTGGTCTACGGCCCCCTCAAAGCGATGTGATTCATTCATAAAATACATGGAACGTATAAAGGATGGTTCAAATTAAGAATATGTGGACTAAAAACTCTGTATATTATTTTCATGATATAATTACCTTTATTAAGATAATATATATATATATATATATCAATTTCATTATTACCCTTCCACATACTTAAAAAGTGATAACGTTATTCGTGGATGTGTGGACTACCACCTCCTCGACATGATGTGATTCCTTTTCATCACAATAATTATATATTAATGAATATATGACTAAATAATATGGTATTTATGATATAATTATCATTGTATAAATAAATAATTCTACTTACCTTTTTTCTATAACGATCTTTGAAAAATAAGAACGTTACTCATGTGTACCTATGACCAACCGTCTCCATGATTTAAATGTTGATTCATTTTTTATAAACATATTTAATGATTTATCTTAAAAGAATATTTCATGTATAAATATGATAATTAATTCATGATTATTATTATAGAGATTTTATGTAGTGGGCCATTTGACCATAGTTGACGTACCAAAGTCGTTTTCAAACATACACTGAATTTTTTCAAAACAACTCACATAAATATAATTATGTAAGTAGTTGTATACAACATAGTAATAAGTGAAATAAAAGTAATGATAAACATGAAAAAATTTCTCAATAAAGTATAAAATTCACATAAGTTCATTATACAATATGTTAAAAGAATTTCACTAGAAAGGAAACACAAGGTAAGGTATTTTCGTCTCAATTTACATTCTATTGAGACTTAATTGTTTGTTATGAATCTAGTTTCTTTTATTTGGTATATATACTAACTTTTACATGTTATATCATGAATAAAATTATTCTCATGACATTATTAGTTTTTTAGTATTATTATTTCATGACGGTTTCATTTTAAAAATGTTCAATGTGTTATGGGACACTTTGTAATGTTTAAAGATTATTTTCCTCAAGACTAATAATGATGACCTTTCAATGGAATTTCCATTTGATGAAATTTTTTAACCATTATTCAATAAATATTTTCATTAATATCTGGTTATTCATGACCATTTATTATTATTAGTACCATTTTCCCACTCTTTGGTACTCCAAGTTTTCTATAAAATGATTTTTAGAAAACTCTAATTTATTTCTCTCTTTTTTTGGAGAACCTGTTTTATTCTAAATACCTTGTTTTATTAAATTGTTTTTAAAAATGTTTTTAAAATGATTCAGTAAAGAAATTTTTACCCATTTTTTCTTCTACCAATGTTTTCAAAGGAATCTTCTTGTCTCCTTCCACACAAGTCATTTTTCTAACGTTTAACCATGAAAAAAGGAATGTTCTTTTCACCGCATACAACTTGTACGGATTTAACCACTATAATTTCTGTAAATATTCCTTTTCTTGTTTAAAAGGGTACCTTTTAAGGAAAATATTTTCAAAAGTAATTTTTCAAAAATAAATTTTTTTTAAATGTTTTTTCATAATAAAAGTATATTTTCCTCATGAATCTTTTTAAAAGATAATTTTATAGTATTTATATTCATCAATAAAAAATTCTTATTTTTACTCCACTTGCGATATGTTGTATTTGTACAATCCCATTTCTCCCTCTAGATGGTTTTTAATTTATTTGGATAATGATAGTAGTAACATTAACTACCTTGATTTATTTGTTATTCTCCTTGAAATATTTAATCTTCAATGATCAATTAACATTTAATTTCACCTAAAATATCAATTTCATTTATCATGGATATTATTATTTCCACAACCATACACCTCTTTACATACAAAGTTTAATTTGAAAATATTTTCTTATTTGAGTAAATATTGCTAAATCTAAATTCATTGTTCAATATAGATATTTTTAAGGCATATTATTTAATAATTAAATTGATTAATCGATATAAATAATGATTTGGACTTGAAATTATGGGTGGATCCTAGTCATTATATAGCTCCTCAATGCATCGAAAGGTTCTCATGAGGAAAATATGTTTCACAAATTAAGCAGGATTTTATCCTTAGTTTTAAATTGTCTAGAGGATTTATCTTTATTTTATTGGTTTTCATGTGCCTGAGACATTAAATCTATTAAGAAATCAGTTATATGATATTAATTTCAGTTATTATTCATCCTTGATATTTTTCATCGACATATATTTGGATAAATTTCATTTTCAATTCATTGTTTAAATGGAATTTGTTTTAGTTTTATACCTTTCTATATAGATTTTTCCTTATATAATTATTTGAATGGCGTGTGATTTCAGATATTAACTTTCTATATTGTTTATGAAATTCCTTCTCAATTTATTGATTACATGGTATGAGTGTTCAGTTATTTACAATTACATGATTATTATTCCCATTGATTCATTCTTTATTCCTCTATACTTTACCCTTACTGATCATTTGATCTCACCCATATTATGTTTCATTCCCCAAGAATCTAGAAGCGTACTATGAAAGATATGTATGTAGTTCTGAGATAAAATAAAGTTATTCTCAAAGTTATTTATTTATAAATAAGAGAAAAAAAATATTTTGAAATTAGTGTATTCTTTTATCATGTATGTATATGGTTTACCAAGACTGTTAAACTCTCAGCCCTTTTGGATTTGATTCCTTGTAATCATGCAAATGTAATTGATAGCAGACACTGGCTCTGAGCTTTTTGGGGTCTGGGTGCTATAGGTTTAATAAAAATATATGATATTAATGAAATTTTTATGATATTAATGACATAATTATCTATTTGGAAATATAAAATATCATTTCCTTATTTCCATTTTAAACACTGAAAAAGTGATAACATTGTTCATAGACGTGTGGACTACCACCTCCTCGAGGAGATGTGATTATTCCTTTTTCATCACCACATCACAATAATGATATATATAAGTATATATAATTAATTAATATGGTATTCATGATATAATGGTCAATATATACAGATAAACATTACTTATCTTATATATATAATGATCATTGAAAAATGGAAATGTTACTCATGTGTATGTAAGGCTACTGTCTCCATCATCGTAACGTTGGTTCACTTTTCATTACCATCTTTCCAATTTGAATTTAAAATTCTAATTTATGTAAAAATGTGATAATTATTTCATGGTTACTAGTATGTATAAGGTTAAATAATGACCTCGTTGACCTTAATTGACCTATCAAATGTTAGTTTTGACACATAATCCAAATATGGTTAAAATGTCTAATTTAGACATTAATGATTGAGTAATTGTATATAAATTTTTTATAATTGAAATAAAAATTAATAATAAACTTGGAAAATGTTTTTAATAAATTAAATAATTATCATAAGTTTATTATTCAAGAATGTAGTGTAAAACCATGAAAAATCATACTTAGGGTAACTTATTTTCTTCTCACTATTTTCATCTCGGAGATAAATGTCATATTAAGCCCTTGCCTATTTTTTTGGATCATATAATTCCAATTTTCACATATTATATAATGAATTTTTTTATCATTATAGTATTTAAATTTGTAAATTAATGATCAATACTTTTTTTCAATTCAGTTGTTACCACAGTTGTAAGGGATTTTATCTCAATTTACATTCCCTTGAGACTTATTTGTTATAATGTACATAATTAATTTTATATGGTGTATATAATACCATATGACATGTTATATTATGAATATAATTTATTTAAGGATATTAAAAGTTTCAATTGATTTAATTATTTCATGGATCTCATGATTAAAAGGTTACTCAAGTAGTTAGGGGATTTATAGTGTCACTTTTATTTCTATGAGACTCGTTCCATTTTCCCAACTTATTTTTTCATGTGGTGTATATTATTACCATGAATGTATTTTACTATTCATATACATTAATGTATGGGGATTTACAATTTCTTTTTATGATCTAATTTACAAGGGGTTTATAGTTTCTATGTAACCAATGCGGTAATGTATTTTTGTCACAATTTTTCTTCTTTGATACATTTGTTATGTTATACATATAACATTTTTTATGAGGTGTATATACTTATCCTACGAAATTATATATCATGAATCTCCTTATTCTCATATTATTCCTAGTTTCAATTATTTTTATTCCTTTATGGGGATTATGAATCACATGTTTCAAAGTGTTATAGTACACTTTAGAATGTTTAAAGATTATTTTCTATATGAATTTTTTCCATGATATTTTAATGTTATTTTCATTAATAAATGTAAAAACCTATTTTAACTACTTATACTCCACAGGATATATTTTTTATTGATAACATCCTAATTATTTTCTTGGTGGATTAAATTTTTTTAAAAGATATTGTTATAGAACCCATTTCTTTTCAAAATGTTAACCATGTTTCAAATAGATTGCCATGTAACCCATTTCTTTTCCATGGGTTAATCTTGTGTCAAATATATTTTTATTGAACCATTTTTTTACATTGGTTTTTCATATGTCCAATATATTTTTATGGAACCCATTTATTTTCTATTGGTTAATGATGTTTCAAAGATATCATTATAGAACACATTCCTTTTCCATGGGATAATCAAGTTATGAAAGCGGATATTGGTTTTTCAAATGATTTTATGGTGAAATATAATATTTCATATGTCATAATTCTTAAATGGTACATGGAATAAAGAAAAATATTACCCAATTATATACATGTTTTCCTTATGTTTTATATGGGTTTATAATGTTTCTAATGATTGAGATTGATATCACATGGCTCATAATTATTTATTTTGATTATTATTTCATTTTCCATGTTTTCATTTTTAATGATCGAGGATTTTATTGGTATAGTTTCATTTATGTTTCAGTCATGAACTTTTATTATTTAATCATACCCTTATGAAATATGGTACTCATTGATGACATTTAATTGTTAATGTTTATGTTTACCCTTTCTGAACATCTGAGCTCATCCTTATTATTTTTCATTTTATGTAGGTTATAGTGAATGAGGTTGAATTAGTTATGACTAAAGGATATTTAATATAGATGATGATTATTTATTAATGTGAAATAGACAATATGGGTTAATTAAGAAAATTATCATTTAAATTCATGTGAATTATTTATGTAGGAGTTTTCCCAAATTCTATAAAACTATAAAACTAAAAGATCCTCCAAAATATAAGTTATCAAATTTTCCTTTTTTATTTTTTTAGGTTTAGATTAAAAATTGTGTCAAAGATATTGGTATCAAAGAGATAAATGTAAAGTTATGGAATTAATCATAGGATCCAGGGGTGTGGGTTCTGGGATATTATAGTTGGAATCAATGGTTAGTTTAGATAACCTTAGATATTAGGATGTTTTTATGTGAGGTTATCTTAAGAGTTATGGATACCATCATAATTATATAATATTAATGATGATAATAAATTAAAATTATTATACAACCTATTTGAGGTTGTTATGTATTAAAAATTTTGAGGTTTTAAATGACATGTTGAGATATGTTTTATTGGGTTGAATTATATATAAAACACAGGTTTAATGTGAAGTATTAAATTATTTTTTTAGAAATATGTTTCAAGGTATTTATAACCATTAGGGTTTATATAATCTTTGATATTTAGGAAATTATGGTAAAAAAATATTTATAGTATAGATGACAACATGATTGAAAAGTGATTTGGTGACTAAGTGACTAATGTTACTTCAAAAGAATATATCCATATTTTGGGATGGAAATCTAGACGGTATGAGATAAAACATGAGGTAAAAAACTATTTAATATTGAGGTTTTATATTTTATTTCATATATAGGGTTATGGAATTATTCCGGTTCACCTTTGTCTATTAGTATTGAATTTTGAAGATTATTTAATGAAGTTCTATTCATTTTGTGAATTATCTTACCATTTTATAATCATTTTTGGTTTAGTTAATGTTTAAGGATGGGAGGGATAAATTTTTATCCCTATTATGATCATGTAGTCCTTAAATTTTTAATTTAGTAATTTATGTGTTTAAAATTAATCTTGAATACTCATTGTTTGAATAAAATATGATATTTTGTGTTAAATTGACTGAACGATGAAATTCTACTCATCAAGTAAGTATATTTCCTTTTTTACCTCTTGATATAGATATTAAAATAATACATTAACATTAAGAAAAGTATTTTGAAATGAAATTTTATCCTATAACTATCCTTTATGGAGACATAAATGAACTTTTCCAAAATATTTGGTTTTTTTAATTTACTTATTTTTTACCACATTCTCTATCAATCACTATTAGTCCATGGGAAATATTTTCTCCTTCCAAATATATCTCTTAATTTCCCATAATGTTTCTCCTTATGTGTAATCCTAGTTATGCATATCTTCATGTGACCTTTTATGTTTCCAAATTTCCCTTTTATGTGATGTTTTTTTATTTCATTTGTATGATGTGGGTTTCAATAAAGTAATTCTAAAAATGTTAATCATTTTATAAAAAAGTTAAATTTCAAGGGAGAAATTCATTTTAAGTGGGGTAGGATGTAACATCTCATGATTTTATAGAATATATTCTTTAAAATTAATTTTAATTAATTAATATATTTGGTTACACATAATAGACTATTTATCTTTCATTATAAACAATGATATGTTTATCATGAATTTCATGTAACATGTAGTTTCATTGACAACTTGTGTTACAAGAAAGGTTGAGTCTCACCAGACACAAATATACTATTATTATGATTGTTACCACATACCCATTGGAATGGAAAGAATTAATAAGATTAAATAAAATATTATAATATTTTTTTCACATGTTTATATAATTAATTCATTGGTGATCAATTAATTAGAAATGAAAATAAAAACAAGTTGAATATAAAGGATGGGTTAAAAATACTATTTTTAAGCACACAAATGTGTTTAACCTTAATGAATGTAATTAACTACGATTAGTGAAATTTATATTTTATATATTCATTTAATTTTTTTTCAATTCATCCAATATGTTTTATCAACATAAAATAATAATAAATCTAATTTCATACATAAAAAACTATATTTTTAGAAAAGGTGATTTTTCTTCCTTTTAATGGAAAACTTGTTTTAAAACTAAATTACAACAATTTTATAAATTTTATATGAAAAAATATTATTATTTTTTAAAATCTGAATATAAAAATTTACTTGGGTGAATTTTTGGTATTTTTTTGAGAACTTTCAATTTTGATGAATAGTGAAAAATATTGGTTTTAATTGAAAATTGATTTTTCATCTAAATAATTTATAGTATTAAATTATATTTAAAATTGTTTTTATTGTATAATTAGATAAATTTTATATTATTTAACCCAATTTATTTCATTATAATTATTTTTATATTAATTTTAGATATAAAAACATAGTAGATTTTTTGGACATTTTCACATTAAAACCCCCACTTTCCCGTCACATCAATGACATTAGTTTTAAATTTATTTTTTCCACTTATGTGAATTAAATTTGGAAAAAATGGATATATTTATTGTGAATCATAAAAATATATATATTTTACTAAGTTTAACATAATTTTTTTAACAAAAACATTACTAAAATCAATTATAATTAATTAACATGATTACAGATAAAAGGGGGTTTTGCGCATTACACGCATTTGTATTAAAATTAATTTTACACACAAATTGGATTTATATTTAATTAATTGTATTTAAAATTAATAATTAGTAGGTATTAAATATATAATAAATCTATTTTTAATTATATTCTTAAAGAATATATTACCAAGGTAAATAAAAAGGTACAAGTTTCCTTAGTAAAAACTATAATTATGAAATGGAGTTAACTTAAAGACAAAATAAAAAATATAAAAATTATTTTAATTTTTTGTGGAGTAAGTTTTAATCGAAAAAGAATCCCATAAAATCTATTATTTTTTATTTTGGGAGAACGTGATGTAAGGGATACCTCTAAATAGCGTTTACCTTTTTGTATTTACAAGAACACGACTACTCCTCCTCTACCAAAGGTAACATAATATCCACCATTATTCACAACTATAAATTATTTTTGATCATAAAAAACCTTAAAAACTAACTCCCAACATACCTCCTCTCATAATATATGGCTCACATTGGGTAGAAAGAAAGTCAAGGATGTCATTTGGTGCAAACCAAAAGAAGTTATCAGAAGAAGTGGTAGCATTCTTCAACAATTTTTTTTGTTTTATTTCATTCTCCACCCTCTAAATTATTATTATTCCATGATTAGAAAATTAAATAACTATGATAAATATACTTAGATTTTTTTTATGATAATGTTTTGACCTAAACCTACTCAAACATCTTAAAATGGGTAACAAAATTGTTGTTTGTGTGTACAATGGACTATCGCCTCCCGAAATGATGTCGTTCATTTTTTCCATTACCACCTCCCATGGTTGGGAATTATGAAATAAATAATATTTTTTGTATGATATATATTATATTTATAATATATTTATATTTTTTTAGTTATTATATAACTCATATCTTAATGGTCTCTATTTTTTGGAAATATGATAACATCATTTGTGGATGTGTGGACTACGACCTCGTCAAAGTGATGTGATTCGTTCATGTTGTACATGGAATGTATTAAGGATGATTTTAATAAAAATATTTTATATAAATTAAATATTTTATATATTAATGACATAATAAAATATCTATACATATAATATATTATTTTATTCTTCCCATTTTATACACTAAAAAGTAATAATGTCATTCACGGATATGTGGAATACCGTTTCCTCGAAGCGATGTGATTCTTACTTTTTCATCAAAAAATAAATATAATTATATATATAATTAAATAATATGATATTTATTATATAATAGTCATTCTATAAATATAAACGTTACTCTAATTTATTCAATAATGATCATTAGAAAATGGGAACATTACTCATGTGTACGTATGACCTACTATATCCATAATCATAACATTGATTCATTTTTCATAACCATAATTCCTATTTTATTTTAAAAATATAATTGATGTAAAAATATGATAATTATTTCATTTTTATTATTCTATAGGTATTTAAATAATGAACTTATTTATGTTATTCGACCTATCAAAGTTAGTTTTGACACATAAGCTGAATATGGTCAAAACATAAGACCTAAAAATAATTGATTATGTAGTTTTATATAATATTTTCATAAGTTAAGTGTATAAAAAATAAAATTGGAAAACTTTTTAATATAAATAAATAATTATCAAAAGTTTATTATTCAGGAAGATAGTGTACAATCATGAAAAATCTGACTCAAGGTAAGGGAGGTTCATCTCACTTTTTAAATCTGTGAGATAAACATCATATTCACCACTGACTAATTCTGTACAGAGAAAATAATACTCATATATATATATTATATCATGAATTATTTTATGTTAATGGTATTTAAATGTTTCAATTTATTATTATTATTTTTTGGTTTCTAATTCAGATATTACCATTGTTGCAAGGGGTTTCCTCTGAATTTACATTCCATTGAGACTTATTTTTTATTATGCACCTAATTAGTTTTATAAGGTGAATATAATGACCTATGCCATTTTATATCGTAAATTTAATTTATTTAATGTTATTTAAAGTTTCAATTGAAGTTATTATTTCATGTATCTCATGATTATAAATTTACTCAGTTAGTAAAGTGATTTCATATCTAACTTTTATTTCTATGAGATTTATGCCATATTCACCACTTATTTTGTTGTGTAGTGTATATAATTACCATGAATGTATTTTATGATTATTATACTTTAATTCATAGTGATTTACATATCCATGTTATTATATATCATACATGGGGTTTACGTTTTTAAGGTTATCAAAGCAAAAATAGATTTTTGTCACCATTTTCCTTTTTTGAGCCATTTGTTATGTTTCAAACCTAACTTATTTTATGAGTTTTATATAATTATAAAATGACATGATATATCATGAATATCATTATTTTAGTAATAATAAAAGTTTCATCTAAGGTTATTTCTTCATGAGGCTCATGATTCAAATGTTTCAAAGTGGTTTGGGACACTTTAGAATATTTAAAGATTACTTTCCTCAATAATGTTCCTAAGGGTATTTTAATGCGATTTCCATTTTTATATGAAAAATAAACATTATGTTACTTATCCTATACTAGGAATATTTTGTATTGATACCATCCTCATTATTTTTGGCATGGATTAAGATTATTTTTAATATATTTTCATAGAACCCATTTCTTTTCCATCGGTTGACCATGTTTCCAAGAGATTTTTGTGGAACCCAATTATTTTCCATGTGTTAATCATGTGTTAATGGTATTTTTACGAATCCATTTCTTTCATGGGTTAGCCATTTTTAATTATATTTTTTTGGAACCCATTTATTATATATGGTTTAATCATTCTTCAAATAGATTATTATAGAACCTATTTCTTTTCTATATGTTAATCATGTTTTGAAAGGGGTTATTGATTGTTCTAATGAGTTTAGGATGAAATGGAATATTTTATGTGTAATTATTTTTCAAGGATACATGGAAAAACATGGGGGTGGTTCCATGATAAACTAATGGAAGATGGTTATTTTATTAACCAATGATAGGTGGTTACGTGATAAACCAATGATGGGTGGTTATTTGATAAAGCAATGATGGGTGGTTCCATAACAGCCCTCTAATGTATTAGGTATGTAAGTCCACTATAAAGTTATTCCATTAATAAGAGTGATTGTAATAGTGAAATGAGAATGATTTCATAAGTATGTACAAGTTTTTATTTAAGTTTTCTATGGGTTTATAATGTTTCTAATGATCAATATTCATATCGCATGGATCATGATTTTGGATTCTAATGTCTGTTAAATTTACCATGTTTTCATATTTAAGGATTAATATTTTTTGGGTATGAGTTCCTTTATGATTTTTTCATTCAGATTGATTATTTCATCACACCGTTATACACTCTTATGATTATTGATGACATTGAATTGTTAATTCTTACGTTTACCCTTGCAAAGCATCTGATCTCACCCCTATTATGTTTTATTTTTCATAGGGTTTAAATAATGATATTGAATGAGTTGTGTCTATAAGGGATTTCATATAGATGTTGATGATGTATTAATGTGAAAAATAAATTATGGGCTAAGTAGGAGAAATTATTATTTAAATTAATGTGAATTGTTTATATAGGAATTTTTCCTAATTAAATAAAACTTTAAAACTAAAATGTCTTGTAAAATTTAATTGATCTATGTTTAAGTTTTGATGTTGTAAGTTTTAAATGAAAAATGTGTGTCACGATTATTGGAGTCTAAAATAGGAATGTAAAGTTATGGAATTTAGAATAGAGTTTGAGATTGTGGGTTCAGGGTTATTTTGAAGAAAAATAATGGAATAATTTGATTATATCCATATTAAAGTATCTGTAACACCGAAGGATGTTATCTTATATAGGAAATGATTTTGAAAGATCACTTGGATTGTTTTTTTAGGAAAATAGCCATTACAGATTGAAAAAAACTTTTAAAAGCATAAAATAATTTCAAAATAGTTTTTATTTAAAATAAAATTAGAATCATATAATGGAAGATTTAAAAATCATTTAAAAAAACTCTTAAGTAAGATACATCTTCAATTTTAAAAACTTTATTTATAATCTAATAATTCCATAATATTAGATAGAATATTTTATTTGAAAATTATTCAAAAAATTATAAGGGAATCTTGAAATTATTGAGTGGTCATGAAATTGGGGGAAACTATTCATTACATATATGTTAAAACAATAATTCCTTTAACATTTTTGGTAAAATTCAAAGAGTCCCAGTTTTTTGAAAATGACTTGACGATTCCTCTTAAAAAAATTATAAAAAAACAATCGACGTAAAAATTGTCATTAAAAATTCATAGAGGAACATTAAAACATTTTATAAAATATTTCTAGTCAACAATTATATATAATAAAAAGTTGTTTTGTTCAAAGAGAGAAATAATTTCAGTTTTCTTTAAAAACACTATTTTGGAATCTCGAGGGTATAAATAGATAGAAAGGAAAGGAAAATATGGATTATCAAGAAATAAATAGAGGATAAGAAAATTAATGAGTTTATTGAGAGATAAATCTTGACATTTTACCACTATAAAAATAGACATAAACAATCCTAATAAATAATGATATTGTATAATAAAACTACCACCACCTCGGTAATTTGGAATCATATGAACCATGAAGGAATCAAATTAAATGAAACATAAATATCATGATAATAAATAAATTCATTATATTACTTGTCAAAGAGGGTG
Source organism: Viscum album (assembly GCA_963277665.1). Lineage (NCBI taxonomy): Eukaryota > Viridiplantae > Streptophyta > Magnoliopsida > Santalales > Viscaceae > Viscum > Viscum album. The sequence continues at coordinate 1,079,969,503 of OY728120.1, read as the reverse complement.
TATATAAACCTCATAAAATAATATAGGTATATAACATAATTTATTTCCTATAGAATACAAATTTATATAAAAATCCCTTACCATATTAGAAAATTTGAAATCGTAACCCCATGAATGATAGATCCTTAAATGAAGATGTAAATCCCATAATTTTATAGATGAGAATAAGAAAATACATTCATCGGAAGTCTATGTAAGAAAATAAAATAAAAAAATGGTAAATATGGAATTTATAACACAAAAAATAAAATTGATCTGGAAATCTGTTTCTATAAGTCTCAACTTCAATCATACGCGTTCGAACCTCCTCTTATCCGAACAACCTCCTTCGATATGCACCAAAAGGATTAATAGGATGGATTTATAATCATAATAAGGTTTCTAGTTCATGCGTAATGAATTAGGAAGTTATTTTTGTTGGTATTATCTAAGGAGAATATATCTGAAGGTTTGAAGAGGAGAGGATAGGGGGTGGCCCTTTATAAGTGAGGTGAGTGGCACACTTGTAATTTTTGAAAAGAAAAATGTGTACCAATGTTTTTCACATTCCAAAAGGATCCAAAATGGTAAATTATTTAAAATTATAGATTTTAATAATAAATTTTTTCCATCCAATGGGTATTTTAAAAGTTTCTAGGTCGTTTTACTATTATCATTATAGTTTAACCCCTGATAAACTCGATTTAACCTTCAACGCTATAATTAATTTTTACAGGTTTTTACAATTCATTTTGATAAAAAATTAATTTAAAGTTATTATATAATATAAATTATTCTTATAAATAATATGGAACCCATTTTATCAAATTATATACACAAAATTCTCAAATTTTGAATTAAAATTTATCCCACAGATGCGACGAAAATTAAGTTTTTTCCCAAGAGAAAATGTTTTAAAGTCTAAAATTTTTTAATAAGAAAAATAAATATGAAATTGATTAAAATGAACTAAATTGGATTAATAGATATAAAATTTACTTATATTTACTTTTAAAACCATAATAAAATAAAATTTATCTTGTAAATTTTTTATTGAAAAGATTTTGTTAAATAAAAAATAATATTTTTAACTATTCATTGAAAAAAGTTTATTTTTAGAAAATTATTTAAAATTCACCACAATATAATTCTAAAATTATGATTTAAAATATTATGTCTATTTTTTAACATAATTTTATTAAAATTTGAAGAAAAAATAATTTTAAAATAAGTTTGTAAAATGTTTGAAAACTATTTTTTAGAAAAATTCAATTTATATGCATAAAATTGGATTTATTATTATATCTTGTATAAAACACAAAAGTGGAATTTTAAATATTTAATTGAATATATAATATATAAATAATATTAAAATAAATCACTAAAATTGATTTGTTTAATTTATTGAGGTAAAACACATTTTTTCAGAGAAAAATATTTTTTCAGAAAATGATTTTCCTTATTTTTAAATGTTTCTTATTTTCATTTATAATTAATTAGTTACCAAATAATTAATTTTATAAACATATATAAACCATATATATTTATAATTTAGTTAATCCTAGTCAAACCTTCCATTCCAATAACTAGGTGATAACTATCATATTGAATAATAATATTTTAGTATTATATCATGTTACATTAAAGTCGGGTGTTACGTGTAGTGCTAGCTATTAGAGAAATTAAAATTATTTGAAAAAAATTATTTCATTTAATCATGAGGTGTAAAATTCTACCCCTCATAAAATTAATTTCACTCTCAAAATTTTTTACTCCAATAAAACCAAATGAGGATACTTCTACCTCATTACATCCTTCGGCTGGTTGTTTTTCAATTAAACTATGAATAGTTGAGTGGTACTGTTTCATAGAAAATTATCTATATGATCCGGAATCTCACTATATTTTTTCTTATAATATATATCATTCTCTAGGGATAGGACCTATTAGTTTAGTATATATGAAAGATCATGTATTCAGTTCCTCGGGAGATATAAATAAAGCACATCATGAACTTGAGAGAGTTTTTTTTTAAGTTCCAATCGATAGGATACCATATAATTATGATAAATAATTTTAAAGAGAAAAATATAAATATTTCTTTTCTTTTATTTATATTATAATGAAATTTTCATCCTTTTATTATTCTTTTATAAACATCTACTTCATCTCTTACTCTAAGAAATAAAGATGAATTTTTTATTCCTAAAGTACTAAGGGATCAAAAGATCTCTAATAGAATGATAAGTTATTCCTTATATCTCTATTTATTATCATAAAACAATAGTGAAAAAAATTTATTCAATATGCTTAAATATTCATATAGTTAATTAATACTTTAATCTATAAAAGATAACCCAATGTTCAACTTAAACCATTCCTTAAATGCATAACCTTATGACCCTTCAAAAATTAAAAAATTGAAAATGACTTCACTAAATTTCCTAAAAGAAACATAACCTAAAATAAAAAAATATCATTAAGTAGATTTTAATAGTCAAATACTAATTATGTTAATACATTGGTGATATATTATACTAAATCATGGTAATAACCATAGTTACAATAAAATCTAAATGAAAATATACATGCTTCTTCATTCCTTAAATAAAACCATATAGTGTTGAATACATTCCATAGATCAAAAAATGATACAAACTCCATCAATGATAACATATACCACATTTTCAATATATCGTTAATCTGTTATAGAGTCAATAGTACTATCCTTATTACTATATCTATATCAATTATTTCTTTATCTAATTTAGAAAATGTTTTATAAACATCAGGAACATATTAATTGTTATCTACCCTTAATCATGTGTTTTCTATAGAATATCACCATTAAATTAAAACACTTTTCTAGGTCATTGACACTATTCAATATATTCTTGAAAATACTTAATTAAAAGCTTCTATAGACCAATAAATATATATTTTATGATTTATAGAAAATAATTCTTGAATTTCCCAAAACACTTTAATAATCCCACTTAATTCTCAAATGATTTACTAGGATTCATAATCTTATTCTTTATTACCTATTTTCTTAATAAGAGATATGAAACATGTATAAACATTAATTAACCTCAATTTAATTATGCTTATCACAGATAACATTAAAATACTTTTAGAGCATTCCATACCTTTCATATACAGTTCATGGTCTGTTCTTCATTGGTAGTATAACCATTACACGTACCACCTTTCAAATTATCTTCATGAGATTTCCCCTTGGAAAATGATTTGTATAATATCCATACATTCAAAATTTATGAAATTCAACCATTAATGATTCATTAGTGAAACCATTATTATCAACCATTTTATTATCTAATATTTTCATTTTTTCCTCAGTAATTACATTCTTTGTGTCATTATTTTTCACACTCAAAATATCTTTTTGTCCCTTTGAGACATCCCCTTATATTCTTCTTCGTATATTCACAACTTATAGGAAATTGAGTCTTCTTTTATCTATGGTATCCACCACCTGGTCTCTCAAAAACTCTATCATTCTCTTTTTTTAATGAGTCTGAGAGTTGGTTAAGATACATGTTGTTAATCATATATAGTGATAAATTAAATGGAATAATTAAAATATCATTCACTATTTTCATAACCCCATTTGGGTTCTCATAAAACATTTATCCATCACATTCAATGTTAACCCAGTTCCGAATGGTTCCCTCCATTTAATAAAAACCAAAATTAATAGCATGACAAATAGTAATAATAGTAGGAAACCATATAATCATGAAAAAACACTTATAGGGTGTCTAAATATAGACACCTAATTTTCAATATATGATACATTAGTCTTAACCTAGGTAATTATTTAAATACTTTATGATGTTTTATAAAGTGTTCATGAATCACAAAAGCATATACCCCATGAGTGTCAAACTAGGTGCCCAGTATGGCTCATTTTTATATACCAAGTAACACTCAAGTCAAGCCCAACATTAATTTTTTGAGTATTTATCCCTAGGAAAATCTATGCGAAAACCACACCCATATATAGTATACAGAAAGGGATTTAATTTCACAGAAACTACTCACTCTATCCTATAAAAATATTCTAATTTATTTCCATATAACTTGAATTATCATTAGAATTGTCCTTATATATATCTATAGAGATTCCACTAACATTTTCTCATCCTAGTTTCCAAGGGTTAATTAAAAATTTACTCTGATACCAACTGTAGAGACCCAAACATATCATATATAAATATTAAATAATTTTATATGAATATTCAATAAATTTCAAAAATACATAACTGTAGACAATGTAGGTATAATTTTTTGGAGACTAGATACACTATTTTCTTATTTCATGAAATATCATCAATATCTCCCATAAAGATCTTCTCAATTAGTACTCTTCATAGACATACCCTACTTAAAACATTTATTCATAACATGTGGAAAATAAACATAATACAGCGTGTAATCATGTGCTCAATAAGTGTAAACAAGGGAGATATAAATATAATAATTGTATAAGGATTTGAGAATGTGATAATAAAATTTTAAAACCATACCCTACATATCATAGTTCATAGACATGAGACATGAAATTAATATTGGAATTTCATAAGATATGAATCATAATGGAATAAAATAATATAAGAAAAATTATGAATAAAACAAGGATTTTTGGCATATATGTAAGAATAGAAAATATAATGTGAAGGCTATCTACAAAGATATTAAAAACAGTTTAGGCTTTGGAAAGCCACAAATGAACCTGCTTTGGTTATGGGATAACCTCCCATGTACCCAATTTCAAACTTTAGATAACCTCTAATATATCCTCTTTAAGGATTGGGATAACCTCCCATTTTCCATTTGATATTATATAACATTAATAATTACCCAATGCATTAGAGGAAGATATATGTCACACCCATATTTGGTTATAATATTACTAACTACCTTGGTTATAATTTAACCACTATCACATAATGAAAACCATACATAAGTGTACCACAAGGTCATAAATCATTCATAATATCAATACAATTGAAAATAAATGAAATTTATAATACATTTATCATATCATAATCCTTGACAATAATTGGGGTTCATGAAGTATTAATCGTGATAGAACCCATGAAAATAAATGGTATTCATGAAAAAATTTATCATAGAATCACTCAAGGAAAATAAATGGGTTTCCTAAAAAATATTCATAATAAAAATAAAAAATCCATAGAAATAATAATAATTTCATCCTTGTATCATATCCCTTTTAAAATATATTAAGAATAAATGGATGTCATCTCAGATAGAAACCGATTTCAAATGATCATTTAAAAAAATTCTTGGGGAAAATATCCTTTTCACTTTTAAAAACATTTTTTTAAAACATAAAAAAATTTCAAAAGCAATTTATTTGAATATAACCTTATAAATATATAAATAATTGTTTTAAAATTCATTTAACACATTTCTTGGGTAAATTACCTTTTCACTTTGAAATCATTTATTTAAAATAGAATAAATGCTCAAATATTAAGGAAAATAGTTTATTTTAAAATAATGACGAAAATTGTAAATTAATCCTGATCTAATTGAACAGTAATGATAGCATGAAATATTTTTCATTATATATACATTAAAAAAATATTCCTTTCACATTTTTTGTAAAATAAAAATGGTTTTTTTCGAAAATATGTGGAGATTCATTTAAAAAAATTATAAAAAATCCAAAAAGTGGTAAAATAGACTTCAAACAATCATTTAGAAGCATTAATATTTTTTAAAAAAAAATTTATAAAACATGGAAATGTAATAAACTGTGTTTTCAACCAAATATAGAAATAAAGTTATTTTTCTTGAGAAAAATTATTTTGGAATCTTGGGTGTATAAAAAATGAAAATGAATTGAAAACATTTATTCTCAAGAAATAACTAAATTAGAACAAAATTAATTAGTTTATCAAGAAATAGATCATAATATTTCATCATCATGAGTATAAACATAAACAATATTGAAAAAAATGTGATTTTATCCTAAAACCCTTACAACTTTGGTGACATTTAATCATAAACCCCATGAAGAAATCACATTAAATGAAACATAAAATATCATGAGAATAAATAAATATATGATAATACATTTAATAGGGGATGTATATTAAAATAATAAAATAATATAGGTGAAAAAACATAATTTATTCACCAAATATGACAAATTGAGTCAAAAATACCTTACCACCTTGGTAACTTTTTAAACTGTAACCCCATAAAAGAGTTATACTCAGATGAATATGTACATCCCCATAATTTTCAGGATAAGAATTATCAAATAAATTAAAAGGTATTTTATATTCCACATAATTGAAACACATGGTTAATATGGAATTTAAATCATAGGAAATACAATTAATTTGGAAATCCCTTACCATAAGTCTTGTTATCCTTCAAACATTTTAAAACTACCTCTTCCTTAGAGAACCACTTTTGGTATGTGCCAAAATACTTCATAAGATAGTTTTATAGTAAAAATAATGTCTCTCATTCATCAGGATGGAATTGAATAAGATATTTGTGTAGGAATTGGACAAAAAAAAGGCTTCGAAGGTGTTAAGATAAGAGGAGAGGGGGTGACCTTCTATAAGTTAGGTGAGTGACAAACTTGTAATTTCAGAAAAGAAAATGGTGTACCCTTGTTTTTCACCAACCAAAATATCAAAAAATCATAAATTTTCAAACCTAAGAGGTTACTAGCTCTAAATATTTCAATAAAAAGTGTTTTCTAAAGGTTCCCATCTCATTTACCCCTTATATTTTTAGTTTACACCCCCGGTAAACCAGTTTTATCCTTAACCACAATAATTAATTTTTACTGTTCATTTTGAAAAAAAAATTAATTTGAAGTTATTATATATTATAAATAATTATTATTACAAATATGGAATAAATTTTTAAAAATTATATTCACTTCATTGGAAAAATTAAAATTAAAATTAACCTAACAGACACTATGAAAAAGTGATTTTCAATGGAGAAAATGTTCAAAACTCAAAAAAGTTTATATTTCAAAATTAAATATGAAATTGATTAATATGATATAAATTTTATTAATAGATATATAATTTGTCTAATTTTACTTTTAAAACCATATTATAAGAATATCTTGTAAATTCTTTGAACAAAATGGATGTTTTTAAAAAAATGAGTATTTTCACTTTTCACTAAAAAATTTATCTTCTAAAAAAATTATGAAGAATTAACCACAATATAATTATGAAATTATGATCTCAAAATTTAATTTTAAATTTTCAAATAAATTTTATAAAATTTTTAAATATTAATTCTAATTTAAGTGAACAAAATGTGAAAAAAACTATGTTTTTTAAAAAATATTGTTTTTAAGCATAAAATTAGATTTATTCTTATCTCTTTTCTATAAAACACATAATATGAATGTTAAAATTTTTATTTAATATATAATATATAAATTAAATTAAATTCTATTCACCATAATTTATTTTCCTAATTTATTGAGGTAAAATGTAATGGTGCATAGAAAACAAGTTTTTCAAAAAAATATTTTCTTTATTTTCAATCGGTTCTTTTTTTCATTTATAATTAATTGGTCAAACAATTATTAATTTTATATAAATTTTTAAACCATATATTTTAATAATTTAGTTAATCTTATTAATACCGATCATTTTAATGGCTAGGTGGTAATGATCGTATTAAATAATACTATTTTAGTAGTATGATTCATTTCTCTAAAACTATGTGTTTCCTATAGTGAATGAAATCAAAGAAACTAAAATTATTTGAAATAAATATTTCATAAAATCTTGTGGTGTTATAGTATTTCATTTATACTCATATAATATTTTACATTATATAAATATATAATCATTTTCATTTGATAAAGACATTTATATTATTTTAGATAATGAAAAATTATAAAATGTATCTCTCTTTATATTAATATAAAAAATATGGTGTCCTAGGGATAAAAAAGTAATGAATAATTATTTTTAGGATGAATAAATAATGATAATTATGTTATTAATTTATTTTAAATTTTTTTGATGGTATAATTACCTTGAATGATTATAATATGCTAAAACAATATTTGTACAAGCAGTAGAAAAAATAAGTAAATTATTTTAAAAACATTAAAAATTAATATGATTTGGATAAACTATAGTGTTCCATGAATATATTTTAAAATTATATTTTATAAAATTTTCAATACTTTATATACAAATTAAATTGTTTTCATGGTATGTTTAAAGGTAATTTTTTTGAATAGCCCATAAAATGACTATAAATAGCTTTTAATGTTTAAAAATTAAATTTAAATCATTATAACATTATTAAAATCGTACAAAAGGTATGGGATATTTTATAGGATATCATGAATTTTTCATGTATGTTTCACTTGAAATTTTAAAAATTACTTTTATGACCTTTGAATATTGAAAAATGTGTTTCAATGGTTAAGTTTAAACATGGTTTACAAGGGGGTTGAACCAAAAGATAATGTTTAAAATGAAACACAAAATTTTATATATTTTATTTATTTTATTTATTTTATTTATTTTGAACCTAAAATAATTATCTTAGAAAAAATTTTACTTTACATATATTTTAAATGATTTATCCACATATTATATATTAATATTTCACACATATACATGTTTTCAACCGACTTCACTTTTAAAGGGGAACCACATATCCTCTCTTAATTAAACTTATTGATAGATTTGTCTCTACCAAAATCTAACCAAATGAGGTTTCAAAATACTATTTATAACTCTTAACATAGTGATTTCATGTTTATTTCTTATTATACCTACTTCAAATATTTTATAATGATGGAAATATGATAAAATAAGTATCTCAAATATAATTTTCTATCATTATGTTGATATAATATCCATTTTCCATCACCTTTTACATCTAATAATAAATGAATACATCTCCCATGCATATGTGTAGACTACTACCAATAGAAAGAAATGTGTTTTTTCTTCACAAAATTAAAAGGATGGTTATTATAATAGGTTAAATGAAAATATATGATATTCATAAAGTAATTATGATTATTAAAAAATAATAAATTACTTACCCTATTACCCTTACATCCATTAGAGAATAATAACTCTATTCATAAGTATGTATAGAATAAAACATTTTTAAAGCGATGTGATTCATTTTTTATCTACTCTTTTCATTTATGATTCTAAAATTGTATTTAATTAATTAAATTTATAATTATTTAATGATTAATTTTTAAGATATGATAGAACAATGATACCTTTGACCTTGGTCAACCTAACAAATTAGTTTTGGAATTATGTACTGAACATCCCTAAAATGTATGACATGAACTTAATTGATTTAGTAACTATATATTAAATAGTAATAAAAGAAATAAAATGGACTATGATAAGGTAATAAACATTTAAATTATTCTTAGTCAAGAAAATAATTAATATAATTTTATTATATAGTAGCTAAAAAATGTGTGTGATGAGCCTGACTTGAGGTGAGGGATTTCTTGTCTCAATTTCTTTTCTTTGAGACTTATTCCATTTTCACAAAATGTTTACATTTTATGGTGTGTGAACTGAAAAATGGATATATATTATCATAAATTACTAAAATTATATTGGTTTTAAAATATATTTTTTGTTTTCCCCTTCAATGTTCTTTTTATTTAAAAGTTATCAACGAAGTAAGGTATTTCATTTAAAACATTATCTTCAATGTTTTAAACTCTTTATCCTCTATATCCATGTTCTTGTACATATTTCAATAATGTTGTTATTTAGGAATCAAAGGTTGATATAGGTCATTATTAAATATATCTTAATTTATTTAAAATGTTTTAAAAATTGATATCTTTAACGTTTTCCAAATAAGTTGTTTTTGAATTTATTCACCACTGTATAAATATAATGTTTTAATGTATATGGTTTGAACATATTTTACCACCATCATATCAATTATTCATTGCCAATATTCCTCAAAAAGATAAAAAAAATTTCAAATTAGATCATATTCCCACTCTTGTGGGAATTTTTAATGTTTTATAGCTTTAAAATAAAAAATATTTCTCCTTAGAATTTTATGAAAAAGGAAAGTGTTTTTTTTATCTTGTAAAATGAGCTTTTTTGACAAAAAATGTGAAAGGATAAAAATATTTTAGTGGTGATTTTATACTTGATAATTATAGGCAATGATGGGTGATCTAGATATATCACATAATAGTGGAAGATCCTAATATTTCTCCCTTATTCATTGGGTAATGAATATTTTGTGAAGGTGAAAAAAAGGGAGATAACCAGATGGGTTAATCCAATAGAATTAAATAGGAATCAGTTTTTCGAACATAGATTAAACAAGAGTGAACATGGTTTATGTGTATTATTCTTAAAGATAATTATTTTATGAATTCAATTGGGTTTTATGGAAATATTTTTCATTTCATAAGGTAAGGAATGTTTATGAACATTTTAAGGTGAATTTTTTTTAATGAAATGAATTCATGTTGTGTTATTGGTTTTCTTTATGATTTATAATGGATTTAAAAGTTTTTATTTTAGTAATGTTTTATTTTATCATGTGTATAAGGTCTATTTATATGTTCAATGTTTCATTGTAAAAAATCAAACATTATCAAAAAAATTCATGTTTTTCACCAAAATTATGGGGTTCATTTATTTTTATATCCTTACTGAGCTTTCTTTTTGTAATCCAATGTTTTCAAAAAAAAATTCAAGGGATATAAGGATGTTTTGTAATTATATAATGGTAAAAATTTCAGATATGAGGAATTATCTTTAAATATGAATAATGTTTTTTAATAAAACATGATTTAAAGTTTATGAATCCAATTTTTTTTGCAAAAAGGACATTGATTAGAAGTGTCTACTTTTCATTGAAATGGTTTTTTATATCAGTGTTTTTTCAAATTCTATAAAACTATAAAAATTTAATAAATTCAAAATTTTATAAATTGAAAACTTGTTATAAATATTGTAATTAAGGTTATTCTATGGTATTAGGTGTTATATTTGGTTTCATATGAACATTTTAGATAAATTTAGAGGATCGAATGGTCAATATGAGGTTATTTTAATAGTTTAACATAACATAATGACTTAATAATTATAAGGTTGAAAATAAGTTTAATGTTATATATACACTTCTGAGGTTTTATGTTATGGGAGTTTATTATTATTAAGGGTATTTTTGGAGAAACTTTTTGGAATACAAGTAATAATTTTTTTATGTGTTTTAGTGAAAAGGACATTTAAGGAATATTTCTTTGTGGAAATTATTTTAAAGAAATTGATAACCATTAGGGTTAATAAATTATTTTATCTTTAGGTAATTGTGGATAATTTGGATAAAGGGTTAATATATTTTGGGAACATATGTTTTATCACATAGATAACCATGAGATTTAAAAGTGAATTTGTGATTATGTGATTAAAGTTGTCTTTAAAGAAGTTCAATATTAATGGAAGATTAAGTGATTAGTGTAAATATAACTTGAGGAATAAATATTCAGTTAATATTTCAAATCGTATATTATTTTATTGTGGGAAAATATTTTAGATATTATATGACTGGAGGAAATATATTTATGGTATGTGACTTTATGAGGGATTAGTGTTGTTTGTAAATAAATGTTAAGTTGATACCATAATAAAATATGATAATTTTTTCAAATTTTTGGGTTTTGAATTTGATTAGTAGTATTTTAAATATCTTTAAGGTTAGTTATTTATGGAATGTTTAAATTTCAACTTTGGGTGTTATTGTTTAGGCTTTGATGATTCCCATGTTATTTATTCAGGTGAAGGTGTATTAATTTAGGATATTATCTTTATCATGCTAAATATTTTTGGTTTTGGGTAATGTATAGTGACATTATAAATAACTATCCATCCTTTTATGGATCTTGTGATCCATTTAAAGTTAATTTTAGTGTTTTAGGCATAAAAAATTCATCTCGAATATTCATTGCTTGGAGTGAGTGATGAGATCAAAGTGGTAAACATTTAAATAAAAACCAAAGGATGAAATTATGGTTATGGAAAAGAAAGAAATCAAGTATTTATATTTAATCATATTCCATATATTGATGGTAACATAATTACTCAACTGAACCAAGGGGAAAATAAATCAATCGAGTATTTTCACTCAACTATTATGGTATTATTTTAGAAAATATTTCACATGCAAGAATAAAAAATGGTAAATACATGGTTTAATAAATATTTAAGAAATGATATGTTTCCTAGTTGTAACATATAAATTGACATTATTTTCAAAATTAAATTTTATTGATGTGTATTAAAAGATAATTTTTTACACATATATATCTTTTGTTCCACCCCTTGGAGTGGATCCTAAAAATGTTTTAAACCATTTTTATTAGACACGAGATAAAATTATAAGGATGAAATTTATTTATGGTGGTATAATTTAACAAAAAATTAGAATTTATTTTAATTAAGTAATATTTTCTTCATTAGTGTGCATTATATGAAACCTTGAGATTAAATAAATGGAAATAAACTATATAATTGTTATCATTTAAATAAAATATTATAATACAGTCCTTAGTTTGGAAGGTATGAATAGGAATAAATGTATTATGATACACATATATATATATATTCCTTATTAAGATTAATAATAAATGATATACCAATCGTCAATTTTCTATAAATGAATATAATATATTTTGAAGGTAAAAGATATGTTTTTCATAAAACTATTTTTATATGCATAGTGTATTTTTAGTTTATAAGATTAAATTAATTACTATTAATAAATGAGTTTAAGGAAATCCATAGATTATATATCTAATAAAATTAATTAAAATTCGTTTAATTTTTATAATTAGGGAATTAATGAATATAAAGTCATTTTTTTCTTCATAAATAAATTTTCTTAAAAAATAGATTTTGTTGAATTTTGTGTGTGGATATTATGATTAATTTTAAACACTTTTAGAAATAATATTTTATATAATTAATAATATATTTTAAATCGTCAGGTCAAATATAATCAAATGATAAATATTTTAAATTTTTTTGAAAAGATTAATTGTTTAGTGAATAGTAAAAAATATAGATTTGTATAAAACTATTAGTTATTTTCATTAAAAAAAATAAAATTAAAATTATCTTTTAATATTTGGTTTTAAAGAGTCAAAATTTTGTTTTTATTATACATAAATAAGATATTTATATGGTAATAATCATTATACTTAACCTTGTTATAAACTCATTTTCTATGCATAAGATAAGTTTTTTTATAAAAATAGGTTTTCGTGGCATGTTGAAATCTTATATTAAAAGAAATTTATTCAAATTATGGAAAGTAAATATTATAAAATGGATTCAATATTTATATTTATAATTTTCTAACTTGGTTTTATCTTCATTTTCATTTTTGGTCATAATAAATAGTAACCAAGGTAAAAGATTATCACCCTAGTAAAATGAAAAATGAGTTAAATGAGATAAAAAAATAAGGTATAACAACTAAAAATAAATCCAAAAGTTTAATTTATTTACTTTTTTGAGTGTATTTTGATCATCCTCCTTATGTATTTTAAATTTTGGAAATTTGAATCATTTTCCTTTAGCAATGACCTTTTTATTATTTTAAGTAAAGTAAAATTAAAAGGTGTCACTTTATTTCTTTTAATATATCTATTATGTTGTATTAGGGATATAAATAAGTTGTTAATGGTTCTAAATGGTTATTTTGAATGACCCCATGGGAATAACCTAGTGGTTAGGCTTTGAGGGGTCTTGCGGGAGGTTTTATGATCAAGTCTCACCAAGTAATTGTAGGCGTAATAGTTTATTTGTTTCTTTGTAGCCCCCCTCCCCCAAAATATAGTAATATAAATTGTTATTTTTAATATATTATGTTATTATTTGTTAATTTATTTATAATTTTTATGGATGGTATAATTACCTTAAACTCTTAACCCATATTGACCGAGTGGCTTGTGCAGCATGTAGAAGAGGTATGTATATTATTTTAAAACATTAAAAGTAATATTATTTTGATTAATTATAGTGTTACATGAATTTATTGAATAATTATAATTTATTAGTGATTTTTAAAGATTTTATATTCAAATTAAAAAAAATTCATGACATTCTTAAAGTCAAATCTTATAAATAGTCACAAAAATTACCTTAAATGGTATATATTGTTTAAAAATTAATTTTAAATAATTATAAAATCATAAAAGTCTTATAATAAATTAATTTGATGTAATGTTTTTTAGGATATCATGAATGGTTCATTTATGATAAAAATTGAATTTTTCAAATTGCTTTCATGCACCTTAATGTTTGAAAAATGTGTTACAAAATTTAAGTTTAAATAAGGTTAATGAGGGAGTTAAACCAAAATATATGATTTAAAATAAAACATAAACATGTATAAATTTAATATTATAATTTTATTTAAAAATTATACACTTTTATTATATAGAACTTTTCATCCATTTTACATTATTTTGGAAAAAATTATATATAAATATTTCATGTATTTATATGTTTTACACCCACCTCACTTATAATAGGGAACTACCTATCCTCTATTAGTAACACATATTGAGACATTTTTTTCAATAAATCCCTTCCCAACCTTCACCATCATGTCCTAGTGGTTATAGTCTCACAAAAACACCAACCTATATGACTTAAGGTGTAAGCCAAAGGAGGTTTTCCAAAGAAGAGGTATAACTCTCAACCGAGTGTTTTCATGTTTATTTCTTCTATTACCTCCATAAAATATTATATAACCATGATTATATGATAAAAATAGTATCATAATTATAGTAAAATGTTATTATCATTTTTTACCACACTCTTCCATCTCAATTTCCATCCTGTGGGAAATAAAAACATCATTCATGTGTATAAGTGGACAACCACCTCCATGAAGAAATGTGTGTCATTTTTCATTAGCACCTCACAAGGATGGTTGTATAATGTATTTAATCAATATATATGATATTAATGGAATAGTTAATATTTTTTAGAGATGATATATTAATTACCTTTTTACTCATTCATCTTTTGTAAAATGATAATGTCACTCACGTGTAAGTGTTGACTACCACCTTCACAAAGTGATGTGACTTAATTTTCATGACCTCCATTTCTGAATGAATAAATATTTTATTTAATATATAAAATTATAATTATTTCATTATTTATTTTTTGTATATTATGGAATAATGTCCCTTTGACATTTTTATATCCACCAAATTTGTTTTGGGATTATCAATATAACGTACTCAAAATATTTGAAATATTCGTAATAGATTTATTAACTATAAAAATCATGGTAATAAATGAAATAAAAAGAGATTATGATAAGGGAATAATCATGAAAAATTATATTAATCAATAAAATAACTAATATAATTTTATTAAATAGTAATTAGAGAATTTATATGGTGAGTCAGACTTGAGGAAGGGTATTTATAATTTCAATTTCCTTTCTTTGTGATTTATGCCATTTTCAGCACATGATTTAATTTGTGTGGTGTAATAATTTCTACATAGATTTATTTTATCATTAAATTATAAAATTATAATTTTTTCCAAATACATTTCATGTTTTCTCTAGAAATTTTCTTTTTTTAAGTTACCAAATATATAAGTGACTTTCCTTTGAAACATTGTTTTAAATGTTCTAAACATTTTATTATATATATACAAGTTTTATTAAATCTTTCAATAATGTTATTATTTTGGTTAAAACTTTTTAATTTTAATTTTAGGAAATATTTTACTTTCCTTACAAAGTATTAAAAAATAATCTTTTGAACAATTTCTATATGAGTTGTTTTTTACTTACTTTACCAAAGTAAAAAAAAGAATGTTTTCAATGTATACAACATGAATTTTTTTTCCACCATCATAGAAATTTTCAATATCATGATTACTCTAAAATTTAACATGGTTTTTAAAATTATATCCTATATACACTATTCATAGAATTCTTAGTTTTTAAAATTTTCAATGAAAAAGGGTATTTCCTTTTATGATTGCGTTGAAAACAAAGTACTTTATTTATAAGTTCAAATGAATTTTTTTGTTGAAAAATTTAAATATTTAAAAAATATATTCATTATATAGTATTTTATTGTTATAAATTATGATGTGTGAGTCATATATAGCTCATTATGATTGGTGATCCTGATAAATCTATACAATTCATTAGGTAATGAATAGTATTCAAAGGAAAAATGTGGGGGATAACCAGGTAGGTTAATACAATGGAATTAAATGGGGTTCATTTATTACAACATGGGTTAAACACGATTAAATATAGTTTATTAATATTATTCTCCAAGATACCTATCTTATGTTTGCAAAGTTTTTTTATGGATTTTTTTTATTTCATAAAGGAAAAAAGTATGTGAAATTTTATAGGTTAAATTTTTATTTTATAATGAATTTTTCTCATGATGTTTCATTATTTTATTCATGATTGATAATGGGTTTTAAAAGTTTAATTTTAAAAATATTATTTTTAAAATTTTTATAAGTTTTATTTATGTGTTATACATTTTATTATGAAAATGGTAATTATTATCATGGGTTATCATGTTCTTCACTGAATAATATGATTAATTTATTTTTATATCCCTTACTAATCTTTGTTTTACTCATCTAATGTTTTTAATTTTTTTCATAGGATATAAGGATGTGTAGGAACTAAAAAAGGTAAATATTACTACAATTATAACTCATCTTTAAAGATGAAGAGGTTTTTCTAATAAAAGAGGAGTTCAAATTTAAGTATAATATATTGGTGGAAAATGAAGATTTAATGGAACTATCCACTTTTAATTGTAATGTTAGTGTTTCTCCTAATTATCTAAAACTCTAAACCTTAAATATCCTAAAAATGTAATAAAGTGAAAAAGTTTTTTGAAATCATGTAATTATGGTTGGTTTTTATTATGGGGAGTTATATAATATTGATGCCTTCTATGCTCATCGATTGATTAGAGATATTGTAGGGGTTTACATTCCTTTGTCACAAAAATATGCATGGAATTTGGGGGTTTTTTGTTTATATAGAAAATAACATTCAATAAATTATGGGTTTAAATAAACTTATGAGTAATAAGGGAAAGTTTAAGAGGAATAGAAAGAGAACAAGAAGAAACCTATACATGAAGTTTCATTTATTAACCCTAAGGAATCATCATAAATTATAAGAATATTGAGAACAATGAGAGAGTAACCCATTAGAAATCATCCTTCATAAAACATCGAGGGAAAGAGTTGGTTAACTCCATTATGTAAAACTCACTTAATAATAATAATAATGATAATAATAATAATAATAATAATAATAACATTAAAATGATTATATAAATTAAATACCAAAATTTATGAAGGAGCATACAAATTGTTGACCCAATCTAAAAAAAATATTTATGTCCCATATATTACTCAAAATAACTATTCCATAATCAATTTATGTAAATTAACAATATTTTAAATAATAATATATAATATTAATTCCACAAATTGATTGTATTTCATGTGTGATACAGAAACACATTTTTATAAAAAAATAAATTTTAATATTGGAATCAAATTTCATAAATTTTATTATCATAATAAATATCAAATAACATTATTAAAATATTCCACCAACCAATTTTAGAGGGTCATGGGAATTTAGGACATGAAAAATGAAGTTTCTAATCAATATAGATAAATTCATGACCATCTTGAATGGTCTTGGAGAATATTAATGTGCCATAAAAAATTCTATTCCCTGGAAAATTGATATTACAAGATCACACGGAATCATCTCCTAGATGATCCATAGTTTATGCAGCACCCCATAAAATTTAAAATTTTCAAAAATGTCCTTATATTCATTCCAAAAATAATATAATAATAAAATATATTGAAAATATAAAATTGTTTGTTAAATTTGTAGTATTTTACAAGAGGAGTATTTAGGTAGTGTTATAATGATAATCGAGGTTGAGAATAAGATATTGAATTTTAGGGGATATTTTGTATATAACAAAGGTATATGGATTTTTTGGGTTCTCATACATGTTTTGGGTTTGTACTTATTTTGTTTCAAGTATTTTTTTTATAAAATTATTTATTATAATTTTCATTAATTATAATTGGTTAGGATATTATTATATTTTTAATTAATATTTGTTCATGGTTTGGTTGTTTGTGCTTCTTTTTCAATCTTCTAGTAGGTTTGTAGAGTGTAAGGTTATCCATTTGAGAGATTTATACCCTCAACACCGCCATAATTTTTCCTATTAGAGTTTGTATTTATAGTTGATTTTTAATCTAATAATTGATATAGATAAGTGATTATGTGAGGCCATATCTTATAATAAAATCATATTTTTGTTTTTATTTAATAATTTTTAAGAAAATATATTTTTTATTTACATTTTTTAGGAATAAGAACGATATTATTTTAGTTCTCTATCCCAAATGATTATCCTTTAATGCCTCTAAATACATGTTTTACCAAATACATGTCTCTTTTTGAAGTTCAAAATTTTTATTCTTCTTTATTTTTATGGCTTATTTCTTAAATTATTTAAATTTCTAGTCAATTAAATCCAAATCAATTTCAAAGTGAAACATTAATTTATTTAAATAAATTTTAAATTTATGAACTATTTATTGAATGATTTCAACTTATTTATATTTATTTTGTAAATTCTATGTGACTTCATCTACCATTTTACTCATCTTAATAATAAATAGGTTAATACCATTAATTTTTTCAAGGGATTTTATTCTATTTATTCAAATTCAAATATTTACTCTTTTGAATATTGTATCTTATATATAGATTTTTTACTATCAAATTTTTTATTTTTTAAAAAAATAGTGATCCATTATCAACACATTATTTTTTAAGTTTCCTATTTATAGTCATAAATTCTATATAACATGATAAATAATCATTTTATACTTTATCAGCTATAAGAATATGGTAGATTTAATTATCTAGATTAACAAAAACATTAACAAAAAATTCATCATTTAGTGATGCTTATTAATTCTCTAATTTTAAGCTCTATAATTTCATCCTTGAGGTTATTTTTTCATTCCATTGGAAAAGGATTTATACATTTTATAAGGAGTATCTTTGTTATATAACTATTTAATTTTTTTTGAATTTCCACTACTTATCAAACTTCATTTTTTTTGTGGAAGATTAGTGAGATATGATTCATTTATATTTATCATCACCTATTAGAAAAATTATCTTCAAATGGGCCATCATTTATTCATTGTTAACTTCCTCCTCATTAAACTCTAATTAATCATGTAGCACCCCTAGTTTCAAGTAAATAACCCTTTCATTATTATAATTATTTAAAGTTTTTGGGTGAATTTTGGGAGGTCTTGGAGGAGTTTTAGAATGTTTTGGGGATTTTAAGTAGGTTTACAGTTTGATAATAGTTAGTAAAAACTATGAAACACCTATAGGAAACTATGAAAAGTGAGACAAGGGACACTGGGTATGTACACATTTAGGCACACAGTTTGGCCCAACCATGTAAAAACCTAGTAGAACCCATGTTTTTTTATTATATATGTCTTCTACATTGCTGGATCACAGTTTTTATAACTATGCATACAAACCATGCAATGTGCTTCTTGGATCAGAGGCATGTGCATGGTTATCGCATAGTTTTCTAATTGTGTTCTCTAACCATGAATAGTAAAAGTTATATATGAAAATTGTGGATAAAAATTGTTTAATCCACTTAACCCATTGTTTTTATTATATTAAGACCCTAACTTGGTTTTATCTCTTTCCAAAGGCTACAGAGACCCTTCCCTTCAAATCAGAAGTTATCCGTTGTAAAATCTTGGTGCATTAAAGGATTAATATCTTAGTAAGTATCTATTTTTGGTGTTTTTTATTATATCTATTCTTCTTACCTCTCTTGTATTCATAGTTATAGTCTATTAAGGATATATATATATTTGATAGTTAATTCCAATAATGATGATATGTGGTTGTATTGATGGTAGGTAATGAGATATTTTGTGGGATTTTGGAGTTTAAAAACTGTTTTGTTGAGGAATTTGTGTTTTTCTTCATTTAATCCAGAGTTTTTGAGGTAGGTGGATTCACTCATGAATTATCTTATTATAAATTGAATTTTTATCCTTAAATTTTTCTATTTCCTTGAAATTGATTGTGAAATGTTTGTGAAAATATTGGTAGAAACCCTCTTTAGTGATAGATTGCAGAATTGTGAAAATTCTTTGTTGTGAAAAGTGTGTTTTTATGGATTTTAAAATGTGAACTTGTTTTTATTCATGGGATTGGTTTGAGGGTAATTTTTTAATAAAATAAAAAATTTATTTTAATAACTTGAAATGGTTGATTTGGAATTGATTTTTCAAATAATTGTTAGTTTGTTTTCATGTTCATTGGGATAGATAATAATATGAAGATCCCCCCAGAAAAATGGATAAAATGATATTATGAAATTTACACTATAAAATGAATGGGATAGATAAGGGTATGATGTTTCCTTCATCAAATTGGGATGGATAAGGTTATGAAATTTCCCCCATCAAAATGGTTCACCAAGTGATGGGGAGGTGAAAGGATGCCTCACCACTCATGAGTATAGGGGGGTTCATGGTTTCATGCATGGTTAGATGTGTGGATATGTGTAATGGAATAGGTTTTTCCAAAATGTATGTTCTTAAATGGTTTTTATAGTATTGTTTGGTTTCTTTCATTGTAAGTGGATTTGTTTTGGGAAAATAGTTTTGGTTTAGAAAATGCTTTATATTATGATATATACTATTTTAATTTTTTTATATAAATTATTTTATATAAATGTGCTAACATATTCTATCCTAGTGGGGTGTTTAGGGAATTAATTTGGGGGAAACCTACTGAGTTTCATTACTCACCCCCTACATAGAAACTTTGGTGAGTTTACAAATATTGTGTTCTAGGACATAGGAAAAGGAAAATTATCTCATTTCTTAATCATGCATTGTGATACTTGGGAAATGAATTTTATAGTTGGAGCTTATATTATGATGGGAGCTATGGAGTTGGTTTATTTGGATTTATTAATTGTTTTTTGTTTTCTCTTTTACTTTATACTTTGATGTTGGTTTTATTTTCCAGTTGTACTTTGATATGGTTCTTATTTATGGTTGGAATTGTTGTTTGTTTGGTTTTACATTGACTTGTATTACATTGTTACGATGAATCGTATAATGGTTATTGGTTACGATTTGTTTGGTTTATGTTAAAAGAGGAAAATCGTCCACCATCTATAAATGATTCCCTTGGTAATTATTTCCATCCTTTAGTTTCTTGGAAATGTCACATAAGGCCAAGTATTATTTTCACCTCTTCTGAAGCCATTGAAGAGGGGTGGGATGTTACAAATGGAATCAATATTGTCTGGTCCATCATTATTTTTGGGAAAAATGGAATTGTTTTCTTGTTACTATAGTTGGAAAACCATTTTGGTTTATTCTTGGAGTTGGGATGGTATAAAGGAGTAATATTGTCAGAACATGAAATGTAGTGCATAAAAAATCATAGATAACCTATTTATTCTGAAATTAAAGTTGCAAGGGAGTTAGTTACATAAGTGTTTTGAGACATTTATAGGAGTATTAACTCATCTTCATGGGTTTATCCAATAAGAAGAGATAACAAGCATTAATTTAAATAACTTCCCACTAAGAGTGCATATTTCATTTTGAGATATAGTTTATGATTTGGTAAAAATGACTTCATTTTTTAAAAGTGTTCAAATTGTTTTTCAAATGTAAAATTTTGAAAAGGAATGTTAGTAGTATTGTAATAATTGTTTGATTTGAAAAATAATAGTGGAATTTTCAAAAATAGATCTAAAGAGGAAATTGTTGATTTCGAGAAAGCATTGTTGTGATATATCTGGCATTATGAATTTAAAATTATTATGCCTTCAGTTACTAGAGAGTGAGACTTATAGAATTATTTTTTCTATATAAATGGAACATAGTAGGAATCTTAGAAATCAACTGGAAAAAGCTAAAGATAATTTGGATGCACTTGATCCATAGGTGAACCAATAGTTGGTTCAGGGTATTTTCTAGGATTTTAACTCGGTATGCATGTTTAGAGGAAGCATGTATATTCAAAGTCTAAATAGTGGAAAATATAAAGTTGGGAATAAGTGGAATATGGACACCTATTTCCAAGGTAGTTGGATTACATAGAATTAGATAACTAGATCTATGAATCTTCCAAATAAACCCAAAATTAAGACATGAAGTTTTTAGTGTGGTTCACTAAGTCACATCAAATGAGATTGCATGAAAACACCTAGAATATGCCACAATTTCAACCATATGGGGAATCTTTAGCACTATTGTAGCAATTCTGCAATGTTATATTCTAGTGAAACATCTTGTGTTTTGTAGACGTCATATGCTTCAAAGGGGAGAGTACAGCAGAATACCTCTCATCAGTAGAACCAATATAGACATGGTGATTCCGAGAATTCCATGACTCCTCAAAAAGTAAAATATCATCAACGTAATTACGGGAAAATTGAAGTGAGTAGGAAATTATTTGGATCTGAGAAAGTGATCACAAATGATCAATCAGGACCATAGATGGTGAGAAGTATGATTCTTTTTAATTTTACCCCTATGAATGATTTGTTTCATACATGTGCATCAAATTATACTATTTCTTCTAGTTCTATATATCTTCTAGGTCTACATGTTGATATCATTCCTTTAGTTTTGAAACTTCAAACTCATCTTTTCCAAAGAGAATATTGATCCTTCATGTGAATTTATGTTCTATAACTATTTATAGAGTTAAGATGATATGAGATTTCTCTATACGTGAGATAGATGTCTATGAAATAATCTTATGTATGTATTGGTTGTCAATGTTCAAGGATCTCATCAATAGTTAAACCTAAAGGGTTAGTTTTATGATTGATTATGGCATCAAGAATATATTTCGAGGAGAAAATAATGTAAATACAGGCGCAATAAGATTTTTGGCACCAGTAGTTGGAAATATCTTGTACTAGTTAGAAGCTTTGAATTTGAAATCGTTGGATGAGATTAGGGATAGCAATTTTACAGCTATTTTTGATCAATTTTTAGATGTTTTCCTTGAAAATTTCTCAGGGTTGACACCCAAAAGATATTTGGAGTTTACAATTGATCTCCTCCTAGGGACAAGTCCCATTTCCCTTCTATATTACCATATGGAACTAATAGAATAAAGGGAGTTGAAAGTATAGATGGAAGAGTTAGAAAGAAATGGGTTCATTCAGCCCATTACATCTCTATGGGAAGCACCAATCATGTTTGTCAAAATGGTGGATAAAACACTTCAGCAATGTGTGGATTATTATAAGCTTAACCAAGTTATGATAATGAATAAAAAATTGTTTCAACACATTGATGATATGTTTGATCATTTTATGGGAGACCAGTGGTTCTCTACATTTGACTTGCGTTTAGGATATAACCAACTTTGGGTTTAGAAGGAGGATATTCCAAAATCAGACATCTGAAATAGATATGACCATTATTATTATATGGTTATACCTTTCAGTCTTATGAATGAACCAGTGGTCTTTATCAAATTTTTCAGTTGAATATTTTATATGTATCAGGATTGTTTTATGTTAGTGTTTGTGGATGAAATACTGGTGAATTCATGGAAAAATTTTGAGCATGAGAAACATTTCAATACAGTGTTCTAAATATTGATGGATCATCATATATACAAGAAATTATCAAAGTTTGATTTTTGTATAAGAGAGTTACATTTCCTTGGACATGTAATCTCTAAAATGGGTGTTTTTGTTGATCTAGAAAAGGTAGAAGATTTCATCTCTTGGAAACCATCAAAGAATGTATTTGTGATACACAATTTCTTTTGTTTTCATGGTTATTATCAAAACTTTTTTTTATTTTTCAAAACTAGATTCACCTATGAAAACTTTGAGAAGGAATAATGTTCCACTCAAATGGAATAAGGAATTCTATAAGTATTTAAAAGATATTAAAGGTTTCATTACATCATCATTGATATTTATTTTTCAAAAATTATGAGAAGGGAAGGTGGTGTATTATGATGCATATGGATCTATATTGGTATGTGTTCATATGAAGGTAGATCATTTTGTTTCTTATGGTCATTGATGTTAGAGTTGCATGAGAATAACTACCCAACACATGATTTGGAGTATGATTAAATATTCCATTCTTTGAAAAAATGGGCTCATTACCTCTTTAGTGAGAACTTTTTATTTTTTAAGGATCATAATAGATAGAAACACATTTTATTTCAAGGGTATTTGAATCTTAGACAAAGAAGATATATGTCGTATCTTAAAATGTTTGAATTTGACATTATGTGTACACTAAGTAAAGAATATTCAGTGCAAGATGCATTTAGAAGAAATTAATAGAGTCAGTTTGAAAAGGATGATTCATATTAGTGGTAGTTGATCTTGATTATAGTTGGCATGCATTTTGATTATAAAAACCAATGTGATTTTGTGGTTTTCAATCCATTTTTTTTCTGATTTGGTTGAGAAAGTTAAAGAGGAATAGACATATGATTTTTAATTCATTATGATGAAGTAAAAAAACATAATTTAAAGGAGACCATTGAGGGATTTAAGATGGATGGTATTTTAGTTTTATGGTTTTGAAGTTATATGGTCAAAAAATTTATATTTAGGAACAAATTCTTCATGAATATAACCATTTAGGATATATTTTTCATCTTGAGATACAGAAGATTTAGAAGTCACTAAAAGAAAAATTTTGGTGGGTTAGAATAAAAATAAAAATGGTAGAGTTTGTTATGAGATGCCTCACTTATTATCAGGTTATGGTAGAGCACCATTGGTGATTGGTTATGTTGTAGTCTTTGCCTATTTCTATGTGGAAATGGGAAAATATAACTATGGATTTTGTGATAGGTCTCTAAAGATCAGTTTGTAAACATGAATCTATTTGAGTGATAGTGGATCGACTCAAAGAGTCTACCCCTTTTATTCTTGTTCAAGAGTCTCGTAGAGTGGATAACTTATCTTAAATCTATATTCGAGAAGTGGTAAAATGATATGTAGTACTATTTTTCATAGTATTAGACAGTGATCTGATGTTTACATCATGTTTCTAGAAATCCTTATTGAAATCCCTTGGGACTAATTTAACTATGAGTTGGATGTATCATCCTTAGAAGGGATTACTATAAAAAATAATGATATAAATGTTATAAGACATTATTTTAGGTTGTGTTATGGATTTTTGTGGCTGATGGGAGGATCAAATACCATTTGTGGAGTTATCATATAACAAAATTTATCAGGCCTTGATACATATTTCTCCTTTTGAAGCATTACATGTACGTCCTTCTCGTTCTATACTTTGTTGGGTGAAATAAGGTGATACTTTACTAGTTGGACCAAGCCTTATCCAAGAGACAACATAGAATATTTTATTGATCCAAAAAAGGATGGAAATAGTTTAGAGTCATCGAAATTCATATGTGGATCGCCATCTGTGACCATTTTTACTCAAATTGAGTGGTAATATGTTTCTGAGAATATCTATAAGTCTTGTGAATAATTATTTTGTAAATTAGATAAAGTTTTTACTTCTATATATATTCCTTTTTGAGATACTATAATGGATTAGTGAGGTGGAATATAGGTTGCATTTTCCTCCACATTTCATCGTAGTGGATAGTGTATTTTATGTATCTCAGTTAAAGGATTACCATCCAGATCCTAACCTTATGATTCAATGAGATTACATTGACCTAGAGTCTGATGATTCATCAGTTCATATTATGGTATTGATTTTGGATAGGCAAGTTAATGTATTTCATTATAAAATCATTTCCCTAGTGTGGATTTTGGGGAAATGGAAAGATTCAGGAAAAAATGTTGGAAGAGGAATAGGAAAAGGTATATCAATTTCCCATGTTCTTTCAGGCCAATGAGGGTCTCTACTTTTGGGGATTGTAAGGCCAAAGGTGGGGAGAATGTATCACCCCAAATTTCAATTATGTATCCATTTATTTATTTATTTTATGTATATAATGTGTTTGGGTGATGTTTGGGAGGGTTAGTAAGAGTTTTGGAATGTTTTTGTGGATTTATTTGAGGTTCACATTTTTTTCATGGTTACTATAAACCATGGAACAACTACAAGAAACCATACAATGCAAGAAAGAGAAATATTGGTAGGCACATAGTTTGGAACAAATATTTGGAAAACTGTGTAGCCGCCAAGAATAAACCATGTTTTTTGTGATATAGGGTTTCTTTGAGGTTGGCACACAGTTTTTATAACTTTTTGAGCCAACCATGTGAGGTTCTGATTAAGGTAGTGGTATGGGCATGATTATCACATAGTTTATCTAACTGTACACTATTAAAAGTTAGATAAAAAATTGTGGATCTAACGCTATTTGTCCCCTTAACCCCTAATGTTTTCTCTATTATGACCCTAATTCGGTTTTATCTCCTACCAAAGGTTGGGGAGACCATACCCATCGATCCAAGAGTGATCCATTAGAAAATCATGATGCAACGATGGCTATATTTTTTGGTAGATCATCCCTCGGTGTATTTTCATAGAGATCTTATTCTTTACTATCTTATATTTATAGATATAGTCCAATTAGAATATATTTGTGATATTTTATTCTAATCATAATCATATGTGGCTATGTTAATAGTACGTAATAATCTCTATAGTGGGGTTCTAGAGTTTCAATCCTGTTTTGTTGATGAATTTGTGTCATTCTTCTATTCCTCCATAGTTTCCAAAGTAGGTGGATTCACACTCGACTCCACATAATATAAATTGAGTTTTTTGTTTAAATTTTTTTGAATTTCATGAAATGGATGGTGAAATTATTGTCCAAATCTTGGTATAAACTCTATTTAGTGAAGTTTTGTGGAATTCTAAAAACTTGTTGTTGTGTAAAGTTTTTTTGTGGATAATAAAATGATTATTTCAAAATTTGAACTTGTTTTCATTCATGGAAGTGGTTTGACGGTAATGTTTCCAAAAAAAGAATTTTTTTACTAAAATGATTTAAAATGGTTGATTTGGCATTGATTTTTGGAATATGGTTTGTGAGTGTTCATGTGCATTAAGACAGATAAGGTTATAAATTTTCCCATATAAAAATGGTATAGATAAGGGTATGCACTTTCCCCCATCAAAAGAATGAGATGGATAAGGGTATGAAGTCCCCCCCCCCTTAAAATGGGACGGATAATGGTATTAGCTTCATCCCATCAAAATGGTTCACCAAGTGATGTCTTAGTGAATGGATTACTCATCGGTGATAATTTTAGGGAGGTCCATGGTTTCATGCACGGTGATATGTTTGGATATGTGGAATGAAATTCTTTATCCAAAACATTTTTTTGAAATGATTTTAGAGTATTGTTTGGTTTCTTTCCTTGGAAATGGATTTGGTTTGGAAAAACTATTTTGTTTTGGAAGTTATTCTATATTATGATATAAACTATTTAAATTGTTTTATATAAACAAGACAACATGTTCTATCCTAGTGGAATGAGTAGGGAAGTAATTTTGGGGAACCTACTAAGTTTCATTACTCACCCCCTTCTTGGGAAATTTGGTGGGATTGAAGAAATTGTGTACTGGTACTTAGGTAAAGTAAAATTATATAATTTCTTTAGTTATGCATCATGATACTTTGGGAATGGATTTTGGAGTAGGATCTTGGAGCATGTTGGGGGATACAAAGTTGGTTTATTTGGATTCATTGAGTTTTGTTGGTTTTTTCATCTACTTTGTACTCTGATGTTGGTTTTACATTCTGAATATACTATGATATGGTTTTTATCAGTGGTTGGTATTAGTGTCAGTTTGGTTTTAAATTTAGTTTCATTACATTGTTACCATGCATTGTATAGTGGTTTTTGGTTATAGTTATATTTATTTTTTTATGTTAAAAAGGAAAAAACATCCCCTAATTATAAATTAATCCCGTGGAATTTATTTCCATACTTTGATGTATTAAGGATGTCACATAAGTCCATGTATAATTTTTACCTCTTCTCAAGATAATGAGGAGGTGTGGGAGGTTACACATCATAAGGATTACATTTATTCTCATTTATTTTAATGCCTTTAAATGATTAAAATGTTATCAATTTTTTACTATAAACATTATGCTTTAGTGAATCGAATCTTTTAATCACATATGTTATCAAGTTCTTTTTTTATAAAGATATAAATTTTCTATGTATCAATCTCTAAATTGAATGATTTTATCATTATTATTTTATGGGATAATTATAAAAATCTTCAATGTGGAATCCTTAGTATTTTAATCATAACCATGAATTCAAATGACTTTCGTTTTTACCCTTATAAAAAAATTACCAATAGACTTTTACTCTATTGTATGAAAACCCTATGGAATTTATCTAAAAATATTTAACTTTTTCACTTTGATTTTTTAGTTTCCCCTAAATATTTTTTATAACATTATACATACATTCATCATAATATTACATCACTCGAAATTAGTATGAACTTTCTATAAGTGTAATAAAAACAAGGAATGTATTTTATGATCATCCAATTTAATGATTTCCAATCCATTTGTACTATAGTATTAGTTACTTATAGTAGTTTAAATATTATGGTAAAAATATTATAAATATTAATGAAAAGAAGAAAATATAATGTATAATATATTATTTCTAAATATAAAATATTTTACATTAAAAGTTTTTTTTCTTATATTATTAATTGAGTTTATTTATTTAATGATAAAATAAAATTATATAATCATTATAAAAATATTATTAGTTGATATTTCATAGAATAAATCTATACATATTCAAATTTAAGAGCTTAAGAATCAATGAAGACCACTGAAATGAGTGATAAAATAGTGGTTAAATTTCATTTATAATTTTTTTGTCTTTATTTAACACCAATTAACAATAAAAAAACAAAAATATAAAAGTGTTCATGTACAAGGAATTAAAAACATATTTAATCACTTAGAAATTAATTCAGTAGATTACTCTCAAGAGACAAATTCTTGACACCATAATAAAAGTTATATTGGTCTTTTGGGAAACCTCATTTTGTGTTGGAAAACATTCTTATATTAATAAAATATTCTCATATATACTCAATGGTCTCCCCAAAATTCCGTATGATTTTATAAAATCATAAAATAATAATGAATGAATCATGAAAGGGGAGTTTCACCCTATGGTAAAGGATAAAGAATAATAGTTATGAAAGAAAACAAGTTGATATTATAATATCAACAAAAGTATTAGTGAGAATAAATATTACATTTATATAATTATCAATAAACTAGATCCTATATCTATCAATTTATTTCAACAGTTATCTCTATTTGTCTCTTATAATGTCCACTATATAAATTAAGTGTGATATTATAAACTATATGGTGGATTATATAATTGTACTAAAACTGTTATTTTTATAAAT
This sequence comes from Viscum album, assembly GCA_963277665.1. Classification (NCBI taxonomy): domain Eukaryota; kingdom Viridiplantae; phylum Streptophyta; class Magnoliopsida; order Santalales; family Viscaceae; genus Viscum; species Viscum album. The sequence continues at coordinate 1,079,939,924 of OY728120.1, read as the reverse complement.
ATAGTAATAAAATATGGTTAAATGAATAGATTTTTAATAATTACTATTTATTTTAATAATTTTAATTAATCATATTATATTAAATTTTAAAAGATATCAAATTTAGATTAAAACAAAATGAAATGCTGATAGATTTGAGGAATAATAATACATGTTGCATAAAAAATGACAAAACTATAAAGATAATGAAATAATTTTACTTTATTTTAGAATTATTTAAAAATATTATGGAATTATTCTATTTTTTAATTTCACTATATTCAAGACTAAATAGTCAATTAATGAATTTATAGATTCACATTTTATCATTATTGGCCAAATAATTTAATTATCTATATCTGTAAAATGTCACACAATTAATAGTTTATTATTAATATAGTTTTGAAGAATTTAACCTAAATTTGTTTAATTATGGGGGTTGTAATAAGTAATTTATAATAATAGTATTTAATGTTTTTTAGAGTGTTATAATGCTAATCATATCCTTTTTAGAGATTTTGTTTTAATCCTAGCAATCCAATTTTTTTAATTATTTATTTTTATGGGATGTGGGAAACAATAGTGCGATAGGAAATAAACTATGCATGGTTCATATGGTAAAATTTTAAATGAGAAACCGTAAAATTGAACATAACATAATGGGTTTATTATATATCTTAAAGGTAAAGTATATTAAGATAGAAAACCATATGATACCTACACAACATGGTAGATATGGTATATTAGACATTGGAAAAATTAATTGAACAATAATAAATGGATATTTTATAGAATCATGTTATTGGTGAAAAAAAGAGGTTCACATTGAAAAACATTGATGTTTAAACATGAAAATCATGGTTTTATAAATAAGAGTTCATATGAAATTAAAACCATTCTTGAAAAATAAAGGAATCACATCCATTTTTTGGTTATTTGCAATTAACGTAGGTAAGATATGTAAAACATGTTTTTGATTAATTATGCACACCTTGGTTTTCATTTAGTGGAAATTTTCTAAGAATAATGTTGGTCATTGATGGAGGAAAAAATTATAGATTTCAATGGTGGTATTTTCCTACACTATTGGTTCCCACTAGATTTTTTATCATGATGAAATAAAATTTTTCATAGGAAGATTTTATGAGGTGGGATCATCAAATGTTTAGACGCCAGCTCCTGACCAAGTATGCAATCCGATTGGGCGATAACAAGGTTAATAGAGAAGATCTGGTGAAGGATTACCTACTATGAATTTCATCTAAGGCATAAATCTCTATAGCCTACCCTAAAGTCTTAAAAAATATCAATTGACCTGGTATGTGATGATAACTTGGGTACAAGATCCCCCAATGTGATGAGTTAAGAGATACTTCATCAACCATGTAGTGCACTTTCCTCATGCATTTATTTATTATCCATTACACTGATTAGTTTGTTTTTTAGGAAAAAATGGCATTTTGAACCCATTACACAGCCTTTTGTTGCACATATTAAATGTATCCCTACTCATGATGTGTTTGATAGATCCATCATATCTGGTATCATCTACCGAATTCTTTTTTGGTTTCACCCATCTATGTAATCAATCGTTTCCAAGGTATGTGATATGTTGTTGGATACTTCCTTGAGGGAGATTTTGTTTCTCTTAATTTGTTTACTCAATTCAATACTATTTTAGATATGATGCCTAAGAATCACTACCTAACTATGGGAGAACACACTCTTTCCCTTTCCTATAAATACATGAACCACACCACCAGAAATACACAGCACAAAAAAAGAAAATCAAGGAGTTCAAGAACTTGATTTCTTTGGAGATATTCAATGATAATATCCATTAGGTGAAGTGGGGTAGGTTAATTGTGGTAGGAAAACTATTATTGGTGAACTACTTTTGTATAATTATATTAGGTTAATTATATTAAGTTATCTACCTTATGCACATCCCATTATTAATGTGGAATTCCCCATACCTTCATAAAGGGATTCCCACAGTAGGATACGTGCATGGGGTTAAGAGAAATAGGTCATTCACATAAATGAGAACTGAGACCTCATATGTTTAAGTAAATATTAAACAATACACATGGGTATAACTTATAACCTCATAAATGGTATGTAACACTTCCCTAGTGTCTTCACTTTAATTTAAGACATATATTTGGATGGGGGAAACATAAAAGACATTCATGGATTCCTTTAACCAAGGTCAAAACCCTAAAAATTCTAGTTCCAACCCTTCTCCAAAACCATCAAACCCATACTTTCATGGCATAAATACTAGTGTAAAACTATTTTATATTAAATTCCATAGATAAAATGGGTCCTTTCATTAATATCCCATAATTTTAAATCCTTCAATGGAATCATAATCACAGATTACCTTGATAATGAGGGTCCCTTCCAGGGAAACAATGGAGTGGTCTCTCATGACTCATTGATGGATTTCTTCTCCATTCAATGAACCAAGAAAGATTGGCCATTCTTCTTTGTGTAATAACTAAGTATTTATTAATAGACACTAAATTCTTACCCCTGTGAAACTTCCTCACAAATCAACAGGAAATAATAAGGGGTGATGGGATTCCTCTTTGTGTATAAGACCCAAGATAGTTCTCATTGGGAAAAATATAGTTCATATTGATGATACAATCAATGGACCAAGGGTCCCCCAAAACGGAAACCTGATTTCATAAGTTTTATACATACATAATTGAATTCTCTTATTCAATAGGACTAACATTCTATCTCATTTTTTTCAAAATATTATTGAATCACATGGGAACAGATCTATAAGTTATTATCTCTACTAACATCATCCAAATTCCTATATGTTGGGCCTCTTTTTGATGTGTAAAAACCAATAAATCATGAATTCATTAGTAATCATATTTTGATGATTTATTAGATATCCACATTAGTGAATATTTATATACATAATTCTATATTAATCTTCTACTTCTACATATTTAACAACACATAAATTCTACTCATATGTCGCAAAACTAAATGAAAAAATCCTTATTGCGTGAAATTAAAATACATGGTATGGTTCCAACACATGGACCTAAACTATGTCACACAAACAATATGGTATTTGATTTTTACTTTCATGGTATACATTGGAAACATCCCAAAGGATCAAACCCAATATCATCAATCCTCTATATCACTCATAAAGGGCCATATTATTCATGATATTATTTACATATTTACCTCACCTACCTCTATTCTTATGATCTCGGATGTCCCTTTCTTAAGGTCCACATTCCCTATGAATTATTTTAATTATTATATATTACCAATTAAATCATTCCCCCACCTGAAGGTTCATATTCCCTATATGTAACCATCAAAACTCACTAACTTAGTCCATATTCCAAATGAGATACCTAATAGTCTATATTCATGATAAACAGCCTAACCCATACTTATTGAGCCATATTTATGATTAGTAATGTCTTAAAGAGCCACTAATGCATGAGTCACATAGTTTCAATTACTAGGAATCATTCACCATGATGTACTTACCACATGATATTAAACAATGTGGGATGGTCCTTTCACCCGACCTTAAAATTTACAACATGTCCCATTAAGGGGCACCAAACTTCATGGGTTTTGATTTTATTTATAAGGATACAAAGGTATTCCATATTATGAGTACAATACTAACTCCATGGTAACTCATCACCTTTTTGGATGACTTTAAACTCTATATTTACAAACTATGTATCATTAAATCATAGTACCTTAATAATTAAGAATCCCTAGATAATAAGAACGAAAATGGAGGACTTCTAATGCATACATGTTTTTATATACATACATGATATTGGTAACTTGTTATAAAATACAAAACCAATATTATACAAGTAATTTGGTAAGAATTCTTGAATAAATATTAAATCAACAAGAGAGTCTGGGAGTTGGTAATAATTCCCCTCCTAAATGGTGTGATGATCCCCACCACACATCCTCTCAACTAATTAGAATTCTGAAGTGTCATTGTGTAGTAACACCAATGTTTTATTATTTAGTAAATAGGTCCATATAGGAATCCCTTTTCATTTATGTGGGATTCATTTTTTGATTCTAGTTACTTGAAAAAATTCCATCAGAAACTAATAAAAACAAAAAAACAATGGTGAAACTGATGTGAATTTGTTGTTAATAAAAGCCAAACCCCTTTTCTCACATTATGAACCATTTTGTTTTCCATGTTCCCCATAAAAAATATTGAAATAAATGTGAATCCTTAATTATAAAAAATAAATATATTCCCAGTGAATCAGGTCATTTTATTTTATATATTTAACATAATCAAAGTTAATGGACCCAAAATGACTTAATTACATATAAAAAAATTATTTGAGAATCTTCTTACTTGTGATACTGAACTAATTAGAATTATTATTTTTGGAGTAATTTTATTCAAAGGTACCCTTTATAGATATATATTCTTTCTAAATTGATGGAATCTTCATCCCCTATATGTTATTATGCTTCATCTACTTACAAATCTATGACCCCCATGACAGGAAGGATTACATCACCTATTTAGTGCTTCCAGAATCATGTGAAAAATTTGATTTTGAAGAAATACCACCAACATGGTATCATTTCAAACATAGAGGATTCTTGATAAATTCAATATGTACTGAATCATGTGATCACATCCTTCCACCAGAGAGTCACAAAAAAGTTACTGGTGTATGTATCCACCTTTAACCACTTCAGGATCCTATCCTTAGGACATGGAAATATGTACCCCCTTACCTAAGGGTGGATTAGGAGGTTCAATGTGACCTATTTGTGACTCATAAGTTAACCAGAAGTGGCCCAAAAAATGTTACCATCATCAAAATTATGCAACCCCCATACCTCTTCATCCCACTAAGGATTCCACCCAATAGATCCCTCTTGGAATTAATTAAGCCTATAAATCTGGGATTTATCACTTGGTTCTAAAAGTTTCTAACCATAATAAGTATAATTATTTCACATCTTTCTCTAAAAGAGATCATCATCTCATCATGGTCATAATTAGTGAGAACTTCATTATTCCTCTTCATACTGTGTAAGGCTGTCAATAGACTCTAATAACACCAAGAGAATCATTCCAACATATCTCAACAACAGAAATGGAGTAGAATCATGATATCACACCTGAATATAAATCCCATCAATATATACTATTAAAAATAGAGGGATGAATTGGGAACATACTCCCATTGTCACTAATTATTAAAAAAATATTCCCATTACTTCCATAAAATCTCATCAATATCTCTATGTCAAAATGAATTGATATGAATATATCTCTACCCACATCTTAAAAATATATCATAAGATATTAATAGCACTAGAGGATGTATATTATTTGTATATATGAAATGTTACTTGATCATAAACCCATATCCTGACTTACTATCTGGATGTATGTGTAAACATTCTAATAGAAACATTGGTGTGGGATGATATAGTTAAATACCTATAATTGACCAATCAATATATCCTCGTAGTCACTCAAAAGAAGTTACATATATCTACTTCCCTTTATAATAAAGAGAAATAATGAAATATCTCAACAACTAGTACAAATTGGGTATATATTCCCACCCTATCTAAAGGGACCCATTAGAATAGTTTAGTGGAAAATAAAGGACTATCTTATATACCTGTATAGTACTAAGTATCTCATCAACCAGATCTATCAACAACTTGGTATTTGTCTAAGAAGGCTCCCACCCAAAGTGGTTGCTATTGTTCTCCAAGAATAATATCAAAAATAAGGTCACACAGATAGTAGAAAACGACTCAAGAGTAGGTATATACTCCTGCACTATTTGGTTCTAAGGAACTAGAGGCCCTAAAACCACAATATATGGTTTCCAAGAGGCACTTGGAGGATTAAGGTTGGTCATTCTCAGGCCCTCAACTGCTATATTGGATGCATCATCAATATCAACGGAAGGATACAGACCATATAATACCCTGAGTTTTTATGAATTTTTTTTGAATAAATTAAATTTCATATTTATATTCAATTGAATTATATGAAAAATTTAATCTTTAAACACATACAACACCTACATATCTTGTGTTACACATGACATTGACTTTTATAAAAACAATGATATGTTATTAATTTAGTTATTTAAGCATGACCATTTTAACCTATCCATAAACATAGTAATGTGACAAGTAGTAAAAATATTTTAAATATTATTTATAATGGTTTTATATAATTAAAATTTATTTATAATAAAATATATAATTTTATAAAACATATTTCTATGTTTTGAATGAACAATTTTCCAAAAAATTTATTTTTTATGTAGTTTTGTGAACAATAATAAAATTTATTTTTGAAACTTTTAGAAAATTAATTAAATAAAATAAAATTAATTTTTTAATTAATAATTTTTAAATAATATTAGGTTGAATTCTTATGATATTTATGAAAAGTTTCATTTTTTGATGAATAGTGAAAAATAAAGAATTTTAATTGAAAAATTAATTTTTATTTAATTTATTTATAAAGTTAAATTATGTTTTAATTTTTTTATAGTTCATTGAGTTAAATTATATATATAATAATCCAAATTATTTCATTGGAAAAAAATTCACAATTAAATTGGATAAAAATACTAAATAAACTTTTGATCATTCTTACTTTCAAACCCTCTTTCCCAACATATCTGTGAGATTATTTTTAAATTAATTGTTTCCACTTATGTGAATGGGATTTGTTAGAATAGAATCCATATTTGTTATTATCATAATATATAGTGTATAATAAGTCGGAATCAATTTTTTACTAAAGTGAATAGTGAATGTAGTAAAAATTAGTTACCGCAATTACAGTAAAAATGGGATTATCAATGGGTTAAAGTAGAATGATAAAAATTAAAATTTGCATATGAAATTATAAAAAATATATTTTGTGGAAAAATATCAAACTTATCATGTCTTACATTTAAATTTGATCCTTTTTTAGCCTCTTCCTTATAAAAAACATGGTAGAGCTCAACTCTTTTTAAAAATGCCAAGCCTATCATCTCCCCCACATATAAAAGGCCACCCCATATCTTCTATTATTAATGCATTAAATCCTCTTTTTTTCAAACAATTTATACCCAAATCACCTCTCAAATTCCCTCCCCTCAACCTAGAATCTTTAATCTATCCATAAATCCATCATAGGAAGGCTTTTAGTGAAAACATAAGGAGGATAACTGAAGAGAATGCAACTTCTATCAATGAACCTATTTCTTTTATTTCTTCCTGAAACCAATTTTTTTATTTTTATATCGTGATTATATAATAAAATTAGTATATTACATATATTGAGATATTTTTATGATAATGGTGTGAACGAAAATTATCTCCAATTTTATAAAATGGGTTACCAAATAATCATTCGTGTGTATGAAAAACTACCTTCTTCTAAACCAATGTCGTTCATTTTTATATTACCACCTATCAAGGATCATCATAATGAATATTATATTTTTTAAATATTATTTTTATGATTTTTATGATTTTATTATGATTCTGGAATTTTTATATCACGCATACCTTCATGATTTTTTTTTTTTGGGAATACGATAACGTCGTTCGTGTGTACGGCTGACTACCGCCTCATGAAGTGATTTTATTAATTAAATATATAAATAGAATTTATTAACAACAGGTTTAATAAAAAATGATATATATATGAAGTAAATTTTTTTATTTAATGATAATCTACCATATACTTTTCTTTCTTTCAACCCAATAATAAAATGAAATCATCGTTCATGCGTACGTACGACCTACCATATCCATGAACGATGTATTAAATTTCCATTTAATATCATTTATATATTATTATAAATATATATAAAATAAATATGTATGATATTTATTTCATGTTTATAGTTATGAAATTGATAAAATATTTATTAATTTATTAAAATTAAAAAATATTATAAAGAAAAACATTTGTGAAAAATAAAGAAGTTATTACCCAAAATGTAACTTTAATATCTTTAAGAAATGACTAATTAAGGTCATGATAAAATCATATCTGGTATTATATATATGAAAAATATTTTTTAATAGATTTATAATAAACTTATATTTATTATACAGTATGTTTGACCAAGTATGATGGAAGTCAAGGCTTAAGGTAAGGGAATTTTGTCACAATTTTCCTTCTTTTAGATGTATATTATGTTATGATCCTATATCAATTTATGAGGTTTATATATATATATATCCCATTGGACATATTATATTATGAATTTATTTATCCTCATGATATTTTATATTAAATTTTATTTTATTTATTCATGGGGATTGTGATTCAAGGTAACCGATGTGGTAAATATTTTATATTGCAATATCATTATTTATCAGGATTGTTTACAATTAAGTTTCAAATCCTGAAATATCATGTTTTTTCTCTCAATTATTCTCATGAATTTTATTATACTATTTTTGTTCAAGTTATATTCAAGAAATGGTTACGTTTTCTCACAATTTGATAATTAAAATTACCTAGATTTTTTTTAGTTAAATCTCACTTTATTTACCATAATGGATAGAAATTTGTTTTATTCCAAAATCATGTTATATATAAATGTTTTCATATTTTCTAAATGATATTTTAATATCATTTTAAAATAAATATATTTTTAGAATATTTTATTTCTAAAAGGTTTTATATATTATTTCTAAATCTTCTATTATAATTTTTCAAAGTTATTTTCAAAGAAATAGGTTTTCAAAAATAGTTTATGTTTTTAGATGAATTTTCCAATAATGAAATGATATTTTATTAAAGAATTATTTTAAATTATCTATAAAAATTATTTTACATATAATATTACATCTATTGGTATTATTTATTCCTTATTGGGGATGTAATCCAATAATATGATTCATATTTTTTATCTCAATAGTTTATGTTTTGATAGTACTATGTTTATGAAACTCATTTCTCATCCAATAGTTATACCAAGATAAAACTATTATGAAACCCAATTATCTTCATTGGTGATAAAATTATGAAATTATTATGAAACCTATATCTTTTACACATGATATGATATGATTAAATGTTTATAATACCCATTTCATTTCATGGGTTATGATATGATGAAGTTTTATGATCTTGTAGAGAACATATGTATAATTTCATTATGTGATGTGTGGAACCTTTATCATCCTATAATTAATTGGGTAAATATTTATATATCATGTGATATATAGGAATGTAATGTAGAGTGAACATGGTTTAGTAATACAATGATGGAATAAGACGTGAACCATGTCCCAAAATATAAGGCTGGAACGGGGAGTGAACTTAGTTCAGTAAAGGTATTTGTCTGCAATGAGGGTATTGGAAGTGATCCTTGAATAAAATAGAAATTATTTTCTATTATTAAGTGTATTACAAAAATTCAATGTCTTATTCTATCATGGATCATGTTATTTTATTCCCTTATGAATCACGTCTTATGAACTGTCAATATTTATTCTATGACTTACGACTATGATACTTGATATGCAGTGTATGGTTTTAAAATGTTATTATCATGTTCTCATACCCTTATGTTCATGTTATGCTTATGTATCTCCCTTTTTTCCATTAATGATAATATTAACTGACCCTTTATTATATTTCATTTCCCGAGGTTATGAAGATATGTTTTTTTTATGATATGTCTAAGATGGGTGCTCGTTATGAAGAATGTAGTGAGAGATGACATAGCTCACTTTTGGAACATTGTTTATGTTTCCAAGATTCCAAATTAACTAAACTATTATGGTTCTAGGCATGTTTTTTTAAACATAATAAATATTCCGTAAAAATTTTGTAATGTCTATGTAAGTTAAATCTAGGTCATTGTACTCTACTTTCTAATGAGTCAATTGATGCCAAGGTGGTTAGAATAGGTGGAACAATATTCACCTATAGATGATGAAGATGTTATAGACAAGTGTAAATAACAAGCCAAAGAAAAACTCTCCACATTTTTCAATCCCATTTTCACTCTTTTATATGATATTCTAGAAGATTTAAAAGTGGAATGTATACCTAATTTTTACCAGTAATTATCGAAGACACATTGTCATCTAAACGATAAGAAACTCACTTATTAGGGGTTTTATGACCGCCCCTAGGTAGTGAATAAAATTTAATTTTAGATAAAACTTTATAATTTTCCATAAATAATAATATGAGGTCATAGAATCACTTCAAGAACATTTGATAGGCTTGTTTTCACACGTTAAATGTGATTTATCATCTAATCATTGATGCCTCCTTTGGTCTGTATATTCTAGGATGGGGTGACTATAGAATAATGAACTTCATTCCGGACATAGGGATAAAAATTCCTTTAAATAAATGATTCTTCAATGTGATTACCATTGGATAGGTCACATGAAAAAATAATGCACATTTCAGTTGGTCAATCCGACAAAGTAAATCTTGCTTGTAAAGCATAAAAGCATCATGAATGAATGTAGGAGTCCATAAATATACTCCTACACAATGCTTCCAAAATAGTCACATGAGTATCTCAGTTAAGTAATCCAAATCCCTCAAATTTAGGACATCCCATAGTGTTAAACAGTTCACATTATAAAGTGGTGTTAAACTCAGTTCATGCCCAAGTGAAAGCATGAAAAATTAAGAATATTATGTTGGAAGCCACTAAGATATCCATCTGGGAGAAACCCCTACCCATAAGACTGGGGGTATATTTACTACCACCACCACCCTTCTGATCATTAAATCATAAAATTATCCATGATGTCCCTATGGAGGGTTCAATTCATCTCTATCCCTAAGGGTGGGGGCATTTTACCTCTTCCTCTTATGGATTTGATTTTTTCTTAAAATAGATAGTGACATCTAATAGTCTGAAACCATGTTATTATTACCATTTCATAGAACACCCATATCATTATGGGAACACTCAATAATTATGATTGGGTAATACCTCAATATCACAACCAAAATTATGATGTCAATTTAATGTTCGACAAAGAAGACTAAGCTTTGATGGGGTAGAAAATAAAAGTATCCCACTTGGAGAGGGGAATTGGGGGAGGACCTTAGTGTTACCTTTTATGAGGGTATGGATAATGAGGATTAATTTTATTATTCAAAAGAGTGTGATGTTATTTTTACTACTAGTTATGTGTCATTGAATTTCATCACCATCAATCAAATAGAGAATGAAAACTATGACATAGATGTCAAGGAACATAACAAAGAGGGTGTGTGTACCCAGAAAAAGAGGTAGACCTAGAATCATCTATCTCCAAATGACTAGTTTTAACCACATTGGTATACTTATACTAATGAAAAAGGATTACACCTATAGAGACCCAATATAATTCTATAAAAGATAATATATCACAATCTGAGGATAATAATTACCATCTGAAACAACTCAATACTAAACTACTAAGATGCAATATTCTTAATGAGTTTAATATTAAAGTGGAACCCAAAAATTATCCTCCCATTCAATGGTAATGGGTTACCCAACCAACGAGAGAATATTCGAAACAAAAAGTTATATTTTGGTCTAGGAAACTGTTGTAATTATATCTAGTAACTGATGATGATCAATAACTTCCTCCACCATGATAGAAGGATCTATCATTATAGGAACTACACCTAGGAATATCCCAATTTTGGTATCAAAAATTAATCTATGAATAATAGACACAGCAAGCTTCACTCATAACCCATATTCATGGATCAACTAAGATATTATTTCTAATATATATCCTCAACACCATTGAGTCTATTATCTCTCTAATGGAATCCATCTAAGGGATTCATGCCCAAATATGTCTTGAAATAAAATCATACCCTGAATGGGTAGATGCCTCTCCTAATCCTCTCGAGTTTTAAGAATACCATATTTCTAACTAGAAATGGAATGGGATATCCTAAAATGAACCTATAGCATTTTATGTCTTAATGTGGCCTAATTATGGGACTATTCAATTAGAAATAGGAAAAAACATATGTTCTTTGTATGTAATTTTATGGGAACAACCTTTGTCTGGTACATTATCTTGATAACTAGAAACTTGATGGGTTAGGAAGATATTTATAATTATTTCCTTTACTAATTCATCTCTACACTAATGAATAATTTTGTCATCGACCTCAAAAAATGTAATTAACATAAAAATGAGAGGGTATCTAATTTTATCACCATATAGAAAGACTTTGCATACTTCTCAATAGTAAACTACAACATGAGAAACTACTAGGGATTTTTATAGAGAACATTCTTTATGAGATTTAGAGTTTATTGATCCCATTAAAATATTCAGGTGGGTTCCAAGAGTTTATTTACAAAACATAACAACTAGAGGGTTTCATTCAGTAAACCATGTATAAATCTCGATCTGTTTTGCTACTTAGGGTATAAGTATTAGTAAGAATAAACATTTTATATTATTATTAATCTATCACCAAAAACTGTTATGGAATGCAGAAAAGATATTTATCTTTTGATACCTCTTGTAGGGTGATAACAAAAAAAACTACCATCATTCGGTGGAAATGAAAGATCATAGACACCCATGATATGAATATTGATGGAAAAACATATTTATTCTAAAAATAACAGGTTCCAAGACACATCATCATAGCCATAGAAAATAATATCCTCAAGCTAACTTAGTCTTAGAAATGGATTAATTTAGTCTCGGTGACTATCCCTATAATTTCCCTTTTCATAGGAAGTTGGGCCACACCTCATCTAGGACATAATTGTATTTAAGGATATCCTTTAGAAGATATTATATTAGGGACTTGTGACATTTGGAAAAAATTCATAATAAGTAACTTATGTGTATAATATATAATCAAAGTAATAAGGAAACCGGTGGGATGTTCTTTTCATACATGAATTGAATTTAAAAAATTATATGACCCATAAGATAACCAATTAGGCTCATTCCATTATTAGGGAACAACTTCGTCAACTATCTAAGGCCTTAGCTCCTAGTATATCATTTGAATCTATGCCTTTTAATCTATCACTTGGAGGCATAAAAACAAAGTAGATTCAGAACTAAGTGTATTAAATAGAGATTCAATTAGTTAACAAACCTATCTCAACACTCAAGGATATCCCACCCCCATCATTTGTCATAAGGGGACCATCTTTATAAATAGAATCCTTATTAGATGAAGAATTATTATTTTTTGGGTATTTAAATTTCATTTACCTCATAGATCCATTCTCTGATTAGTACTATACACAAAAACTTGAGTTACTGATGTATAGTTTGGGAGCTGAAGGAGGAGGTTGAATAATCCAAGGGTATAATGGGTGACATAATCACAACTAAGATAAAAAACCTATACATGTTCCCATGAAAGCTATATACATGTCCAAAACAAGAGGGATATCCTTAAAGTGGTTACAAAAGAAACACGGAGACACCCCTAAATCTTCTAGTGGTCATTCTTGTAACGCCCCAAAATTTCATAGTACATTATTTCTTCAAAGTAAATCAATAACTTGCACTACACGCAACACCGAGTTCTAGTGCACCATGACTTACCAAACAAGCCTTTAAAAAGTGGTTATGAATGGTATTAACAAAATTTTGAACTTTATATAATACTTATAATTTTATAATCTAAATTGTGAGTTTCTTAGACATAATGTAATAACAAATTCATTTTTTTTCAGATAAAAGAAGTATTTTTCAAAAAAATGCAATTTTACCACCTTTTAATGGAGAACCCTTTTAAAATCAAATATTTGAAACATTTATATATTCAATTTGACAAAATAAAATTATTCTTTAGAATCGGGACATAATAATTTAGTTTTAATAAATTTTTTGTGTTTTTTTGATAACTTTTATATTTGGGTGAATAGTGAAAAATACTGTATTTTAACTAAAAACAACTTTTTTAATAAAAATAATTTATAGTGTTAAATTATAAATTTTAATGGTTAGGAAGTATAAATAGAATATATTTTTACCATTTAATCCAATTTTGGTCATTTTAAGTAATTTCACTTTGAAATTGGATATAAATAAGTTTCAATCTTTTTATAGTTATTATTTCCTAAAAATACGCTTTTTGGTTTTGACAACAGGAATTAATTTTAAATTAACAAATTCAGATTTTATGTTTTGAAATTGGTAAAATGGAATTCATTTTTGAATTCATAATATCAAAATTATCTTAGGGTAAAATGTTTGTATTTTTCTGAAAACTTTCAATTTTTGATGAATAGTGAAAACACTGTGTTATTATTTAAAACCGACTTTTTATTTAAATATATTTTAAGTGAAAATATATATATATATATATATATATATAATACCTATTTAAGTTCAATGTAATTAATTGGAGTTATTTTATAATAAAATTACATGTATAAAATTTTATCGAACGTTTTACCGTCTTTTACCCACCTCTTAGGAGCATTTGCAAATTTACATAAAACTTAATTTTACCGCTTCTGTGAGTTGAATTTAAAAAATCCGAGACACACGGTTGATATCAGTAAGTAAAATTTGGTTCAATAGGATGAAAATAATTTTTGGTGAGTAGTAACTTTTGACTTTTATTTACCACGGTTAAAATTAAATAGGGTAATTAAGGTTAAAAATGATATCATAATTACCCTCACACTTGTCATAATTCTATTGGATAAGTTTAATTCAACCAATAACAACCTTAGTAATAAAATATTATCCTTCAGGTTCACTTGTATTAGATTAGTACATTTATTATTAATTAATTCAAAGAAGAGTTAAAATTGTTATATTCAAAGTTTAATAACTAAACCATTTTTAATATAGGGTTACGTATAATATTAATTCAACTATAAATATTTATTATAAAGATAAAAATATTTCCAACATAATGTTATTTTATTTATAATTTTTAGACATTAAATAATTTAATTTATTTATGACACAATGATGATGTAGTAATTACCTTATTAATGAAATATTAAAATAATTGATATTATAAATACCCAAATAAATGTAATTGGAGACTTTTCATGAATTAAACTAATTTTATAGGTTAATATGACATTTTAGGGTTGATTAAATGAATTTTTTGAGAAATAATAATGTTTTTATGAATTTAGAAAAAACAAAATACCAAATAGTGTCAAAATTGACATAAAAGAGTTTTTAAAACAAATATTATATTATTAACTGGTATTCTATTCCTAAAAATATAAGGTTAAGCCAAAGGGCTTAAATAATATTATTTATGTCATTAATGAACCACTTTGGATTCTCTTGGAAGTTTATAGTAAGTTTATTAACAATATAGTTTAAGAATACAAGAAGACATGGTAAAAGTTAAACTATTTATCTACGAGTTAAATCTAGAAGATAAGATTAATTTATAACCTAAACTTGTCTAAAACCAATTTGTTGAGAGCAGGTAGACCCATAACCACCTTAGGATCGAATTAGATTCATTTGGATCCATTATAAACCGAATATTATTGTATAATAAATTAATACTTTAATCTTTTCCTAAAGTGCCACTCGCCCCTCTTATAAAAGGGAACTTCCCCTTCTCCCAAATTCACACCTCCAAATCCATTTGGATCAGCCAAACCCTACCCAAATATCCTCCCAACTATCCTACCTTTATCCTAGAGGCCTTCCTTTGGTCATAAAGACATCATAAGGATCCATTGTGATCAAATCAAAAGGAAGAACCCGAAGAAGAGGTAATGATTTCACCACTCTCTTCCAAGTTCTTTTCTTCTTCCACATACTATTTATTTTTTATTACCATATCAAAATAATAAATCCAGTACCTTATATATACTGTGATTTTATTATAATTATGGCACAACCATATTAATTTTTCTATCCATCCTATGAATGATAATGTCACCATGCGTGTGTGCGTATGGCTTACTGTCTCCACGCCGTGGTGTAATTTGTTATTCAACACTATGTTATTTGGATGGATATAATGATGAGTAATATGTATAAAAATAATGAAAAAAACATTCTAATGTATATTTAAAATTAATATACCATCCAATTCCAAACCTTTAAGAAAATTTTATTGTCTCTCGTGCGTACGTACGGATTACTGTCTCCACGACGCGATGAGATTTATTTCCACGTTCACCATTCATCAATGATTATAAAAATATATATTACTAATAAGTATGTAATATATGATATAATAATGATATTGGAGATATATATATATGTGTGTGTGTGTGTGTTTGTGTGTGTATAAGTATTTATGTACTTACATATATCTTATTCACTTACTTCTGTTCAATACGATATGAAAACAGAAACAGCGTTTATGCGTACGTACGGCCTACCGTCTCCATAAACAGTGTTTTCCATTTCATATATCTATCTATTATAAATATTTATATTATAAATATATATGATATATAAATCAAGTTTTATATTCTTTAAGTATTTAAATCATTATCTAAATGATACGATCAAGAATAACAAGTTAAAACACGTACGATAAAGAAAGCGATTATTACCCGAAATGATAATTTATCATAGAAATCATTATTAAATGAGTAGTATAAAGTCATAAATGAATCATTTATGATATAATAAATATGAATATGGTTCTTGTATAATTTAATAACATACTATGGTCATTATACAGTATGTTAAACGTACCCACGACCAAAGGAAAGTGCAAGGTAAGGGTTAATTTCACAATCTCTTTATAATCCAAGGTTGTTTTTACGTAAGTATCTAATGGGAAATATTTATTATTAATGTCCATGTTTCAAGAAAAAGTTTTCAAAGTGATTATTTTAATGTAATTTTTACTAAAACATCATTTTAAATGTTTTAAATATCTATTCCTCTAAATCATTCTCATTAATGTCCATGTTTTCAAAATGGTTTTTAAGGATTTATCTATATGGACATGAAGGTTTCAAAAATGTTAATTCCATTAAAAAGTTTCAAAGTGGTATGGGACACTTTAATTCAAAAATTTCTTTAAATTTCTTCCTTTCTAAATTGTGTGACTTTTAAATGGTTTCTTGAAAAATGGATATTTCTCTCAAATAGTTTTACAAATAATTTTCATCTATGTCAACCTCATTTCTTGGATTTTAAACTTGTTTTAAGTTGATTTATTATGATACAAATATTCCATATTTTATTTAATTTTTTGTGATATGTTTGATTGTGGATGTTTTATTTTTATACCATTCATGGTTTATGGATAAAGTATTGAAATTTCATATTCTTGTTTTAATATGAATGTTTATGCTATGTTTAAACCTTTTCATGTGAGGAATTCATTGGACTTAGTAAGTGACGGGTGGAGCCCGTTATTGCTCCTTGATTCATCGGTAGGTCTCATGAGACAAACTAGTGTCTTGGAACATGGACTTGAAAAAATCTTATTTGTAGTCATGGCAGAAGGCCTTGACTATGTGGTTATGAAAGTCTGGCATTATGCATTCCATTATTATAAAAGTGGCTATTGATATGGCATGTGATTATTTTACTAGTAGAATATCCATGTGAGTAAGTAAATGGTATTATTTTGATTCATATTTTCCATATTAGGATGAAGTTGATGTTGAAAATTCTTTTCTTTTAGTTTTATACATTACCTTAAATGTTTATGCTTATTTATAAAAGTTTCTGCTATATTGTTATCCTTACTGAGCATTTGAGCTCACCCCTTTCTTATGTTTTATTTTCCCAGGATCCCAAGAAGTGTTTAATGTTTGAGATGCAGGTTTAAGCTAAGGGAACAATGGAATTATCAGAGGATTATTTTTTAGTGTCGTATGTTAGAAAGTGTAATGTAATGTTCATGCATGTAATCTATTTTCCAAGACTGCTAAACTGATCAGTCTTTTGGGACTTGATTCCTTTTAATCATGCCAATGTATTAAAATAATGCACCAACTCTGGGAATCTAGGGTCAGGGAATTATAGTTGGTATTAGAGGAGCTTTAACAATAATCTTGGAAACTATATTTAGATAAACTCTAATTAGAGTACATTACCCTAATATAGAATTTGAGGATTAGTATAGAAAAACTTCCTATAATTTTGGTAAGGTAGAGATTTTGTGAGTTTTACATGAAATACATCCCTGTATGGATACGATCAGGTAGATGTGGCTCTAGCACAGATTTTCCTAGTGGTAAAACCTGAAAACACCTCTTTGAGCTAGACTCGAATGGGAACTGGTTCACAACAACAGGCATTGCTTCACTCTTGGTTACGAAACTCCTGGGGGATATGCATATGATAATTCACATTTTCATTACAAGCCATTATAAAGGATTTAGGAGTAAATAATTCCTAAAAGAAAACATTTTTGTGATAATGGATTATATCCATAAACTGTTCAATTTACGTAAGGTATTTTACAAGTCTAGAATTATGAATTGCGATTCATAAACTGGCCTAGTGTATTCCATTGTAAAGAAATGGATCCCAGTAGAAGGAATGAGAACTCCAGCAATACGTATGATCCAAAGAGTAAGAAGGATCATATCTTTCATGTTATTAAGCCAACATTTAGAAGTTAAATAGTCTCCCACGCATTCTCAATATATGAAGAAATAGTATCATGTGTTAATAAGATAAGTAAATAATTCTCTGAGTCCTATGGCTTTGAAGGGATGTAAGAGAAGAAAATAATGTTAGAGAGAAAGATGGATAAAGGGAAGAGGGGAAAGATGGATTTTCCCATATGTGAAAACTATGGAAAGAATCACCTTGGTAAATTCTTTAAGGGAATGAGATTTTGTGATAAGTGTGGAGAAAAAGGACACAAAGTACATGAATGAAATGGTAAGAACAAGGTCTGAAATGTATAATGCTTCATCTATAAGGATTTGGGACACTACGGGAATCAATGTTCAAGTCATCAGAGTATACCACAAATGATGCTATTGGATAATAATCAAGTTATGATACTACTACTGATGAAGAGTAATGACTAGTGTTCTTATGTTGTTATTATAGAATTATTTCATTTGAGTTTTGTATCAAAAATATACTAGTTATATGATTTGTGGAGATAAATAAGGATTGTACTGCAGTACTATTTTAGTTATAATTTGAGATTATATGGTTCTAATAAAAGTGACTTAATAGAAAGCTACACTTTTTGAAAAATACATGGTTGAAGGAAAGGTAATATTTCATATGTCCTAATAATAAGGTAGTGCTTTTGGAATAAGAGATGGTTGATTTGGATAAAATATTTTGGATATTCATGACTTCCTTGAAACTGATTAATAGTTTGTTTATTTCATCATTGTTGGAATATTCAATATTTTTGGATATAAAGAATATATCCAGTATTATATAAATAATAAGGTATCATTAATGTAATCAATATGGTTTTATGTTAATTCCGGGTGTTACCATGTTTTAAAATAATACATGATGAAGGTGTACATATGTTATTACGTGGCAAAAAGGATCTTCATTGTGTTTAACTTCCATAAAAATTTTGGACTGTGAGTTTGGATAGAAGTATTTTGGATAAGTCTAATGGTTAGAATGGATAAAGTTTGAAATTGGATACTATTGTTAAGGTTATTTTTGGATTTTTATAATAAGGAAAATACACAGACCGTGTGACAACCCATCGTGTTAGACAAAGATATGGGAATGAACCCACAACCATAGTGCGATTGGGATTTATCACCTACCACTGGACTACGTGAAGTCCATAGATTGTATAATGTAGTTTATTTTTTTAAAGGGTCTGATAGGTGAAATATAAATTCATTTTTTTGGAACCCTATACAAATAGGATAAACATAATTTTTTTAAGTCCTATTATCTTTTAGATTGAAAGATGAGTTTGTGGTAGAAATTGGTTAAAGGGTGGAACTCTACTTGTCAAGTATATATTTTTTTCTTCTCTTATTATATGAAGAAACTAATTCTTAAACTTTATTTAAGGGATCTTAAAACTAAAAATTCGTTATCCTAATACCTTATGATTTGTTGAACCGAAGATATTTTAAATCATCATAGATTGATGGCTTTGAGGCCCTCAATTCTAAAATTTTGTGTGGTTGATGACCTCAATCACTCCTTATAAATATTTACATTTTTTCTCCAATTATGTGTCTCTAATTTCCACCAATATTCTCCTAATCAAGATCATAATTTGTTGGTGACTTTTTCATTCCCATTTTCCTCTTATTAAGTCTAAATTTTATTAAGCCAATTTCTGATGTGGGTTTTCCCACAAAGGTATTTTCTATTTTCAAACATTTATTTTTGATGAACAATTTCAAATTTTGAGGAATTAATTTATTGAATGAGGGTAGAATGTAACACCCCAAGATTTCATAGTACGTTATTTCTTCAAAGTAATTTAATAACTTGCACTACACGCAACATCGATTTCTAGCACACCATGAATTACCAAACTAGCCGTTAAAAAGCGGTTATGAATGGTATTAACATAATTTTGAACTTTATATAATACTTATATTTTAGAATCTATATTGTGAGTTTATTAGATATAATTTAAGAAAAAATTCATTTTTTTCAGATAAAAGAAGCATTTTTCAAAAAAAATGCAATTTTATCACCATTTAATGGAGAACCATATTTAAATCCAATATTTCAAACTTTTATATATTAAATTTGAAATAATAAACTTCTTATTTAGAATCGGGACATAAGAATTTAGTTTCAATAAATTTTTGTTGTTTTTCTAATAACATTCATATTTTGGTGAATAGTGAAAATACTATATTTTAACTGAAAACAACTTTTTTAATCAAAATAATTTATAATGTTAAATTATACCTTTTAATGGTTTGGAAGTATAAATAGATTATATTTTTACCATTTAATCCAATTATGGTGATTTTAAGTAATTTCACTTTGAAATTGGACATAAACATGTGCCAATCTTTTGACAGTTATTATTTCTTAAAAATACGCTTTTTGGTCTTGACAATAGAAATTAATTTTAAATTAATAAATGAAGCTTTTATGTTTTGAATTTGGTAAAATCGACTTCATTTTAGAATTCATAATATCAAAATTATCTTATGGTAAAATTTTGGTATTTTTCTGAAAACTTTCAATTTTTGATGAATAGTGAAAACACTATGTTATTATTTAAAACTGACTTTTTATTTAAATAATTATTTATTTTATTTATATTTATTTTAAGTAAATATATATATATATATATATATATATAATACCTATATAAGTTCAATGTAATTCATTGGATTCATTTTAGAATAAAATTAGATGTATTAAATTTTATCGAACATTTTACCGGCTTTTACCCACCTCCTCGGAGCATTTGCAAATTTGCATAAAACATAATTTTACCACTTCTGCGAGTTGAATTTCAAAAATCTGAGAGACACAGTTGATATCAGTAAGTAAAATGTTGTTTAATAAGATAAAAATAATTTTTGGTGAATAGTAACTTTGGACTTTTACTTACCACGGTTAAAAGTAAATAGGGTAATTAAGGGTAAAAATGATATCATAATTACCCTAACACATGTCCTAATTCTATTAGATAAGTGTAATTCGACCCAAAACAACCTTAGAAATAAAATATGATCCTTTTGGTCCACTCTTGTTAGATTAAGACATGTATTATTAATTAATTCAAAGAAGAGTTAAAAGTGTTATATTCAATGTTTAATAACTAAACCATTTTTAATATAGGGTTACACATAATATAAATTAAACTATAAAAATTAATTAGAAATATAAATAGATTTCCTAAATAATGGTATTTTATTTATAATTTTTAGACATTAAATATTTTAATTTATTTCTGACACAATGATGATGCAGTAATTACCTTATTAATGAAATATTATAAGAATTGATATTGTAAATACCCAAGTAAATGTAATTTGAGTCTTTTTATGAATTAAACTAATTTTATAGGTTAATATGACATTTTAGGGTTGATTAAATGAATTTTTTTCAAATTAATAATGTTGTTATGAATTTAGGAAAAACAAAATACCAAATAGTGTCAAAATTCACATAAAAGAGTTTTTAAAACAAATATTATATTATTAATTTGTATTCTATTATTAAAAATATAAGTTTCATCCAGAGGGCTTAAATACTATTATCTATGTCATTAATGAACCACTTGGTATTATATTGGAAGTATAGAGTAAGTTTATTAACCATATGGTGTAAGAATACAAGAAGACACGGTAAAAGTTAAACAATTTATCTAAGAGTTAAATCTAAAAGATAAGGTTAAATTTGTAACCTAAATTTGTCTAAAACCAAATGGTTGAGAGGATTTGGAACCATAACCACCTAATTCTCGAATTAAATTCATTTAGATCCATTATAAACCGAATATGATTGTATAATAAATTAATACTTTAATCATTTCCTAAAGTGCCCCTCGCCCCTCTTATAAAATGGCACTTCCCCTTCTACCAAATTCACACCTCCAAAGCCATTTGACTCGGCCAACCCCTGCCCAAATATCCTCCCAACTATCCTAAATTCATCCTAGATGCCTTCCTTTGGTCATAAATCCAATGTAAGGATCACTTTTGATCAAATCAATAGGAAGAACCCGAAGAAGAGGTGATGATTTCACCACTCTCTTCCAAGTTATTTTCTTCTTCCACTTACTCTTTCTTTGTTATTACCATATCAAAATAATAAATCCAGAACCTTATATATACTGTGATTTTATTATAAATATTTCACAACCATATTCATTATTTTATCCATCCTATGAATGATAATGTCACCATGCGTGCGTACGTACGGCTTACCGTCTCCACGCCGTGGTGTAATTTGTTATTCAAAACTATATTATTTGGATGGATATAATGATGAGTAATATGTATATAAATAATGAAAATAACATTTTAATGTATTTTTAAAATTAATATACCATCCAATTTCAATCCTTTAAGGAAATTATATTGTCGCTCGTGCGTACGTACAGATTACCGTCTCAACGACGCGATGAGATTCATTTCCACATTCACCATTCATCAATGATTATAAAAATATATATTACTAATAAGTATGTAATATATGACATTATAATTATATTGGAGATATATATATATATATTTATATATATATATGTATTTATTTACTTACATATATCTTATTCACTTACTTCTGTTCAATATGATATGAAAACAGAAACAACATTTATGCGTACGTACGGCCTACCGTCTCCATAAACGGTGTTTTCCATTTCATATATCTATCTATTATAAATATTTATATTTTAAATATATATTATATATAAATCAATTTTTATATTATTTAATTATTTAAATCATTATCCATATTATACGATCAATAATAACAAGTTAAAACGCATATGTTAAAGAAAGCGAATATTACCCGAAATGTTAATTTAACATGAAAATCATTATTAAATGGGTAGTATAAAGACATAAATGAATCATGTATGATATAATAAATATAAATATGGTTCGTTTATAATTTAATAACATATTATGGTCATTATATAGGAGGTTAAACGTACCCATGACTAAAGGAAAGTGCAAGGTAAGGGTTAATTTTACAATCTCTTTATTATCCGAGGTTACTTTTACGTAAGTATCTACTGAGAAATATTTATTATTCATGTCCATGTTTCATGAAAGAGTTTTCAAAGGGATTATTTTAAGGTAATTTTTACTAAAACATCATTTTAAATGTTTTAAATATTTATTCCTCTATATCATTCTCATTAATGTCCATGTTTTCAAAATGGTTTTTATGGATTTATCTATATCGAAATGAATGTTTTTAAAATGTTAATTCCTTTAAAAAGTTTCAAAGTGGTATGGGAAACTTTGATTCAAAAATTTCTTTAAATTTCTTTATTTCTAAATTGTGTGACTTTTAAATTTTTTCAGGAAAAAGGGATATTTCTATCAAGGAGTTTTACAAATCATTTTCATCTATGTCAACATCTGTTGATGGATTTTAGACTTGTTTGAAGTTGATTTATTATGATACAAATATTCCATATTGTATTGAATTTTTTGTGATATGTTTGAATGTGGATGTGTTGTTTTTATACCATTCATGCTTTATGCATAATTTATTGACATTTCGTATGATAGTTTTAATATGAATGTTTATGTTATATTTAAACCTTTTCATATGAGGAATACATTAGACTTAGTAAGTGACCGGTGGAGCCCGTTATAGCTCCTTGATACATCGGTAGGTCACATGAGACAAATTGGTCTCTTGGAAAAAATCCTTGAGAAAATATTATTTGTAGTATTGGCACAAGGCCATGACTATGTGGTTATGAAAGTCTGACATTATGAATTCCATCGTTATTAAAGTGGCTATTGATATTGCATGTGATTATTCAACTTGTAGAATATCCATGTGAGTAAGTAAATGGAATTATTTTGATTTATATTTCTATATTATGATGATGTTTATGTTGAAATTTCTTTTGTTTTAGTTTTATACAATGCCTTAAATGTTTATTCTTATTTATAAACGTTTCTGCTATATTGTTATCCTTACTGAGCATTTGAGCTCACCCCTTTCTTATGTTTTATTTTCCCCAGATCCCAAGAAGTGTTTTATGTTTGAGATGCAGGGTTAAGATAAGGGAACAATGGAATTGTCAAAGTATTTTTTTTTGTATGTTAGAAAGTGTAATGTAACATTCATTCATGTAATCTATTTTCCAATACTGCTAAACTGATTGGTCTTTCAGGACTTGATTCCTTGTAATCATGCTATTGTATTAAAATAATTCACCGACTCTGGGAATCTAGGGTCGGGGTGTTACAATTCTAATAAAATTATGTTGGAAGACCTATTGGTAGACATACAAATGATTAAACGACCCAAAAATGTGTTTATATACCAGATTGTCCTAAACCATTAGTGGAAAACATGCCCTTCAAATTTAGTTAGGCATAGGGATCATCAAAAAAAATTCCTCATCCCCAAAACCTCAGGCTAAAGAACAACACCTTATTGAGAAGTACCAACCTTTGGTGAAAAACTATGTAATATTAAATAAATTAGTTTTCCTACAAGCCAAAATTTTAATCTTTGATTCTCTAAACCATTCAAAATATCTTAGGGAATCACTTGTAGAGGAACTTCAAATACCTTAATAATTCAAGATCGAGGTTTGAGAAACCTTGGTGTAACATGTTATGGATAGCTTCATGGAATTCTATGTGGTTACATAGTTTATAGAGAAACGCCTACATAACATTGTTCAAGAACATATCAAAACAATTTATTTTTTTGGAAATAATAAAATATCAACATATTTCAATCACTAATTTAAAATTTCTCAATGATCAATATTATCCCAATTCAAAAACTCAGGTGATTGGTTTAAGGGGAATATTACTTGTCTCCCTCAAAGGTGGTTATTATAGTGTATGATAAGATCAAGTAAAAACCCCTAGAAAAAATCAAACATAAATTCCATTTTCAAGATCATGCTTCTAAATCCACAATCATTATACTCTATTTGGACATAACATCCAATGTTTAGTAATTAAGACCTTGTATTTATAGACATATATTGGTACCATCATCATACTATCAATGCCTAAAGTACCCTATCAATGTCATTATTGGGGTATTGGGTAGCGATGAGTCCCCCATTAAATACGGTGAATCCTAGTATGGTAAGGAATGTTTCTACAAGATGGTAAGAAATAAATATTTGACATAAGGTGACATGTATGTTGTAGATCTGAATAGTGTGGGTACTTCTTAAACAAACCCTTGGAGATTACTTGTAAATGACTATGTATTTCCTATCAATCTATTGAATGTATCAAACCAAGATCCAAGGATTATCCACAATCAAAAATATTCACTAACACTTGTTTATAATGTAATAGTTGCATCAGATGAGATGATCCTTTTTGAAGGAAATCATGTTGTAAATGAAGAAAATAGAATGACATGTGATAATGTTGTGGTCATACATACCCTCTATTTATCATTAAATCCCCCGGGATCTAATAAATCATCTGTAATAATAGAATATATTTTCTTATCACTGATGGAGAATAAAATTTCCCTTATTTAATCTCATGAATCTCAATATACAGTCTTTTCCTCTACCTTCGTTGATAGAAAAATAAAAATTATATAATATCCAGTATGTTTGTGTTGAAAATGCCTACTCATTAAATATTTGAGGGTCTAAAGATGACTCATTATCATTCAAGAAAGATTAAAATTTTCTCACACTCTCTTATGTCCCTAAAAATATTCCTTTATCACCTAATTTCAACAAAATTGTGGTAAAATAAATAGAGGAAGAAAATATCCCAAATTGACTTAGAAGAAATGCTCATACATCAGCACACATAGGGATAGAAGACTTCTCCACATCATTCATAAAGGATAAAAATTTCTTTCTTTGTCCCGCAGTCACAAGTAAATTCCATCATCAGCCAATACCACTATAAATGAAGAAAATTAAGTATATCATAGATATGGACCTCCAAAATTAGTGGAAGTTTCTTCCATTTTCATTGATGAACTCATATAGATGAATCTGGGTACAAAAGAAGACACACAACCCACATTTATTAGTTCTAACATGTATGATAAAGAGTAGGAAATGTATATCACTTTCTAGAAGTAGAAAAATGATGTTTTCTCCTAGAATTATACAGATATTCCTTGATTGGATTCCAGTGTGGACACCCATCATCTTTATTTTCAAGAAGATTATTATGGTTTCAAGTAGGAAGCTAGGAGGATGCATTCATCTGATGCCACTCAGGTCGATGCTCATGTTGAAAATCCTATCAAATACAACTTCATTTGGGATGCCCAAAACCAAAAAATAGATCTCCAACATCATCCACATAAATAAAATCAAATAGTAAATCAAAGTTTTCATCAACTTCAAGGATATTAACTGGAACTACCTAAATTATGATTGTTTTGTCCTGATCATAGAACTACTAATCAATGCAATTACATGATTATAAGTAATTTAATTTATGTATGCATACTTAGGGTACAGTTATATCAAGATGGACACTAAGGATGAGGAAGCCACAACATTCAAAGAACCCTAAGGAAATTGTTCTATCAGTTTATGACATTTGGTTTAAAGTTTGATGGCCCCACCTATTAAAGTGTGATATATTCCATCATTCATCTCTTTATGGGAAAGATAATATAATGTTATTTTTATGTTTTGATGGTCCAATAATTGCAATTTTTTGATCATATTATTGACTGTTGAATAGTGTTCAACAAACTATAGTGTTATAACAAAAAAGTAAACCCCCCAGAAGTGTGCCTCTAGAGTGACATCAGAAAAATTCATAGGCTTCCTGATATGATATCATGGAATCTAATTTGTCCCTAAGAAGAGTATTAAAATGCCTGAAATTAACCCTCTTAAAAACCTAATATAGTTGAGAGGGATTTAAATATTCCTCACCTATATTATCCATTTTTCTACCTAATCGATCAGTAAATGCCTCTGTTTTATGAAGTTGATGAAGAATGGAGTCACTTACCGAATGGAACAATTTGGTTAGGAAGACTTTTAAATTATAAAGTGATATTTTCTAAACCTATATGTCTTAATGACATTAGAAGAAGGTAAATCAAGAATATTATATTTGAATAGTATAGATTTATCACTTGATGACCTTCTCATGCATAAAAATAATACATGAATGAAAAATGGTCTCTACTATCTTAGCGAGACAAAGATAGATACTAAAATGTGATATTGTGATATTGAGAAAAATTTCATGACATTTATTTTCATGGTAATAAGGTTAAGAATCTACTTTTAACATCATGATTTACATTTGATCTATTGTGTTGACCCACTCAACAACATTCTCAATCATATGAGATTTACTAGGCATCAGGATCGATGGGTAGTTATTCTAAAATAGTTCGACATTCAATTAGTATCAAAAAATGAAATCAAAGAACTATTCTTTTCCAATATTCTCCCATTACACCCTACCCTATAAAACACACTAGTGGAAATAGATATCCTAGAAAAAAGTATTTTTACCTTTCCTTGACACTCTCTTTTCACGGGATATGTACTTTAATAGCACCTATTGATTTTTGACTTGGAGAAGAATGGAAAACCTAAATATCAAAAGATTATTTCTAGGGATTGTGACCATCACCCTAATTAGAGTGTTTCTACCATATTATTTCTTGTTATCTGAATGCTCTACCAAAAATAAGGTAGATTAAGAAGATGTCATCATTATATTTTAACTATCCATGTACCTACATGTGGCCCATTTTAATTTTAAAGTTGAATTAGAGCTGGTGATTACGAAATTTAATGGAGAATATTCTATTAAGAAGGAAATTTTGGGTAGCCTTAATGGTTATGTAAGGGTATTTATGGAATAATAACCCTTATAATTAATATTGAATCATACCCCTCGCTCATATGATGCTCACATTGATGCATTGGATAATATATCACTGAACCTGGCCAATCATGATCAAGATGATAAATTTATTTAAATCACACAAATTAGAGTGGTCTCTGTAGTTACCATCTGTGACATGGATGAAATCAATGGAATTTACACTCTTACAAAGAAATAATTTATGATATACTCATCAAGAAATTCCACTACTAGATGGATACTCTCCATAATGGACTATCTCTAAAGGGGGATCCTTCTATCAGATCATGAAATGAAAGAATATATCTAACCTCAAGAAGCACACATCAGCATCTATGATGGACAGAATGAACATAAGATCCTTTGTAAGTGTGGGTTTGATGGGGCCCCCCTCAGATATATTTATGTAAGATAAACCCTTACTATTATGTAGGAAGTTCACATAGCCTCTTGTGGTGCCCATCAATCAAGAACTAGGACCTCCCATTAAATGAAGATACTTGGCTATTTCTAGACAATTATAGTGCATGACTTTGTGGAGTTCACCGAAAAAAATCCATGATCATCCAATACATTTCAAATTAATCTATAAACCCCCATGGTTATTTAACAATTCCAGATACATAAAGTTTATTACCATATGGATAATGTATATCATGGGGACATAGTCCCAAGAAAGTGTTAAGTTGTCCATTTACATCCATGTCACATGACCTTTAAATTTCATGACCTATCATCCTTTCTGTATGATGATTAAGGGTTTGGAAGAGATCCTCATCACATGAAATTAACTTGCATCACAAATTAGTCCAAGAATTACAACCCCAGACTAAATTCCCCCACAAGTATACCATACATGTAACATCCTGAACTGAACCACCAAATCCAAGACGAATGATACATGACCTCATGTTTACCTCCCCATACGCAAGAGGATTTCGAATAGTATAAATGTTCTATGTCTAGAAATGGGGAGAATATACCCTCAGTATCATTTGATGGGATAAATAATAATCAATAAACAAAACAATAAATAAATAGAGTAAAAATGAAGAAAAAAAGGAATACATTTAGTATAATGAAATAGATCATTCTATAAAGTAAGAAACAAATAGATAAAGTGATAAAAAAATAAATGAACATCTTCAGGTCATTTGAAGTCTATCTCATCCCACTTCTACTCCATGAACCACTATTCAAGAGTCCACCACAGGGCCATTTCCCTTCTCTAGATTTTGAGTCATGAAACTACAAGAAAAATGAAATTCTTGAGTGTGGTGTGAGTATAAATAATCCTCAGGACACCACCAACTTTATCTTAACAAGTGTGCACATTCATAAGAGTTTATAACATAATAGTAGATAAATGCATAAAAAGTAAACAATCATACCGAGTGTTTAAGAACTAACCAAGTCTCCACAAACCCTAGTTATACATGGTCCGAATCTATTCCAAAAAACATTATAACAATCTTGGAAATTTCTAAATATCAGAGAATCCTTAAGATGCTAAATAACTATACATTCCCACATCCTCTAGGTCAAACCACACGGGGTTATCATGCCCCAATTCTATCTTTAGGTCAGGTCACATAGGCCATTATTCCCCACTATTTCCACCCATGATTGATCAATCATGATCTACATGCCTTATTGTCATCACATATAGGATTGATCCCTCATGATCATCATACCCCCGAGTTAGGCCACACATGGAAATCATGCTCAGTTGTCCATATCGGTCTTATTATTACGTCACATGCAGCATATAAACATACTCCCCCTCTAGTGATACTGATCTGTAATGAGACCACCTATTCCTTTGTTACAATTCATAACACAAAAACAAGGAATATACCATGAATATCACAATACCAAACTAAATTTTTTAATTTTATTATCAAGGAAACAAGGAAGAATATATAAAGAAAAAATAATCATGGAGGACTGAAATAATGCAATCCCAAAGCATCAGTAATAAAAAAGTTCAATCCACTCTAGGGGAAGTAAATGAGGCTTTAGAAAGTAATAATTCGCTGATCATCAGTTTCTTTATATGAAAGGAAGTCAGTAACAACATTCCCTTCTCTCCACATTTGTAGAATCTTAGCTCAACCATACAGAATCCTCTTGAAGTTATGAATAGATCACAAAATAGACCAAGGAATGTTACCTTTTCCAAGTAATATGTTGTAGAGAACCGAAGAATCCATCTCAATAGAGGAAAGAGAAATATTTCTTTGCCTACATAATCAGAGACTTGTGAGATAGCCTCCACCTCCACTATAAGAGAATCACCTTCACCTAAGAAACCAAAGAAATCCAAACCCACCAAGCCCGATTCATCTTTGAGTACCCCTATACCATGCATGAAACCCAAGAGACAAGATCCATCAGTATTCAACTTCATACCATTTTTGGGGGGAGCCACTGAACCCATCGCCCATGAGACACTTCTTTGGTTAGATTGGTATGAGAAAATAATAGATATCTAAAGGAGGGAGTAGATTCCCGATTATGGAAAATTTGTACCAAGTCCATGACAATATGATTAGTTTTAAAAATAATTATAGAGCAGGTCCTAAAGACTCTCGTGTGATGAGCAATGTTCCTACATGACCAAATACTCGACCACCCAGTAGCAATAATGATGGACCAAGACTTCCTTTCTGGTCATGAGGTATCAAAACCATGAAACAAACACTAGATAAATCCATAATCAACTCCTCCCACCCTTTCCACCCTATGAAGCTATCGAAGGTAATCAACACCACCTTTACAAAAATGTTCCGCAGAAACATATGACCAATCAAATCCTTGTTGGGCTCCCTACAGAAGCAGCATTTAGAAGCTAAACAAATTATTTGGTGATTAATATTATCCTCGGTAGGAAGAACTCTATTCATGAATATCATAATGAAATAGTGTAATCATACATAACATATCACGAGTGTTTTCAAATCCATACAAGCACACGTATGAAGAACTCAACATGGTCTAAAGCACATAAACATGAATAATCAAATTATGTAAATCAAAAAAGAATCATGGATAGAAATGAACCCACATGAATCACATAATAACCATGTTTTATTACAAAATAAATCACTTATCATGATAACATTACAAACATGGCCCAAAAATAGAAATGTATTTTTTAACTTATTGTTATCGATGCTAATGGAAAAGAAAAACCACCAATGTGTGGTTCATAAACTGGACTAAAACCCTCAAAAATCAAGAACACATCCTCACATGCCTTATTATGTTATTTTTTCACACTTCATCACTCGATATTATTCAAAGTCACATAGAACCAAAGAGAAAAAATTTATTCTAGAAATAAAGAAAATAACACATGTGATGATACATTATCTCTCCCAGATAAATTTTAATTAATCATTAAAATATCATAATCAATGATAGTTTATCTCTCATATTTAATTTCTAAATTATCATTAAAATATCACATGATATAATATTTTCTATCTCCCAAATAATATCCAAATTATCAGTTCATGCCAACACATGTGTTAAAAATCCACTGCATAAGAATAATTAAAAAATAAATTTAAAAAATTATATATTTAAATTAAATCATGAACACATGTGGTATTAAATATAATAACTTTTTAATAAATCCATATAATTATCCTTTAAAACTTTCAAAATTATCCTCTAATAATTTTATAACTTTATCACATGATAATTTCCTTATAATATTACATCTAGAATATGTGTCATTATCTTCTAGAAATTCCCTTTATAAATTATAATTTAATAATTATGTTATGAAAAATTTTCCTAAATTTTATTATTATAATTCATAAATTATCCTTTGATAATCTAATGCAATTATCCTTTAATAATTCATTATAGTTATTTTTGATAATTCATGTCATTTTTCCTTTGATTGGTCTTGATTATTTATCCCTTTATAATTATTCAGTGATATTTTTTTAAAAAAAATATCCTTGTAGATATCACTTAATTATCATTTCATATTTTTTATAAGTTATAATTTGATAATTTATAAATTCCTTTTCATAATATAGATTTTTTTTACTTATTTAACTTCAAACATTTTTTCACAATTAACAGGGGAATAAAAATTGAAAAAATTATTTTTTTTAATAAAAAAAACCTACAAGCCTTCTGCATCATGACTATAGAGAAGGAGGAAAATGGTTGCAATGAAGATTAGGCACATTATAGATCTCGATATGGAATAGTATACGCTTCAACGATCACACAAAAAGGATATTTGAGATTTCTCAAACATGATGGAATGAGTCAATGATGAAAACTGGGTGGTTCAGCCATTTGAGTACCACCAACCACATTTTCTTAATGCCCCAAATTAAAGACCCCATTTTAATCCAGAACTGATGGAAGAGTCTTTTATATCACCTAATTAAATCTTTGAAATATTAAATGGTAAAATACATGTGTAATTAGAGGTCTTTATAGATCAATCATGCATGAAAATTGTGATGTTCCAAATAAAAGAAGATGAAAGTAATAAAAATGAATTTAATAATAAAATTAATATTAATAATATAATAAAAAGATTTAAAGAGTTACCCTCATGTACGTTGTTACCAAACACCAGAAACATATATGTTTTATGTTTTTTCTAGAATAAACCCCACATCCTAGACATAACGGTGGTCTAAAATTTCTCAGATAATACAATGTTTGGGAGAGACTTCAAATTTTTCTATAAATAAATAATACTGAATTAATTACCCTCATGTGATATGTTTCCAAACACTTGATATAAACAAATGTTATGTCATGGATATAGTAAAACCCACACCCCATACCCATATATTGTCTCATTTTTTCAATATGAGACACCATTCGAGTGATATTCTATTATTTAGAAAAATATAATTCATGTGACATAATATATTTAATATTTTTATTTTATCATTTACAAGGCTCGAAGAACCCCATAATCCTATGAAAAATTAGTGCATCAATCTAAAAATTTTATATAGAAGATTACAAGGTGTTAATAAGGATTTTAACCTTACATAAAACCATGAAATAATTTATTAAATTATTTTTTATTGAAAAATTACATTTTCACATAAAAATATTCAAAAATTATTATCAAAGAGGGTTTTTATTATCCTTAAAAATTGAAGATATTATAATTACTCCCTCTATCAATGTTGCATCCTTAAGAAGTATATCTAGTGGTCTTATTCAAAAAATCGAGGCTACTATCTTTAAGCATCGAACTCTGACTCTCACACATCCTCCTGGAT
Source organism: Viscum album (assembly GCA_963277665.1). Classification (NCBI taxonomy): domain Eukaryota; kingdom Viridiplantae; phylum Streptophyta; class Magnoliopsida; order Santalales; family Viscaceae; genus Viscum; species Viscum album. The sequence continues at coordinate 1,079,906,239 of OY728120.1, read as the reverse complement.
CTTTTCATTATGCCACTAAATTCAAACAAGTGGTTATATATTCTATTATATAACTTTCTCACTTTTTTTCATAATCTACACTCGATTTTCCTCATAGGTTGTGTGAATATCCATCTCAAAATCCTCATAGTTGATGAAATGTGCATGATCAGGAATGTAGCATTGAAACTGAGACACTTGAAACATGTCGTTCACACCTCAATGATGTAGATAAAGGTATAAAAATTATCCAAATATCCTAGACAATTTTAATATCATGATGTTTATGAAAAACTATAGTGTTAGGTTGCCTTTTTCCATATAATTAAGTGACCTAACTGAGGAGTACACTAAAGAAAACCTGATTGTCCACATCAAATTCCAAAGGTATCCTCTTATGGATGTAATATGTTCTTTTCCCACCCTAATTAGTGACAATCCTCTTTCGAATATGATGCACTCTCTAAGTGGTCTCCTAAAACAAACTAGGTCTCACAACCACTACCTCACCTACCTCATGCCAACAAAGTGGTGATACAAATAGACTCCCATAAAGGGACTCGTAAGGTTCCATTTGAATCAATTCCTGGAAACTATTATTGTATGAAAAATAAACCAAGGATATATGATCATTCCATTCTCCACCATAGTCTAGAAGATAAAATTGATGTGTATCCTTCATAATATGTATTGTCTTCTCAGATTGTCCGTCTATCTGGGGATAATACACTATGCTCAATCTTTATTGAGTCCCAAGGAATTTAGGAAATCCCTACACATACAATGAAAAAAACATTCTTTTATATCCAAAAAATACTAAATATAAATCTATATAATAATATGATCTCAAGGAAATAATTCTTATCCTGCTCTTCCATTGTGTGTGTCTCTTGGATCGGTAAAAAGTGAGTTACTTTTGTATGATGATCAAAAATCACCCATATAACATCATGACTCCTTAGGTTCTTGAGTAACCCCATAAAAAATTCCATCATGATGTCCCCCCACTTCGATATGGTATGTATAATTGGATGGATCAAACCACTCAAACACTGGTGCTTAACCATTACCCTCTGGTAGTAAATTCATTGAGACACAAACCCTATGATGTTACTCTCCATTCCAGACCATAGACCAGTCCCTTGAAGTCTTGGTGTATCTTTTTCTCACTAAGATGTTACACCAATGTCAAGGTATATAAATATCTCATTGGATATTATTTTATGGATGTAAGGAATATGAATCTTCCATGTACCATGATCACATCATTATCACCAAAAGTCCTACCAGGTATTAGGTCACATCCAACTAGTTATTCCAACATAATGACAAACTCTGGGTATAACTTCTATTTAGTCTTCACCTAATCTACAGGTGAATATGAGATCACTAAGGGGTACAGGTCATTTATTTGTAATTCTTAAAATAATCTATCCTCCATTCATCCTATAAGATCATTAAGTGTCAATGATCCTCTAAAATCCTCTTACCAAAATCTTTCATAACCTACGCCTTAAAACTAAGAGAATCTGTCAGGGAATTATCTTTTCCTACTGCATAATCCATATAAAATTTAGATATTTTAGATACTTCACATTACACCTCTATCTCAAATTTTGGTCCCTTTGTGTGATAATATTGCAAATTCTTTTATGGTTTATGAAAACAAAAAAATCTCTCACCAAAGAGATAGTTTTTCTAAAATTTTAGAGCATGGCCAAATATTCAAGCACCATATCATGTGTATGGTAGTTCCAATTTTGGTTTCATAGTTTATGATACCCATAAGATACTACCTTCACTTCCTAAATCAGTAACTCCCCCATACCACTATTAGATGTATATCAATACGCTACATAACTTATCCTAGGCCAAGAGAGTATCAATATCGGGTATTTCACTATCCTACTATTCATCTCAAAAAAATCATGTTGGTATTTCTATTGTAGTTACTCTCCCTAATTCATTATTTCTCTCATGGGTATTGATAATTGGGATAAATCTTGGGTAAAACATCAGTAATATCAAGCCAAGCCCTAGAATCACTTGATATTTAACACATTCTAGGGAGATGTACAAAACATCACTACCTATACCTTATCTGGATCTGCATAAATTTACATCTTAGACACGACATTCCAAAATAATCTCCCATCCCATATCCTGAAGTCGCACTCTGATAGGTTGGCATAAAAATGACGTGCTCGCATCATACTCAGAAATATCTCAAGGTTTATAGCATGTTGGAATAGTTTTAACGAGTAGATGAGGAATTAATCAATGAATACCATAATGAATAAGTCAAGGTATGGGTGGAAGATATTTTTAATTTGTTTCAAGAACACAGTAGGCACATTCATCAACCTGAATGACATCACAAATTAATCATACAAACCATAACTTCTCTGAAAGGCCATATATAGATTTTCCTCCAATATAAAAAGAAAATGGTTATATCCCGATCAACAAAAAATATTTGAGATACACTGAGATCCCTATAACATATCAAAAAGGTAATTGATTTTGGGTAACAAATATTTTATCGTCACAAAGCCTGGTTCAACTTTAGGTAATCAGTTCAGAGTTGAAGACTATATTATTCTTTATTTAAAAACAATACAGTTTCACCCCATGGTGAAGTACTCATCGTGACGAAGTTATTATGGTACTATGTATTCCAGGTGAACCTTGAGTTCCTCCATCTTGGTTGGCACTATATATTAGAGGTATTGAAATGGGTTGAACATAAGGAAAAATCTCAATCTCGGCTTAACTTTACAAACATTAAGAGTCTCAACATGGCCAAATAATCCCCTAATATTTCAACCCATTATTCATTATCTTGAGGGAATATGGTTCCTTATATGTATGAATAATGATGAAGTTAAATTTAGGGATTATTTGTCCATAGTTCTAAAAAACTATTCTAGGATAGAAACTAAGCTAATATATCAAATTGAATTTTCCTTTCTATCTAATTCACAAATATGGTTCGAGAACATACTCAAATTCACTCTCGTAAACATTTAGTGGTAAATAAAAAATATTGTACCTTGTGGGATTACTTGAGATTACTTTCCAAGTAGTCCCATAAGACTTCTTCAAGGTGATATCTTTTCTAATGTGAAGGAAACATTTTGATAAAAAATAGAGTTGTTAGTATAAACCCTAATCGGTTTATGGGATCACAAAATATTCTACTAGGAGACTACCCTTAACCCAAGTTATACACTTTCTAGTACTAACCCTATCCTTTGTCCAAGCATATTAGAGACAGTCATCATATATATACTAACACACCAATATAATCAATTCAACTAATTAATTATAATAAAGATATATCACAATAACATAAAAATGATACTAAATAGAGGGTAAAAATAAATTAATTTTAAGTAAAGAACTACTATGAAACATAAAATATGTAAATATATGACATGTGGGCCTACATGCCTAGTCATGATGTATGAAAACACCTTAAATATCATAAATCCTATATCAACATCATGTTTATCACCCAATTTGAATTTACTCAACCGTAACAATAAAATATAATTCATTATATCATGATAACTTAGTGGTCCACTATATATTTTTGTCTAGAGACTATAATAATTCCCCAATTTATGTATCTTTGGCTTACCCTTAGGACAAGAATTCCATATTAGAAGTCATTTCGTTATACGACATGTATACCTTCTTTTCTTCAATTTCACCCTATTTATTTATTATAATCTTGGTTGATTATATCAATATTTTAAAATGATATTGAGGGTATAGTCACCCCACTAGAAGACTTGGGTTCTTTCTACTAGTAAGTAGCCTCTTGCATATAATTTTTCACACATGAGGTCACATAGAATCTAGCATAGACCAAGTGGATCAGATCAGGATGTTACAAGATGGTATCAAAGCCAATACCTAGATAGAAGTGCTAAGGCACTATGTGGGTTTGATGGGAGGGGTCAAAAATAAGGCCATTTTTCATTAATGGGGTGGAGAGTGTAACACCCCTAAAAAAGTGAGACTTAAAATACTAAATGTTACTACCCATTTGAATATGGTTCAAATTTCTTTTTGGGATCCAATCTGATTAGAACTCCATATTTAATCATTCTTGTCCTGGAATAGTGATCCAAATGGGTAATATCCTATGAATTTTCCTAGGTTATTTGTGATTGGTAACAAAACATATTGAAATAATATGTGTTTTCCTATGGGGATAATCATTTTTCTAATAAGTGGCCCTAGTGGGTAATAGAATGTGGTTTTCTAGGAAGGAAACCAAGGTATTAGAAGAGAACCGTGGAGTTTTTTGACCAGAACTATGGCCTGAGGTAGGTTGATTCATGATCCTAAACAAATATAAACTTCTTATAGTGGACCAGTTTATATAACTTTATTTCCCTATATAAGAGCCATATCATTTTAATAGTACTTGTGACGTGATTTTCTTTTCCTGAGGATATCAATGGCCTCATTTCTCAAATTTGAGCTCAATATAAGTGAGTAATTTCTATCCAAAAACTATGTGTTGATTTATTATTGTTATATCATGATACATAGTGATTCTAGGATCCTTTATCCTAGGTTTGACCATATATAAAAACAAAATGTCTCTTCCCATGTGAAAGAGCTCAACCCATATTGGGGTTTATTCGGTTTCCATGACTATAAAAACTCACCTAGTTGGACTACTAATGATTTTCCAACATATACCATTTGATTTATGTTTTGATGATATAAATAACCCTTAAAATGTTTCTAATGATTTTTTTATGTTTTTATTATGTTATTATCTTATTTAGTAAATTCTGCTACAAAACTGAAATTTCTTTGAAGTTTTCAAAATTCTGGCTACGTTTGGAAAATTGGATATTTGAGTAATTTGGCTATGTATATATTATATATGTTGATTAATTGGATATTTCAACCACCAACATGAAGTAATCGTCAAAATAAATTGGTTACATCATAGAATCATCTATAAGAGAATCAATTATTTTAATGAATCACCTACACGAAGTACAACAACATCAATGAAACAAATATATCAAATTGAATACATAGAGTAATAGACCATGTGACTTGGATATATGTAATATTTTTATATGTGGTTATAATAAACTTTGAGATTTGATTATATATTAAAATTTTAGATATTTGATTAGAATGGCTACATGATTTGGCTATGCGAATAAATCATTGACGTTAAGAATGACTATGAGGGTCAATTTTCCAATATGAATTCAAATATATGGATTTTAGCTACGTGGTGATTTAAAATTAGATAAATTATTCTAGATCTTTTTCAATTATTATCATTGGAATATTTCAATCGATAATTAATGCTTCTTTCAATGCACTAAACAACAGACACCCACTTTATGGTAAAATTGACTTCCAAATGGATGTAAGCACCAAAGAAATAAATAGATGGGGGTTTTTTATTTCTTAATGTTTTTATGAGGTAATTTTAAGAAAAGGACATCTATAATTTTACCATGTGTCCATTTAATTTGATATAATTCTATAAAATAGTATGTGAAAATAAGTAAAATACTATTCAAATTAAAAAAAAGCTACACACTTGCACTCTCTTTCTATCAAATCTTTATAGGATGATTTGAAATGCTAAGAAAAATAATAAGAAGAATCATGTTTCTTATAGCTATGATATCTACATCAACATTGTTGTGTTTTAGAATACTTTCCTCAGGATATACTTCATTCTAATTCTCTCTCCTAGATAAATGGTATCTTCTCTATATTGAATCTTTCAACTTCACACTTTATCTTGTAATCTCTAAATATTATCTCATTTTTTTGAGTGTAAACTCCCTATATTGACTGTTAAAGGATTTTTTTTACTAAATAAATGTAGGATACTAGTAAAATATCTTGGATTTCAACAAATTTATGGCTTTTTACACTCATTTGTATATCCCCTAGGAAAATTACTATTTTAGTAAAATCACCCAACTCTCAGAGTAAACCATTAGTGGAGTGTATTGGGGGATATATGTTTACCAAAGAACTATAAATCCTATTTGTTTGATATTTTTCTTAATGTTCTTATTTCTGTTTCATTCTAGTGATAAGAAAATATTATAATCTATCATACCTTAAATGAGTTTGGTTTAAATTAAATAACTTTTTAAGCACCCAATTCATCCCCTATTGAGTCATTGTGAAGTTCTTCAATAATAAAAAAATGTTATCAGATGTTTTGAATCTTGAGTTCTAAAATCTAAAATTTTGATTCTTCAAATATCAACATAAAATGAGGGTTATGGATGAAAATATAGATAATATTTTATAGTTAAATATTCATGTTTCAACGGATAAAATTTTGGATGTTTTAATGAATTTATGATTATCTACTTGAAGAACCTTGGTATAAATTTTTAATTAAAACACATTTATACTTTTAAAATTTCTAAAGGAGATCCAAAAAAATGATACACACCAATATAAAGAGAATATGTTATTAACTCCAATGTAATGAATTCCATTATATGTGGATTCAAACTAGATGATTTAAATAGATTTTATCAAAGGGGTACAATATATTAGATGTAGAAAACTATTTGAGTGGCTTGTGAAGGTACTAATAATGTAATATTACTCAAGTACAATGTTGAAAAGTTTAAGTATGAAACATTAAAAATTATTGATGGGGAAATAATAAAATATATGAAAATAAAGTTAAAAGAAATTTACAATGATGTTTCTTATCTAGAAAAACCCCTTACTAAATCAAATCAAGATCTAAAAGTTCTTACTATTTTACCATCCAAATGGATTGGAATTTCATTTGTGATTAGGTGATCCAATTATGTGGAAGATTTCAAAAAATGTATCATTGGAATTCTCATTATGTATGAATAAAAATTTGAATATGGGGCCGATATACAGAAAAATGAATAAAAAGAGGATTTTTTTTAATGATTTAACTTCAGAAGATGAAAAAAGAGAGAAAAGGTATTCAAACTCTTGAATCATCTTAGGTGGATATGTCGAAGAGTTCATATTCTAATTGTGAACTTGGTCAATTTTCCAATAAGTTTAAAATTTTATGCAATAAGAGAATGGGATTCAAGAAATTATTTAATAAATATAAAAAATTATCATGGAATTTATAATGATTTTTGGTTATAAGTGTTTAATAATCATGAAGATATAAAACCATATTTTCAATAACATTAAGAAAAAAAGATATCTGAAAAAAAAAAGAAAAAATGGAAACTAGAATTAAAGAAAATAATAAAAGTGATATGAAGGTCACATGGAGTTCTTTTAGTGATGAAACATCTTTTGAATCTGAATATCAAATCTCAAATAAAAATTCCAATATATGATTTATGGAACAATCTGATTTGGGAAAATTATTTTATTCTTTAGACCATAAATCTAATTATCAAAATAACAATTATTCTCTTGAATAATATTTTACCATGATAAAAACTAAATATTAATTATGAATAACAAAAAATAAATCCTTAAAAAAACTAATAATGATATTGTAAGTGAAAAAGGGGACTTGAACAAACAAATTTCAGACCTATAATTTAAGATATATATTTTGGTTGCTTCTTGTGTTGAATAAGGTAATGAAATTGAAAACATGAAAAATTAAGTTCAACACGTTAAATATTTTTATAGTGTCTTTACAAAATACTAAAACTAAATAGATAAAATTATTGGTAATAATAAAATCTTGAAGGAAATGTTTTTAATATGAAGAAAATGTTAAAAACCAAAGCTGTATAAAAATTACATTATGCCTAGTTCAATGAACAAAAACTTATTGAAAGTTATTTGTTTTCATTGTGGGTAACCTAGAAGTTATGCTAATGGTTATAGTCTAATAAACCCTCATTTTTCAGTTTTAATAATTATTTTATTTCATGAAATTTATTAAAATATAGTGCTGGAATTTTTAAACCATACAAGTCGATTTTTAATCCCAAATATTTGGTTTCTTACATTTCTGGACCCAATAGAATATGGGAACCAAAAAAATTTCTTGATTGATTTTTTTTTGGAAAAAGGTTTGAAGAACATAAATGAGAAATAATATGTAGAGAGTGGATTATAAAAAAATATAAGTGGATATTTAATAAATTTTGATACATTATCCAAAAATGATTGAGGTTATGTCACATTTAGTGACAATGGTGTGGGGAATATTATGGGAGTTGGAAGTGTTGGAAATCCAAGCTCAGTTATCATTAAAAAAGTTACATCTATAGAAGTATTGAAACACAATCTAATAAGTATTTATAAACATTTTGATGAAGGTTATCTGATAAATTCCTTAAATAATGCATGTTCTATTTTTAAAGAAAAAATCCTCAAGTTTAAGGCACATTGAACAAAAAATGTCAATACTTTATATCTTAATTTTGTGTGTTGAAAGAAAGTGATTTGTTAAAATTATAAAAAAATGAATCTTGGATTTGGAATAGAAGACAAGGACATTTTCATGTTTTTTCTTTTTGAATTTTTACTAAATGTAATTTAATTTCATATTTTCCTCAACATAAATTGAATAAAGAGAAACTATGTGATGGATTCTAAATGGGTAAGAAAAAAATCATATTTTGAATAAATGAAGGAGGTTTCTACATATAGTCCTTCAGATTACGTACTTATTAATTTTTATGGATCATATTGAGGGTAAATACAAATAGTGAAATCATTTATTTTGTGTTATTTTATGTTTTTTCTATATTTACAAGGGTTTTATTTTTTAGTCCTAAAAGTGAATCTTGTTCTATATTTATAAGTTTTTGTAAATTAGTTCAAAAAGAGAAATATTCCAAATTTATTTCCTTAATAATTGAATATGTAAGATAATTTCAAAACCATGGGTTCAATTATTATTGTTTTAAATATGGAATCAAACATAATTTTGCTACGCTTGGATAACTCAAAATAATGGTTTTCTCATAAGGATGAATAATACCATGCAAGAAATTTCTACCACTATGTTATTTCAATATAACCTACCCAATCACTTTTGGGATGAAGCAATAAACACAATATGTTATGTTATCAATAGGGTTCTAATTAATCCTATTTTAAATAAAATACCATATGATTTATGGAACAATATAAAACCAAAAGTTGGATACTAGTTTGTGTTTTGATGAAAATATCGCATTTAGAACTACAGGTACAATTTTTTTAAATTTGATAAAAAGTCTAATGATAGAATATTTACTAATTATAAGTCTTTTATAGTTTTCAATAAAATGTAAAATATTTTAGAATAATTTCTCATGTGTAATTTTATTAAAGTGATTTTTGGGACATAAATTGTATCAAGTTGATGAGTTAAGTGATTATACAAAAGACATGTGTCCTAAACTTTACTTTGAAAATCAAAAGGATAATTATTTTCATCTTGATTTTATAAAACCGAATAATGAAATTATGGGTTTAGATAACCTAAATATGTACTCCCTTGATTGCCTAGAACCCTAAAAAACCATCCCTTAGATACTGTAATAGGAATCTTAGATGAAGGATTTAGGACTAGAAGAAGTGTATGAAACCTTGTATAATTCTATAAATTTTTTTCTCAACTTGAATCCAAAACATTTGAATAATCCTTTATTGATTAATTTTTGAGTTTAGCTATGTAATAAGAGTTTAACCTATTCAAATAGAATAATTTATGAGAATTAGTTTATATACTATTAGATTACCCAGTTATAGAAACAAATTGGGTTTTTATAAATATTCAGGATGATCAATGTATGATAACTCTGAATATGTCTATATTAGTTAATAAAGGGTACAAACAAGAGGATTTAATAGAGGATTGTGAGTCCTTTTCACATTTATATATATTATAATCCATTATAATCCAATTATACAATACATATTATATGAATATCTAGTTATATAAGGTTGATATGCAATCTACATTTCAAAATGGTTTTATTGTGGAGAAATTATATATTGAAGAACCTTCTAGTTTCTAAAATCTTCACTTCCCTAACTCTGTTTTCAAACATAAAAAAGTTCTTTATGGTCTCAAATAAGAACTGAGGGCTTTGTATGAGAGTTTGTGTTCTTTTTGTTTTATCATATATATTCTCAGTAATAGTGTAGGACCCTAATATTATTAATAAAAATTCATTTTAAAATATTATTTTTATTTGAAATATATGTTCATGGTGTTATTTTTTGTTCTATAATGAAAAAAATTTGTAATGAGTTTTTGAAACTCATTCAAAAAAAATTTAAATGAGTATGATGTTTGAGTTAAATTTATTTCTAGTTTTTCAAATTTTTCAAAAATAATTTTTGAATGTGATAAATAAAATAAAATACATAATTGAATTTCTTAATATTTTTTTACTCAAAAAAGGTAAATTACATGAAATATTTATGAGTTCTAATGAAAAACAATATTTGGATGAAGTTGTTAAACTAGTTGAAAACAAGTTGTATCGAGGAATAATTATGGATCTACTATATTTGATTAACAGTAAACCAAAAATTATTTTTTCGGAATTATTATGTGAAAGATTTAAAGAAAGTCCAAAGAATTATCATTAAAAATTTGTCAAATAATTTTAAGGTATTAAAAAGTAACATATTTTATTTATTTACTTTTTCCAAAAAAACTCATTCTTTAATTTGACTTAATAATCTGATACCGACATTGGTTTTTGTGTTTGAGAAAAGAAATAAACATTAAGAAGTTTTCACTTTCTAGGTAAATATCTTGTATCCTGGTCTAATAGGAAATGACACTTGGTTTCATTATCTACTGTAAAAGTTTAGTACATTGTTGTTGTTTGTTGTTTTGAGAAAGTTTTATGGATGAAACACACATAGATGGATTTTGGATTCAATTTTAAACATGTGCTAATAAAAAATGATAACACTAATGATATCATAATTTTTAATAATCTAATAAATAATTAAATAAATAAGTATATAGATCTCAGTAAATATTTATCGAGATATGATGCTCAGAAAGGTGAAATATCTATTTAATTTATCTTTACTGAGAATAAGTTTATAGATATTTTTACAAAGACCATTTCATGTGATCATTTTGATTTTATTTATTGGGAATTAGTGTTATTTTAATTTAAATGATTTTAAATTATTTAATTTATCATTATTTTAATTATATTTTAATTTATACAGATATTATTACTATTTTAATTTATTTTGAATGTTAAATTAATTTAACCTACTTTTATATTTATTTTTACCTAATTTATGTTTATAAAATTAATTTTACTTCTTTTAAAAAAGGGAAAAATGTTTTATTTTATTTTATTTTATTTTATTCTTTATTTTAAGTTGAATTTAATGCTAAACCTAAACCAACTATATAACCCTCTCCCAAATCAAGTACATGAGCTAACTTGGAATTCAAGACTCTCATCCCTTACCAATATCATATGCCCTTTGTCTCCCAAAACTAAACCATCACCATTTTATTATATCAAACTTTATGTGTGCTCTCTATGTTGATTAATTTGAAGAATATAGATGAAAATGGTTCCAAATATTCAAATAAATATAAGTATAGTAGTGTTATATATAGTATTCTTATAGGTAATGTTTTGGATATAGCTTGGTTGAGAGGAATATAGATGTTACTCCATCAGGTATTTCAGTTGCAGATATGTGAATTTATTTTTGATGAGAAGTAATCCACTTTCTTGTTTGAAGAGGAAGTAAAAAAGTTCACGATGAATGCGTAGATTTAGTTCAGAGAGATAGAGGATGTGAAATTATCAAAATTATATGGGAAATATTTATTGGTATATTTTTTGGAGATGATGAACATCATATACTATCCTCATTAAGTTGAGTAAAGTTTTAGTCAAAACCTATCAGAATGAGAATAGTTAGACGATATAATGACTTAAAATTACCAATTGGGTTGTCTACTTTTTAGAAGTGGTATATAAAGGAAGGGGCTCGGAAAATTCATTCAAACTTCCATTTATTAGAGACTAGGTGAGATAAAGAAGGTATTGTTTTAGGATATGTTTCTCTTACATGTCCTAATCAATAAAGTGAAGATAAATCTTCCATTGTATATGATAAGGTTCATGTACCACTACTTCTTAATAAAGGGGACTCTAAATTACTACATCAATGTAAGGATCATTTCCTTAGTGTTTAAGAAGAAAGAATTAGTCTTGAATGAAGTTGAAGTCGTGACGTGCCATATATGCAACACCCTATCAATTTTTATTTTGAAGAATTTTAGACACAATTGGGATTTTGTATCAAACTCTTTAATTTATGTTGGGTAATAAGTTGAGGATCAAGTTTTTATACATCCTCTTGCACCAGCTTAGTGGGATCCTTCACTAAAAAATAATTATCTTTTTCTAACAGTTTTATATCTATTAGTAAAATTGAATTTTCTATTGGTAAAGTGTTTTACCAACAAAAAGTGTCCTATAACTAAATTTTCAATAATATATCTGTCCTTAAATGTTATTGTGATAGATAAAAAAGTTATGTTACAATTATAATAATACCAAAAAATAATAAATATATATATTGGTAGTGTTTACCAACATATTCATATGATATATATTTATGTTGGTAATAATATTACCAAAGGATAATATCTATTTATAAATTAAATTTAAATAAAAAGAATAATTTTTTATTCGAAGTAGAATTTTATATTATATTTATTAATTTATCATATATAATACAACTATTTAAATTATCAAACTGGAGATGATTTTAATCGATGTTAAAACTTAGAAAAATATTAATTATATTAATAATTTAATTTTATAAAAAAAATTAATCAATACATAATTAATGTTTATTGATACATAAAAGACAATAAATACAAAAAAAACTTAGGATCCATCTACATAGTCACCATCCTACCCCCCCCCCTAGAATTAAGTGAAAAAAGGGCATGTTGTCTCTTGAATGAAATCATCTAACACCCATCATGATTGAACGGTAAAATAATAGTTAATTTCACCAAATGAAAAAAGGGAACTCCATCTCATGAATGAAATCCTATAACACCCATCATTGTAGAATGGTAGAATGGTAGAATAGTAGTTACTTCTTCCAAATAAAAAATGTGCATGTTTTCCCTTGAATGCAATCATTCTATACCCATCATGGTAGAATAATAGTTACTCCCTCCAAATAAAAAAGGACAAGTCGTCTCTTAAACCACATGTTGATATTATTCCACACCCCTCATCTCCAAGATATACACTGCACACAACCAAATATAAAACCCACAAATCAATGCAAAATATATGCATGAATTGAAATAAAAAATGAAAGTAGAAAAAATTATTAGCATAGAATGATCATTTTTCCAGTACCAATGAGGAACCCTAAACTGTTGTTTTTCCACACCGTTCAACTCCAAGATCTACACCACACAACAAAAGAGAATATCCACAAATAATCCTAAGATATCTACATGAAATGAAACCGAAATTGAAATTAATGAAAATATAAAAATAATAATCTGCATAGAATGATAATGTTTCATTCATCATATATGTTTACAACTCAACAAATCACGTCATATATAGTACTAGTGATGAACCTCATGTCACTGCTATGTCACATTCGTTATCTCCAAGATCCACTCCACACACAACCAAATAACATACCCAAAAATCTATGAAAAATATCCACATGAATTGAAACCAAAATATAAATAAAATAAATTATAAAAAAGATTAAGTGAAGGTGAATGATATAATAAGAATGAAAACATTATAAAACATTTTGAGTTCCTAATTGAAAGTTTATTTAAAGCTAATGGATACACATTATGGGAATTAAAATATAATTTTGAACTAAATATAGTTAGTATTTTCAGTCTTTATTTTATTCATGTTGCAATATATATTAAGTTGATTTAGATTTCCTTTGCATCTTGAGGTTCTATGTGGGAAATCTATTACAATAGTTTCAATTTTTAGAAATGTTTCATTAAAGTGTGGTAGTAATATTATCTATAATAAATATTTAGATTTATATTATGAATATAGAAAAAAATAGTGGTTTTAATCTAAGGATACAATAAAGATATGAATGTGAATAATTGGATTTCAAGAAATTCCTAAATTCTCATTATCTATAATGGGTTTTGAAGAAAATACTTAATTCTAAAAAACATGTTTCCCCTTTATAAAACAATTATTTTAGTAAAATTGAAACCTTGAAAGCTAAAACTTTGCAATACACTCCATATATAACACAAACAATATTATAGTAGTATAGCACTCAAGGGAACACCAAATTGATCTCACCTCAAATCATAGGAGGTTTTTTACATCCTTGAAGATATTCTTAAATACTTTCATATCTTCATAAATTACTGTGAAGTCTAACATTCCAAATTCATTATCCAAACATTCTAAGAAAAAAATAAGAACATTGAATTGGGTAGGAACCATGAGAATATGTTATTTTATTGAGGAATCAAATAAAATAAAAAACATGAAATATGAAGGATAACAACTATACCAGTGTCATGAATTTTCCCCCAGGGCCCATTATGTAACTACCCCAATTCCACCTCCCAAAGGAGTGGGGTTAGAGACTAGCTTCTAAGGCTTTATCCTATAAGTGGGAGGCATTTTCCAAGTACCTGTACACATACACACTCACAACCCCAACCCAAAATGCTGAAGAGGAAATCATGCATGCCACTAAGACAAACACTGAATGTATAAGTACAATATGTAAGTAAAATGGGTTAGAATAAAACCCCAAAAAAAGACAAGATGTAAACAAGGGAGTACAAGGTTTCTGATAATCCATCCACCAAGAACCGTACTTGAAGGGTGGGTGTAGAGTAGCTGCTAGAAGCAGTAGGAGTACGCCTCACATATCCGATCTCACTGGGCACCGCCGGGTCCGGGACCACCAAGGTCTTTGTCAAAGCATTGGTCATCTGCACAAGATGTGTCATTTGCGGGCGAAACCCATGTAGGGGTGAGTAACACAATACTTAGTAGGGACCCCAAACCACAAAGAAAGGCCTCAAAGGAAAAGTAAACACTAAAAAATTTCATCTCACATAGGTATAACCTAAAATTCAGAAACAATGATTATCATTCATAAAGATTAACATCTTGTACTACTGAGGGATTCATGCATGATGAGTTACTGAGGTCTGTCGGGCCACTGAGGTCCACTTTCCTGCCAGGCCACTGATGTCTTCTCATCTTTGAGGCCACTAAGGTCCACTCATCTATCAGGAAACAATGGTATGGTCTAATACTGGTCCATTTAGGTCTTCTCGTCTGTTGGTCCACTAAGGTCCACTCAGCTATCAAGACACTGAGGTCCACTCGTCACTTCTTGTAACAATCAGCCACAGGATTTCCAATCATAGCATGCTTGATTCCAAGAGAATCTACTCCTCAAGCCATGGTTCATAACTCAACCTCCATATAAACTCACTTGGATTATTCCAAAAGGACCGCCTCATCAAGAGGGTCCCAATATTGCAAACATATCGTCAATCAGATGTACGGTTTGGAAGTTATGTTTGTTTTACTAAAAAGGGGCTGATGGGGTTCGGGTACTGTCCGACCCGGTCGGACCGACCCAACCTGACCCAAGTCTAACCCAACCTACATCTAACCTAGAATAGGATCCAACATGGCCCTCTAGTCCACTGGTCAAGCCTGTAGGGCCCCAGTTCCAGGTCGTTGGGTTGCCGCGATCCCACATCCTCCCGCCGCGTCTCACTGTGTGCAGCCCGGCCTGTACCGGCCGAGACATGGCAGGCACGCCGCATCTCCCATAACATTGATGGCCGCAGCGGGTCCTACCACCATAGTTCATGTGTACCATGACCCTTCAATTGTGTGACATGATGCATCTCACTGTGTCTGCTCATTCCACTACCGTCAGCCATTGTCGGCGGCTTGATTCACCGCCTATAGTAGATTTCGTGGGCCACCTCACTACTACGGCACACCACCAACACACCACCTTACTTTACAGCCATGGTCGTAGATCCATGTCCCTTATGCACCACCTAAATCTACCTACCATAGGTTTTTTCCTCCAATGCGGCATGACATCGTCACGCGCCGCCTCCTGCATGCAACTGCCTCCAGCGTCATTGTTCTATTCCACCGGCCACCGAGTCTGCTCCAAGGGTCTACATTTCAATTTGCAAGTGTATTCTGAATCTTCAGATCATATTCTTCACTACTACAAGCTCAAAGTTTTCTTTCCTTCAATCTAATGATTCAGTCATGAAGATCACAAGAATGACCATAATGGAGAGATCTAGGCCTTGTTCGTGTCAACCCAATCCCTCTGTGGTAGAGTTCGAAAAAAGTTGGGGGAGATCTTAATATTCTCTCATATATAGCCTCAAATCAAAAACCCCAAGATAAACTAACTCGCCTACAAGAGAAAATGACCTAAGGGTCAACCTGTTAGTGGTTTGATCTACGTTTTTTGTTTATAAATAAAGAACAGGGAAGCAATTTCATCAAGAACAGACCCCTACATCAACTTTGGGTCATTTGTTGGTGAAGATCACATCGCTGCATTCATCACTACAAAATCATTTGTTGGTAGTCATTTGTCAATCATCGCTCACCAACACCAAATATCCAAGGGTTCAGAGTGGTCCTAGATCATGCCCATGATTATTCCCCGGCTAAACCATTAAAAGTAGAAAACACATTTCAATGTTTCTATTACATTGTGTTGTAGTTTCATTATGCTATTTTATTTAGGAAACAGTGTTTTTGTTATGCTCAGGTTGGAACACCATTACGTTGCAACAAAATTCGAATTTCAAATAAAATTAACTTTAATGATTATTTTATTTCTTTTAAGGAAAATCTTTTATTTTATTTTTCTTAGAAATTAAAAAAAATAACTTTTTCCCTCAACCCGTGTCAGTCGACGTTAAGTCCTTTCATAGGTAAATTCAATGTTACGGATTCAACGGTGACCTCATATTTTTAATCCAGGCACTGGTTTAGAAGTTTAAAAATCTTCACATGTGTGGTATTTTAAATAAACTTAATGAAAATTTTAAACACTTATTCTAGGCTCACCATGCCTCATAATTATGTATCATTTGAGTTCATGGGCTCGAAATAATACCATATAAATTAAAAAAATTACATGTAATTCTAGGACATTAAATTACCCCCAACTTTATGGATTTATGTCCTCATTAGGGCTAAAAAACAAATGGTGGTACTGAGCACAGATCTGAGCCTCCCAGTCCCAAGTTCTCTCATAGAGATTCTCATGCTGCCACTAAATACACACCAGAGAAATTGACGATCCACAAAGGATTTTATCCTATCAATTCTCAATCTCTATCGAAGACTGCAAATGTCGCCCCATCATTAATGTCCAACTCATATAAGTCAATGACATTTGATGGATCATTCATGTACCTTCTCAGTTGTGATACATGGAAGACATTATGCACCTGTTTCATCTGTTGGAGAAGAAATAGATAGTATTCCACCTTGCCAACTCTACTCAGAATCTGTAAAGGGATGAATAATCTCAGAGACAACTTGCTTCCCCATCCAAAATTCAACAATCCTCATCAGGGTGAGACCTGGAAGAACACATGGTCTCCCTCCTCGAACTTCATGGGCCTCTATCTCCTATCATCATAAGATTTATATCTATTCTGTGTAGACCTCATTCACTCCTAGATGAACAATGCCTTCTCAGTGGTAGCATGCACCAACTCTGGACCCATGAGTGTTAACTCCCCTGGGTCTGTCTAGTATAACGGTGATATGCAAGGTGGCCCATACATCGCCTCGAATGGTGTCATACCAACGGTGGAGTGGTAGTTATTGTTGTACGCAAACTCCCTTAGTGGTAAGTGATCTTCCCAACTATGAATGAAGTCCAAGATGTAATCATGAATCATGTCATCTAAAAATTGGATATTCCTCTCCGTTTGACAATCATTCTAAGGGTGGAATGTTGTGCTCAAGTGAAGATGATTCCCAAACACCTCTTGAAATCCCTTCCACAACCGAGATGTAAAGTGTGTGTCTCTATCTGATACTATCATTTATGGGACCCCATGGAGTAGAACTATTTTTTCACATAGATTTGTCCCAAGCTCTATATTTAACCCAGCTCTTGGATGGGTAGGAGGTGGAATGACTTGTTGAGTCGATCAAAAATCACCAAAATGGAATCGTTCCCCCTATAGGGTAAACTCATCATGAAGTCCATCGAGATACCATCCCACTTACACTCTAGCACCTCAAGTGACTGAGTCAGGCCTATTGGGACCCAATTCTCTACCTTCACTTGCTGACAAGTGAGGCACCACGAAACAAACTCTTACACTGCCTTCTTCATGCTCGTCCACCAGTATAGACATCATAGGTCATGGTATATATTTTACACTCCTGGAAGAACTACCAAAGGGTAGGTGTGGAACTCCCTTAGAAGCACCTCACACGACGCCACTAGCACAAAGGGTTTCCCTCTGAAAAGGATGACGTGCTCCCCACCTATCTAATATCCATCAGGATCTTGTGCTAAGAATAACTGAGCACGTAGGGCCTCACAGTAAACATCCATAAGTTGTGCCTACCTAACTCGTTGTAAGAGTGGGGGAGTGATATCCATCGACTGAAGATGAGCTTCACCATCCCCATCTATGAAATAAATCTTCAACGCGGCTAACAACTCCAATTCCTCACTCAAAAAATGAAAACTAGATCTCCTGACGAGCATGCCCACTACCAAATTCCACTTCTCAGGAGTATAGACTATCTAGAAGTAATAATCATAGAGAAACTCTAGCCACCACCGCTGCTTGAAGTTTAGTTCCTTCTGGGATAAGATATACCAATGACTTTTTTGGTCAGAGTAGACTCTAAACCGCTCACCCATCAAGTAGCTATAACAAATCTTCAATTCAAAGACCACTACTACTAGCTTTAGGTCATGGTTCACATAGATTTTATCATGTTGCCTCAATTTTCATGAACAATAGAAGATCAATACTTTCCCCTACATCAAGACACAACCAAGTCTATTCCCTGATGCATTTTAGAATACGACCTACCCAATTCCCTCCTATGGTAATCTCAATATGGGGGCACTCAATAGTCTTTTCCTCATCTTCTTGAAACTCCATTTGAACTTATCTGTCCACACGAAGGGTTATCCCTTCCATGTAAAATATGTTAAGGGTATTTCTACCCTATAAAATTTGGCCATGAACCTCCGATAGTACCCAACCAAAACCAAGAGACTACGTACCTCATTAATACTCCAATGTGAATCCTAAGCAAGCACTTCCTCTATCTTTGCTAAATCCACTGTAACTTCACCCTCCAAAATGACATTTCCCAGAATGTGGACTTCCTAAAACTAGAATTGAAACTTAGATAACTTCTTGTAAATTTTTTCTCTCAAAGTGTATCCAAGACTATCTGCGGGTGTGTAGCATGCTCCTCATCAGATTCTGAGTACAACAGGATGTCATCAATGATGACCACGATGAACCGGTCAAGGTAAGGTTGTAATATACTATTCATGTGTCCCATGAATACAGTTGGGGAATTGGTTATACCGAACGGAATCACCAAGAACATATAGTTGTCATACTGACATCTTAACTTTGTATTTGGTACATCCCCATCCCATACATGAAGCTGGTGATAGCATGATTTGAGGTATATATTTGAAAACCATACCGCTCCCTTCAGCTGATCAAAGAGGTCATCAATCCTTGGTAGTGGATACTTATTCTTCATAATCACCTAGTTCAGGTGCTGGAAGTCTACACACAACCTCAAACTCATGTCATCCTTTTTAGAAAACAATACCGGGGCTACCCATGGTGAAACACTGGGCCTCAAGAATCTCTTCCTCTACTAGTCCTCTAGTTGTACCCTCAACTCATGAATCTCCATGGGAACCATTTGATATTATAGTGTGGATATCAGTGTCATCCCATAGTACATATCGATGTATAAGTCAACCTACCTTTGAGGGGGTAATCCAAAAACATCCTCAGGAAACATGTCTTCATACTATCCCACCACTATGGGAAAGTGAGGACTCTTCTCATCCACTGCGCTGGAGGTGAGACTAGATAATAGGTGAGTGATCGGCTGCACCCTCCTCTAAGAAATTCAATCCTACACTATAAGGGATCCCTTTTCACTGGTGAAGGAAAATTCGGTCCCATCCTCATGGGCACACCGCACCGTGCACCTAATATAGTAGATCTGAGCATGAAATTTGGCTAACCAGTCCATACCCAAGATGACGTCGTAAGGAATCTACGTCACTACTAGGAGATCCCAATCGAATCTCGCACCTCCTAGTGTAAGCTCACACTGCCAAAACCAGTGTATAATCATTGAATCTCCTCCTGTAGGAGTCTCTAATTGTAGGGATCAAGGCAATGGATCCACCAGAATCTTTGAGCTCCGAACAATGTTAGTGTCAAAGAATGAGTGACTGGAACCTGTGACTATAAGAACTTTAGCTGAGGTGGATAAGACACAGATCATTTCTCTATTCATCTCTAGAGTGTCGTGGCCATAGGAATTCATAACCTATAGCTGGCTTTTTCCCTATCCACCAGCTCTTAGAGTCCGTGGTGGACCACCTAGGGGTGGTGGTGGTAGCATATCGAACCTCCACCCACAGTCTACTACTTTTCTGGATACCCTACCACTTCCCCCACCCTGGGGACCACCCCACTCAAATGTCTGCCTCTACCTCGGTAGTCCCTCAGCCATATTTTGGTCATCTACACAATGAGTCAGGAAATCACGATCCATGTGACCCTGCCCGCTGCATGAGTAGCACCACCTACCCATATGATGACTCCCTTCACCATAGGGGTCTTATACCACTGATCTTGTATCCTAGGGACATCCCTCTAAATTCATGTCCACTTGGGCCCCCGTGTCTGCTTCCTACTAACCACAACTGAAGACTCCACCAACTGGGTTCTACTGGTAGCCCCTACTTCTGGCACTTGCTCTTCCAGGAAGCTCTCCATGAGTGGAGATCGCTCTAGCACCCCATCCTAAGTTGGTATGATAAGAAATACCATGGATTACCTGATCTCCAGCGTAGTCCCTACTCAAAATCTCAATCCTAGAAGAATGGGTCTCACACCATGTTTGTGGAGTATTGTGAAATCTTAGGGAATCTTGTTGATTACTTTCCTACTGTCATGCCACCGAATTATAGGTGTAGTAACTCCTGTATACGCACTGAACACAATTTCGCTGGAAAAAAATATTCTATGAAGAGGAACTCAAAGTTTTTACAAGTGAGTATTGCCTCATCGTGTGTCTCAATTGTCAAGCTCCACCATCTCCCCACCAAGCCCTAAATAATGCTCGTGGATAAGATCGCCATCTGGTCGAGCCAATCCTTTGCAACCTAGGGGTCAGTCTCACCCCTGAACCTTGGAGGTGTCTGCCTCTGGAACTTGTGTAAGGAACTGAGCCTATGTGCATCCTTTACTAGTAGCGTCAGTAGAAACTGCTAAACAATGGGTGGTGGAAAAGCTGGTGCACCTCACTGTGGGTCCATCTTCAGTACTGGTCCCTGTACTGATACCTCATCGATGGGCATACCATCCATGTAGTCATGCAATGGAATCCTCATTGGCTGTCTGTGTGGTGGAATCCTAAAACAGATCAAGATGAACCATGGTCATGTTTATACCTAGTGAGCCGACTCAAGAAGGAAATTAGAAACACTCAAAATCCTATATGATGCATGCAACTACTGGTTTGGTATACTGATTCTAAAAGAAGAATTCATGGTCTTGGTGTATGGATACTTTGGACGTCACACAAACACTAGACTCCCCGGGCCTGAAAGTAGAACACAAAACAGTCAACATTGTTTCCTTAAAACAAAACTACATACTCTCGGTCATTAAGGTAGAACCGACCACTATGATAACAATTTTTCACGACCCGTCCCCTAGGGCCTGTGCCGCAACTACCCCAAGTCCACCTCCCGAAAGCTAGGGGCTGCCGACTAGCATTGAAGGCTTTATCCTACATGTGAGAGGGATTTTTCGAGAACCTGTACACATGCACACTCACAACGCCAGCCCAAAATGCTGAAAAGGAAAACATGCATGCCACTAAGACAACCACTAAAAGTAGAAGTATAAGCTATAATTAAAATGGGCCCGAATAAAAACCCAACAAAATACGATATGTAAACAAGGGAGTACAAGGTCTCTCATATTATGTCGGCTGAAAACCCTACCTGAAGAGAAGGCGTAGAGTATCTTCCAAATGCCTTAGGAGTACGCCTCACCTGTCCGATCTCACTGGGAACTGCCAGGCCCTGGACCACCAAGGTCTTTGTCAAAGCATCAGTCATCTACACAAGACACAACATGTGCGGGTGAAGTCCATGCAGGGGTGATGAACAAAATACTCACTATGGACCCCAAACCAAAAAGAAATACCACAAAGTTAAATTAAACACTATGAATTGTTAGCTCACACAGGTATAACCTACACTATAGGGAGAAAGATTAGTAGTTGTAAAGTTGAACATCATGTGTTACTAAGGGACTTACCCCTGATGAGTCTCTGAGGTCTATCAGGCCACTGGGGTCCGATCATCTACTGAGCCACTAAGGTATTCTTGGCTACCAAGCCACTGAGTTTCACTCGTTTTCCAGTCCACTGAGGTTTGCTCGGCTACCCGGCCACTCATATCCGCTCATCTATCGGGTCACTAAGGTCCGCTTAGTTACCAAGACACTAAGGTTTGTTGGTCTGCAAGGACACTGAGGTCAGCTCGATAACTGGTCCACTGAGTTATTCTCATCTTCCAATCCACTGATGTATGCTTGGATATCAAGTTACTGAGTTCCGCTCGTCACATAATTCTCATTACATCCAGCCACAGGATTTCCAATCGTAGCATGCTTGATTCCTAGAGAATATACTTCTCCAACCATTGGTCATAACTCAAACTCTATGGAAACTCACCTCGAGTATGTAAAAAGGACCACCTCATTTCGAGGGTCCCAATTTCATAAACTTCTTGCCAATTGGATGTACGGTTTGGAAGTTATGTCTGTTTTACAAAAAAAGGGTCGGTAGCGTCCGGGTCCAGTCCAACCCAGTGAGGCTGACCCGACCCGACCCGATCCATGGTCCAACGACCTGACTTGGGTCCACCAAAACAACTCAGGTCTTACCCGACTAGGATCCAACCTGGTCTTGGGTCCCACCCGACCATCTGGGCCCGACCCGGACCGGCTGGACCACAGTTCCGGCCCGCTGGCCCACCCGGGGGGCCCGCCTCCTCCTGCCCGCCCCACTGTGAGGGGGCTGGCCTATTCATCCAAGATGTGACAGATGTTCCACATCCACCTCCACCCCATGGGGTACACTTCCATGGTCTATGTGGACCTCAACCCTCCATCCTCTTGACACAACGCCGCTTTCCGCATCTGCTCATGTCGTCGGCCATTGCCGATGACATGATCCACCGCTCGTAGACGATGTCATGCGCTGAATCACCATCGCAGCGTGCCACCTTCCCACATAACTATTCCCATAGATCCTTGGTCCCTATGTGTTTCCTGTGGCCCCCTACTTCATGCTTTATCTGCCACCATGGCACACCGTTGACGCGCTCCACCGCGTGCCGCCCCCATCCGTTTTTAGTGCTAGCAGTCTCTTCCGCGGGCCACCGAGTACACTCTGGGAGTCCTTTTTCTAATCCACGAGCATATTTGAGATCCTCATATCATCATATTCACTAATATGGGCTCAAATTTGTCATTTCTTCAATTTGTGGGTTCGTCACGAAGAACACAAGAACGCCCACCAAAGAGGGATTTGGGCCTTGTTTGTGTATGTCCAATACTTCCACGTTAGAGTTTAAAACATGTTGGGGGAGGTTTTAAGATTCTGTCAAGTATATACCCAAATCTAGAACCCCAAGATCAAGTAACCCCCCTGCAAGAACAAAAAAACCATGGATCTGCCTGTTAGTGGCTTGATCCATGTTCGTTTTTTATAAATAAAGAACATGGAAACAATTTCATTAAGAAAAAACCCCTACCTCGACTTAGGATCGTTCGCAGGTGAAGATCACACAGTTGTGTCCATTTCTCGACAATCCTTCATTGGTGGCCATTTTTTGTTCGTCACTCACCAACACCAATTATCCAAGGGTTCAGAGCAGTCTCGGATCATTCCAATGATCCATCCTCGGCTAAAACATTTAAAATAGAAAATGTGTTTCAGCATTTCTATTAAATTTTGTTGTAGCGTAATTATGTTATTTCATTTATGAAATAGTGTTTCGGTTACATTTTCATTGAAACATTATTACATTACAATGAAATTCAAATTTAAAATAAAATAAACTTTTTTTTTATTTCATTTTCCTTAAGAAAAATCTTTTATTTTCTTTTTATTAAAAAGTCCTAAAACTAACTTCTTCCCTCATCCCATGTCAGTCGAGGTTATGTACTTTCTTAGGGATAGTTTTCATTCTGGATGCAACGATGCCCTCAGATTTTTAATCTGACCACCTAGAAGTTTCAAAACCCACAAACATGCGCTATTTTAAATTTACTTAAATAAAAGTTCAAACACTTATTTTGAGATCACTGGGCCTTGTAATCAAGTGTATTCTGAGCTTGTGGCCTCGAAATAATCAGATATAAATTAGAAAAAAATTACATGGAATGTTGGTACATTACAACCACAGGTTGGAGGATAATAAATATTCAAGGAATGATAATATTTAAAGTTCACAAAAGTTAGAAGAGTCTATATAACAATCAAAATAAATATAGAAATAATACAGGATAACAAGATCCCAAACTTTATAAGATAACATGTAATGATAAACACAAATCAAGATAATGATACTAAGTTAATTCCATTCAATAAAATCAATCAATCAAGCAGATGAAAGTAGATAGAACCGGAAATTTTTCATTTCAATAGATATTGATTCCCACTTGCAGTTAAATTTTTCAATGCATATTGTAAATAAGAATATAGTACTGCATAATAATACATTTTTTATATGTAGGCATATTTAAACTATACATTACAAAGACTACTAAATGCATAATATATCATATTGTTGGATTGAAACTACATATTGAATCTTCATATTATAGTGTTGTTAAAATTTCATAGTGGTACTGGAAACTATACATGGAAAAGACTACTAAATCCAATTTATAATAACTTTTTTGATTGTATATTGTAGAGAAGCATACAGATTCAATGCATGTTTAAACTATATATAAATTCAAAGTGACATAATATGAATTTGTGTTGAAACTGCATAATCATATTCATATTTTTATTAGAGAAACTTAATCATATCATCGAGCATCAGATACAGTAAAATACATAATATTTTGTAATCATTTAATGTTTACCATATTGAATAAAGATAAGAAATTAAAAATTGAGTGAAAAAATAAAGGAAGAGGATGGTTTAATGGATAAATATAAGAAAGAGAGGAAGAAGCATTACATGAATTGGTGAAGGTTTTAGTGAAGAGAGTAAAAGTGTAAATGCATGGTGGGGTTGAACCAGAGCTCCATACTTTTCTCCTTGTTCCCTTCTCCATTGATTTACACATTCATCTAAACCTCAAGAGGATCCCCACTAGAGCTTCCCAGAAACTCAATTCTGATGACATATACTATAGTGAATTCAATAAAAATTAGCCACTCTAATGAATAAATCAAAAGAACCCATGTTAAAGTTCTCTTTAATCACGGTACAATTAACCAAAAAGTGGCATCAACCCATTAAAATTCATCCCTGACAGAGAATTGAAGGTAATTTTAATATATTCATGATACCTTAATGACCCCAAGAGGTGAAATAAAGGGGAAAATGATTTTGTATTATCCCAATAATGAAAAAAACCATTAAAATTATGATATGGGGCCCATAAATGAATTCATAAAACTAAGAAGAGAGTTATCCCACTCACCCAAAAATGAATTTCATGGTTGAATCCAACACAGAGGGAGATAGTTATGAAAATCTCAATCAAATAATCAATCCGGAAGATTGAGTGAGATTACATAGAAAGCAGTGATAGTCCTAGAGGAATCCCTAGGTACCAACTTCCTCTAAATTGACACCTTCCAATATAAATAATTTTTTTTTGATGTGAAACCTAATCCTAAAATCAAATGAATCCACACATCAAAAACCACAAAAAGGCTACACAATGGAAAGAATCCCAATAAATCTCCACTGGAGAAGAAACCAATGGAAAATTCTAGCATGCTTTTACACATAGAACCAGGCACAAGGCGAAGAGAGGTTTCTACAAGAAAAATCTCAAATAAATAATTAGTCTGGTAGATTTAATGATATTGAATAGAAAGTAGTGACAATCGCAGTAGAATCTCCATGTACGAACTCCATCTAAACCAACACCTTCCCATATAAATACTTGTTCATAGATGCAAACCTATATCCTAAAATCAAATGAATCCATAGTATAAGGGAAGGGTATCATAGAGACGATAGTATAAAATATTGAAAACAATGATGGTTGAGATCCGGGATGATGGCTTGAAACACCTGGGATGGAAAGATCCAATAGGGTCTTCTCATGAGGATGCCAACTAGGAATAGGGAGGTGGGTTCATGTGATGAAGTTAGAGGGGGAGGTCGACTGGGAATAGGGAAGGTGATTCATGCACTAATGTTAGAGGGGGACGTCGGTTGGGAATAGGGAGAACATGGAGGTGCTGATGTTGATGGGGGAGACTGGCTAAGAAGGGGGTGAGGAGGGAGGTAGGGTTGGGGTCAGTAGAAAGATTTTCCAACCAGGAGTGGGGAGAATAGGGAGGTAGGGTTGGGGTTGGGGGATGTGTCGGGGGGTGTTGCTGGTGGTGGGGTCACCCACTTAAGTGTTTTTACATATATGTTTGTATATATAATGAAAAACATTATAAGTTTATATATAATTTATATAAAAAATCATAATATAAGGATTATGTTTATATATATATATATATATTATCAATAAAAGGATTATGTTTATATATATATATATTATCAATAAATATTACTAGAGTATGAATATTTTAATTAATCATATATTTTCATTATCAAAATGATATGTTTGTAATGAGTAATATATATATATATAATATTCGGTAAAATATTTGAAATTATTGATTTTTTATAATAATAAATTTTTATAATGGTAAAATATTTGTTGGTAAAAATAATTAATAACAATAGATTCATTTATCGGTAAATCAATTTTTGGTATAATTAAGATATGATAATATATTTAAATGTTGGTAAAATATTTGTTAGTATATACCTACTGATACAAAAATATATATCTATTGGAAAAAAATAATTATTGGAACCTATAGTTAATATCAACATAATTCAATATCTATTAGAATTAATCATTTTTACCAACAAATATATTATCTTTCAATAATTTTATGTTGTTAAAGGTCACTTTTTTGTAGTGTTCCCAGTAAATCACCTCCTGGGGACAAAAAACTTGTTAAGACTGTGCCTTCTAGGGAAGTGGAGAAAACATTTATTCCCAGATATAAGCCAAAAATTTTAAAAGTAAAAGTTATATTGAAGGAATTTTAGAGGCAAGAAGTTATAGTTTCTAGTTCTACTTAGTATGTTTGGGAAAATCTTCCTATTATTAAGATAACTGTTTAAGATCAATTGGTAAGTCTAGTTGATATTATTCCAAATGGGAATACTGGTGAAGACATAGTGAAGTGTAAGGCTAATCACACATTGGTTGGTCTACTCCCTAGATCACCTACTACTAACTGAAATGGAAGTGGGAATGGGATCATGGAGGTAGTTTTTATTCTTTCACATAACATATAGGACATTCTATTTCCTCTTAATGTGTAAGAGGATGCCCCATCTATGAGATAATGTTCAAAGGGATATAATGATGAGAAACACATATATAATTTTTCCTTAGCTATTATTAATTTGTTTGATAATATCAATGAATACTATGATGAGATGAGGAAAGAGATAATTTATTTTAAGGATGAGATCATATATCTTAAGAAATTTTCAGTATCTTCATCAAATTTTGATAACCCTGTTGATACAATTTTTTCCCAGAATAACATGATCAAGAAACTCCTAGCCGTGGAACTAGTTTAATGCAGTGTAATTTGTAAGGATTTTGAGGTTGTGAGATCCTAGTTTAGTGATATTGTGGGAATATATGACACCATGTTATAAATAAATGAACTTGGGGTGCTTAATACATTATAAAGGTAAATTATTCAGATCTTACTAGTGGTCCAATCTAGCGTTTATGATGCAATCATTGATGAGATTTAGAGCTTAAAATAAGATATAATAGAGAGTTTGAATATATTGAAGAGTATGGTTGTGATCCAATTATAATTTATTACAATGTTTCAGACAAGTTTCACAACTATTTACTCGTGTTCATTGGTTCTTTATACCCATACATTTTTTGATCATCTCTCTTTTTATTTGAGTTTAGTCTCTTCCCAAATCCAGTCACTATAATGGGGTTTGTTTACTTCTGACCTCATGTAATAGTTTATAAAGTATCATTTAGATTAATTTAATGTAATAATATATGGTTTTAAAAGTGTAGGTATTGGTACAAATGTTTCATTGAATGATATATCTTGTTTTCCTTAGGAATTTTTTCCTTCGGTTTACATTAATATGGATGAAACTATGTAGGCATCCAAGAAAATAATGTATCTAGTTTTATCAAATATTTACCATATCAACATAAATAATTAGAATTTTTCCACTATACTAGAAAATATATATGAATCCATTACATATATTTACATAGACTCTTCTAAAGATGATTCTTGTTCCTTGGAGTTTAATGAATTCCCTGTTGTACAAGCTAGTGACAAAGGCAAATAGACTGTTATGTATAGATTCCTCCAGATATTTTCTCCTATAAAAGATGTTTCTAGTGATTTAGTTTCTATAGTTCCATAAAATAATGTTCATGAAGTTTCTCAATTATTTATTGAAAAATTATCAAACTTGGATAAAAAGTTAACTTATTTGGAAGGTAGGTAAATCATATTATATGTCTCGGCTGATATAATTCAAGTGAAGATGTTTTCAATAAATGTTGTTTCTCAATCAATTCTTCATCAAAAACCTATATTTTATGATTCTTCTCTTAGATTCTATATCTAGTTATATTTAATATTTTAAAGGATTTCTAAATAATGTTTTATCCCTGGTTCCTATAATGCATAGAAAATCTTTTATTTTTGTTTTGAATTTTGTAAAATTTGACATTCTCAAGTTGATTGATATGTATGTTGATTTTCATTACTCTCTTAGAAGTATAATATCTATGAATCCAATTGATCCTAACACCTATAATGGTTCTAGTAAGAATATATATTCAATTTTTGATCAATTGAAGATCTATTAGTGATATAAATCAAAATTTGATGATGATGATCATGATGATGCCAAACCCACTGGACTAGAAGATACCTTTTCAGAGCATGCATGGAGAATACCTTTGTCAATTCAAGTTCATATTGTCACAACCATCCTTCATCTAGATGGTGTAAGGTATGGAAAAGGGTTGTGACCTTCCTTCTTCAAGATGAAAAATAGATAATGATCTCTGAGTCCTGCCTTTAGTTTAGTAGGCCCCATGGTGGCGACCCACTCTAAGGGTATACAGATCTTACAAAATTGGAGGTACAACCCTTTTTATAGTAACCAAGATTGGTAAATAAGATGTATCAACCTCAAAAAAACTCCAAGAAATATATATAAAAGAATCCAAAATCCATCCCACATGCATGTTTTAGGTAAAAATGTAAGAAATACAATGAAAAATCCAAAGTAAATACTAAAAGAACAATGATAAGCATCGAAACAACAATTATTTTGATGCACAAGCTAGTAAGGTCCATCATAGTCTATGGAATCCCTCTAGAAACCTAAAAACAATTATATATACGTAGGGTGAGCATACAAGTATACTTAGTAGGAAAATCCAAAGTCTCTCATGCACAAGTGGGGGAAACATACTAATTGACCTGGGATAAAAATATAATAACCTAAAAATAACCTAAAAAGGAATAAAATCCTCCCCAATCTCACTGAGGCACCCTAACCAAATATTGAAAGTAAAGTAAAGTTAAAATATTAAGCACATAAATGACAGGGTACCCCACACCACTTCACACTTCTTAACTAATCATCCCTAATGATGAAAAAACTGATTCTACCATGCTCTTTCACAATACCCACTACCACAACCTTCCATCACACACCTGAGTCACATACCACACCCTGCCCATAAACACTTGGGCCGCAACCACATTATAAACTACCTGCAGACACCTGGGCCATAAAACCACAACCTCATCTTGATGACATGTGGGAAAGCACAATACATCTCATCCTGAAGAAACATGTGAAGAACCTCTCGCCCACAAACACCTGGGCCTCACCACCACACCATAACCTACCTGAAGAAACTCAGGCTGCCAATTCCTATAAGAGGGAAAAGATAAGACCCAATAACCAGCCATCCATCCTCCCACCGGGATGTTGTAAAAGGACACCCTCCCCCGTAACAATGGTGGTGTTCATAATATAGTGCTCAAAATGGGTGGGGTACAAATAAAAATTACAAGGAACTATATGTATTTATATATAGGTACCAAGCACTCAACCTAACCTATGGGTTTTCAAAACAGAAAACCATCCCACAAAAAACTTCCCTTGATTCCATTTCTAATGCATAACCACACAACCATCTATAGACTTAATTCATAACCCCAACCAATTCATTTAACCAATTATCACTCTGTATAAATCAATTAATCAATTAATTAATTCCATCTCAACCGGGGAAACTCCCAAACACAACGCACCACAAGTAACATCATTATCTATTCACACTTCACAAAAGTCTCTAGAAACTCTGGGTGAAAAATCATCGTAAGGTAACACCATCCTTCTTCAAAATTATCCCTCCCAAGACATCCTTGGTATCCCCACTACATTAAAAATACCAAATCTAGAAAAACAAAAAAACTCAACCAGATTGCAGTCCCACTCCACATATAAACCATTCCCAATAACCATGACACAACCCAGATGCAACCCACTATTCAACAAGTCCATCCAGTCCACAATCAATCAATCTCTCAACTTGAGATTCCATGACCCTACTCATACCACCCCATACACACAACCACCCTAGCATCCACATCACCACATGACCAATAAAAAATACAAGGTTGAACTGAACCATACACAACACATAGTCACACCAATCAGTAAGGTGTGTTCAAATCTAGAAACCCTCATTCTTTAATTCCACATTGATAAATTATGGGATATCATATAATAGGTTTGATCCTAGTTAATCCATTTAATTAACCATATATACTTTATTAATACATTTTTCATGTTCACAGCTATTAAATAGAAGATTAACAACATGTATTCATGAGTTCAGTGTGCAAACAGAGACCACCAACGTCCATGATTTTCAGAAGGAATATGACTAACACAATTCATGGAATCAATAAAATATAAAAATTAAAACAACACAAGCATCATAATTATCTTCTCAACCCCTCGTTTATTACTTCTTATTAGCTTCATTAAATTTGGGTTCAACTTTATTCACAAGGGGACATGAGTGATACACAAATAAAAGATAGATGAAGGGATCTATACTTGGAACAACGGATGATCAAAAATTCCCCCTTGCATCAAAAATAGGGGTTTAATGAGTGTAGGAAAGACTCCAAGGAAAAAAAGATCAAGGACTATCGCACTGATGTGACTCCACTGGGAATAAGGGTCCTGGTATCATGAAGAGAAAACGGAAACACATGGGGAAGAGAAGATCTTGGTTTAGAAGATCCAGATCCTATATCAACAAAATAATAGTTTCAAAAATAATTAAAAGTCATATCATGATCAATATTACATGGTTTGACTATTTAAATGTTCTTGGGGTGTTATGATATTAAAGATATAACTAATATCCTTTGAAACGCCTTGAGAAAATCTCAAACAAGGTTTTAAATTCAATTTACATCAGATGAAATGTAAGAGGGGAAAATTGGAAAAACTAGAAAAAGCTGTAAATGACTCACTAATGGGTGAGTCACTGACATGATTCACTGATAGTGACTCACCGACAGTGAGTCACCGATGCAACCAACCGATAGAGAGTCACTGACGTGACCCACTGATGCCTGACTCACTGACGAGTGTCACCGACGTCTGATCTATCGACCCCTGACCTACCGACGCCCAACCTACCAACACCTAACCCACCGACGCCCTGACCTACTAACTCCTGAGTTATTGATGTTGAGCCACCGATGTTGAGCTATCGATGTCTGAATCATCGATGAAAAAACTAAAAAACTATCTATCTCCCAAAATGAGATACTCTTTCTTCCCAAAAACCCCCCAAACACTATATTTTGACAAAGAAATAGACTGGGGAGGTCAGGAACATTAAAAAAGATACCTATCAAACTATTATCACCCTTGAGAATTAAAAAAAACTCAAAAGAAAGAGGTGTCCAATCAACCACTAGGTAAGATACCTCTCAAGGATAAACCACCATATGTTGTTTGAAAGATGGAGTGAACCCTCAACATCCAAAAACACCTCATATCACATCTACTAACCCTAACATCCAAAAGATACCCCACACATGCACCAAATTTCTAGACACATAAATTAGGGAATTCCTTCCTCCATGTCAAGATAACATCCACTCTGAGCAGCACTGACCGACCTTCACAGGTTTAATCGCATTTCAATTAATGTGTATTGATTAGGAATTGGTTCCTCCCCTTATCATGGTCAGTACATTATTACATGTTAAAAAAGTAAAAAATCATCTTCTAACAAACTGGGTTCAATAATTACATCATAAAGCAAGGCACACAAGAAAAACTCAAAACAAATCTGTGTACTAGGCATGCATCTGCACTTATCACTCCCAAGTATTCTTCTCTAAGCCACCATGTTTCCACAACACACAAAACAAGGGAATGGTCCATCCACATAGAATATTCTCATGATGATCCTAGATATCCACTAGTCTCTCCACAAATTTTACATCATCCTCAATATCCCACACCCCCCAGTCAATTAAATGGGAGTCATCCTGAAGATATCGACAAAGCTGAGAGATATAAAATACATCATGGAACCTCTCCAACTGTGGTGCAAGTTCCAACTGCTATTCTAGCTTTCTAACTCACCCTAGTACCTCAAAAGGCCTGATTAATATAGGATAAAGCTTTCTCCCTCTAATGAACCTCTGTTGTCCATGTCAATGGGAAACCTTTAAGAACACATAGTCTCCAATCTCAAAATATAAGGGCTTCATCCTACAATCAGCATAACACTTCTTCCAGTATTGTGATACCTTCATCCACTCACCTACAAGATGAACCTTCTTTGTTATACTCTGCACCACATCCATACCAAGAATAGCTTCATCCCCAACTCTTATCCAGGATAAGGCGAACGACATGGTCTCCCATATAAGTATTCAAATGGAGCCACACCAATGGAAGAGTGATAGCTATTATTTTAAGAAAACTCTAACAAGGGAATTTTTCACACCCAATACCCACCAAAGTCCAAGATTCATGCTCACAACATGTCCTCCAAAGTCTGGATGGTCCTCTCGGTCAGCCCATGAGGGTGGAAAGCAGTGATGAGGAATAATTGAGTTCCAAAATCATATTTCAATCCCCTGTAGACTCACAAAGTAAAATACATGTCCTAATCTGAGACGATGGATCTTGTAACCCCATGCAGCTGCACCCCCTCATCCACATACCTTCTCACAAAGGCATCCACTATGCTCAACTCCTTAATCGCTAAGAAGTTATCCAATTTCTTCAAGCGGTCCACTACTACCGAGATAGCATCATAGCCTCCCTAAACCCTTGGTAATTCTATGATGAAATCTATCAAAAATTCATCCCACTTCCACTCAGGTACATCTAGGGGTTTCAAAAAATTGATGGGAACATGATGTTTGACCTTCACCTGTTGGCGCACTAGGCACTTTTCCAGAGACTCTGCCACTGCCCACTTCATACCAGGACACAAAAATTATTCCCTAAAGCCACGGTACATCTTAGAAACTCTCAGGTGTACCTATAGGGGTGATCTATGAAAATCACTAAGATCGTCCTTGTACATCATTATTGGAACAAATAGATTCTCACGAAACAACATCTAATTCTAACCATATTCCGACAATCCCTTCAGGGCATCACCCTGGTCAACATGATCACACATCACCTCTTCCCTAGAGTCTCCCCACTGAGACTCCTCCACTTTCTACCTCAGATATGGTTATATTTTCATATTAAATAGACAACCACTTCCACCATCCATATTTGCATCCATGTGCAAGGAAACCAAATCCTCCATCACCTTCCAAGCATCTTCGGATTTCAGAATTACCTCCTTCTATGACTTTCTACTCAAGGAATCGACCACGACATTCCCATTTCATGAGGTTTAATAGATCTTGAAGTCATAGTCTTGGAGAATCTCTATCCACATCCAATGTCGTAATTTCTTATCTTTCTAGGAGAAGATATACTTCAAGATCTTATTATCCATGAATACCACAAAGCACTCCCTAATGGGGTAATGTCATCATAGATTCAGAATGAACATGACCTTTAATAGCTCTATATCATGGGTGGAATAACTACATTCATGGGGACATAATTTCCTAGACCCATAAGAGATCACTCCCTATTGATGCATCAGCACACTCTCCAAGCCTTGATGGGAAGCATCGCAAAACACCTCAAACATCACACCCTCATCTGTAAACTGGAGCACTAGAGAACTAACCAACTTCCCCTTTAGATAGATAAAGGCTTTCTGACATTTCTCACTCCATGTTCAGTCCTGGTCTTTCCTCGTAAAATTCATCAATAGAGCTATAACTCGAGGGAAATAGGGTACAAATATATTTTAATAGCCCACCAAACTAAGAAACCTACGAAATTCTTCCACATTTTTAAGTGCTACCCAAGAAACAACTACCTAGACCTTTGACGGGTCCACTAATACACTCTACTAAGACACCAGGTGTCCAAGGAAGTGGACCTCTCATTTCAGAAACATACACTTAGACAAATTCCCATAGATTTGGTGGTGTCGAAGAACCTCTAGGATAGTTCTGAGATACTCAGGATACTCCTCCTCTGACTTTGATAGATCGGGATATCATCCATGAACACGATGATGAACTAGTATAGGATTTCAAAGAATATAGAGTCCATAAGCCCAATGAACATGTCTAGTGAGTTCGTAACACTGAAATTGATAAACATGAACTCGAAGTGACCATACCTACACCTGAAAGTAGTCTTCGGGATATCATCCTTATTCACCCTCAACTGGTGATATCTAGACCACATATCGATCATAAATGACCAACTTTCTTCTCTAACCTAGTAAAAAAGATTGTATATCATTGAGATAGGGTAATGGTTCTTGACCATTGCCTAATTAAAACTCTGGTAGTCTATGCACAGCCTCAGACCACCATCTTCCTTCTTTGAAAACAAGATCATAGAACCCCACGACGACACACTAGGCTAGATAAATCCTATTTTTATCAGATTGTCAATCTGAATCCTTATCTCCCACAACTCATAAGGTACCATATGATAAGGATTCATCAAAATCATAGATTCATCGAGATGCAAGTCTATCCCAAACTCAACGTCACATTAAGGGGGTAGAATCAAAACCTCCTTAGTAAAAACATCCAAGAACTCCCCAACAACTATGGGAACCCCCACCATCTCAAAATCCAAAAATTCCATTGACATTTCAACCAATAAAGAAATAAGAGGTTATACACTCTGACTTCCCATCAGACAACTCTGCTTGCCAATGAAATCCACACATTGGCCATCCACATCCAAAAATAGAACTCTCCTCTAGAAGCAGTTAATGAAAACATGCATAGATAATAAACAATCGATGCCATGGATGGCACTGTATGGCTACATATACAACAAGAAGAGATCCATAATGAACTGATGTGGGCCCCAAATCAGTCTACATCCTCAGAAAACATCAAACAAGATGGTCTGACCTCAGAATGGTGTGATTAACACCAGGGTCATGAAAAGTATATCTATGTCTATTCCCAAATAATGGGCCAGATTGAGTAAAAAAAATGAGAATGAAGATCCTGATTCAAACAAGGCGTAAACAAGAGTGGTAAGCAGGATAATTGTACCTCGAGGGATCTTTAGACCCATTAGAACTATTGTATATGTAGCATGAAATTGACTACACTCAGATCCTATTCCCCTCTACTTTCAACCACCTCCTCAAACATTTCTAGGTTGAGGTCCCTGAGGAACTCCCTGAGGCTGGCATCCGCCTGCTCCATCTCCCTTAGGTAGATCATGAGCCTTTCGCCCCTGTTGGTGAAACATCCTGGCCAACAACTGTTACTGAGGTGGTTGTTGAACATGTCCACCTCCACCATACTGATCTCAGACTAGGAATTGATTATGAAGGGTTCAGCGACCTCCACAAGTGAAACACCTCGGTCCCAAGCCTATGGGAAGATCTCAAGGACTGGAAGGTAGAAACTGAAACTGCTGAGGTCGACTCCCCACTGGACAAAACCTCAAAGGCCTTGGCACTTGAGACCTAATGTTGGAAACCTTTCCCTTCATAGAACCTTACTAGCTCCCCTATCATGGTAAACTTCCTCACATGTGAATTCTCTCAACTATTTCCACCTTATTCTGGACTTCTATGTATGTTGAAAAGGTGAAGGGAGTTACTGCGTATTGGAGGGAAGGACGAAGTGCCTCTTTTAAGTTTATCACCTGAGACTCCTCATACGGAAAGAGATCCATAGTAAAGTGAAGTAGATCCTGGAAATTGATCCCTAGTTCCTATACTGACATACTCCCCTACTGGATGGAGAGTAGATCCTGTCGATTCTCATCCTTTAGGGTCAAATAAAGGAATTCCAGTTGGAAATCCTTCTTGAAATCGACCCAAAAAATATCAACCTCCCTCCTCTCCCCCATATACAACATCCACCACTAACGCGCAACTCCCCTAATTTTACTAAATTCCAATAGGATCTAGTGCTCCATTGTAGCCTGGATTAGGATAAATGTGATCTCAATATCCTCAAGACATATCTCTGTCTCGATGTTTGAGACACTACCCTCTTATTTTCCCGGAGTCTATTATTGTAAAGCACATAACGTTCTCTATCACTGGTTTTCCTCCTACTCCGGATCAACCCTCTGTAGATCATCCAGATTGGCCTAATTAGCCTCCACTATCTAAGCCACTCATGGATGACAATAGGGTGCCATAGATGAAATAGTAAACAGGGAACTCCTAATCCTGAGTTGTATAGGATTTTATTTTCAATTCATTTTGACCCATGGTTTATTTTAAATTCCTAAAAACGGCCAATAAAAAAAATAACACAATTCATTATGTTGTATGTAACTTTCCTAGGGTCTCTACCCTAGAAACAGTGTAGCCCCACTTGGTCGTTCGGTAAGCTCGAAGTCCTTGCATCAAATCATGGGAACCCTAATATCCTGTGTCTTATCCAGTCATCCCTAGACTATGCTATACACCATGATCACCTAAGATTGTTTCCCTACCATCCCATAAAATTTTCACTATTCCTAACTCTAAAAATTATCCTATCTCTCAACCATCTGCCTCTGATACAATTATATCACGACCCTCCTTCATCAAGATGAGGGAAGGGGTGGTAAATTTCTGTGACCTTCCTTATTCAAGATAAAAAAGAGATAATGACCCCCAAGTCCCACCTCTAATAGGCCCCAGGGTTGCGAATAACACCAAGGGTATACAAATCTCACAAAATAGGTGGAATTATGTTTTTATAGTAAGAAAGATCAGGAGAAAAGATGTGTCAACCTGAAAAAAAAATCCAATACATATATATATAAATGAATCCAAAATCCATCTCACATTCTTGTTTAAGAAATAACTGCTAGAAATATAATGAAAACTCCAATGTAAATACCAAAAGAACAAAGCTAAGAAGTGACACAACAACTATCCTAATGTCTGGGCTAGTAAGGTCTAGCATGGTCCATGTAATATCCTTGGAAACATGAAAATATTTTTATATACGTAGGGTGAGAATACAAGTATAATCAATAGAAAATTTCAAAGTCTCTCCTGCACAAGTGGGGGAGACATAATAATTCCTCTATGAGAAAAATATCAGAAACTAAAAAGCACCTAACAAGGTATATTATCCACCCCAACCTCACCATAGCATGCTTTCCAAATAATATAAGTGAAGTAAAGTAAAAATAGTGAGCATGTTGATGATAGGGTACACCTTACTACTTTCCAATGTTTAACTACTCGTCCTTAACGACAAACGTCCTGATGCTACCACGCTCTTCCTCAAGCCCCACATCCACAATTTTCCCGCACACACTTGGGCCACATACTACGTCTCACCCATAAACACCTGGTCCACAACCACATAATATCCTACCCACAGACACATAGACCAAAAAACTACAATATCATCCTGAAGACACCTAGGAAAGCATCACACATCTCATCTCGAAGACACTTGGGAAGAATATCTCACCTGCAGAAACCTGGGCCTAACCACCAAACAGTAACCTGCCTAAAGAAACTTAGGATACCAATTATTATAAGAGGGGGTAGAGAAGATCCAATAACCATCCACCCATCCCCCTACTAGGATGTTGGGAAAGGACACCCTCCCCCATAAAAATGGGGGTGTTCAACATGTAGCTCTGAACATGGGTGGGGTGCACATAGATATCCTAAGGAACTACATGCATATATATGTACCAAACACTCAACCCAACCTATGGATTTTAAAAACAAAAAAACAACCCACATAAAATTTCCCTCTCTTTCACGTCTAAAGCATA
Organism: Viscum album; assembly: GCA_963277665.1. NCBI lineage: Eukaryota > Viridiplantae > Streptophyta > Magnoliopsida > Santalales > Viscaceae > Viscum > Viscum album. Next base: position 1,079,867,218 of record OY728120.1, on the reverse strand, counting down.
ACCACACATCTGGCCACAAACATAATTCATAACCCCATCCAATCCATTTAACCAATTTTCACACGGTATAAATAAATTTATTTATTTAGTTATTTTATCTCTATCTGATCAACTACCAAACACAACACACCACAAGTAACATCATATTCTACACACACATCACAGAAGTCACTAAAAACTATGGGTGAAACTCCCTCATAAGTTAACACCATCCTTCTTCAAAATTCTCCCTCCCAACATATCCTCGATAGCCCCACTACACAAAAAGTACCACAACTAGAAAAAAACCCAACTAGATTGCAGTCCCACTAAACATATAAACAATGCCCAACAACCATATCACAACCCATATACAACCCACTATTCAAAAATTTCATTCATTCCAAAATCAACCAATCTCTCAACTTGAGATTCCATGACACTTCATGTACCAACCCATAAACATAGCCACACTAATAGCCACAACACCACATGACCAGTAAAAAACACAATGTTGAAAAAAACCATACACATCACAGAGTCACATCATTCATCAAGGTGTATTCATATTTAGCAACCATCATTCTTTATTTACACTTTGATAAATCAGGGGTTATCACATAACATGTTTGATCATGGGAAATCTATTTAATTAACCGGATATAAGTGATTAATCAAGTTTTCTTGTTCACAACCGTTCAATAGAAGATTAACAACAAGTATTCACAAGTCTAGTGTAAAAAAAGAGACCACCAATGACCATGATTTTTAGAAGGCATATGTAAAACAAAATTCACAGCATCAATAAAAGATAATAGATAAAAAAAAACAGGCATCATCGTCATCTTCCCAACCCATCATTTATTACTTCTTATTATCTTCCCCAAATTTGGGTCCAACTGTATTCACAAGGGGACATGAGTACACCCACCTTGAAATATACACAAATAAAATAGATAAAAATTGATCACTATTTAGACAAATAGACAATCAACAATTCCTATTTGTGCCAAAAACAAGGGGTGAATGAGTAGCAAGAAAGAATCCAATGAAAAATAGATCTAATACTGATGCACATATGAGACTCCTTTGGGAAAAAAGGTTCTGGTCGCATGAAGAGAAAATAAAAACACACAGGGAAGAGAAGAACTTGTCTTAGAAGAGCCAGCTCCTATATTAATTCAAGAATGGTTTCAAAAATCATTAAAAGTTGGATCATGATCAATATTATGTGGTTTGACTATTTAAATGTTCCAAGAGAATTATGGTATTAAAGATAAAATTAATATCCTTTGAAATTCCTTTAGAAATGATCAAACAGGGTTTTAAACACAATATACATCAAATAAAACATGAGGGGTGAAACTGTAAAAACTGGAAAAACCTAGAAATGCCTCACTGATGGGAGATTCACCAAATTGAGTCACCGATAGTAACCCACCTATAGTGAGTCATAGACACGACCCACTGACAACAAGTTTCCAACATGACCCACCAATGACTGGCTCACCGACATGAGTCAGTAATGCATAACCTACTGACACTCAACCTACAGATTCCCAGACCCATCGACGCCCTTACCTATGGATGTTGATCCACCGATTATAAACTACCCACACCTGACTCACCGATGAAAAAAATGAAAAACTATCAAACTCTCGAAATGATCTACTCTTTCTTCCTAGAACACCACAAACACTAGATTTTAACAAAGTAATGGACCATGGAGGTCTTATCCATTAAATTTATGATCTTATTATAGCCTTGTAGAACCTTAATAATACTTTGAGCATGTATACCCAATTTTCTAATGACATATCTAGTTTTGGAGATGAAGAAAACTCTTAGGTAGAGATTGGAAGAGTAATCATACCTCTATTAGTTAACCCTCCTACTACCTTTTAATCCTCTCCATATTTTAAGAAATCTATACCCAAACATCCATCTAATTTTGTACCCATCCATAATACAAGATTATCTAAATAATTTTGTGTATATTAATTTTTTGTATTTTTTAATATTTATCTTTCATACAATTATTCATGATTGATAAAATTCATATTCATATATTTGTTTTTGAGTAAGAAAATTGTTTTAATTTATTGTTTTTTGTCTTATTGAATATTTTAATTTTTAATTTACCATTGTTCCTTAATTTCAGAAATGAATTATTGAAATTTAGTTTTAGCAACCCATATTAACTATTAAAAACTCAAGGTGTTATAATAAATGTGTTTTCCCTTTCCTTACCCTTTAGTTTTCATGTCACAATAGGGGGAGAAGAAAAATAAAGGGGGAGATAAATGGATAAACAAATTTTTTTAAAGAATTGTATATGATATTTTTTTTCAAAACTTTTCAAAATTTTAAAATTTCATGATTAGTATTTAATGGGTTTTTTATCATCCAAAGGGGGATATTGTTTGACTACTAATGTTTTTCAAACATATCCCATGTCCTTTATATTTTTATGATATAGAAAAATACTTTTATGATTATAATGATTCTATTTTAAGTGTGTTGGTTAAGTTTTTATCTTTTTTATATAACCTGTAAATATACAATTCTATTGATGTATGGTGAAATTTAGCTTAGTCTGGAAAAATTGGCTATGTAAGAACATTGGATACATGTATTTTCTCTATGTAATGAAATCTACAGGATCAATCAGATACATGAATTAATCACCTATGTAAATCATCTATATAACATAATTAACTACGTGCAAATTATCTACATTGATGAATCACCTATTTAATAAATGGTTATGTCGATGAAATCAAAATACTGAATCGACTATGTAGAGTAATTGGATACCTGACTTGGATTCATTTAATATCTAGTTATGTGGTTCTAATTGGTTACATGATTCAATCATATATAATAATTTAGGCTACATGATTATAATGGATACATGTTTGTGTATATGAAGAAAATATCTACATAAAGAAAAACTATGAGTATCACATAAGCTACATTAATTCAAATATGGTGATTCCAACTACATGGTGATCTAGAATGGGCTACATAATTCTGTTACTTTGGTTTTTATCTTTTATATACTATTTCATGTGAAAATTAATGATTCATTTAATACAATAAACAATAGAATGTCTATTTATGGAAAAATTTATTTCTAAAAGGTTTCAATTATGAATAAAATAATGAGTATGGATTTTTTATTGCTCAATTATTTTTCCAATATAATTTTCATAAAAAGACATCTAGAATTTTAACCTAAGAATATTTTAATTATATATCTTTTTGTCAAATAATAATTCAGAATTGATATAATAATATTCAAAAAATAACACAGTCCACACACTTTCACATGATCACACTCTCCCACACATTCATATACTACTTCTCTAGGCTAAGAAAAAGAAGAAGAATGATAATGTTTTCTATATATGTGATATCAAGATCAACCTTGATATTTTTTATAGGACTCTCTCCATGTTATAATTCATTATTATTCTCTATTTTTGTTAAATATTTTCTTCTTTAAATTTATTCTTGCAAATGTGTGCTTCATTTTCTAATTTATCAATGTTCTCTCAATTCTAGAAGCAAGAAATCCTTTTACTAATTGTTGAAGGTTTTTGTTTTGGTAAATTTTTGTAAGATCCCAAAAAAATATCATGGATTTGTACCAAATTATGGATTCTTTCACATGGTTAATAATTACCTAGGAAAAGGATTGGTTCTAGTGAAATCACAAAGCTCTAGGAGATGAGTATTGGTGGAGGGGAATGGGGGATATTTTTCTATGGAACACTATAAATCCTTTGTGTTCAATGTTTTCTATTACTATTTTTATTTCCAATGGTTTCTTGTAATATGAAAATATAATGATCCATCATACCTTAAAAGATGGGGGTTTGAAGTCTATAAATTTTAAAGAACCTAATTCTCCCCCTCTTGAGTCTTTTTGCAGCACTTTTCTGACCAATATACCCTGACATCAAGGTCCCTTTAACCAATGAAGGTAAAAATTACCTATTCCTAACATATAAAATCTATAAATGTGAGGAATATTTATTCAAGAACTATATATGGATTTATTGTTTCTCCTATAGGGTATGTAGTGACACCCATGATCCTTTCTATCGGCCCAACTACAATACCATCACTATCAAAATATTTTTTTGAGACCAAGGTTTCTCACTATGTCTTTAAGATATTGGGAAGTGTGTTCCCATAGTATAATAATGAACCCTTCTTTTGTATAAGCTATATCTATATAGTATCCATCATTTTATAATTCTTTATAGATGAGATTATTCCTAAAAATATGTCATTTTCCCATGAATATGAAATTGATCAATATATGGAAATTTTGAGTACTACATTTGGATTGTTTCCTACTCTATCAGGATATGTTGTCATACCTGGATCACCAATATCAGGTACAACCTCAAACAATAATGAAAACATTCCCCCACTCATCATAATTATTTGATCATATTTATAAACACCTTATCTTCTATATGAAACTATAGTAATGTGAGTTGAGAATTTTATTTCCCTTGAATATAAGATTTATTTATGAAATGAAATAATGAGGATAATGCATGTCTTGATTCATACTATTACATGATGCATAAATTCACCCAGAATCACTTATCATTGACATAGCCATGGCACCAAGAACTTTCATTATGTTACAAGGTTTAGATAACTCTACCATGTTCAATCCTAAATGATGAACGTTTTCCGTATATACGAACTATTTCATTCAAGATAACCCTCCTGTCCTCATTGTATGATTATAAAACTATGTAGCATTATATCCCAACAACATTACATTAAACTATAAAGTAATTGGTTTGGAATTCATGACCTTAAATTGATTTGGGTAGCCTAAATCACATACACACTATTTAGATTCATGAAAAAACCATTTTTCTATGGTATCTAAATTTTATCATCCTACATCGAGGTGAAAAGTTATTCCATTTGATAATCCATTACTAGAAAAATATGTAATTTAAATTCCCCTTCATTTCCACTTATACCCTATCATGCACACAAAAATCATATTGGACATCTCCCATCCATCCCATGCTCCTCACACCATTCATGACTGAGGTGATATTAGGGGCCCTAGGGGTCACCTCAGTTGGAATGATTTAGGTTCAACATATCTAACCAGTAAGAAGTTTTATCTTGGCCACATAAAAATAAATTTCAAAAAAATATACAGTACATTATCCATCAAGACATTTGAAGAGATCTATTATCAAGACCCGATTTCCATAAAAAATATCTAAATATTGATAATAGTTTTTGATAAATTTATTTATATCCATATATAATTCCCCTTTATATTCATGATTGAGATCCGTGTAAGAGTATACATTGTTTATTTTTTATCTTTGAACCTATGAAAAAAATTAATCCCATGTGTAAATTCTTGACCTTCATTGGGGACACAATATATGAACTACATATGGATTGATTCATGGTGTTAGGGGATACATAGTAATATTTTGACATTCTATTCCAAGAGTAGCCACAAATTCCACCAAAAATACTCTTCTCTCTAACATACAAGTTATATCCACATAAGAACTTATAGTAAAGATTCATTTGAGAACCTTCATTGATAAATAATAAGAAAAATACATGCACCCATATTAATGATAGAGTATTATTTAAGCATATTGGGACCTTCCAAATATCCTCCCATAATATGATATTTTAAGGATTATGTATCACTTGATTCCTATCCTCATAGGATATGTAGTGTCACCTATATTTCATACCATAGGTATAACTACAAAAACAATATATCACACCATATTATTGTAGGCCTCTTAGATGATATCTCATCTTATAAATGTCACTATACTGAGGATATGTATATACACTAGGATCCCCTATCATGGTACCAGCCATGATAATCAAAAAAAGAAATCCCATTGACCTTAGTGTATGGTACTGCACAGAGGAGAGGTCTAATTTCTTCCCATGTACATGAATTCAACCTATATATATGGGGAAATACAAGAACTAATTATGTCTCGATGAAAGTTCCTTGTTCTAAATATAATCTAAATTTACATAGATCCCCCTTTTGTATAGATTCATTCCATAAGAATCTATTTTTAAAAATTATTTCCTATGTGTAAGAGATTGGTCAATATAGGGGTTTTTTCTTTATCCCTGAGTGATTTGATGGTTGTGATTATGATAACCAAACCTAACATCATGGTAGTAGATTACCCATAACTATATAAATGTGTTATTTAAAAATGTAATATTATCCTTAAGAACTATGTTTCAATTAATTCAGACTCATGTATGATACATAGTAATTCCTAACCCTTCTATTTTAGACTCTACCATGAGTTCTCTGCATGATTGATCTATTCTCACTACAAGAGAATAAGATTAGTGTGGAGTTTTCTTGTTCTCATAAAAATAAGAATTCCCTCATACATTACGTATCATACACTCTATTGTGATTCATATTATATCTTAAATTACCTCTTATTTTACACACTAATTGTGGATCACAATATATTAGAGGTCCTAAAAAATTATTCTAACAAGAAAAATTGAGATAAAACATGTTCAATGGTATAGAACCCAAGTCATTTTCACATGACATTAAACAACAAAAAATATGGTATACTTTTCATTATCTTAAACTATATAGATTAATTCATGTATTATGAAAAAAATACCCAATATGAAGGTGAAATCCATGTGGGATACTGCAACATTAAAATCCTTTAATCAGATAAAATTACACATTTATACCTGAAATTTACCATTGGTTAGGTCCCACACATTCATAGCAGATCATTCCAGGACACATTTCTTTGGGTGTATCTATGAGGTTACTTGGATTCTCAATTTGGTCCACAACCTGACTCAATATTTTAATATGAGATTTCATTTCCCATATGGAGTTTGATAAATGCTGATACCCCTTGATAAATCTTTCCCAAAAAAGGTCTACCAATATATGGTTGTTTTCCAGACACTTATGAATGGATAAAATGGCCCCAATTTTATAAATTTTATCCATTATGGACTTGGAACTGGGAATAGGTTATTTCATATTACACCCAATATGGGTCAACATAAATTTCCCTATACACATGTCCCTACCACGTGATGTTAAAATTTTTGATATGATTCCTTATCACATAATGTTAAAATTCATAAAATATTATCCATGGGTATATGTCATTAAAATACACTTACAATATTTATTTCCAATTCTTTTATAAGGTACCACCAAACCCTAACCATGTATATAGTATTTTTGTGATGTCTCCTATTATTTCTTGAATATTAATTTCCATAAGTCATACTTCACACTCCAAGGGTATCATATTTCCATAAAACATTAATATATATCATTAAGAAGTGAATCAAGATTCGAGGGACACATTTTCTTTGATATGTATATATTCCCCAATTTAGTTATTGAATTTTCACCCCCCCCCCATCAGGATTACCAACCAGACACATCTTTTTTCTGAAGAAAAAGGTCCTCTAATATTTATACACCTTGACAGTATCATAGAGGAACCCATCATTTGAATTTTTTTATATTCAACCCTTACTTTCCCATCCCAAATAATAACTCATGTTCTAAGAACCTAAACTCTTTATTTACAACATTATAATCCTTTTTTATAAGTATTTAGAGCATCTTTAGCCTTGGAACCCAATTATTCTATTGTGCCACATTTTCCCTTTATTCACAGGTCCATACATCATGAACTTGAATGGTATGTACTTAGGTCAAATATATAATACCTTAAAATCTTGACCTAGATGGTCTAGATTTTAAGACATAAAACTTTTAGTGTAAGAGACATAATGCATGATAGGTTGAAGACCTATAGATGGAGGCCTGAGTAAAAGTCAAGTCTATGATTTCTATGAATTCAAATTTTAAGGCTTAAGAAAAAAAATTAAAGCACAAATAGAAAAGGAAAAATTATTATGGGATTCATCAGATTGACCAACCAAAATTCGATCCATTCCCACTAATCCCTATAGTTTATATAAAATTGTAGCAATGATATGTCAAATTTCTTAACTTCAATGACGTGTTCACTACATAATGGAGTGATATTTAGTATTCCAAAATCCTCTTTGAATTAAATTTCTACTAAAAATTCACTTCAATTATAAAGTAATTGATTCCACATGAATCTTCTACTATTATAAGTGAAAAGAGTTTTTAACTTTTAAGGAAAAGTATAGTTTGATATAACTAGATGCCTCAATTTGAATCTTTCATATGCACCACAAATCTAATTTTTTAACTATAGTAATATTTATACCAAATAGAATTATTTATAACCACTATACATATTGGAACCATTGTAGTAGAGTAAATCATTCAAATATGTTCATTGGTCATCCCTATCATACCTACGCCATCTCACCATCCTTGATACAAGATCCTTCAGCTACAGTTTACCCAGCTGATCATTCATCCATTCAAGGGGATTATGTTTCTTTAATGTTACACCTTCATGAATCATAATCATTATCAAATAAAATATGTAATATCTCATTCTTGGACCATTTTACAAGTATATTTCCTATGACCCTAGATCTCCTGACATAATTGTCAATGATTCATGACTATAAATAGAATAGTCACTTTGATAACATAGTCTACTCCAAGAAAAAGGCCCTCCATTCATATCAAGTTTTGATTTTCCATTACAAGATGGATTGTTCCAAATTATTTAGTTAAATATGTATGAACCTAAACTATAGATATATTTGGTCAAAGTTTTCTAACTGTAACTACAATGATATTTTTTCAAATTTTTATGACCCTAAATTGCAGAGATACATGGTCAACGCTATATAAAAAAACATCATATATAGTGGTATAAATTTCATGGCCATATAATAAACATGAAAAGATACATAGGACTCTCTTGGTGAAAATCCCACAACGGGTAACCTAGAATAAAGTCGAGTCTCTACTCACTGGGCTTATATATTTAATGATCTAGAAAAAAACGAGTGTCAAAAAAGGTATAAATCTTTTTAGGTTAAAATAAAATAAAAGGAAACCTAATAAAATGTTTAGTTATTTCTTTATAAGGAACCTCAGTATAAGTCTTAGTAAAAATTTAGGGTGACAAAACCAAAGACACAAAGCATGTGGGGTCCAAAATATGACTTTAGAATAAATTAAGTTGTGATATCTAGGACCCTAGGCCATAGAAAATTTTAGATCATTCTTTGGGTACTCAAACTCCCTTGGATATTTTAATTCTCATTTAAAATTCCCTATTTTTCATCCTTGTCACATTATGTTAGATGACTAATCCAAATGGACTAAAAATAGTGTATGGTGATGGTAATCCTACCTATACCCATCCATAAGCCACACCCATAATAAAATCATCTAAATAGAATAAATCTAGTTTACAGTAATTCTATTTGTTACTATACCTTTCCACAATCCATGCCTAAGAGTAGATCATACAAATGGAAGAAATTAGTTGTACATTGTTGGTATTTTTTCCTATACCCTTCTATGAACCAAGCTTGGGAGGAAACATCCTTGACTCAAGTGTTTTAGAATATTGATTGACTAACTTTATTCTATCCCAATTTTCAAGTAAATTATTTTTTCTTGACATTATTTATCATGGCATATCATGTAGTTAAAAAGTAAAAAAGATAAGGAGGTTAAAAATTGATTACAACCCAATTTTTTTATTTCATATAAAAAATGATCTTGGGAAAAATGATAATCAACAAGGTTGAAGACTATTTATCTATACTTAAATAATGAGATCCTCACTGGATACTCTTTATAAGAGCCTAAAACTCATTGAGTAATGGTTTGACTCTATCAATAATGCAATAAAGCCCATTCTTTTGAGTGGGTTCATATTCCTCATTGATACAAAAATTATTCACCTCAATAGAATAATTCTACTTTAAGTACCTAGTTTCATCGATTAATTTGTGATGATCTTCTAGTATCTCATTATTAGTAGTTATATCCCATTAAATAATTTCACTTCAAGGACTCTCATTCACTAAGTATTAATGTTTTTCTATGGACTCCACATAATTAAACTCATTTTGAATTTCTTTTTCCTAAATAAGGATACATTGAGTCATCATCTTATCCCATTAATAGAGTTGATGCAATTCATGTTCTATTCCTGACCCCAAACCATCTCATTCATAAAAATATATATTTGGGGATAATCCTATAATTTGAAGAATAAGTTGATAAATAGTTGAGAAATATACCCAAATAGAATAATCATATCATGAATATGGGTTTTACATAAGATCTTTGAAATCTATATCCACTATCATTGTTATTTCCATTGTGGAGATCATACATCATCTAGGACCAAGTAAATAGCAACCACCATAATGGAGATATATTCTGGGACTAGGACAACCAAGGAAGGTTTGGATATGATAACTCCTAAATAAAATGAAATGAAGATAACTTTTTCTTCTATGTATTCCTCTATTTCATATGTTGATGTGATGATAAATATAGTTTACTCAAATTATAGTAGTGTTTCTAAAATTAAATTCAAAGAATATGTTTGTGAATTAATACCATAAAATCAACACAAATATGAAATATGTGGAAATTTACTCTCATATATTGATCAAATATATATAATCTTGGCCTCCCCACTATGAGGAAAAATAAAAAGGCTTTCTGGTGGTAGATTTTAATCTAAATACAGAGGTGTCTAACTGATATATTCTATTGTCATGGTGGGTTTAAATGTCCTATCTAATAGGATTGCATCTTGGATATTATCACATAAAGCATTATGTAAACAAAATAAAAGCATTAGTTAGTTCCAATAAATAAGAAAAGATGTAGGAATTCAAATGGAAAACTATATTGAAATGATGCACTGAAATCGGCCACATCAGACTCAGGATAGTTGAAAAATGTATCTACATTTATAAGTTCTTATACAAATGTTACATTAGTTGGAGTGGCCTCTGAAACATTGAGATCAAGCACCAAAATATGTCTTCGATAGGATTCACCCATCATGGCCTCAAAAGATGGCCATATGATGTATGACAAAGCCTCATGTCATGGGGAGGATGATGCTTATAGAACTGATATAGTAGAATAAGTACAAGATCAAATTATTAAGTTATGTTTTAAGAATAATAACATAACGCACATGAATTTTTTTGGAAAATATTACCTTTAAGTCTTGAAAAAAATAGAATTTGCAGGAAATTTTTCCTATTCCCACCTCTTTCAAAACCAAAAAATAGGAATTTAACAGTGGAAGGTTTCCTTTAGGAGTGTTAAAACCAATTTTGATAAATGGTACCTTTTATTATCTCTTTTTTATCATTGATAAAATGCACCCTTTATCAATGTTTTATATTTAGCACTGATAAAGTGCAACCTTTATCAACACTTTTCTTTCGCATTGATAAATGGTAAATTTATCAGTGATTTTATTTTTCGAGATGATAAAAGGTACCCTTTATTAGAACTTTATTTTTAGCACTGATAAGGGTCCCTAATAAAATAAAATAAATAAATAAATAAAAATTAAAATTGAGTTTACAAAAAAAATATTAAAACAATATTAATTAAATAATTATTGATAAAAATGACCAAATTGATTATAAATATGTAAATTATAAATACTAATAAATATTATATATTAAATATATAGATATATATAAAATTAAAATTAAACAAATGAAAATTATAAATAATAAAATTAATAAAAATATTAAACATTTCATTCATTAAATATTTATTGATAGTATTAATAAATAATATTTATTAAATATATAAAAATATATGAATGTATATAATTTTGATTTATATAATACAAAATATTTATTATTTACATTAAATAGTATTATATTTTGTAAAGAATGGTATATAATTTAAAATTAATATGAATAAAAATAATGACTAATTGAATCGAGTAATGAACATAATTGAATGTCATTTGATTTTTCAATTTAACATATATCAAATGTGTGTTATATTTATTTGACATACATATACATAATTAGTGAATTTTTATATACAATGCACACATATAGATATTTATGTAATTAATGAAATCTTATATAGAAACACATACACCTAATATTTATGTAATTTATTCAAATTTTATTATTAATTTTAGAATTTTATTATAACATGATACATTTAATATATCATGTCACTTATTGGTAAATTTTATTTATTTATTTTTAATTTTATTACAATTAGGTATTAATTCATTTTTAATATTTTTTATTTGTTATTTTTTTAGAATTTAATAAATTTAAATTATTTCTTTATATATATTTATCTAATATATTTTAATATTTTCAAAATTTATTCATCTTTATTTCAATATATAATCATAATTTTTTAATAATTTATATTTAATTAATGAAACTTACCCTTTTTTCAATATTGTTAAAGTGTACTCATTTTTAATTATTCAATTTCTCACATTTTTAACATGCATGAACTTAAAATAAAATATTCATTAAAAATGTTAAAAATATATTTATAAATATATATATTTATAAATATATATATTTATAAATATATATTTACTATATTTATAAATTTATATATTTATAATTATAAATAAATAAATATTATTTATTTAAAATTATTTATATAATTATAAATAAATATATATTTATTTAAATAATTATAAAATTAAAATAAATTTATTTAAATAATGAATATATTTACTATACATATATTTATATATATTTATTATATATATATAATTAAATAATTATATATAATGATATAAATTTATAAATTTATAAATATTTATTTTTTAAAAAATTATTTAAATAATTATAAAAAAAATAATTATATATTTAAATAATTATAAATTTATAATTAATATATTTAAATAATTAATATATTTATTATATTTAGTACTAAAAAATTGAAAATAAAGATGTTTTTTCATAACATAGTAATATATCTCTGATAAAAAGGATCTTTATCAGTGCTTTTTGGAAGCATTGATAATAGTTTCCCAATCTATTTTAAAAAACCTGTCCAGTCACGAACTATTAGAGATACCCAAAGCATTATATGGAAGCCACCTACTATCTACGCTCCTCCTAATTGAATCCAAGATTGAATTAAGGCTCGAATCATGGCTCGAACAATTCCATGGATCAAATATATGAGTTTAATCATTAAAGGGTCGAAAGAATCCAAGGCTCAAATGAATTCCAGGTTTAGGGATATATCTACTTTCTCTTAGATGATTAAAAGTTTCAATCCAAGTTATTTTATTTTCTCCTCCTCACTGACTCATTGATTTCTTATTTGGAGATATCTATTTGAGTTTTTTATGATCATCATTATTTCTAGTACGACCCTCCATTTCCATTGGGTCACCCTTGATTTCCTTTGCCCATGTACCAACAATTTCTAGCACCCTATTCCCCCTAAATTTGGTAGTCGATGGTGTACCTTTATCATGCTTGGTTATACAACACCTTTCGATTTGGTGCATGAGGAACACTCCTTTAACATAAATACCACAATTTAATATAGAATTTTTTACTATATAAATAAACTCATTCTTAATATACTTATTCTTAAAATTTTAATCCCCTTTATAGCATTATATATATATATATAACTAAAACATAATACAAATGATCTTATTATAATTATAAATGAGTGAAATGAAATAATTATCATAACAAATTGATTTATGCTTTGAAAGTCTATATATATCATAATGAATAAAATCCAAGGGTTGTTTCATTTAAATGTATAATTTATTATTTTAATTATTTACAATATCCCCATTTTAATTTGTAAAATATATATATCAATTTAATCTTGTCATCACAAAAACATCTCAACCCATCTTTTTTAAGTTAGTATTTAAATGTATCATTCTCAATATTATCAATATTTCACAACCAAAAATAAATTTCCTCTTTCAAACTCAATTACCATAAATTTTTACTGACTCCAAATTAGAATATCGTTTGGCTAGTTTTCTATACCTTTTTAAAAATAAATCCATCTTTGAAATGAAAGCCCAGTCGTTAATACTTCTTAAAAATCACTTTATTTACTTCATCACACATCTAATAAACACTATCAATGTTTTTCTTTAATACATATAAAAACATAACATCCATTAACATTTCCTTTTATTTCCACCATCTTTTAAATGAAAATAGAATATATTAGAGATCCACCATATCTATATTAATAACTACACTTTGAACTTGTAAAAAATATTTAATTAAATCAATTTACCTATCATATGTGGGATGAAAATCCAATATCTAATGTGAATAGATGTTTATTTTTTAAAAACATTAGTGTAACCTCAATTGTAAATTCCTCTTATATTCCATTATTTATTATATAATACAATTCTATTTATTTCTTCACATTTATCTATGTTCTTAGAAAATCTTGAAAATCCTTCATACAACAATTTAATTTGTCACATGTTCAATATAGTTCATTTAATGGTTGAAATTCATCATCTAATTTTACTTATGAAAATTCATCTTACTTTGAAACTATTTTTGTAAGAGTGGTTCATCTCCCCTATAACTTAAAAACTATATATCTTCTATAATTAATATATTTTGTCTCATTATGACTAAAATTTACTATGTTCCCAAAATCACCAATGAACACATAATATCCATAAAAATTATTTTTTCTTATAAAGCCTACTCTTCCTCTTCTTGAATTTAATTCTTGTTGTTATCATGTGTAGACATTATTGAATAAATTTATCAAATATGAATTTTGAGTTGTTTAAAATATTTATCGTTATTGGGTATATTATTTTACAAAAATTATTTTTCCATTCCTTGTAGATTTTTATCTGAAATTGAAATTATAATTTTGAGACGGTTTCAAATATTTTATATACCATTAATATTAAATGTAATAATTCCTTAGGTTGTTACAACACTTGTTTCAAAAAAAATATAATGGAGGTTAAAAAATTATATATATATTAGAATAATTATTAGAAATTATTTTTTGGTATTCATCATTTTAGGTCTACATGTACTGGTTCCACCCAGAGGAATCTATGATTACCATCCATGTAAATTAAATAACTCTTAATTTATAAAAATCTTTTATAAATAAATTTTTTATCTTATAATTGATGTAATTAGGGTTTATTATTCTTGTTTATCATATTTGGGTGTCTTATTACACCTTAATTTCCTATATTAAATTT
Organism: Viscum album; assembly: GCA_963277665.1. Lineage (NCBI taxonomy): Eukaryota > Viridiplantae > Streptophyta > Magnoliopsida > Santalales > Viscaceae > Viscum > Viscum album. The sequence continues at coordinate 1,079,852,012 of OY728120.1, read as the reverse complement.
TAATTTTTTTAGGGGATTTAAAAAAGACTTGATGGATCATTTTAATAGTGGTAGTACTAGTCTTATTTATAGTACTAAAAGTATAAAAAAATTATTTCTCCTATTAATATAGAATTTATAAAGGCCCCTAGGATTCATATATCATAACATATCCCCGTTGAGATTCCTTAAATCATAGATGTAACACCCCAGGTAAATAAAGAATATAAAATTTTCATATTTATCCATATTTGTGAATAAAGTATTAATATTACTTTAAAGGGAACGCTATGCTCGATGGCGTACCCAATACGCAACAACGAGTTTCTTTGAAATCTTACGTTACACTCTAATAATAAAATAATATTATTTTAAATGGTAGTTAATGCCTAGCCATTGTAATGGAGGGAATGAACAGAACTAACTAAAAAATGATTATATATGTTTTTCAAATATTTTTACTTTTATCCAATAAATGTTAGAGGCTTAAAATGCAAATGAATCCAATTTTAAGCATAAATCTTCTAATATTCTTTAAAAGGTCGATTAACCGCCTTTTGATAGAGAACCCTTTTTAAATATACTTTTGACAATTTTATATGTTGTATTTGAAAAAATAAATACTTATTTAGAATCTGGACATCAAAATTTACTTTGTGTAAATTTTTGTTATTTTTCCGATAAAGATCATTTTTATTGAAAATGTTGCATTTTAATTAAAAGCCTCCTTTTAATCTGATTTATTTATATGGATAGATTATATTTTTAATTCATATTAAAGTGTATTTAGGATATATTTTTACCATTTAATCCAATGGTGGTCATTGGAATTAATTTCACTTTGAAGTTGGACTTAAACTAGTGTCAATCTTTTGATAGATATTGTTTCTTAAAACACGCTATTTGTTTTGACAGCGGGAATTAATTATTAAATTAATTAATGAGAATTATATGTTTTTAATTTTATAAAATAGACATAATTTTTGAATTGAGAATATCAAATATAGCTTAGGGTGAATTTTTGGTATTTTTCTGAAAAATTTCAATTTTTGATGAATAGTGAAACCACTAAGTGGTAGTTAAAGAAACTGATTTTTCGTTTAAATGAAACTTTGCCACTTCTGTGATTTGGTTTTCAAAATTCCAACATACATGGTTGTTATTAAGAAGTAAAATTTGGTTCAATGAGATTAAAATAATTTTTGGTGAATAGTTACTTTTAAGTTTTATTAATCGCGATTAAAGGTAATTAGTATAATTTAAGGTAAAAATAACGTTTTAATAATATGAAATGACCTAGAAACATGTCCTACCCTCATTGGATGTTTCATTTCCGACAAATAAAATCCATGGGTCAACTTGGGAACCCCATGGAGCCACTTTGGTAGGAAAATGACATAAATAACTTTTTATTTAAAGTTAAAATAAAAATGTCACAAAGATGAGTTGTTCTACTAAAACAATTTTTACATGGGGTTATACAAGTCATATTTTTTACTATAAATATTCATTAGAAATATACAATTATTTCCTACATCATGATAGTTTTTTATAATTTTTAGACATTAAATAAATTAAATTATTTATGACACCATGATGATGCAGCGATTACCTCATTATTTAACGATTTAAATAAAATGAAAAGATAATATAAAATATAGGACCTAAACATGTCAAAAACCTATTGGATGGGTGGATTTTGAACTATTATCACCTTATCCTCGAAATATATAATTTTGGGACCTTTTAAATCCGAAAATCATTTTATAATAAAGTAAAACTTTATAACTTTCCAAGAGTGCCCCTTCTCTCCTCTTATAAAAGGCCCCCACCCCTACCACCTTACCCACACCTCTCAAGACTTTGGCTCAGCCAAAACCTACCCATTTCATCTCTCCACATCCCTCTCTTCATAATTTAAGCCTCTCCTTTTGAAATAATCCTTTCCAAGGAAGCCTTTGAGCTCAAATCAAAAAGAGTTACCCGATTTAAAGGTAATGTCTTCCCTTGTGTTCTTTTGTTTTATTTTGCTTCTCCAACCATCTAAACCCTTTTTATTCATTTATTTTGTAACAAAACCAGTATCTTCAATATACTAGTATGTTTTTATGTGAATTATTAGAGCTACACTTACACTCACCTTCGTCTAATGGTTAAAGAACATACTATTTCTGTGGATGGAGAATTTTTGCCACATGAAACGATGATTCTTCAATCTTCTCTTAACACCTTTCATGGTGGCCATTATGATGTCACTATATTTTATATATGATATATATGGTATTTATGTTTTCTATATGCTTCTGAATTTTATATTTAAAACATGCCTTTATGCTTTTCATGTTGTGCAAATGCGATAATTTCATACGAGGAAGTGTGGACTACCGCCCCCTCAAGTGATGTGACTCATTCATGCAATACATGGAATGTATAAAGAATTAAATTAATGAAAATATTTGACCAATATAACATATATATTATACAGGAATTATAATATATATATCTCTCAATTATTTTTAATTCCATTAATATGAAAAATAAATGAAAGTAGCGTTCATGCGTACGTACGGCCTACCGTTTCCATGAACGGTGCATTTCATTTCTTTTTATCTCAAAATGTTATGGAGTAGTATATAATGAATATGTAATTGATATATATGATATTTAAATCATTAATACTATTCTGGAGATTATTTACTTATAACTACATGGACAATCATTTTTCAAACAAATTCATTTTTGACTCATGTACCAAACATCGACAAAAACGTCTGATATGAACTCACATTATTAACCAATTATTATAGAATTAGAATATGTGATATGAACTGAATAATAATATTTAAAATATATAATTAAGAAATTATAAATTGACCAAAGTTTATTATTCAGTAATATAAATAAACGAACAAGACAAGTCAGACTTGAGGTAAGGGATCTGACCTCTCTCTTTCTTTTCAAGTACCCTATTTTATGTCATTTCATTTATGCTCCATGTTCTTATGTTGTAGGATGTTATTTAATATTCAATATACTTAAATGTGTATTTTCATATGATGAGTTACCCCATCTTACTCTCATCAATTAATTTTAATAATTTTTATGTGGCGCCGTTAGGCTGCCGAATTTTCGTAAGGGATCCAACCTCTCCCTTTCTTTTTAAGTACTCTCTTTTATGTCATTTCTTTTAAGCTCATATTTCTTATGTTTGGGGATGTTATTTTATATTCATCATACTTTAATATTTATGTTCATATTATTAGAGACCCTATTTGATCTCATAAATCCATTTTTTGAAGTTTTAAGTGGCACCGTTAGGCTGCCGAGTTTTTGTAACAGATTTTTCATCTCACTTTTATTCCCGGGACATTTATGCTATGTTTGCCACTATTTCCTTTGAGTGGTGAATTTACTGCCCATTATTATACAGTTTGTTTAGTATAATTTCATTTATGGTTATTTACATCTTCATTGTATGACCCCTCTTCCATGGGGTGTATGTTTCGAAAGTTACCCAACTCGGTAAGGGGACCTTTCACCCTCCTCTTTTTAAAAGACTTCTTTTTTTAGGTCTTTTAATTCACATAATATTATGTTGGTATATGTTATTATATATCCTTATTTATATAACTTTTATGTCCAAGTGATGTGATACCATTTTCTCTCTCATCAACTCATTTTCTGAATTTTAAAGTGACGTCGTTAGGCTGTTGGATTTCTGTAAGGGAACTTCTTAACCCACTTTCAATTCTTTGGGTTAAACCTCTACTTCATGATTTTATTATTCCATGATTATGTGTGGAATATCTATGTTTTAATTTCCACAAACCTTTGTGTGGATATATTATTTCTACACATAATCATCTCATTGATAAATTCTTACGAGCTTGTATGGGAAATCATAACTCAATCTCATTTCATTGAGTTAAATATCTATGTAATTGGTTTTGTTTTTCCAAGATTATGTGTTATTGACCTATGATTGTTTCACACTTAATATCCACTTATATTTGGTGTATTTATATTTCTCACACATAATTATGTGATAGATTTATCCTTAATTTAAGGATACCATCTTTATAATGGATTTCATCTCAATTTACATTTCCATTGAGACTTCATTGTTGTTATGCACCAATTCACTCTTATATGGTGTGTATACTATCCTTTGACATGTTATATCATGAATCCCTTTATTCTCATGATATTATAATGTTCGGATTAAATGTTATTCCGCAATTATTTGTATTCAAGAGTCTCTCATTTTGTTAAAAACTCTTTAACAAAAATATTGTTTTAAATGTTTTAAAGATTCATTATTCTAAATCTTTATCTTTAATGTCCATGTTTTCAAAATGTTTTTCAGTATTTATTTATATAGACATTAATGTTTTAAAATAATAATTCCATTAAAATCTTCAATTTGTTATGGGACACTTTGATTCGAAAATATCTTTTAAATGATTTTTGAAAATGGATTTATTAATTTAATATCATGGAATTACTTATTGTGATTGAAAATGAAATGCTGTTATTGAAATGTTTATATTTTCAATATTTTATGTTTAATGATGGTACTTGGACATTTTACAGGTGGTTACGTGATAAACCATATGACGGGTGGTGCCGTGAATACCAGGATGGGTGGTTACGTTATAACCTCCAATGCATTGGGTATGGAAGTCAGCTATATGGCTATTCCATTAAGTATGTGTGGAAGTTGACTGTATGTTTATTCCATTTAAGTATGTTTATGTCCCAATTTACCTCTATATGTTATGTGTTATTTATATGGGTTTTATGATAATCTTTTGGTTACAAAAGGGTAAGTAATGGTATTTTATTCAGTGAAGAGTTTTTACTACTTCATAAAGGTGAAAAGTATTACTTTGGTAAAGTACTCATGGTATACTTGTTGTTTTGAAAAACTAACTATAAGGAACCGGCCTTAAAAATTACTTATTATTGAATTAAATGAATAATTCACATTGAGGATCTTTTTAGGTTTAGAGTTTTAGAGAATTAGGACATAACTATTACATCTCAAAGATTACAAAGTAGACACATCTACTCAGCTTCCATTTTTTTCACAAAATAAAAACTCTTTAACAAAAGAGTCATGTCTAGTTCCTTGTTTTAGACAGCCTGACATTTCCTTGATCCCATCCTTGACCCTATTCAACTTTATGTCCTATGAAAAACATTTCAAAAAAACTTGGGATGAGCATAAAAAGCTCAGTAAGGTTTATAACAATACGGAAAGAAAACATTAGTCCATGTATACATAAGAATCAATGAAATCATACATTACTCATAAAACATAACCACATTAACATACCTCATGAAATCATAAGATTTATGAATAAATCATAGAAATCATAATAAATAAAGGTAACTTGAGGCATTCATAACATTCTTATGTAGGGAGTAACCCTCTTGGTTACGTTTGGAATACCCATCACAGTATATTCCCTAAATCTCTTCGAAGAAACCTTAACGTTTAACCCCTTCGCCTTACCCAATGCATTGGAGAGCTATATCGGGCTCACCCGCCCTTAGTTTATCACGGAACCACCCGTATTCATAAAAAATTCCCAAGAACCATAACATAATCATAGAACATGACTTAAGCAAAAAATAAAGATAACATTCCCACATTGCAATAACAATATAACATTTTAAGATATTGAAATAATGAATTCATTCTAAAAACCATTTTGAAAACCTTTTAAAACATTTAATAAAGAGATTTTTGAATCAAAGTGTCCCATACCACTTTGAAGCTTTTAACATTTTAAACAATTAATATCCAAATAAATAAATCCTTAAAACCATTTTGAAAACATGGATATTATTGAGAAATATTTATAAGAATAAATCATTAAAACATTTAAAACGATATTTTAGTTAAAGTGTTTTTAACAAAATGAGAGACAATTGAATACAATAATTGAGGAATAAAATTTAATTAGAACTTTATAATATCATGAGAATAGAGGGATTCATGATATAATATTACAAATGACAGTATATACACCATATAAGAGTGAACGGATGCATAACAACAAAGAAGTCTCTATAGAAAAGTAAAATGAGATGAAATCCATTATAAAGAAGATATCCTTAAATTAAGGATAAATCAATCTAATAATTATGTGTGAAAAATATAAATACACCCAATATAAGTGGATATTAAGTGTAAAACAATCAAAGTTCATTCACACATATTCAAAGGTCTACATATTCAATAACTACATGTTGAACCCAAAGAAATCGAAATTGGGTTAAGAAGTTCCCTTGGTAAAATTCGACTGCCTAATGGGGTCACATAAAATTATAGAAAAAGAGTTGATGAGAGAGATTCAGTGTATCTCATCAGTTGGACATAAAATTTAAGTCAATAAGGATATATAAGAACATATCCCCATATAATAAGATTCAAATTAAAATACATAACAAAAGAAGTCTTTTAAAAAGAGGAGGGTGAAAGGTTCCCTTACCGACTTGGGTAACTTTCGAAACGTACACCCCATTGAAGAAGGGTCATACAATGAATATGTAAATACCCATAAATGAAATTATATTACACAAAGAGTATAATAATGGGAAGTACATACACCACTCAAATGAAATAGTGGCCAAAGTATCATAAATGTCACGGGAATAAAAGTGAGATGAAAAATCCCTTACAAAAACTCGGCAGTCTAACGACGCCACTTAAAACTTCCAAAAATGGATTTATGAGATCAAATAGGGTCTCTAATAATATGAACATAAAAAGTAAAGTATCAGGAATATAAAATAACATCCCAAAAAATAAGAAAGATGAGATTAAAAGAAATGACATAAACGAGAGTACTTAAAAAGAAAGAGAGAGGTTGGATCCCTCACGAAAATTCGGCAGCCTAACGGCGCCACTCAAAATATCCAAAATGGATTGATGAGAGAAAATAGGGTCTATCATCATATGAACATAAAAATTAAAGTAGGATTAATATAAAATAAGATCTCAATCACAAGAAAGATGAGCTTAAAAGGAATGACATAAAAGAGTGTATTTAAAAAGAAAGAGAGGGGTAGGATCCCTTACCTCGTGTCCGACATGACTCGATCGTTCTTTAATCTCCCGAATAATAAAATTTGTTCAATTTATAATTTATTAATGAAATACTTTAAATATTATTATTCAGTTAATATTGCATATTATAATGTTATAATAATTGGTTAATAAAGTGATTTCATATCAGACGTTTTTGTCGATGTTCGGTACATGAGTAAAAATTGAACTTGTTGGAAAAGAATTTTCCATGTAATTATAGGTACATCATATCCAAAATAGTATTGATGTTTTAAATATCATATATATACAGTATATATTCATTTTATACTATTCCATAGCATTTGGAGATAAAAAATTAAAAGCACCGTTCATGGAGACGGTAGGCCGTACGTACGCATGAAAGCTACTTTCATTTTTTTGTCATATTAATGGAATTAATAACAAAATGAGAGATATATATATTATAATTACAGAATGATATCCTTAATTTAGATTTAATATATTACATATATATCTGTTATATATATGTACTTTTAATAGTACATAACATTGGGAGATAAGAAATGAAATGTACCGTTCATGGAGACGGTAAGCCGTATGTACGCATGAACGCTACTTTCATTTCATTGGCACATTAATGGAATTAAAATAGATGAGAGATATATATATATTATAATACAATTATAATATATATGTTATATATATCACATAAGTTCATCAATTTCATTCTTTATACATTCCATGTATTGCATGAACGAGTCACATCACTTGACGGGGCGGTAGTCCACACTTCCTCAAATGAAATTATCGCATTTGCACAACATGAAAAGCATAAAGGTATGTATTAAATATAAAATACAGAATCATAGAGAGGAAATAAATATAATATATATCATAAATAAATATATTGTCATCATAATTGCCACCATGAGAGGTGGTATGAGAAGATAGAACAATCATCGTTTTGTGAGGCAGTAATTCGTCATCCACAGAAACAGTATGTTCTTTAACCATTAGACCGAGGTGTGTGTTAGTGTAGCTATAATACTTCTCATAAAAACATCCTAGTATATTTAATATACTGGTTTTGTTAAAAAATAAATAAATAAAAAGAGTTTACGGTTTTGGAGAAGAAAAATAAAACAAAAGAACACAAGCGAAGACATTACCTTTAAATCAGGTAACTCTCTTTGATTTGAGCTCAAAGTCTTCCTTGGAAATGATTCTTCCCAAAGTGAGGCTTCAATGATGAAGAGAGGGATTTGTAGAGATGAAATGGTCAGGGGTTGTCCGATCCAAAGGCTTTAGAGGTGTGTGTAAGGTGGTAGAGGTGGGGGCCTTTTATAAGAGGAGATGAGGGGCACTCTTGGAAAGTTATAAAATATTACTTTATTATTAAATGATTTTCAGATTTAAAAGGTCCCAAAAAGATATATTTAGAGGATAAGGTGATAAGGTTTCTAAATCCACACATCCAATAGGTTTGTGAAAAGTGTAAGACTTATATTTCACCCTATCTTCTCATTTTATTTAAATCGTTCATTTATGATGTAATCACTGCATCATCACGGTGTCATAAATAAATTAATTTATTTAATATCTAAAAATTATAAATAAAAATATCATGATGTAGTAAATATTTTTATCTTTCTAATTAATATTTATAGTCAAAAATATGACTTTTATAACCCCATCTAAAAATTGTTTTAGTAAAACAACACATGTTTGTGACATTTTAATTTTAACATTAAATAAAAAGGTATTAATGTCATTTTCCAACCAAAGTGGCACCATGGGGTCCCCAAGTAGACCCATGGATTGTATTGTTCGGCCATGACACATACAATTATGGTATGACATGTGTCTAGGTCATTTAATATTATTAAAACATTATTTTTACCTTAAATTACACTAATTACCTCTAATCGCGATTAATAAACTTAAAAGTTACTATTCACAAAAAAATATTTTAATCCCATTGAACCACATTTTACTTCTTAATTACAACCATGTATGTCGGATTTTTGAAATTCAAATCACAGAAGTGGTAAAGTTTCATTTAAACGAAAAATCAGTTTCCTTAACTACCACTAAGTGGTTTCACTATTCATCAACAATTGAAGTTTTTCAGAAAATTACCAAAAATTCACCCTAGGATATATTTGATATTCCGAATTAAAAAATTATGTCTATTTTACAAAATTAAAAACATATAAGTTACATTAATTAATTTAATAATTAATTCCCGCTGTCAGAGCAAATAGCGTGTTTTTATGTAACAATAAGTATCAAAAGATTGACACTAGTTTAAGTCTGATTTCAAGATGAAATTAATTACAAAGACCACTATTGGATTAAATGGTAAAAATATATTCTAATTTCACATTGAACCCAATTCAAAAGATAATATATTCATACAAATAAATTAGATTAAAAAGAGGTTTTGAATTAAAATACAACATTTTCACTATTAAAAAATGAACATTATCGGAAAAATACCAAAAATTTACACAAAGTAAATTTTGATGTCCCAATTCTAAAGAAGAATTTTATTTTGTCAAATATAACACATAAAATTTTCAAAAAGTGGTTTTAAAAGAGGTTCGTCATCAAAAGGCGGTTAATCGACCTTTTAAATAATATTAGAATGTTTAGGCTTAAAATTGGATTCATTCGCATTTTTAATCCTCTAACATTTATTGTAAAAAGTAAAAATATTTGAAAAACATATATAATCATTTTGTAGTTAGTTCTGTTCATTCCCGCCATTACAACGGTTGGGCGTTAACTATAATTTGAAATAATATTATTTTATTATTAGAGTTCAACGTAAGATTCCCAAGAAACTCATTGTTGTGTATTGGGTATGTCATCGAGCATAGCGTCCCCTTTAAAGTTATATTAATATTTTATTCACAAATGTGGATAAATATGAAAATTTCATATTCTTTATTTACCTGGGGTGTTACATCCTTCCCCCCTTTTGGGAATTGCATCCTTGCAATTTTAAAAATTGGGCTTGGAAACTTCATTGAAAAGCCCACATCGGAACAAGAGGCAGTAAAAAATCACTTTAAAATAAAGAAAGAGAAGTACAAAGGTCACCCAAGTTAACCTATACTAGGATTCCAAGTATAAAAATATGGACATGGAGGAAAAAACAAAGGGCCATGTTCTGATGGAGAGTGATAGTAAACATTTCTAGGAGAAAGTTAACCACAAGAAAATCACACACTTGAGATGGGTTAAACGGTATTTGATTCCCCAGTAGGAAAAATTAACAGACTACATTTTTGTTTTAATTTACTTTTCATTGAGTAATTTATTTATGAGCTTAACTAAAACATAAGAAAACATACTTACTTGTCATGTTGAATTTCAACTTTTACTAGATTTCTTACATGAACTCATATTTTCTCCAAAAGACGAGTATTTAGGATGACTTGTTCACATTAAGAGAGCTATAATAAACTTCTAGAGAATCACCTAATACACAAAAGAGAAATATATACTTACCATGTCTTAACCAAAACTAAAACCAAATTGGTTAGTATGAGATCAGATAATACCCAAAAAGAATAATCCTTTATAAAAAAATATTCTTAATCTCCAAAATTTGTCAAACAATACCCAAAGTTCAACAAAGACCATTCAATAAACATCTATCCATAAAATTCCTCAAAGTAATCAAAACTAATACTGAAACCCAAATCTCTGAAGGATTTAATCACATAGTCTTCCAAGATAAACCTTAACATTTATCTCCAAATAACATCATTTACTCTTAAAGTCTAATATTGAAAAGTAATTAACCTAATCACATATCCTCGATGATAGGTTGATCATTTCCATAGCTAACCCAAAATAAACTTACTCTTGATTCCTAAAATCATTTAACTAAAAAGAATTAGTCAAACTAACCAGAGACTTCACGTAGTCCAGTGGTAGACGATAAATACCAGTCGCACTTTGGTTGTGGGTTCGATTCCCGCAGCTTTGTCTGACGCGACGGGTTGTCACACAGTCTGCGTGTTGTCCTTTTTCCAAAACTATATAATTCTCAAATCATTCTCCAAAAAGAGATAAAATCATTAGAAATAACCATAACATAATTTAACCACAATTTTATCTCATGCCTTTTACTTTCCATCATAACATATAGTAACCGATAATTACCTCAAAAGTAAGGATCAAATAAACCCTAATGGTTACCTTTATAATTATTACCTGAACTTCCACATCGATTGGTCATCTCGTACATGATTCATTACAGAACATACCAAGGTACAAGTGGTTTATCATGACTTCTTGATAGTTGGTTTAGAATAACCACGAGTTTCCTCATTGAATCCCCCATTTCATCCAGTCTCTTAATCAGAGAACCACCACAGTTTCCTTCAAACCTATTGTCACTTTGGTGCCTGCTAGATCCATCCATTTACTAAAAATAGAAATGTCAGTGTGAGTATATCAACAAAACCATCATGTACTAATGAGGAAGATAAACACTAAGATATACTTACTCATTGACTTTATATAAAACTAGGACTCTTTCTGAAATCCTAACCATTATGGTAATGTCACTTATGCTTAAAGAATACCCTAACCTCTAATGTTATCTAAACCTCCCTCTAATACCAACTATAAGGACTCGGCCTTAAAAATTACTTATTATTGAATTAAATGAATAATTCACATTGAGGATCTTTTCAGGTTTAGAGTTTTATAGAATTAGGACATAACTATTACATCTCAAATATTAAAAATTAGACACATCTACTCAGCTTCCATTTTTTTCACAAAATAAAAACTCTTTAACAAAAGAGTCATATCTAGTTCCTTGTTTTAGACAGCCTGACATTTACTTGATCCCATCCTTGACCCTATTCAACTTTATGTCCTGTGAAAAACATTTCAAAAAAACTTGGGATGAGTATAAAAATCTCAGTAAGGGTTATAACAATACGGAAAGAAAACATTATTCCATGTATACATAAGAATCAATGAAATCATACATTACTCATAAAACATAAGCACATTAACATACCTCATGAAATCATAATATTTATGAATAACTCATAGAAATCATAAGACATAAAGCCAACTTGAGGCATTCATAACATTCTTGCGTAGGGATTAACCCTCTTTGTTACGTTTGGAATACCCATCACAGTATATTCCCTAAATCTCTTCATAGAAACCTTAATGTTTAACCCCTTCGCATTACCCAATGTATTGGAGAGCTATATCAGGCTCACCCGCCCTTAGTTTATCACGAAACCACCAGTATTAATATACAATGCCCAAGAACCATAACATAATAATAGAACATAACTTAAGCACAAAAGAAAGATAACATTCCCACATTGTAATAACAATATAACATTTTAAGATATTGAAATAATGAATCCATTCTAAAAACCATTTTTAAAATCTTTTAAAACATTTAATAAAGAGATTTTTGAATCAAAGTGTCCCATACCACTTTGAATATTTTAACATTTTAAACCATTAATATCCATATAAATAAATCCTTAAAACCATTTTGAAAACATGGATATTAATGAGAAATATTTATAAGAATAAATCATTAAAACATTTAAAACGATATTTTAGTTAAAGTGTTTTTAACAAAATGAGACACACTTGAATACAATAATTGAGTAATAACATTTAATTAGAACTTTATAATATCATGAGAATAGAGGGATTAATGATATAATATTCCAAAGGATAGTATATACATCATATAAGAGTGAACTGGTGCATAACAACAATGAAGTCTCAATAGAAATGTAAAATGAGATGGAATCCATTATAAAGAAGGTATCCTTAAATTAAGGATAAATAAATCTCATAATTATGTGTGAAAAATATAAATACACCCAATATAAGTGTATATTAAGTGTAAAACAATCAAATTTCATTCACACATATTCAAATGATGACATATTCAATAACTACATGTTGAACCCAAACAAATCGAAATTGGGTTAAGAAGTTCCCTTGGTAAAATTCGACTACCTAATGGGGTCACATAAAATTTTAGAAAAAGAGTTGATGAGAGAGATTAAGGGTATCTCATCACTTGGAAATAAAATTTACGGCAATAAAGATATATAAGAACATATCCCCACATAATAAGATGAAAATTAAAAGACATAACAAAATAAGTCTTTTAAAAATATGAGGGTGAAAGGTTCCCTTACCGACATGGGTAACTTTCGAAACGTACACCCCATTGAAGAAGGGTCATACAATGAATATTTAAATACCCATAAATGAAATTATATTACACAAAGAGTATAATAATTGGAAGTACATACACCACTCAAAGTAAATAGTGGCAAACGTAGCATAAATGTCACAGGAATAAAAGTGAGATGAAAAATCCCTTACGAAAACTCGGCAGCCTAACGACGCCACTTAAAACTTCCAAAAATGGATTTATAAGATCAAATAGGGTCTATCATAATATGAACATAAAAATTAAAGTATGAGGAATATAAAATAACATCCCCAAACATAAGAAATATGAGCTTAAAAGAAATGACATAAACGAGAGTACTTAAAAAGAAAGAGAGAGGTTGGATCCCTCACGAAAATTTGGCAGCATAACGGCGCCACTCAAAACTTCCAAAATGGATTGATGAAAGAAAATAGGGTCTCTCATAATATGAACATAAAAATTACAGTAGGAGTAATATAAAATAATATCCCAATCATAATAAAGATGAGCTTAAAAAGAATGACATAAAAGAGTGTACTTAAAAAGAAAGAGAGGGGTTGGATCCCTTACCTCGTGTCCGACATGACTCATTCGTTCTTTAATCTCCTGAATAATAAAATTTTGTCAATTTATAATTTCTTAAGGACCTAATTTAAATATTATTATTCATTTAATATCACATATTATAATGATATAACAATTGGTTAATAAAGTGAGTTCAAAGCAGACGTTTTTGTTGATGTTCGGTACATGAGTAAAAATCGAACTTGTTGGAAAAGAATTTTCCATGTAATTATAGGTACATCATATCCATAATAGTATTGATGTTTTAAATATCATATATATCCAGTATATATTCATTTTATACTATTACATAGCATTTGGAGATAAAAAATTAAAAGCACCGTTCATGGAGACAGTAGGTCGTACGTAAGCATGAACGCTACTTTCATTTTTTTGTCATTTTAATGGAATTAATAACAAAATGAGATATATATATATATTATAATTACAGAATGATATCCTTAATTTAGATGTAATATATTACATATATATCCATTATATATATGTAATTATAATAGTACATAACATTTGGAGATAATAAATGAAATGTACCGTTCATGGAGACGGTATGCCGTACGTACGCATGAACGCTACTTTCATTTCTTTGGCACATTAATGGAATTATAATAGATGAGATATATATATATATATTATAATACAAGTATAATATATATGTTATATAGATCACATAAGTTCATCAATTTCATTATTTATACATTCCATGTATTGCATGAATGAGTCACATCACTTGAGGGGGCGGTAGTCCACACTTCCTCAAATGAAATTATCGCATTTGCACAACATGAGAAGCATAAAGTTATGTATTAAATATAAAATACAGAAGCATAGAGAGGAAATAAATATAATATATATCATAAATAAATATAGTCCCATCATAATGTCCACCATGAGAGGTGGTATGAGAAGATAGAACAATCATCGTTTCGTGAGGCAGTAATTCGCCATCCACGGAAATAGTATGTTCTTTAACCATTAGACAGAGGTATGTGTTAGTGTAGCTCGAATCCTCCTCATAAAAACATCCTAGAATATAGAAGATACTGGTTTTGTTAAAAAAGAAATAAATAAAAAGATTTTAGGGGTTTGGATAAGAAAAATAAAACAAAAGAACACAAGGGAAGACATTACCTTTAAATCGGGTAACTCTCTTTGATTTGAGCTCAAAGACTTCCTTGGAAAGGATTATTCCCAAAGTGAGGCTTCAATTATGAAGAGAGGGATGTGGAGAGATGAAATGGGTAGGTTTTGGCTGAGACAAAGTATTCAGAGGTGTGTGTAAGGTGGTAGAGGTGGGGGCCTTTTATAAGAGGAGAAGAGGGGCACTCTTGGAAAGTTATAAAATATTACTTTATTATAAAATGATTTTCAGATTTAAAAGGTCCCAAAAGGATATATTTCGAGGATAAGGTGATAATGTTTCGAAATCCACACATCCAATAGGTTTGTGACAAGTTTAAGACTTATATTTCACCCTATCTTCTCATTTTATTTAAATCGTTCATTTATGAGGTAATCACTGCATCATCACGGTGTCATAAATAAATTAATTTATTTAATATCTAAAAATTATAAAAAAAATATAATGATGTATTAAATCTTTTTATCTTTCTAATTAATATTTATAGTCAAAAATATTATTTGTATAACCTCATCTAAAAATTGTTTTAGTAAAACAACACATGTTTGTGACATTTTAATTTTAACATTAAATAAAAAGGTATTAATGTCATTTTCCAAACAAAGTGGCTCCATGGGGTCCCCAAGTTGACCCATGGATTTTCTTGGTCGGCCATGACACATCCATTGATGGTAGGACATGTTTCTATGTCATTTCATATTATTAAAACATTATTTTTACCTTAAATTACATTAATTATCTCTAATCGCGATTAATAAACTTAAAAGTTACTATTCACCAAAAAAATATGGTAATCCCATTGAACCACATTTTAATTCTTAATTACAACCATGTATGTCGGATTTTTGAAACTCAAATCACAGAAGTGGTAAAGTTTCATTTAAACGAAAAATCAGTTTCTTTAACTACCACTTAGTGGTTTCACTATTCATCAAAAATTGATGTTTTTCAGAAAATTACCTAAAATTAACCCTAGGCTATATTTGATATTCCGAATTCAAAAATGATGTCTATTTTACAAAATTCAAAACATATAAGTTACATTAATTAATTTAATAATTAATTCCCATGGTCAGAGCATATAGCGTGTTTTTATGAAACAATAAGTATCAAAATATTGACACTAGTTTAAGTCCAATTTCAAGATGAAATTATTTCCAAAGACCACTATTGGATTAAATGGTAAAAATATATTCTAATTTCACTTTGAAACCAATTCAAAAGATAATCTAATCATATAAATAAATTATATTAAAAAGAGGTTTTGAATTAAAATACAACATTTTCATTATTAAAAAATGAACATTATCGGAAAAATACCAAAAATTTACACAAAGTAAATTTTGATGTCCCGATTCTAAATAAGAATTTTATTTTGTCAAATATAACACATAAAATTGTCAAAAAGTGGTTTTAAATTAGGTTCGTCATTAAAAGGCGGTTAATCGACCTTTTAAAGAATATTAGAATGTTTACGCTTAAAATTGGATTCATTCGCATTTTTAATCCTCTAACATTTATTGTAAAAAGTAAAAATATTTGACAAAAATATATAATCATTTTGTAGTTAGTTCTGTTCATTCTCGCCATTACAACGGCTAGGCTTTAACTACAATTTAAAATAATATTATTTTATTATTAGAGTGCAACGTAAGATTCCCAAGAAACTCGTTGTTGTGTATTGGGTATGCCATCGAGCATAGCGTCCCCTTTAAAGTTATATTAATATTTTATTCACAAATATGGATAAATGTGAAAATGTCATATTCTTTATTTACCTGGCGTGTTACACTAACAGTTTTCCTTCTTTGTGTATCCTTTACTGGGCTTTTTATGCTCATCCCAAGTTTTTGAAATGTTTTCTACAGGACTTAAAGATGAATAGGGTCAAGGATGGGATCAAGGAAAGACATTCTATCTAAAACATGAAACTAGACATGTTTCTTTTTAAGTGTTTTTTTTATTTTATGGAAACTTAGTAGAAGTGTCTACTATGTAATCTTTTGAGATGTAATTGTTATGACCTAATTCTCTAAAAAAATAAACCTGAAAAGATCCTCTATGTGAATTATTCATTTAATTAATGATTAAGTAATGTATAAGGTCGGGGCCTTATAGTTGGTATCAGAGGTCAGTTTAGATAACTTTAGAGGTTAGGGTATTCTCTAAGCATAAGTGACATTACCATAATGGTTAGGATTTCAGAAAGAGTCCTAGTTTTAGATAAATTGAATGAGTAAGTATATCATAGTTTTTATCTTCCTCATTAGTACATGATGGTTTTGTTGATATACTCACACTAACCTTTCTGGTTTTAGTAAATGGATGGATCTAGCAGGCACCAAAGTGACAAAGGGTTTGAAGGAAACTGTGGTGGTTCTCTGATTAAGAGACTGGATGAAATGGGGCATTCAATGATAAATCTCATGGTTATTCTAAACCAACTATCAAGATTCGTGATCAACCACTTGAACCTTGGTGAGTTCTATAATGCATCATGTACGAGATAACCAACTCAACATGGAATTTTAGGTAATAATTATAAAGGTAACCATTAGGGTTTATATGATCCTTAATTTTGAGGTAATTATGGGTTACTATTCTTTATGATGGAATATGAACGACATGAGATAAACTTGAGGTTAAATTAAGTTATGGTTTTTTTTGAAGATTTTATCTCGTTTTGGGGAATGTTTTTAGAATTATATAGTTTTTGGAAAAAGGACAACACGCAGACCGTGTGACAACCCATCGCGTCAGACAAAGTTGTGGGAATCGAACCCACAACCAAAGTGCGACTGGTATTTATCGCCTACCACTGGACTATGTGAAGTTCCTGGTTAGTATGACTTATTCTTTTTAGTTAGATGATTTTATGAATTAATAGTAAGTTGATTTTGGGTTATCTATGGAAATTATTAACCTATCATTGAGGATATGTGATTAGGTTAATTAATTTTCAATATGAGACTTTTAGAGCAACTGATGTTATTTGGAGATAACTATTAATTTGTTCCTTGGAAGAATATGTGATTAAATCCTTCAAATTTTTGGGTTTCAGTCTTAGTTTTTATTACTTTGAATAATTTTATGGATAGATGTTTACTGAATGGTCTTTGTTGAACTTTGGGTATTGTTTGACAAATTTTGGAGATTATGAATAGATTTTTTTTATAAAGGATTATCCTTTTTGGGTATTATCTGATCTCATACTAAACTTTTTGGTTTGGTTTTGGTTGATATCTAAATACATGGGAAATATATATTTCTATTTTTTGGATTAGGTGATTCTCAATAAGTTGATTATAGTACTCTTAATGTGAACAATTCTTCCCAAAAACTCGTCTTTTGGAGAAAATATGAGTTTGATTAAGGAATCTAGTAAAAGTTGAAAGTCTATGTGACAAGTAAGTATGTTTCATTATGATTTAGTTGAGCCCAAAAATAAATTCCTCAATTAAGAGTAACTTAAAACAAAAATGTTGTCTGTTAACTTTTCCTACTGGGGAATCGAATACCGTTTAACCCATCACAAGTTTTTGATTTTCTTGTGGTTAACGTTCTCCTAGACATGTTTACTATCACTCTCCATTAGAACATGAACCTTTTTTTTTACTCCATATCCATATTTTCATACTTGGAATCCTAGTATGGGTTAACTCGGGTGACCTATGTACTTCTCTCGCATTCTTTTAAAGTGATAGTTTTACTGACTCTTGTTCCGATGTGGGATTTTCAATGAAGATTCCAAGCCCAATTTTAAAATTGCGAGGATGCAATTCCCAAAAGGGGGGAAGGATGTAACACCCCAGGTAAATAAAGAATATAAAATTTTCATATTTATCCATATTTGTGATTAAGTATTAATATTACTTTAAAGGTAATGCTATGCTCGATGGCGTACCCAATACGCAACAACGAGTTTCTTTGAAATCTTACGTTTCACTCTAATAATAAAATAATATTATTTTAAATGGTAGTTAACGCCTAGCCATTGTAATGGCGGTAATGAACGGAACTATCAAAAAAATGATTATATATGTTTTTCAAATATTTTTACTTTTATCCAATAAATGTTAGAGGCTTAAAATGCAAATGAATCCAATTTTAAGCATAAATCTTCTAATATTCTTTAAAAGGTCGATTAACCGCCTTTTGATGGAGAACCCTTTTTAAATATACTTTTGACAATTTTATATTTTGTATTTGACAAAATAAAATCCTTCTTTAGAATCTGGACAACAAAATTTACTTTGTGTAATTTTTTGTTATTTTTTCAATAAAGATCATTTTTATTGAAAATGATGCATTTTAATTCAAAACCTCCATTTAATAAGACTTATTTATATGGATAGATTATATTTTTAATTGAGATTAAAGTATATTTAGATTATATTTTTACCGTTTAATCCAATTTTGGTCATTGGAATTAATTTCACTTTGAAATTGGACTTAAACTAGTGTCAATCTTTTAATAGATATTGTTTCTTAAGAACACGGTATTTGTTTTGACAGCGGGAATTAATTATTAAATTAATTAATGCAACTTATATGTTTTGAATTTTATAAAATAGACATCATTTTTGAATTCGGAATATCAAATATAGCTTAGGGGGTATTTTTGGTATTTTTCTGAAAAAATTCAATTTTTGATGAATAGTGAAACCACTAGTGGTAGTTAAAGAAACTAATTTTTCGTTTAAATGAAACTTTGCCACTTCTATGATTTGATTTTCAAAAATCCAACATACATGGCTTTCATTAAGAAGTAAAATTTGGTTCAATGATATTAAAATAATTTTTGGTGAATAGTAACTTTTAATTTTTATTAATTGCAATTAAAGGTAATTAGTGTAATTTAAGGTAAAAAAAAAATTTAATAATATTAAATGACCTAGACACATGTCCTACCCTAATTTTATGTGTCATGGACGACCAAGAAAATCCATGGGTCAACTTGGGGACCCCATGGAGCCACTTTGGTAGGAAAATGACATAAATAACTTTTTATTTATAGTTAAAATAAAAATGTCACAAAGATGAGTTGTTCTACTGAAACAATTTTTACATGGGGTTATACAAGTCATATTTTTGACTATAAATATTCATTAGAAATCTAAAAATATTTCCTACATCATGATATATTTTTTATAATTTTTATACATTAAATAAATTAAATTATTTATGACACCATGATGATGCAGCGATTACCTCATTATTTAACGATTTAAATAAAATGAAAAGATAATCTAAAATTTAAGACCTACATTTGTAAAAAACCTATTGGATGGGTGTATTTCTAAATATTATAACATTATACTAGAAATATATAATTTTGGTACCTTTAAAATCCGAAAAGCATTTTATAATAAAGTAAAAGTTTATAACTTTCCAAGAGTGCCCCTTCTCTCCTCCTATAAAAGGCCCCCACCTCTACCACCTTACCCACACCTATAAAGCCTTTGTCTCAGCCAAAAACTACCCATTTAATATCTACACATCCCTATCTTCATCATTGAAGCCTCTCCATTGGGAATAATCTTTTCCAAGGAATCCTTTGAGCTCAAATCAAACAGAGTTACCTGATTTAAAGGTAATGTCTTCCCTTGTGTTCTTTTGTTTTATTTTGCTTCTCCAACCCTCTAAACTCTTTTTATTACTTTATTTTGTAACAAAACCAGTATATTCAATATACTAGTATGTTGTTATGTGAATTATTAGATCTACACTTACACACACCTTCGTCTAATGGTTAAAGAACATACTATTTCTATGGATGGCGAATTTCTGCCTCACGAAATGATGATTGTTCAATCTTCTCTTAACACCTTTCATGGTGGCCATTATGATGTCACTATATTTTATATATGATATATATGGTATTTATGTTTTCTATATTCTTCTTAATTTTATATTTAAAACATTCCATTATGATTTTCATGTTGTGCAAATGCGATAATTTCATACGAGGAAGTGTGGACTACCGCCCCCTCCAGTGATGTGACTCATTCCTGCAATACATGGAATGTATAAAGAATGAAATTAATGAAAATATGTGACCTATATAACATATATATTATACTTTAATTATTATATATATATCTCTCAATTATTTTTAATTCTATTAATATAAAAAATAAATGAAAGTAGCGTTCATGCGTACGTACGGCCTACCGTCTCCATGAACGGTGCATTTCATTTCTTTTTATCTCCAAATGTTATGGAGTAGTATATAATGAATATTTAATGGATATATATGATATTTAAATCATTAATACTATTCTGGAGGTTATTTACTTATAACTACATGGACAATCATTTTTCAAACAAATTCATTTTGAACTCATGTACCAAACATCGACAAAAACGTCTGATATGAAATCACATTATTAACCAATTATTATAACATTATAATATGTGATATGAACTGAATAATAATATTTAAAAGATATCCTTAAGAAATTATAAATTTAAAAATTGTTTATTATTCAGGAATACAAATAAATGAACAAGACAATTCAGACTTGAGGTAAGGGATGCGACCTCTCTCTTTCTTTTCAAGTACCCTCTTTTATGTCATTTCATTTATGCTACATGTTCTTATGTTGGAGGATGTTCTTTAAGATTAAACATGCTGAAATTTTTATTTTCATATGATTAGTTACCCCCTCTTACTCTCATCAATTCATTTTAAGAATTTTTATGTGGCGCCGTTAGGCTGCCGAATTTTCGAAAGGGATCCAACCTCTCTCTTTCTTTTTAAGTACTCTCTTTTATGTAATTTATTTTAAGCTCATATTTATTATGTTTTGGGATGTTATTTTATATTCCTCATACTTTAATTTTTATTTTCATATTATTATAGACCCTATTTGATCTCATAAATCCATTTTTGGAAGTTTTAAGTGGCGCTGTTAGGCTGCCGAGTTTTCGTAAGGTATTTTTCAACTCACTTTTATTCCCGTGACATTTATGCTATGTTTGCCACTATTTCCTTTGAGTGGTGTATTTAATGCCCATTATTATATAGTTTTTGTAGTATAATTTCATTTATGGTTATTTACATCTTCATTGTATGACACTTCTTCCATGGGGTGTACGTTTCGAAAGTTACCCAACTCAGTAAGGGGACCTTTCACCCTCCTATTTTTAAAAGACTTATTTTGTTATGTTTTTTAATACACATACTATTATTTTGGGATATGTTCTTATATATCCTTTTTTTATGTAACTTTTATGTCCAAGTGATGAGATACCATTTTCTCTCTCATCAACTCATTTTTTGAATTTTAAAGTGACGTTGTTAGGCTTTTGGATTTCTGTAAGGGAACTTCTTAACCCACTTTCAATTATTTGAGTTAAACCTCTACTTCATGATTTTATTATGCCAAGATTATGTGTGGAATACCTATGTTGTAATTTCCACAAACCTTTGTGTGGATATACTATTTATACACATAATCATCTCATTTATAAATTCTTATGAGCTTGTATGGGAAATCATAACTCAATCTCATTTCATTGAGTTAAATATCTATGTCATTGGTTTTTTTTCAAGATTATTTGTGAATGAAATATGATTGTTTCACACTTAATATCCACTTATATTGGGTGTATTTATATTTCTCACACATAATTATGTGATATATTTATCCTTAATTTAAGGATACCATCTTGATAATGGATTTCATATCAATTTACATTTCCATTGAGACTTCATTATTGTTATACACCAATTCACTCTTATATGGTGTGTATACTGTCCTTTGACATATTATATCATGAATCCCTTTATTCTCATGATATTATAAAGTTTGTATTAAATTTTATTCCGCAATTATTTTTATTCAGGAGTCTCTCATTTTGTTATAAACTCTTTAACAAAAATATTGCTTTAAATGTTATAAGGACTAATTATTCTAAATATTTATCTTTAATGTCCATGTTTTCAAAATGGTTTTCAGTATTTATTTATATGGAAATTAATGTTTTAAAATTATAATTCCATTAAAATCTTCAATGTGGTATGGGACACTTTGATTCGAAAATCTCTTTTAAATGATTTTTGAAAATGGATTGATTAATTCAATATCTTGGAATTAATTATTGTGATTGAAAATGAAATGTTTCTATTGAAATCTTTATATTTTCAATATTTTATGTGTAATGATGGTACTTGGACATTTTACGGGTGGTTACGTGATAAAACATATGACGGGGGTGTCGTGAATACCAGGATGGGTGGTTACGTTATAACCTCCAATGCATTGGGTATGGAAGTCGGTTGTATGGATATTCCATTAAGTATGTGTGGAAGTCGACCATATGGTTATTCCATTTAAGTATGTTTATGTCCCAAGTTACCTCTATATGTTATGTGTTCTTTATATGGGTTTTATGGTAATATTTTGGTTACAAAAGGGTAAGTAATGGTCTTTTATTCAGTGAAGAGTTTTTACTACTTCATAAAGGTGAAAAGTATTACTTTGGTAAAGTACTCATGGTTTACTTGTTGTTTTGAAAAACTAACAGTTTTCCTTCTTTGTGTATCCTTTACTGGGCTTTTTATGCTCATCCCAAGTTTTTGAAATGTTTTCCACAGGACTTAAAGATGAATAGGGTCAATGATGGGATCAAGGAAAGACATTTTATCTAAAACATGGAACTAGACATGTTTCTTTTTAAGTGTTTTTTTATTTTATGGAAACTTAGTAGAAGTGTCTACTATGTAATCTTTTGAGATGTAATAGTTATGACCTAATTCTCTAAAACAATAAACCTGGAAAGATCCTCTATGTGAATTATTCATTTAATTCATGATTAAGTAATGTATAAGGTCGGGGCCTTATAATAGACAAGAACATGCATGCCCCCAAATATCACCTTCAATAATCCCCATGTTAATAACCACTTCCAATGGTATAATTCTCAAAAATGGGAGCCATTAAAACATAATGTATTAAAACTATCATCCTCATCATCTTCATCTCCCAAACAGTTTTTATTGTAATTTGTTGCTTGAGACTCATCTCCCATCTCATTTATGTTTCTTGTACTACTCTTACCAGTACTCGTCCCATGGAGGACTACTATTTAGAGAATTTAAATAAACTTAGGTGCATGAACATAAGATATATAATGTAAGTTTAAACCAAAAAAATACAATGATAACTTTTGGGGAGATGAGCTGATGAGGATGACAGTGGTCAATAACCTTCAACTTTGGATGAATTCAAAGGTTAAAACTTACTATAGTGGAGTAATTATTTTCTTAAATTAAATTACCCATTTTCATTAATGAATACTGAAATTCATTGAAAAAATAAAATTTTGGGTTTCCCTAATTAGATTTATCAATAACATTCATTTTTAAAAATTAATATCTTATGTGTATTTATTTATTTATTATTAAAAATGAATATTTTATGAACCTAATAGGATGGATTTGAATCGAAAATGGATTCAAGCTAATCATTTGAAAAAAGTGTATGAATATGTAGGTAAATAATTCATTAATATTACAATATATAATGCATACAACTTTTCACAAATCCATTTTCTGTGTTTAAATTATTTTTATTGAAGAAAAATTAGTCTGAAAGAGTTGGAAGAACATTTGATTTGTTGCCAAATAGATCAGAACTGTAATTGTAGGACAAAACTCAGGGAGAAACTAAATTCACACATCGATTAGAATGATACTGTGGTTTATGGATCATTTGATATGAATAACAGTGTAAATGATGATGGAGATCATATAGAAGAAATGAAAATGGAAATCAAAAATGACCTTCCTGATTGTCCAAAGTTGTTTAAAAATTTAAATAGTTGTGAAAAGAGACCATTTAATATTTATTGTACTGAATAAACACGTTTTTTAGCTATATTGAAGTTATATAATTTGAAATATGGTATCATAAAAAGTGACTCCAACTATACAGAACTACTTATTCTCCTAAATGATATACTACCAAACAAATGAACTATGATGTCAACCATATGACGCTATATGAATTCTATGTTCAATGGGTATGATCTCTAAAAAAACACATTATTTTTCAAATGATTTAATATTTTTTCTCAATGACCATGAATCACTCATAAAATAAACTAATATGGAACATATAGATACAAGAAAAATAAATCAGTTGCTTAGAAATATTTTTGGTAATTTCTTGTCATTCTATGGTTTAAAAGACTATATGGATGTTAGGAAACTGCAAGACAATTAAAATGGAATACAGATACAATATTTAAATATGGAAACCTACTTTATCTAATATATTTTTCTTAGTGGAAGATAATTGATTATGAATATCCAGAATTTGAAAATGAGCTGATAAACATTCATCCCGAATTATCTATAGATAGAATAAATATTTTTGGTGTACATAGTAGTACTCACAGTACATGGCCCTTCATTTTGCGAAATTATAACTTTTCACCATGGTTATGATTTAATAATAAATAAATTATGTTGTCTCTATTTATACCTAGAAAAAAGAAACTCGATAATGACTTTGATGTCTATTTGGATCCATTGATTGAATATCTAAAATCATTGTGTGATGCATATGTAATAATGTATGTTTCTCATAGAAGTGAAGAATTCGCATTGAGGGT
Source organism: Viscum album (assembly GCA_963277665.1). Taxonomy (NCBI): domain Eukaryota; kingdom Viridiplantae; phylum Streptophyta; class Magnoliopsida; order Santalales; family Viscaceae; genus Viscum; species Viscum album. The sequence goes on along the minus strand of OY728120.1, from coordinate 1,079,826,398 downwards.
TGTGTTGTATGGGATGATAAATGAATTAACCACTTATGGAGATTTATCAAGATATATCATTAATGGAATTTTGGGGTGTGTCATTTTTGAATAACACACACACTTAATTCAGTTAAAACATTCCTCAAAGACTTTGTTTTTAGAACATCAAAAGTTTTTATCTCGATGAAATAAATACAGAACCTAGGTGACAACATTCTATGGAAATCATGAATATGGTACAACATGGTCTCCAGTAATAGATGATCAAATGTTTAATAAATTAAAGGATATTTATATTGTTTTTGGTAAACCATTCTCAAAAAACCTTAAAAATCATGTTTGAATAAAATATCAATTTTCATTAAATTACCGTATTGGAATTTTTTATATGTTAGACATTTTCTTGATTTCATTCATGTAGAAAAAATTTATTTGATAGTGTTATTGGAACATTACTAAATGTTTCTGAAAAAAATAAAAGATTTCATCAAGGCTAGGTTGAAAATGATAAAAATGGGGATAAAGGAATAGTTGGCATCAATGAAGGGTAAAGGGAGGGATTTTTTTCCTCTATAAACTTACATTTTATCCAGGAAGAAAAAATTTCAATTTTTCCTTTTTATTTATAGTGTAAAATATTTATAGGAGTATTCATCAATTATTAAGAATGTCATGTACATGACTAATTTCAAGTTACATGGACTAAAATAACAATATTGTCATTTTTTTATGAAATATTTAATACATGATGATTTTTGTTGTGTTCTTAATGAAAATTTATGTCATAAATTAACTAGAATCTTCATATTTTTCAAATCCATATGCATTAATGTTATAGACTTGATGAAATTTCCAATCATGAAAAAGGAGGTTTTAGTCATATTATGTGAATTATAGATGTTCTTCTCACCATCACTCTTTGATATAATGGTCTACAATATGGTTCACTTGGTTAGAGAAGTTAAACTATGTGTTATTATCCATTAAAGATGGATGTACCACATTGAACGTTATATAAAGATTTTGAAAGGGTATTTCATGAATCTAATTTGGCCAAAAGGTTATATTGCAGAATGTTGTATTGTTGAATAAGATTTTGAATTTTGTACTTATTACCTACTAGATGTTGAAAACATCAGTCTCCCAAAGTATCATCATAGAAGACACCTTATAGATGAAGGTATTTCTAGAAGAGATGTCATTAAATTTACCTTTATAGAGAAAGAGCAAGAACACCTTTAAATTTTACGTAATACTGAATATATTGATCCATACGTTGAATCACACAAATAAATTCATGGATATTTGAATCCATCAAGGGATAACGAATGGATATCAAATATACATAATGAACACTTTATAGGATGATTATGAGATCATATCTATGAGGAGTTATCTGAAAATAAGTATTCAATTTCTGAATGACATTTTTGTTCAGCTTGGGGACCAAAAGAAAATGTTATATATTACACTAGTTTTGTAGAAAAATGGTTATATGTTATATACAAAAGAACACAATGAATATAGTACGATGAAAAATAGTGGTGTTACACTTGTAGTGGAAGTGTTGCACATATCTGGTTCCAATGATAAAAAACTAATTTATAAAAATATTTCATATTTTAGCATCATCAAAAAGATATACGTTTTGGATTATATAAAATTTTAAGTGTCGATTTTCTATTGCAAATGGGTTGAAAATATGAGTACAGTGAAAGTTGTTAAAATGGTATTCGTGAAGGAGAGTTTCAATGTACAAGGGAAAAATATGATTCCTTCATAATGGGATCATAATAAGTGAATGTATTTTATGCCTTAGTTCGACAAACAAGAATTAGTCGATTTTCCATCTGGATACTAAAACAAATGTTGGGTCAGATGAAAATTCAATCGAGTATTCCCTTTTATTTGGAAATTAGAATCAGTTCATGCTAGTCCCAATATAAAAAATATCTTTTACATTAGAGGGGACCAAAAATAGAGGATTTGGATTCTTAATATATGAACCAAATACCAAAAACAATTATAAAAAATAAATAGATTTCAATTAGAAGGTAAAAGTGTTTTTTAATATACTATGTATCCCCTCATAATATTATCTGTTCTCTTTTTTATTAATATAATATAAATTTAATCATTGACTGCTCATGCAGACAATGTATTATAAATATGGTTATTTTACCAATACCATATAAGAAAATACTATAATAAGTGAAACTCTTTGGAAAGATTTAAACATTACATTATGTTATACTTTCTCTATTTTATCAGAAAATTATATAACGAAACATTGATTTTATTTTAATTATTAATTGGAGAGTTCATTTATTTTAGAATATTTTTCCCATATTTCATTCCTTTATACACCAAAACATCCATATATTGCTTCTCCTTCAAAACCTTTTCCCCCTTTCTGTGTCGGCATTCATCACATTCCTTCAATTTCTCTCCACTACCTTTGCTGGAAGAGCAATGAAACTACCTCTACTCAATCATAGAGGTAATCTTTATGTTTTTTATGGAAAGCCATTTTCTATTGAATTAATGTGTTATTTCATATTTATTTTTAATTTATTTCTTTTCATTATTACTTAAATAAGAATTTTTTTCTTATACAGGTTTATTCCTTTGTTCGAGTTAGGGTGATTTGTTTAAATTTTATCATACACATGAGAGATTAGACTTTGAGTCTATAACTAAGATAATAAAAATAAAGAAATGGGTCAACATTGTATACAACCATCATGAAAAGGTGTACTCCAATACTTATTTGATTAATTTTTTCATTATTTTATCTACTATTTATAAGTTAAAGTACTTATAATTTTTTTCTAGTACTTATTTAGTTTTTTTCACAGATATTTTGGAAAGTAATATTTTCCTAGTTTGGTTATTTTAGAAGTTTTAATTCTATATTTAATTCTTTTATGCCCCAAAACATCCAAAAATTTATGCTCCCTCAAAACCTTTTCACCCCTATATTATTAACATTTATAAATTTCCTTCAAGTTACCTCCACTGCCTTTATAGTAAGAGAAAAGACACTACCTTTACTCAAGTAAAATGTTAATCTTGATGTTTTAATAGTAAAATATATTTCAATATAATTACTATATTATTTTTTATTAATTTATAACCTATTTATTTTTAGTATTACTCATATAATAATTTTTTCTTATACAGTTACATTATTTTGTTTGATTTGGGGTGATTTGTTCGAAGCTTCTCATGATCAAGAGAGATTAGACTTTGATACTATAACTGGGATAATGAAAATAAGGGAATGAGTCAATAATGCATAAAAACATCATAAGAATATCAAACCCAGGTACTTATTTAATTAATTTTTTCATCATTTTATATATTATTTGTAATTTAATTTCCTTATAATTTTTATCTAATAGTTATTTAGTTTTTCATAGATATTTTTAGAAGTCATATTTTTCTTCAAAATATATGGAAGCATACATAAAAGAGATAACATGTATATTTTTTACAATGTTACCACACTTTCCTTATTCTTTATTTGTTGAATTGAAACACTACATATTGAGTTGATGTTATTATCCAAGAAACATTTTTCAAATAGGAACATAAACTCAATATGTAGTGTTGGGAGTTTGAAAAAGAAATCCAATGAAAACTATGGTAACATTAGACAAAAATAACATGTTACAAGAATTTGGGATGTGTAGGATTCGACCACACCTTAACTCAACGCATTGTATGACTAGAATGACACCAAGTGTGTTTTTTTATTTACAATTGACATTAATTCTGTAAAAAATACAACTAGCATTCTCAAAACTGAGAAAATGAATTGATTTTACTTTTATAATTTAGTAAAATGATCCAAAAGTCATTTTTGGAATGTAGAAATAAATTTCATCTCAATATAATACATGATGTTCTTGGTATAACTCAAAGTGTGTGTTATCAGTTTAAAATTGAAATTTTAGTTCAAAATTTATCACAGGATAAAAATTGACTTAGCACGCTAATATTGTCTTTATAATTTAGTATAACAATTCATAATTCATTTGTGATATGTATTAATTGGTCTGACATCAAAATGACACATGATGTGACTAGTATGACTCAAAGTGCATGTTTACTGTTTAAAATGAAATTTTAGTGAAAAAGAAAATTGGTGTAATCAAAACAAAAAAATGGATTCATAATATTTATATACTTTAGGAAATTGATCCATAAGTCATTTGGGATGTGTATAAATCATCCTCACCTCAATATGATGCATGTTGTCACCTGTATAACTTCAATTGTGTTGTTTTATTTTAAATTGACATCCATTTTAGTAAAGAAGACAACTTACATACTCAAAATTGAGCTAACACATTCAGATTTTTTGATACTTCATAAAAATGATCAATAAGTAATTTTGTAAGTGTAGAAATTAGACTAACCTCAATCTAATACATGATGTGCTCAATATGAATCAAATTATCTGTTATCAGTTTAAAGTTAACATTTCATTTCAAAAAGTGTCACTCATTGAAAAATAAGAAAACATACTCGCATTGTGTTTATAAATTTTGAAAATAATTAACAAACCATGTGTGACATATATGAATCAGTATCACGTGAAAATGATACATGATGTGACTGGTATGACTCAAGGTACATGTTTCTAGTTTAAAATGACATTTTATTAAAAGTAGACCAGTGATGTACTAAAAACCAAGAAAACACATTCATATTGTTTTGATAATTTATGAAAATAATCCATAAGACATTTGGGACCTATAAGAATCATCCACATCTCAATCATGTTCACGGCATGACCAGTATGACTCCAAGTGCATATTTTTATTTAAAATTAAAATCAATTTTAGTAAAAAAGAAAACAAAACTACTCAAAAGTAAGAAAATGAATTCTGATTGTTTTGATAATTTAGGAAAATTATCTATATGTAATTTTTTATATTTCGGTAATATCTCCTCCTCAAAATGATAAATTATGTGCTCAGTATTACTCGAAGTTTCCATTGTCATTTTAAAAACAACATTTTAGTTCAAAAAGTGTCACTTGCTAGAAATTAAGTAAAAATTCTTGGATTTTATTTCTAATTTAAGAAAATGATTCATAATTCATTTGTGATTTTTAGCAGTCAGTCTCACATCTAAATGACACACTATGTAACCACTATTACACAAAGTGTATGATTTTAATTTAAGATTAAATTTTAGTAAAAAGCATAGGTGACATACTCAAAACTGAGAAACACATCTTCATTATTTTTATAATTTATAAAAATGATATATAAGTCATTTTGGACATGTAGGAATTAGTTTCATCTCAATCTAATGCATGGTGTGACTGGTATGACTTTAAGTCCATCTTTTTATTTAAAATTGACATGAATTTTTGTAAAAAAATAATTGACATACTGAAAACTAAGAAAAAGCATTTGGATTGTTTTGATATATTAGGGAAATGATTCATATTCCATTTTCACATGTAGTAATTTTCTTTAACTCAATCTAGTACATGATGTGCTCAGTATGACTTAATGTATCCATTATCAATTTAAAATCGATATTTTAGTTCAAAAATTTTAACTCACTAAAACCCAAGAAAACATGTTCAAATTTTCTTGATAATTGAGGGAAATTATTAATAAGTATCTTTTGATGTGTATGAATTATTATCACACCAAACTAACACACAATGTGACCAGTATGAATCAAAGTGCATTTTTCTAGATTAAAATTACATTTTAGAAAAAAGGCAAGTGATGTACTCAAAACAGAACAAACACATTCAGATTATTTTGATACTTTAGTAAAATGATCCATAATTCATTTGGGACATGTAGGAATTATCCAAACGTGAATCTATCACATGGTGTGAAAATTTTGACTCCAATTGATTCTTGTTATTTAAAATTGACATCCATTTTATTAAGAAAGACAATTGACCTACTCAAAACCAATAAAACACATTATTATTGTTTTGATACCTTATTAAAATTATACATAAGTCATTTGTGATGTGTTGTAATAATCCTCACCTTAATCAAATACATTATGTTTCTGGTATGACTCAAAGTGTTTTTATCAGTTTAAAATCAACATTTTAGTTCAAAAAGTACCACTCACTAAAAACCGAGAAAGCATGATTGGATTATATTGATAATTTAGGACAATGATTCAATAGTAATTTTTGATGTGTATGAATTATTCTCATGTAATACTGACACACAATGTGATTATTATGACTTAAAGTGAATGATTCCAGTTTAAAATGATATTTTAGTAACAAATACAAGTGACATACTTAAAACTAAGAAAACATGTTCATATTATTTTGATACTTTAGGAAAATAATCCATAAGAAATTTGGGATGTGTAGGAATCATCCTCACCAAAATAAAACATATGGTGTGACTGGAATGAATCCAAGTGTGTTTTTTAAAATATATGTGTCATTTTAGTTTAATACATGCATGACATTTCCAAAACTGAGAAAATTATCCTAGATTGTTTTCTCACCATTCTATCAACTATTACATGACTAATTTCCTTATCATTTTTACACTATACTTATTTAGTTAATTTACATAGAGATAATTCTTGAAGATAAATAAAAAATGGTGTGATGTGAAAGAATCAACTGCAACTCAATCTGATACACAATGTTCCTAGTATGACTCAATGTTTAGTTAAAAAATTAACACTTTTTGTTAACTTATTTATTTATATTATTACTACCATAAGAATTGTTTTAGTAGATAGTTGAATTATTTTTCTCGGTCAGGAGTGGTTTTTTTGCAATGGCATGATTTGGGGTTAGGATCAAAATAAAAAATGTAATGTTGATGTTTTTTAATGTATTTAACAATTTTTAATTATTTAATTTTATAAAAAAATATTGTAATTTTCTATATAGTAGACTTTTTCCCGGTATTTGTGTTTAAACTTTTATTTTATTTAAATTATGTATTGGTATATGATTTTTTTATGGTGGTGTTTCTAGTGTTACAGTGTGCTTCAACAACACACTATATTATGGACCTTTATCAATGCTTTTATAAATGATGATAAAGGAATAATTTATCAATGCTTCTAGAAGTATTGATAAAGGTACCCTTTATTATCACTATATAAAAGGTCAGATAAATTTTTTTCATTATCAGTGCTTCTAAGAGCACTGATAAAAGACCCCTTTATGAGTTCTTTTTTACTACTGGTAAAAGCCTAGGGTTTTTAATCATGCTCTAGTAGTCAGTACTTCTCTAGCACTGATAAAATCCATTTTTAGCACTATTAAAGGCCTATTTTGTTTTAGTGTATATTTCATTTGAAGGTAAATATAGTGGATGATGTGGTGGATGAGGCACGAGAATCACTTCTCATGGGATAGAAATGACCACCCATATACATTCTATCAAAAAGGTGATATATCATCCTCTTGAACCTAATCATATGAATAGGCACCTAGGATATTGATTTAACCTTCAAAAACATATATTGGGGACAAGATAGGTGATTGAGTGTCTTATGACTCTTATAATGAGATAAATAAATAATTAATGTATTATTAGAGACTAATGATGGAATTTAATACCCCAGTATTCACATTATGTTACCTCTTCCTAAGAGGAATACTGCTCATCTACACCATCCCCGCTACTTGATTCTAGACACATCATCTCTGATATTCAACTAGAGGGTAAAAACATATCCTTTTGTAAATTAATAATAGCTTCCATTTCTTCTAGGTAGGCCTATATTTTTTGGTGATCATTTTAATAGTATATGATGTGTTGGTCCATAACATGAATGAACCCATATAGAAAAATATGTACCACGTAAAATGCCTTCCAACTATCCATGGTGGGAAGTTTTTTCCATAAGTCTAGTTCCTTTGAATCCTCTAAGTATTTGACTTTATAATGGACTGAGGGAAGGGTTTTCTTCCTAATCCTATGTGGTGGAACATTTATGTCACAATTTTTTGGTCAGTTCAAAGGATTGTGATTCCCCCTTCAAAGAAATTTTATTTTTGAGTCTCTTAATTTTAGTAGGCTTTTAAAAAACTCCCTTCCTTGACCTCATAGTCTCTAAAAGATGGTTTTTCTCCACCTCACCTCCCTTTATTATATTTGGTGTTAAATACAATAAAATAATCATAAAGGTGGGAATGTCACATGTAAACTTGTTTCCTCCAAATCCAACATCAACCAAAGCTAGAGTGCCACTATGGGGCGCCTCTTGGAAAGAACACTTTAATGTGGGTATAACACTTATTTTTTATTCAACCAAACAACTCTATAAATCAGTAAGTTTCATAACCCACACATATGACTTTCCCATATAATTTTTCTACATTGATTCATTATTAGAGGGATATTTTATATCAATTGGTTTTAGGGATCCCATAATCATTATCAATGATCATTTTGATGGGAAGGCCATAGAGTTCGAATATAGATTTATAATGTAGGTTTATTTATTCCTTGATATCTTTATCTCTTAAACTATATGGTTGGAATTTATTAAAACTAATGATTTATGTGTTAAAATTATAATCAGGGTTCTTCATGGAATCAATGAACTCATATCTACCCATGTGAGCAGATATCTATCACTATTTTGTTCTAAAAGGGTTAAAAAACCTAAACATTGTATTCGGCTTGGGGATGTGACCTATTATATATATTGAATTTCCAATAATAATAAAACCTAATTGATTTTATTTATGAATTCCATATTCATTACCATTATAAAGGTCGTGAATCTCTCCCTACCATATTCTCACACTCAGATAAAGAATGAAATTAGATTAATTTCCTTGAATTCAGCATGTTATAACAATCATACAATCTTATAATAAGAATATCATCCCCATTTATGATATTTTTCTCACCTAGAGTGGGTCATTATGCATCTATAATCCCATGATTCTCATTTATTGGGCATGATTTTGGCCTTTGGGATTATGACTCCTCATAGGTGACCTTGATGAGAAGGTCATCCCTTACCCTAAAAGGGATTTTTACCTAAGGATGAATATCATATCCCATTAAACACATAAAAAATTATAAGTAATTCCATGGATAATGGGGAATCCCTCTTGAAATTATCCCATATGATAACCAGAGGGAGAAACCCACCTTATATATCCCATCAAATTGAAGACCATATGATCATCTCTACGTACTTCAATATTATTCTCAATTCTCCATAGACCAAGTGAAAGGTATTTATATTTAAAATCCATTAGAAAATAACATCTAGAAAAATACAATAGATCCTATATTAAAAAGTTTTATAAATCCATATGGCTTTGTACAGGTCTAAAACATTCATCTCCTCTTTGAATTCCTTACAATGACATTCTACCTAGAATGACCAACCCTATTCCATGAAACAGAACCCCTGGATATAAGTTTCTAATTTTAATCCCAATAAATACATCTAATTACTTCCAAATTTCTCATGATGGAACACTAATAGTGTGGACTTCTAGTTCAACTAGTCGCCATTCCTCCTCCAATGAGAGTGGGGTATATCTCAACACATAACCATAAAAGTGATATGTTTCTTTGATGAAGTCACCCAATGTTTAAATGTTTTCATGAGACAGTTTTTTATTTTTATTCCATATCAAGAATTAGTCTTCTAACAATAGACCAGGAATGATAGAATCACATAGTGGCCCAAATTGATATAACGTTATCTCATCTGAAAAGGGGTAGCCTAAAAGGAGGTCTCTTAGAAGGTTTGATAGCATTCGATGTTTCAAGATTTCTTAATGGTTTTGTCTTGGATTTAAGATCATTATCAACTCTATTATCCTCATAGATAGTAATAAGGTATGCTAACAATTATTTTGGGAATTCATATACAGAAGAAAAAAATCATGAAGTAACTACTAAGTATGAATTTTTTTCACATAATAATAATATGATGTCACCTACTAACCATGTGATCATTGAATATGTATTATAAGAAATTTATAAATCCAACATTATCCTATATTTAAGTATTTTGAATATCCTAATGTGAATAAAGAATCATGTATGGTCTCCTAAAATTTAATAGGTGAATTAAAAGGTACATGAACTCACCTATAATCAGGGAGGAGAATGTCTAGAATGCATGGTATTTTACATGTGATTGGTTGAGAGTTATATATTAGAAGAATAGATTTATGTGGAGTAAAAAATTTAATAGGATAATTTCTATAATAATATTTAAAAATAAAGAAAAATGAATGGACCCCTTCTAATTTATAAGACCTAGCTACTGACCATTTCACTTCCCACACTGACTATACGCCCTTATGTTTGGAATTCATGATAAGTATGTGGGAGAATATTATTACCTCATAAATGACACATATTCATTATAATTATACGTTATTCCTAGGGGATATTTTTTGGAAACCACCGGAGTTTGTTTCAATAAAAAATAAAAAAAATGAAAAGGAAAATCTCATCTGGTGGGATTGCCTAGAATTTACATGACCATGTCGGACCTAGTACAAGATACATATAGGTTACACACAATGTAGATGAAGAGAATGATTCTGTAAAATTCCAAACAACTAGGAATTTTACATACCACATTAACCCCTATGACATACACTAAATTTTATTTAAAAATTGCTTTACCTGGAAGGTGATTGGGCCATGGGTATGTAATACAATAACATGAATAATTAAGTTAATCTTTATTTTCCATGAAGTACCTCTATCTCTTTCATCCCTTTATCATTAGAAATATTTGTTTGGTGATTTCATCAGGTTAAATTGGTGATCTTACCCTATTATGTGGTATTTTGATGAACTTCCTAATTGAATTCCAATTGACCATGCATTCGTTAACCCCATTCACTTTAACATCATCCACCAAACTCTTTTATGATATCTTCCATCCAATTAAGGGGTTAAGAGAAAGTTATGATATAAATTTATAGATCCCTCTATGTGTGGGGGTTATTTATTCTACCATATTTATGAGACTTTTGACTCTTTCATGTAGGATTGTTAAGCACCACTATCTACCTTGGGGGCCCAAATACCCCAACCATTTCCTATAAATACTCAAGCCACTCCTCTAGAAAGGCACAATATAGAGGGGGAAAATAAAGGAGCTAAATCACCAGATTCCTTGATAGATATTTTAATATAATCTCTATTTTGTTAACTATAGTAGGAAAACTACATTAGGAAAATGATATCAGGTGAATTGAATTAAGTGATAACCCCAAAGCATATACCATCGTGTGTGTGTTCCTTCCCCTTGTGTTTCTCTATAGAATCCTATATTGGACTATGTATATTGGGTTGGGTGAAATTGGTTTTCTACATAATATTATACCTTGGAACTCGCATTCTTATGTACATATTAATAAATTTATGTGGGTCTCACTACCTACCTCTAAACTGGTATGTAATACTTCACTAGTGTCATGAATTTAATCCAGGCTATATATCTAGATGGATTAAACCCTAAATACATTCATGGATTCCATTAGTCAATATAAAAACCTTGAAAATACCAATTTAAGGCCTAATGAAAACCATTGGAGCCACATTTTTAGGAAATGTACACCACTCTTCACCCCATTGATCATGGATTCCTTTGATAAAATGAGGCTCTAAGTTGTCATTCTGTATGGGTAAAACCCTAATGGAGATCACAGTCATGGATTCTATAAATAACATGTATCCCTATTAGGTAAAATCCATAGTGGTATCTTTTGTATATGTGGTGTATTTCTTTAATACTCATTGATCTAGGCCATATAGTGTATCCATACGGGATTAAACACATAGTATTTCTTGAAGGAGGCTATACTTCTGCTTCTATACACTTACCTAACCCATCAATAGGTTATAGTATGGGAGGATCAGATTCCCCTTTGGGTATTGGACCCATGACGATTCCCATTATAACCAAGATGGTTTATATTGAGTATACCATCAATGGACCAAATACACTCAGAAAGGGTAAAGTTAGTTTATATATTCAATCCAAATTTAATTGATTAATATCTTGAAATATGCTTGATCTTATATCTCATATTTCTCACATCAATAATGAATCATATGGGATTATAGATATCAGTTAGTGATTAAATTATCACCATAAAAATTACTCCAATATAGGCCTATACTTCATGTGTAAGCCCTAATAAATCATTCCACAGTTAATATTGTTATTCAGAAGATTTTTAAGAGAGCCTCATAAGGGAATATCCATATTCATAATCCCTTATCAATCCCTCATTTCCACATTTTTCATCACGTAGACTTCCTAGTAACATGACCTTAAAACATAAAATAATATCCTTTCCACATGAAATTAAAATGTATGTCAAAATCCTCCCACAATACCATAAACTATGTCACATTAATAATGTCAAATTTGATTCTTGCTTCAATGGGATACATAGAATGCTTCTCTAAGGTTCAAACCCAACATCATAAATTCTGCATATCACCCGCATGAGGCCATATTTTTTATGATATCATCTACATCCTTTTTACACTGGGATATATTCCTATAAGCTTATATTTCCCTTTATTTAAGGATACATTCATCTGTAATTATTCACATTGGGCTATATTACCATTTAAATCATGCCTCCACCCGGAGGTCCATATTCCCTTAAAGTAACAATCATACCTCACTCACTTAATCCATGTTCCATATGATCTAACTAGAAGGACATACTACTGCTAACAAGATCAACCTATTCCCATCAGACCATATTCCCGTTGAGGGTATGCAGAAAGGACCGCTCATGTGAAAGTCACAAACTATCCATTTATAAAAATCTTACACCTGGATGTCCTTACTGTTTGACATTAAACTGCATGGGTTGGTCTTTATCACAATTCATTAAAAGTTTTGATGTAACCCATTAATTTTCATCCAATATGTGTTTTATAATTCAATTTATAACAGGTAGCCCATTTTATGGCTATTATTTGAACTCCATAATAACCCATCACCACCATTGACACCAGTAAAATCTAGAACCCCAAACTACATGGATTCAAATTATATTTCTCTAATAAGTGTACATTATAGTATAATAATATAAAATATGTATAATCTCTCCTGCATATAGATTTTTAATTCCATATATTATAATGCTCAATTTTTATGGGAAACCAATATCATCCTAGTAATTTTGGAAGGATTCATGAATACATATTAAATCTATGAGAGAGTCTTGGAGTAGGAAATAATTCCCTCTTAAATGGTATGATGAGCCTAAACTCCTATCTTCTTGACTAATTTACATTTCAAATCATCATTGGCCAATAAACCTAGTGACCACCTATATTTAGAAATCATGTCTCTAGTGATATCCAATGTCATGGTTGCATGAACCTTTGAGTATTTACAATTCCACGAACAAATAACATCAAAAAAATGATCAAAACACATGTGTAATGGGATATTTAACATCATTAGTTTGTAATAGAAAGGATTTACATTAGGATATTATTTCACCTTTAAAACATGAAAATTAATCCATTCATGGTTTTTTCACTGTAATTGAGGGTTGAATATCTATGTAGTAGGAATTTAAAATGAAAAAAAAATGATTGAATAATTTAGTTATTATTATTTTAATGATAATTTTATTAGGTTTTTTGGATTAAAATATTGTTTTATAATATTCATATCTTATTATTCATCACCATTTTGAATTGATTGATTATTTTCTTGTTATTGTATGGACTAGTTTAGTTCTGTTTATTCTTAATTATTGACCAAGTGTAGATAATGTCTGTTAAAATATTGTTTTAAATCACTTAATTAATTGATTAATTAATATATGTGATCATAAGAAAAATTTAATTTAGTAATTAAATCAATAATGAAAGATCGTGAGTTTTTTCTGGATTAATTCCAACAATAAAATATTATTCATTATGATATTTAATTTAAACTAAATTATATTCTAAAATTAAAAATTCTCAATGCACCTTTATTATTTAAAAATTAATTAATTCTATTTAATCAAACCAATACCTATCATACTATTTGTTCATAATTATAAATCAAATTATTAATCTAGGGATCATTAGTATTAATTTTATCAACATTAAAATACTCATTTGTTATAATTTTTTAGTTTTTATAAAGTTGGAAGTTAATATTCTAAATTTAAAATCGATGTTTACCCATTTGGATATAAAAATGTATGGTAGGAATTCATGTTTCTAGTTTCATTTGTGAGGAAAAGTTAACTTATAATATTATAAGATTTCATATATTAAGAAAATTATTTCCTTACCCTTTTTTAATATTTATTGTTTGTTTTTATACATGGTTTTATCATGCAATGAATTAATATAAAAAAATTCTACAAGAAAAATCAACTTGGGAACTGATAATTTATTTAGGAAGTAAACTTATAAAATATTATTATATTATTGAAATGTGTATCTAGAGGAAAGTAGAAGAAGAAAATTATTTTTGAGTATATCCAAGTCATGAATTGGAATATGTTACGTGAGTTGGAAAGTTGAGGAAAAGTACATTAATTGAGTATGGTTTACCTTCATGTGTGGGCCCATAACCAAGCATCATCATGAAACCAATTTCTATAAAAATATTTGAGATAAGGTTACTGATTATTGAAATGATTTCAAATTTAATTTAGTATTTTATAAAACCAAAATAGGATTTAAATGCACCCTTAGATGTTCTCTTGGACTTTTTAGTACATTATAATTTAAGAGTTTACCTAATAATTCACTAAATTTATATATTCTAAAATATTTATTATGATAAAAAAAGAATGAATTTAAATATTCAACAACATTCGATTGATACATCATATTGGATTAAAAGAGTAAGAAAATTTATATATGACTTAATAAAAAAAGAATGATTTGATAAAACATTCTAATGCTTGGAAAAAACCTCTCTTTTAATGATTATTTATTGAATTCAAATATGGAGAGATATTTAACTTGATCTGTGACATTTCCTATACTATCAAAGAATGAAATGATGTTAAATCACTCTATAGGTCTAGTGCATATGACCTCATAAAAGGATATACTAGAGAAAGACGCAAGAGTAGTGCATGATGCAACCTTACCATATATTACATAGATTAAAATTATGATCAAGGAGGAAAAAATAGTTTAGGGGGTGAATAAATTATCCCTCTCTATAAATATATTCAACTTAGTATCATATTACCATTGAAGGAAACTTATATCTATATTTAGTAATGATTGAATTTATCATGTGTTATTAGAATATCTCATGAAGTAAATTTGGAATATGACATCCCTATAATCCATCACCTCTATGAACCTGAATGATTTCTCCATCCATCTCTTCTCAAATGAAGACTTCTTATGAGATTGGTCACATGAATCACCATATTTTACAAAGAAATTGTTTATTCTGTATTGATGGTTGATATATTTCCAGGGATTGAGAGACTCTAAAACTATAAAAATAGAGGTTATCATTCCCAATATCCCATTATCATTTAATAAGATGAAAATTATTAAAGACATTGCTGGATATTTTTTTACTTATCTTCTATAGATATCAAAACCTTAACCCTAAATAACACTATGTAAGAATAGATCTTTATAGAAATGGATATTTCCATTCCTTTTATTGAAAACATCTACCTATGATTAGTGACTAACATCTCATTATGGAAGAAACGTTATTTTAATAATATAGCGGGATTATATCATGGGAATTACCTTCAATGACATACTAATATGGGTTTTAGAAAAAGAAATTTTTCTCTTTTTAAATATGTATGGTAATGATATAGTAGATCCTTCTCTATATATAGGGAAGATCCCCATAGAATGAGAGGAGACCCTTCATCCCTGAACCTTTGTTATAGATGAGATTAGTCCAACAAATAGTTAATATGAATCAAATATCACTGAGGTCTTAGGAAATGGATGAAATATCTAAGATATTTCCCTCAAGAATAATTAATGAATAGTTGGGTTTTAGTTCATAAGATACTTGGATTTTAAGTCATGTGGCCAAGTTTGATGGGTTTCAAGATGATTAATCCCACTAAAAGAACGACAAGGTTCTAGGAATAAAGGAATCTAAAGATATTATTCTCATTTGGTTATACAAGTGGGATGTTGAGTAGTCGGACCTTCTCAAATGTAGCTCGTTATCTTAGATAATAAAATCCTTTATTTTCATTTATAATATGGGGAGATACACCCCCCCAAGAGAGGTCAACTAAAGATAAAATCTATGGTTCCTTTCCTAGAAGAAAAATAAATCAGAATATTTATTATGGACAAATCTAGGAACCAAAAAGAAAGGATACCCACACCCTTTTAAGATAGATAATCTAATGATGTAAGTTCCACTAACTCATCTATACTATTTTCAACATAATCATATAAAATTCAAGGGGCCCCAAGAACATATAAAAATATATGTTCCGGAATAGTAAAATCCACTCATCTAACATCTCAATTTTACCAATTATTGAGTATAAACATAAATATGAATCCATTAACAATTTTTTTAAAAAAATCACCATAGATACTACATGTATGTAATCCAAGGTAATGTGAGAATTTTATATAAATACAACCCTAGATGAATCTAATCATTGCATATCCTTAGTATGTCTCCATCAAGGAAAATGAAAGACCAAAATCTTCTTCATCACCTACATTTATTCTTAGAGTGATGTGGATTGAAGAAAAAATTTATGGTATGATCCTTCCAAAATTGACTAATATTAGAACCTTAGATCATCATTAGAGTCTTCAACTCAATTTTTGATTTACTATTGAAGTTGGTATGTTAAAGTTTTTTATGAAGTTCCATGTAAGAATTCAACTCAATACTTGCGAATAATATGTATATGGCCCTAGGATATTCAAGGGATTGATTTAATTTTTTAAATAATTATAATAAAGGTAGGGGGACTTGTTGTTGGATTTATAGGTCTTTATAAAACCTTCATGTGATCTCCACAATCCCTATATTTTCTAGGATTGTCCAAAACTATTCTTCTCCTGATCACTCTCTTATGGTTATAATGGTTGTTGTTTCACACTCTAATAACCACCAACGTTGGTTTTAAAAGATCTGTTTACAAGATAAGTAGTTAATATATGTGATGAAAATTTTATGGAATTATCACATTCATGGTAAATTGTGGGATGACTTTTATGGGAAAATTCGGCAACTAAAATGTGATCTATGTGGATGGAATAAATATATACATTTGGAATCCTTGGGGATAAGTGAGATTGCTAAGGTGATCTAATAATATGAATTAGGCCTAAAAATGAGTGGGACTAATGAATTGTTACTGAATATATCAAATAAATTACATATCTTATCAAAGATTATACTTGTAGAGGATAGTTGATCACATTAGAAATCAAGTATTAAATATCCTAAAGATTTATAAAAAAACTTATATCCATCCCCATATCAGGAAAGGAAAATCTCTAATCCATCATGATTTGAAACTAAAATATGGATCCTTTTCTAAATACATCAATATAATAAGACCTGAGGTAGTTGTATATTTCACTATATCACTTATTCTCTACCAATCCAAAAATCTATGAGGGTACTAAGAAGGAAATTAGTTTTTAATGTTATTCCTAGATACATTAATGACCACTGTAATGAGATTATTATATCCATTCAATATGAATAAGATATTTTCAATGTCATCAAGCCCATATACATAGAGAGTGTTCCTAGATTTTATGGAATAATAGGTTCCTTTACGATAATTTATTTGATAAGATAAAAAGGATATCATGGAGACCAAATAAGATTATTTCAGGGGAGGCTAATTACCTAGGGAAATCTTTACAGTGAATGTTATCTTAATCCTGAAGGTGAAGAAACCACATTCCTTCAAATATTAAATCCTATAACTATGTGAAATAATTCCTACAAGATCATAGAGAATATCTTAAATTATAGGATTATCCTAATTCTTCCACTCCTCCCCTATGAGGATTATTGTGTATTTAACATAGGCATAAGCATATAGGGTCAATTGTATAGGCCCAATTTTTTTTTATCATGATTCAAAGGATAAGGATGGTAATATCATTATCAATGTGGATATGAAAAACTATATGATAGGATATAATGGATCCACATTCATAGGATCATATGGAGGATGATATTTTTAGAGTGTGTTTATAACCTTATATTTCATTGATACTCTTCATCATAGTTCTCAGTGTTTCACTTTGGTTGAATCTTTGGGATTTTTTAAATCCATGTGTGGATTGAAGATGGTGATCCTTTGTTACCTTGAATTTTTTATCAGATGATGTATTTAGTATAAACCCTAATTACATAGTAAATGAGGGGATGGTTAGTGCATTTACTGTTCATCATAGGTCCCTATGAATCTACCACTTATTGTTCAAGGATGATATTGTTATGTTCTAAAATGGGGAAAATTATTCCATTGATTATTTCATATAAATTATGAATATGTATGAGTGATGGATTGGTAAAAGGATTTCTTAGTGGAGGGAGTATGTGTAACCCTAAACAACCCGAAAATAGTGGCATAAAATGGGATTGAATTTATGATGTTCTTCACAAAAAATTGTAAAAAAAATCTAGAACCAAAACAGATGAAGATATTAGAAATGAAATATTTCAAACTAGAAAACAAAAAATAAATTGAAAGTAAAGAACACAAGTATAATTCTCTTCAGAACATGTCATTCTATAATGCATAAAAATAACACCACCTCATAAAAAATTATTATGAAATAAAAAATGGTTTTATAAAAGAAATAATTAGAAATAATAACAACTAGGTACAACTAACCATATAATATATCTGAAGACATCCATACACACAATGACCATGAAACAACAACACATAAAAAGAAAAACTACCGATAAGAAAGAGAACATGATCAAGTCCCCCTTATCATGTCTTATTATTATCTATAATCATTGAGTCCCCAACTGATTTCACAATCCATGAACTATCTACCAGAATGAAACCTCATAAAGTCTCAGTATGATCATCACAATCAATTGTGATGTGAACCAACTCTATTCTCACTAGATTATTCCCTAATTATCTTGATTTTTATTAGTATAAATTTACATTTATCTCTCTATGTTCATGAAGATGAGACATAGTATATGCTAAAGGGGATGAAATAGTAACCTCTAACAATTATCAGAAAACATGATCAAGTGTGGAGTTTATAGAAAAAATAGTTATTTTAAAAGGTTGTAAACAACTATCATTTCATATGAATCTTCCTAGAGATGCATAAAAATATAATAAGATGTCATGTTAGGTGAAACTTCTCACTATGTCAGGAAGTTCACCAACTACTAAAAAACAAAATCACTAAGACACTCCACATTGGGTGAAAATCCCCGCCACATTAGGTGAGAATGACCATTATGGACAAATAACTCCTCAAGAATTTCATTTCATATTAATTTCGTTCTGTTTAAAAATTAATCCACCAATTAGACATGTGGCTCCCTATGTGTGATTAATCTCATAAACACAAGAGTTATTTTAGGTGAATCTCTAAGACATGTGTGATTAAAACCTATAAATCATGTTAGAATAAAAAAATCATAGAATATTAAAGTCACTACAATAGAAGTTTCTAAAAAATATCATAGAAGATTAAAAAACTAATTACAATGAATTTATCTTTCCTAAATGCACCTCATTTTATGTGAAGTTAATCCAAAATTAGATTAATTAAATAAAATTTATCTATAAATAAAAAAAATCATAACAAAAAGCTAATAAAAAATCCAAATTTTACTATAAATCATAAACTATATGAAACATTAAGAAAAAAAGAATATAAAATCAATAAATATAAGCATTTTAATTTTTAACAACACCAAGCCTTCCAAAAACAAAGAGATAAATTTGAGTATGTAAATTGTGTACATCTCATATAAATTTCTTTCCAAGAGGATTCATTAAATCATACATCGGATAGATATTCCATAATAGGATTTTTCCAGGGAATTCCATGGTTCACTACTCTCCAATAGAAATATATTTTTGTAGTATTTTTAAGGACTCATCAACAAAATTACTAGTCTCATCCCCAATTGGAATAATAATTTATTTTAATTTTGGGGGAGCATTCTATTAATCAAAATTTTCCTCTTATTTATGTTAGTTCACATAATTTTTGTGATCAATGTTCCCAAAAATAATCTTTAATTACATTAAAAATTCCTAGGTAACTTTATTTTGGGTAAACATGGTGAAGGTCACCACCATTTGGAGAGATATATGAGGCCCTCAAGACCACTGAAATAATGAGGTATTAATTTTTGGGGGCTTTAAGATACCATAAAATACATGCAATACAAAATAGAATAATTTTTATAGGATATTGATAACGTGATATTGTTTTTCTAGAATGAATTATGGTCATTCCTTGGTTAGAATTCATGATGAGGGTATCACTGTCAACAAAATTATTAAAATCCTATAGAATATACTTGTTGAAATTTTGAACCATTATTAATGAATTATAGAGTGAGGTGTAATGATATTTTTGAAATATGAATTAATTGAGGTATGTCATTACTTCCAAGTATGATTATGACCAGATATGTACTACAAGTTGGAGAGTGTGAACTGAGGTATTATCAAGGTAGTTTTGGACATTATGAAATAGGATATATTCAACAATAAAAAGGCATTATAGGAATAATACCATTACTTTTTCACTCTAACAATGTCTGGTGGGTTAATAAAAATAATTATCATTGTCATAATCCATCTGAGGTCGACTAGACCTATCGCCTGATCTAGCTCATAACAAGGCCTCAAGAATTCCTCCCTATATGCCAGAGGTTTATAACTAGTTGTGAGAGCCTAGAAGGATACATTAGATAGACTATACCATTAGAAAAGAGTGCAGTAACAATATAAATAAACTATAAACAAAAAACATTCATGAACATCAGAGTTCTCATAAATAAATAAATAAATTACTAAAACATCTATAGAGAATAGAATTAAACATGTAGACTCAATAAAAAGTATACAGACACTGGTTACCCATAGATCCAACCACATAAGGAATAAAAATAAATGAAAATAAATACAAATAGGTCTACTACTACTCTGTGGAAAACCACATACCCATTCTCTATGACTACTGGATAGCTCTAGCATGAACCTCATACTCAACACAAGAATCTCCACTCAATCATGAATCACTCAGCCTCCGGCTGATTATCCATATCCAATCCTCAATATAAAATTATACATAAGTTTTTCATGCCCACCGAGGTACCGGTACATGGGGTGAGAAATAAAACATAGTAGGACACTCCCAATGGTTCTCTTAACATATACTATCATAACATGTGCATGTAAAATGCATCTTGTATAGACTATCTGAATGATATTACTGGCCTAAAAAGAAAGAAAATTTGAAAGATAAACAAAAAACATCAACTATGGGTTCTAGCCTAACACATGAGGTAAATTTACCCTCACTATAGACCCATCCAAAGGAATTATAAAATCTGGCTTGCACAACCAAAATATCAATCATGTCTGACTGATTAAGAAGGAGATCAAAAGTCTAACATAGATAAAAACACAAATATACTACCCTAGTATCCCATCCTAGGAATAAAAAACACTAAAGGGAATAAACCATCCTATTAGACTCCAATGGGATTATATGAACTAGTGGTAGGAACTCCATATTGACCTCAGTAGTATACTAACATTTCTTAATAGCCCTACAGAACTAACATTGTGATAGCAAACCTATCAGTTCATCTCCTAGATAACAAACTAAGACCAAATAAAAAGACTAATCCCTAGGAGTGTAATATCCTCTATAGTCCACTAACCATATACAGGATGATCAACTAAACCAGGGAATCTACACTTGTCTAGATCATCCATTAGCTCCCTATCCCCACCTCACTACAACCAGCCAACATAGGAGAGAAACTATATCCAACTCAGGGAAAATTTATAATCTAATAATATCCCAAATGTCACATCTCTCATCCAATCCTTAAGAAGAATATAATTAAACCTACAATCCAACATGATCAAACCCAAGGGACAACAACACCCAAATTCACCAACATGAATAGCTGAGACTTACATAAACCATATCATAGGAAGAAAATCATGAGAATCCATTCATGGTCCCCAAAACCTCAGTTCATGTAAGATAACCTATGAAGAGATCCTCCAACAAATCCAATCCTCATGAAAAATTCTTCCAAAATAAACCACTAATGGTAACATAGCTCACAACCCAGGATGACCATGTCTATAATAGATACCTCAAGTCAAACTACCCATAAGGGAAACCTCAAGACACACCATTTTCAAAAGGGAAACCACAAGTAACACCTCTCCCAAAAGTGATTTCCTTAGAATATGTCCCTCATAGTTATATCAAACTCATTCCATGGCTCCTAGAAATGCCTGAAATCCCATAGTATTGATCCACCCAAAATGATCCTACCAGTCCCATCCTTAAGAGACCGAATCCAAACCTTAAGAAACCAAACTAATGATCCCATATTAGAAGACACTCAATCCTAAATCCTTGAATATTTCAAAAATAACTACATGAAAACTCACATAGAATCCTCTTCCAAAGTGATCAAGAAGTGAACAAACTTATCCATGCCTCATAGCTCACAACCCAACACATAGAAGGATTATATAACAACAAAATCAAAAGAATAATACCAAAAAACTATCCTAGTCCAAAAAACAATCCATATGGCATATGAATACTGAAATGATTCCACCATTTCAATATATGTTAAAAAATGACCAAAATGGACTAACTGCAAGTCCAATTCTGACTCTAGGTTACGAAGCCACACAAAACCCCTTTGCTAAAAAAACTATACAACCTGTGCCTTCATGTACAAAATATGTACTCTATAAGGTGAACCTAGAAATGTACTTATACATAGCCAAACCACACTTGGAGTCAAATTTTGTACTAAAACAAGGCCACAAATCACATTTATTATGGTCATGTACTACTACATGGCCAAGTACCCCCACACCGGGTTTCTTCCCAATAACATGATAACAAAATAATATCCCACTCCATAATGTTTATTCTTAGTTCATGGAATGTAGTATCAAACCATTTGTATTCCCAATTACTTGGCTATATGGACAAGCACCACTACATGGTGCATACCCTGGGTACATCGCATGTAGTCCCAATGCTCTACATTCCCATGTACTCATTCACCTAGCCTGGTAATAATAAATGGCATGTACTTATAAAGATGTCATCTTCCCTAAACATTAATAAAAAATTACATGTTTTCATCAAACTATACACAATGTGATCATAATTTCCAAATGGAAAACCCTTTTTATCCCCCTAGAACTCCTGATTATACCCCAAAACCACTAGATCAACCCTATAAGGGTTCCAAATAAACAAAAAATATATATATACTAAAACCAACTATCTTATGGGTATTTATAGTAAAAAAATTAAAAGGGTGTACTTATGGGTGGATACCACTAAATATTTAATTAAATTTTTTATTTATATCTACCACATAATAATTCGGCTTCTTCCAATATCTATAGAAACACCTCCTTCTCCATCTCTCTCTCTATCCCTCTCCATCTCTCTATCTCCTTCTCCATCTCATCTATCAGCTAAATACCCCAAGGGAGGTTCATAATCATGAATAAAAAATGGGGAAAATAAAAAAATAGTATAAAAATAGAAAATAAAGATAAATTAAAAAGAAAGTGAAAAAGAAAAGGAAAAAATGATAAGTAAAGGGGGCTCAAACTGACCCTAGCACCCTATGCAAGGTTATGCCTCACCTAAGAAAAAAACCCCATTTTGAACTCATCCAAAATGTCAAAATTTCAATATGATGCTCAAAAAATAAGATATCATAAAACAAACCTAAAAAAATAAATAATATTTAATTTATTAAATATTAAATATTCCATCAAAATTTAAATGACTCAGAATTCCTCAAAAAATTTATCCTAGTGTTAAAAATCTATTCTAGGACCAACTGAGTGCTAAAAAATTATATGAGATATTATAACATAAAAATTTACCATCCCCCCATGTACTCCACCCAAGTTCCAAAATTAATATTACCTTTATTTTCCCTTAAACTGTCATGACACGGTTCATGACAAGAAAAATAATATTAAAGAATTCTATAATTTCTTTTAATATTTGGTGAGTTGATATATGTTTAATCTAGGAATGTGTCAGAGCCTATAATGGATATCAGGTTGGTTCATCATGAAGAACTATTTTGGAAGGAGGCCTAGGTTACCATGATTATGGGATTTCAATTCTTCGTTTTCATTATCATTGGTTTGTAATTTATCCTCAAATGATTTAATTATGTTTTTTGGTTTTATGGTTTAAGATTTTTTAGATATTATACTTATATAAATAGGCCTTTGTTCATTTATCATTATAGGTATAATAGATCCTCTTTAAATTTTCTTGATTGTATGTATTTTTACTAATGTTAGAGGTATATTCATTTAAATTTTTAGCAAATTTGTGTGCATCATTTCCTTACATAAGTACATGATTTCATTCTACTCAAATAAACCAAAAGTATTTCCCTTTTTATAACAAGGAATTAAGATCCTTTAGAGTGGTGATATCTAATTATATATTAGCATTCACTTAGTCAAGGGATGTATGGAAAGCCTTTTAGTTTTGTATGGGTTTTAGGATGACCTATTAGTGTGGTTGGATCAATGATGGAAAGAATGCATGAGATATATTTGGATTGTAATGGATTTTACCTCAGTTTTTAGCATCCATGTGATTTTTTTAGTAAGGTTGGGTATTTATTCAGATTGTGAAGTAGAGAAATTGGAGTGCTCTTAGATTTGTAGTTTGATTCATGGTTTTTTAAAGAGTTTGGTTAATATGACAGGTTTGGTTAGATGTTTGGACTTTTTGTTTCTAGTTGTGATTTGGGTAGTGTGGTGGTAGCATGTCTGGATCCTTGTGGTTTTGGATCGATGCTTGAGTGGAGTGTGGTCATATGTTGAATCATTTCATGTGTGGCATGCCTTGTTTTTAATAGGAGTGTTAAAGGTGCTCTAGTTTATCACATTTGTCATGTGAAAGTATATTGGTTAGTGGCTTTAGGTGAGTTAGCCTAGTTTTTTTAGGCCATGTATCATTTTAGAATAATATGATTCTAGAGTGTTTTTGGAGAATCACTCTACCTTGAGGAGGATATTAGTGGTTATAATGGGTTTTTTTTAGAAATTCCTATTTAGTGAAGGCATGTGTATGTTGGTTAGGCACTGTACTGATTGGTTCATCAGTATGATGCTCTAGGAGTGATGTAAGGGAATCTTTATATTGGGGAGTGCACCATAGAATTTAGGATTTTGTGGTTCTAGATTTTAGAGGTTCATTGATATTGGAGATATCATTCATAGTGAATCGGGAAAGGAAACTTTAGTGTTCCATGTTGTAACTCTAGTGTGAGTGATTAACCATATCAATCCATTATTTTTGGTAGTGGATAGGATGTTAGACATCAAATTTGGTGTTTCGGTAAGGGGTAATGATAAGGATACTACTATTGTGGGGAGTATCCAGTCAACCATAGTTGAGTATCTCTCGTATGGGGAGTGTATTGGGAACCAAAACACTAGTTGATAGAAGAATATGGATGTGTTAGAAGCGAAAATATTCGAGGAGAACCTTGGAAGTTGGTTAATAAATAAATATTTTCTAGGTCAAGATGTATTTATAATGGGGAGATTGTCATGAACTGCATCATGGAAGTTTAAAGAAAAACATGAGAAATTTGAATTTTTCACTTAGGTGGTGTTGGAGGGGGAAAATAGTAATTTATTGTTCCATGAGATCTCAGATAATTTTTATGGCCAATCAATTGGTCTTGAAATGAACTGTTTACCCTAGGAAATGTGTTCGGTGGAATTCCAAGTGATATGAATTTTGGAAGAATATTTAATATTAATTAAATAAATATTTTTTATTCACCTAGGTTCAATTGGTGATATGTTCTATTTTGAGAATTGTATTGAAATTTTTTCTTCATCATTATTTATGAAACATGGGTTTTTTATAGGTGAGGTATAACCTTATTTTATTAGAAAGGGCTCATATGAGCCCCATTTTATTCTCTTTTTTCATTTTCTTTTATTTCATTTTCATTTTATTTCTTTTCTCATTTTCTTTTATTTTCATCTATTTTCTTATTTTTCCCATTTTTATACATGTGTACGCGCCTCCCTTGGGGTATTTGAACAAGAGAGGAGTAAGATATGTAGGAGGAGGGAGACAAAGTGAGAAGGAGTTGTTATCACAGAGTTTGGGAGTAACCAGATCTTCATATGGTAGTTGCAGATCATGAATTATATTATTGCATCAATTGTGTCTTCCTAGTGGAAGGGCCTAATAATTTGTTTTTGGAAAATCCACAAATTTTATTGTTTTTTTGTTTCTAACTTATTTTAATATTTTTTTTAAAAACCCCTAGAGTTTCAATCTAGTGGTTTTAGGTGATAATAGAAGGTTTTAGGAGTTTCTTAGGGGTTTCCCATTTGAAAATCCAGATCATACAGTGTGTGGTTTGATAAAAAAAAATGTTGTGTGTTTTTTCTATTTAGGGAAAATTAACTTTTTAGAAGTACATTCCATGAAATTAATGTACATGATGTATAGTACAACTTGTACTTACAGTCGAGTACTTAGGAATGTAGAGATTTGGGGAATACAGGACATGTACTTGGGGTACACCCCATATCATTGTACAAGGCCATTTATCCAAGTGCTTGGAAAAATAGTTGTTTTTAAACAATACACCATGTACTAGGAGTACACACAGTGTAGTGCGACATGTCCATGTGGAAATGTTATTGGGAAGACACCCTATGTGGGGGTACATGGCCATGTAGTAGTACACAGACATACCCCATGTGAGTAGTGGTCATGTAATAGTACATGGTTTGACCCCAAGTGTACCTTTTCATATATAAGTATATGGTTAGGTTCACCTTGGATAGTACACACTGTATACTCTGAAGTACACACCATGAAATCTCAATTACATGTTGTGTACTTTGAATTACATGGCATGTACTATAAAGTACATTCCATGTAGTATTTCTAGAAAAGGTATTTTGGGTGTCTTCTAATGGAAGAGTTAGAATTAGACTTTTTAGTAGTCCATTATGATCGTTTTTATGTATAGAGTTGATCATAGAATCATTTCGGTATTGAGATTATTTTTGTATGGAGTTTTGTATTGAGAATGTTTTAGGGAATATTCCTTTGATTTTTTAGTTCTATAATCCTCACAGTGATTGTATTGTGAGTTTTGAGTCCTGAGTGAGGTCATGCATTCATTAATCACAATGTATGGGAATTGTTAGTGAGTTTCCTTGAGGTTCTTTATAAATATTACAACTAACAAGATTGAGTGTCTTCATGGATGTGATCTTTAGACTGATATAATGAGGTTTTGATCTGGTCACCCATGGATTAGACCAAAAGGAGCCTTTGGGTTGATCGACATTGTGGGATTTCAGGTATGGTTAGTAGTGACAACATGAGTTATTGATAGGTGTGTGGAAACTATTATATTGAATTACCTTTGGGAAAGGTTTCTCTTATGGTTTCTCTTTTGGGAATGGTGTTTCTTGATGTTTCCCTTATGGGTTGTGTGGATTGAGGTTTTATTTTTGTGTATAGTGGTCTTGGGTTGTGAGATGTGATACTGGATGTGGTTACTTTTTGTGAGCTTTTCCCAAGGTTTGGCTTAGTTGGAGTAGCCTCTTATAGGGTGACCTATTTGAGCTGAGGTTTTAGGGACCATGAAGGGTTCATTGTTCATGTTGGCATGTGATATTATTTATTTCAGTTTATACATTTCTTTCTAGTGGGTTTGGGTTTATCCAACCCTAGGGTTTGAGATTTTGGGATTGGAAATTTGATTTTGCGCTTCTTCAGGGCTAGATGAGAGAAGAGACCTTTAGAAAATTACTAGACCGATCATTATCCTTGAGTAAGAAATTTTCACTCTCCTTGGTTGGATGGTTTCTATGAGGTGGTTCTTGGGAGCTAATGGACAATCTGGATAAGTGCATCCACTCTAGTTTAGCTAATTTCCCTGACTAGATGTATTTTACCTAGGAGCTTATTCCAATCTTGGGGATTCATGTTTTTATTTGGGTCTGATAATTCATCTAGTATATGAAATGATATGTTTTATATCACCCATTTTTTTCTATATGACTTTTAGGATATGGTGGTGTACTCTTGAGTCCAATAGGTAGTCCCTACTTCCAGTTTTGATTGTTCCATTAGAATCATATATCTCAGTAGATGCCCATTGGTGTTTTAATACCTTGGATGAGATCATATGATCTGAAATTCATTCCTATCCTTATTTTGGAATTAATATCTCCTTCTTGATTAAGTATAATCCATTTATGTTTTGGTTTCATGGGACATGTTTTGTAATTCCTCTAATTAGGGATAAATCATGGGTAGATTTTCTACTTTTTCTCAGGCAGGAAACCATGGTTTTTGTTTTTCTTTTTGTTTAGCACCATTTTTTTTCTTTCTTCCTTTTGTTTTTTTTTTATTACAGTAATCTCTTTTAGCTAGGATGTAAATTCCAAGTGTTTCAATCACATGTTATGATATCAAATGTTATGACCACCAATGGGGGTGGCCTAATGATATTTTTTTCACCCCATGTTTGTTCACCTAGGTATGGATACATACCTTATTTATTAATCTAGGTTTAGTATGAGGTGCAGTGGATAGGGTTAAGGACCAGTGTTGCAAGATCAATAAGAGATACTCATGTGGAGTCTGCAGTTCATCCAGGTATTATTCAATAGTAATTGAGACCAGGTATGTGGTTTGTCTTGGAGTAGTATTATATTCTTGTGCTTTTATTTTATATTATTTTTACTCTATAAGTTGTTGTCCTAGTGGATGACCAACGTTTATATGGTTTTCCTTTAGTATGTAGGCTATATTCTATTCTTTATAGTAGTTTACTCATTTATTTATTTATTTATATGCACTCTAAGGGTAATGGATGTTTATGTATCAATTTATTTCTATTGTTATTTCACTCTTATCCAATGGGAATAATCTTTCCATTGTATACTTTTAGTCTCTTACCCCTAGTCAGTAGTCTCTGGCATAAGAATAGGTGTGCTTGAGGTATTATTTTGATCCAAATTGGGTGATGGGTTGAATTAACCTGGTCTAGTTCATGATAATGATATGATTAGAAATATATAATAAATTATTAACTAATAGGTTGAGATTATATAAGATATTTATATTCACATGAAAATGATATTTTTACTTTCTAAGAATGTTATAAGGTATTTACTAGTGAAAACTATATTCTATGTAGATAAATCATCTTTTCTTTTTAATGCATATGTTTTTATATCCCAAAATAGGAATCATAGGCCTATTTATTTCTATAAAATGACCAATATAAGTTCTTATTCCATCTCCTAGGTAATATTCTTCATAATAAAACCTATAAAACCTCTATCAATAAATTCCTTAATTCTAGGTTTTATAATTTATATAGATCAACAGATGAAATTTATTTTCAAATCATTATGTTCATTGTAATCTGTTGTACTATTTGGGAGGTGTGGAAATACTTCAGGCCTAGAGAAAATTCATAGTGCTTTACTCAAGACAATCTTAACTCTCTCTCTCTCTGATCAAGGATTTTGTGACACCACTCAATATGGAAGGGATACCCCCTTCTTTCATGTTACATGGAGTAGACCAGAATATTTCATAGAATGTTAATTGAGAAAAAATACAATGGGTCTTCTATGATCCTCCTACAAGTGGCTAAAAATGAACAAGGTTGGTTTTTTCTACAATAATATCATGACAGGGAATGGAATTATTGGGTATATCCTTAAATTAGTTATCATGGTTTTTAGTGATAGTTATGGTTTGGGTATCCCATTCATGTAGGAAACCCAAGCCTCGCTCTATGGGATATACTTGTGTGGGTATAATGGCATACCTTTATCACTTGTGGAGATAAACTCAACTTTGGTGGTTAGGTTCTTAAACAATATAGAACCAGGTCATTGGTCGATCACCTATAACATGGGGTAATGTAGGGGGTATTAAACTGTGATGCTACATTTCCAAATACTTGGTGAGACGGTAATATTGTTGTGGATTTACATAATTTGGGAGTGAATCCTAAAGAGATATTTAATTTGTATACCAGTTTTGGTTCCCTTCTTCAATATTGTAATAATATCATCATTGGATATGCCCTTGGGTTATAATACATCAAACCTCATTGAAATTCTATCTGATGTTTTTCCTTGATTCCTAATAAAAATTTAATTTATAATTTTTATATAAGAATTTAAATATTTTATTATTGAATCATGATTTGAGAGAATTAATTAGTTTATGTAAATTAATATTTTCAAATTTTGATTTAAATGAATTTTAAAATGTATATTAATTGGAGTATTTTTTTTGAAGGAATATATTTATAATTTCAATTTTTCCTGAGAAATATTTTTCATTTGAAAAATTAAAAAAATGGTAAAGAAATAATGTTATTTTACAGTAATTTCATATATCTAGGTATATTCCCTCTACAAGATTT
This sequence comes from Viscum album, assembly GCA_963277665.1. Classification (NCBI taxonomy): domain Eukaryota; kingdom Viridiplantae; phylum Streptophyta; class Magnoliopsida; order Santalales; family Viscaceae; genus Viscum; species Viscum album. The sequence continues at coordinate 1,079,795,726 of OY728120.1, read as the reverse complement.
AACTATACAAATAGTTTTAGAAGGAGATTGATGATGAGAATTGAGGACCTAGTTTTAATTTGACATTCATTGATATTTTTTATACTTTAATAATCATTCAAACATGAATTATTATCAAGTCATAACTATCACAAATAGTTTTGGGAGGTGATCAAATAATGGAAGACTAGTGAAGGTGAAACTTTTACCATGCTTTAATTCCTTGGAAAAATATAAGAAACAAATAAAAATAAAATAATGTCAATTTTTTATATTCTCAAGTATATATTATAATTAAAATATAAATAGATCCTTTATCAAATTAAAAATTAGGGTCCCATATCACAAGTAGTTCAAGTGGAAATTTTGAAGGAATGTAAAATATAAAGCGGATTGGTCTTTCTAAAAAGTGATGATTTGAAAATTTATTTTCATATGATGCTTATAAATTTAATTATTATTGATTATCTTGATATGAATTGATGAAGTAGTTTAAATAATGATTCTAATTTATTTATTTTTTAATTATATGGGGATATATGATTGGGGATAATCTCTAGTTTAAGTGTGGGAGCCTTAGACACGTGTAAAATTTCATGAAATTAATGATTTTTTTTTATAAGAATATTGGATATTTATAAAATTTAATAAATCTAATAATGTGAGATATATTATATAAATATTAATATTGAATGTAATAATTAATTATTGTGTAAACATGCTAGGTTTAGTTTTTTAGCATCTTAGCTTTAATAATGATATCCCAATCATTTTCAAATATTTATTTTTATTGAATGTGGGAAAATGTGATGTGATTGGAAATAATCATGGAAAGGTTTGAATTGGAAAATTAGAATCAAGAAGATATAAAAGGAAACATTATGTAATTTTTTTATTATATTACAAAGAGGTGAATCAAGTGAAAAAATAAAAACCATGGGATACTTAACTTGCATGGTTAATAATTCTTGTTAGAAAGAGGAAAACTAAACTAAACCACATTTAAAGGATACCTTATAGAAACATCAATATAGTGAATAGAGGATTTTAATCCTATAACATGTAAGGTTTTATACTTAGATGTTGTGGGGTGTAGATAATAGAAGATATGAAATTTAAACCACACCAAAAAACATAAAAAACACATATTTTATCTAGTTATTTTTTATTTAAATACAATTAGTACATAAAATAATTTCGTTACATAATTGAATACATTATATATTTTAGTTAGTGAAAAGTTTCTATAAAATGAGAAGGATTTTTAAGGAGGAAAATGGAATAGTTTTCTGAGTTTTTTACTAAATGTATTAATGATCTAAATACAATCTCATTATAATATATAAGATTTATATTTGGGATTTATTTTACTATTACATGATAATCATTGACCATTCCATGGGTTTGTGTTAAAATATAGAGGGATGAAGGTAAATGTTAAGATAATTTATAATGTATTGCGATTAAATGAACAAGTTCTTTTATTTTAAATTATTTTTTAGGATTATGAAATCATTTTTTATTATTATAATATTATTATCTCGTTATTCAAGATGATCATTTTTTTTAACTGGGGGATTTATTCTAAATGTATAAAATAATTATTATTTATGATCATGGAATGAGACATGGAAATCAATTTCAAAAAATGGTTTTAAATCTCTTAATTGATTAATGAATTGATGTACTTGATTAAAGAATAAAGAAATTTAGAAATTGAATCACAAATACTATATCACTATTTTATTTAGGTTAAATTTAGAAAAATATAATTATGAATTAATTTATGGAATTCCAACTACTTCATGATGACATGTTTATAATTATAAATAATTAATTATTATTATGGGTTTATTTTATTAATTTTAAATAAACATTAAATATTATAATACTTTATTAAACTTTTTTGACCAAATTATTAAGTTAGGGGCCACTAGTCTCAATATGATCAACACTGAACTGTAACACCCCAAGCTTCCATGGTACTATACTCTTTAAATAATACAGTAGCATGTGTTGTACGCAACTTCGAGTTCTAACACACCACAACCAATCAAACTAGCCGTTTAAAATAGTAATACCCACTTTTTGAAATTTTATAAATTTTAACTTTCAAAATGAAATTCATTTTTGGATTCGGAATATCAAAATTTTCTTAGGGTGAATGTTTTGGTATTTTTCTGAAAACATCCAATTTTTGATGAATAGTGAAAAACACTGAGTTAAAATTTAAAACCGAATTTTTATTTAAATAATTATTTATTTTATTTAAATTTATTTTAGGTCAAAATGGATACATAATACCTATATAAGTTCAATGTAATTCATTGGAGTCAGTTTATAATAATTTTATATATATATAAATTTTATTGAACTTTTTACCGTCTTTTACCCACCACCTAGGAGCATTTAAAATTTTGAATAAAACATAATTTTACCTGTTATGTGAATTTAATTTTGAAAATATGAGAGACACAGTAGATATCAGTATATAAAATGTGGTTCAATGAGATGAAAATAATTTTTCGGTGAATAGTAACTTTTTACTTTTATGTACCACGGTTAAAAGTAAATAGGGTAATTAAGGGTAAAAATGATATTATTATTACCCTAACACATTTCCTAATTCTATTTGATAAGTTTAATTAGACCAAAAACAACCTTAGGAATAAAATATGATCCTTTAGGTCCACTTGGATTAGATTAGGACATTTATTATTATTTAATTCAAAGAAGAGTGAAAAGTGTTAAATTCAAAGTTTAATAACTAAAAAGTTATTAATATAGGTTATACATAAGGTAAATTAAAATATAAATATTAATTATAAAGATAAAAATATTTCCAACATAATGGTATTTTATTTATATTTTTTAGACATTATATAATTTAATTTATATATGACACAATGATGATATAGTAATTACCTAATTAATGAAATATTAAAATAATTGATATTATAAATATCCAAATTAATGTAATTTGAAACTTTTTATGAATTCCACTAATTTTCTAGGTTAATATGACATGTTAGGGTTAGTTATATTAATTTTTTTCGAAGTAATAAATCTGTTATAAATTTAGAAAAAACAAAATACCAAATAGTGTCAAAATTTACATAAAAGAGTTTTTAAAACAAATATTATATTATTAATTGATATTCTATTCCTAAAAATATAATTTTCGGAAAAAAGACTTATATAATGATAGGTGTATCATTAATGAACCACTTTGGGTTTTCTTGGAAGTATATAGTAATTTTATTAACCATATAATATAAAAATACAAAGAGACGTGGTAAATATCAAACTATTTAACTAAGAGTGAAATCTAAAAGATAAGGTTATATAGTGACACAAAACTGTATAAAACCTATTGGTTGAGTGGTTTTCAACCCATCCCCACCTTATCCTTTAAATAATTCATTTTTGAGCCATTTAAAACCGAAAATGATTTTATTATAAAATAATATTTCTAGCTTTTCCTAAGGTTCTCCTAACCCCTCTTATAAAAGGGCACTTCCCCTTATCTCAAATTCACACCTTCAAAGCCATTTTTCTCGGACAAACCCTTCCAAAATACCCTCTCAACTTTCCTAAATTTATCCTAGAGGCCTTTCTTTAGTCATAAATCCAACATAAGGATCCCTTTTTATCAAATCAAAAGGAAAAACCCGAAGAAGAGGTAAATATTTCATCACCTCTTTCAAGTTCCTTTCTTCTTCCACTTCCTCTTTATTTGTTTTTTCCATTATAAATATAAGGCCCCGGCCTTAAAACTTAATTAATATTTAATTAAATGAACAATTTACAATGAGGATCTTTTTAGGTTTAGAGTTTTATAGAATTAGATCATAAATCATGAATTACATTCCAGATTTAAACAAAGTGGTTACATAAAAGATAGTATTCGTTTTTCCCCATCAACGGAAACATATTTAAAATAAAACATGGATTCTCTCTTGACACTTCCTTGACACTATCATCATAACATGCACCTTTCCCTTGTCCTGTGAAAAACATTTCAAAAACATTGGATGAGCATAAAAATCTCAGTAAGGGATATAAAAGTACGAAAAGAAAACATTAGTCCATGTATGAAATCATACTTTACTCATAAAACATAATCATTTCAACATACCTCATCAAATCATGAATAAATCATAGAAATCATAAGGCATAAAGGTAACTTGAGGAATTCATAACATTCTTACATAGGGAGTAACCCTCTTGGTTACGTTTGGAATACCCATCACAGTATATTCCCTAAATCTCTTCGGAGAAACCTTAACGTTTAACCCCTTCGCGTTACCCAATGCATTGGAGAGATATATCGGGCTCACCCACCCTTAGTTTATCACGGAACCACTTGGATTCATAAACAATTACCAAGAACCATAACATAATCATAGCACATAACTTAAGCATAAAGGAAAGATAGCATTCCCACATTGCAATAACAATATAACATTTTAAGATATTAAAATAATGAATCCATTCTAAAAACCATTTTCAAAACTATTTAAAACATTTAATAAAGAGATTTTTAAATCAAAGTGTCCCATACCACATTGAAGCTTTTAAAATTTTAAACCATTAATATCCATATAAATAAATCCTTAAAACCATTTTGAAAACAAGGATATGAATGAGAAATATTTATAATAATAAATCATTAAAACATTTAAAATGATATTTTAGTTAAAGGGTTTTTAACAAAATGAGAGACACTTGAATACAATAATTGAGGAATAACATTTAATCAAAACCTTATAATATCACGAGAATAAAGGGATTAATGATATAATATTCCAAAGGACAGTATATACACCATATAAGAGTGAATTGGTGTATAACAACAATTAAGTCTCAATGGAAATGTAAATTGAGATGAAATGCATTATAAATACGGTATCCTTAAATTAAGGATAAATCAATTTCATAATTATGTGTGACAAATATAAATACACCCAATATAAGTGGATATTAAGTGTAAAATAATCAAAGGTCATTCACACAAATTCAAAGGATGAAATATTCAATAACTACATGTTGAACCCAAAGAAATCGAAATTGGGTTAAGAAGTTCCCTTGACAGCCTAACAGCGTCACATCAAAATTCAGAAAAAGAGTTGATGAGAGATAAAAAGGGTATATCATCACTTAGAAATAAAATTTACATCAATAAGGATGTATAAGAACATATACCAACATAATAGTATGTGAATTAAAAGACATAACAAAAGAATTCTTTTAAAAAGAGGAGGGTGAAAGGTTCCCTTACCGACTTGGGTTACTTTCGAAACATACACCCCTTTGAAGAAGGATCATACAATGAATATGTAAATACCCATAAATGATATTATATTACACAAAGAGTATACTAATGGGAATTACATACCCCACTCAAAGGAAATGGTGGAAAATGTAGCATAAATCTCACGGGACTAAAAGTGAGATGAAAAATCCCTTACGAAAACTCGGCAACCTAACGACGCCACTTAAAACTTCCAAAAATGGATTGAGGAGATCAAATAGGGTCTATCATCATATTAAATTAAAATTTACAGAAATAGGAATATAAAATAACATCCCCCATCATAAAAAATAGGATCTTAAAAGAAGTGACATAAAGGAGAGTACTTAAAAAGAAAGAGAGAGGTTAGATCTCTTACGAAAATTCGGTAGCCTAACGGTGCCACTCAAAACTTCCAAAATGGATTAATGAGAGAAAATAGGCTCTCTAATCATATGAACATAAAAATTACATAAGGATTAATATAAAATAACATCCCAATAATAATAAAGATGAGCTTAAAAGTAATGACATAAAAGAGTGTACTTAAAAAGAAAGAGAGGGGTAGGATCCCTTACCTCGTGTCTGACATGACTCGGTCGTTTGTTAATCTCCTGAATAATAAAATTTGGTCAATTTATAATTTCTTAAGGACCTAATTTAAATATTATTATTCATTTAATATCACATATTATAAGGTTATAATAATTGGTTAATAAAGTGAGTTCATATCAGACGTTTTTGTCGATGTTCGGTACATGAGTAAAAATCAAACTTTTTGGAAAAGAATTTTCCATGTAGTTATAGGTACATCATATCCAGAGTAGTATTTATGTTTTAAATATCATATATATCCATTATATATTAATTTTATACTATTCCATAGCATTTTGAGATAAAAAATTAAAAGCATCGTTCATGGAGACGGTAGGGCGTACGTACGCATGAACGCTACTTTCATTTTTTGTCATATTAATGGAATTAAAACAAAATGAGAGATATATATATATTATAATTCCAGAATTATATACATCATTTATATGTAATATATTACATATATATCCATTATATATATTTACTTAAAATAGTACATAACATTTGGAGATAAGAAATGAAATGTATCGTTCATGGAGACGGTAAGCCGTACGTACTCATGAACGCTACTTTCATTTCTTTGGCACATTAATGGAATTAAAATAGATGAGATATATATATATATATTATAATTCATTGTATAATATATATGATATATAGATCACATAAGTTCATCAATTTCATTCTTTATACATTCCATGTATTGCATGAACGAGTCACATCACTTGAGGGGGCGGTAGTCCACACTTCCTCAAATGAAATTATCGCATTTGCACAACATGCAAAGCATAAAGGTATGTATTAAATAAAAAATACAGAAGCATAGAGAGGAAATAAATATAATATATATCATAAATTAATATAGTTCCATCATAATGGCCACCATGAGAGGTGGTATGAGATGATAGAACAATCATCGTTTCGTGAGGCAGTAATTCGTCATCCACGGAAACAGTATGTTCTTTAACCATTAGACAGAGGTGTGGGTTAGTTTAGATCTAATACTCCTCATAACAACATACTAGTATATTGAAGATACTTTTTTTGTTACAAAAGAAATAAATAAAAAGAGTTTAGGGGTTTGGAGAAGAAAAATAAAACAAAAGAACACAAGGAAAGACATTACCTTTAAATCAGGTAACTCTCTTTGATTTGAGCTCAAAGGATTCCTTGGAAAGGATTATTCCCAACATGAGGATTCAATGATGAATATAGGGATGTGTAGAGATGAAATGGTCAGGGGTTGGCCGATCAAAAGTCTTTATAGGTGTGTGTAAGGTGGTATAGGTGGGGGCCTTTTATAAGAGGAGAGGAGGGGCACCCTTGGAAAGTTATAAAATATTACTTTATTATAAAATGTTTTTCATATTTAAAAGGTACCAAAAGGATATATTTCGAGTCTAAGGTGATAAGGTTTCTAAATAAACCCATAAAATAGGTTTTTTACAAGTTTAGGACTTACATTTTACATTATCTTTTCATTTTATTTAAATCATTAAATAATGAGGTAATCGCTGCATCATCATGGTGTCATAAATAATTTAGTTTATTTAGTGTCTAAAAATTATAAAAAAAAATATCATGATGTAGGAAATCTTTTTATATTTCTAATGAATATTTATAGTCAAAACTATGACTTGTATAACCCCATGTAAAAATTGTTTTAATAAAACAACACATGTTTGTGACATTTTAATTTTAACTTTAAATAAATAGGTATTTATGTAATTTTCCAACCAAAGTGGCTCCATGGGGTCCCCAAGTTGACCCATGGATTGTCTTGGTCGTTCCTGACTCATACAATGATGGTAGTACATGTGTATAGGTCATTTCATATTATTAAAACATTATTTTTACCTTAAACTACACTAATTACCTATAATCGCGATTAGAACATAAAAGTTACTATTGACCAAAAAAAATTATTTTAATCCCATTGAACCACATTTTACTTCTTAATTACAAAAATTTATGTTGGATTTTTTAAATTAAAAACACAAAGGTGGTAAAATTTCATTTAAACAAAAAAACAATTTTTTAAGTACCACTTAGTGGTTTCACTATTCATCAAAAATTTATGTTTTCCAGAAAAATACCAAAAAATCACCCTAATCTATATTTGATATTCCGAATTCAAAAATGATGTCTATTTTAAAAAATTCAAAACATATAAGTTACATTAATTAATTTAATAATTAATTCCTGTTGTCATAGCAAATAGCGTGTTTTTATGAAACAATAAGTATCAAAAGATTGACACTAGTTTAAGTCCAATTTCAAGATGAAATTAATTCCAACGACCACTATTGGATTAAATGGTAAAAATGTATTCTAATTTCACTTTAAAACCAATTCAAAAGATAATCTAATCATATAAATAAATTAGATTAAAAAGAGGTTTTGAATTAAAATACAACAGTTTTCACTATTCATTAAAAAATGAACTTTATCGAAAAAATACCAAAAATTTACACAAAGTAAATTTTGATGTCCCTATTCTAAATAAGAATTTTATTTTGTCAAATATAACACATAAAATTGTCAATAAGTGGATTTAAAAGTGGTTCACCATCAAAAGGTGGTTAATCGACCTTTTAAAGAATATTAGAAGATTTATGCTTAAAATTGGATTCATTTGCATTTTAAGCCTCCAACATTTATTGGATAAAAGTAAAAATATTTGACAAACATATATAATAATTTTGTAGTTAATTCCATTCATTCCTTCCATTACAATGGCTAGACGTTAACTACCTTTTAAAATAATATTATTTTATTATTAGAGTGCGACGTAAGATTTCAAAGAAACTCGTTGTTGCGTATTGGTTACGCCCTCGAGCATAGCATTACCTTTAAAGTAATATTAATATTTTATTCAAAAATATGGATAAATATGAAAATGTCATATTCTTTATTTACTTGGTTTGTTACATCCTTCCCCCCTTTTGGTAATTGCGTCCTCGCAATTTTAAAATTGGGCTTGGAAACTTCATTGAAAATCCCACATCGGAACAAGAGTCAGTAAAACAATCACTTTAAAATAAAGAAAGAGAAGTACAACGGTCACTCGAGTTAACCCATACTAGGATTCCAAGTATGAAAATATGGATATGGAGGAGAAAACAAAGGGTCGTGTTCTGAGGTAGAGTGATAGTAAACATGTCTAGGAGAAAGTTAACCATAAGAAAATAACAAACCTGTGATGGGTTAAACGGTATTTGATTCCCCAGTAGGAAAAATTAACAGACAGCATTTTTGTTTTAAGTTACTTTTCATTGAGGAATTTATTTAGGAGCTTAACTAAAACATAAGGAAACATTCTTACTTGTCATGTTGAATTTCAACTTTTACTAGATTTCTTACATGAACTCATATTTTCTCCAAAAGACGAGTATTTAGGAAGACCTATTTACATTAAGAGAGCTATAATCAACTAATAGAGAATCTCCTAATCCACAAAAGAGAACTATATACTTCCCATGTCTTTAGACCGTAACCAAAACTAAAACCTAAAAGGTTAGTATGAGATCATATAACACCCAAAAAGGATAATCCTTTATAAAAAAATATATTCTTAATCTCCAAAATTTTTCAAACAATACCCAAAGTTCAACAAAGACCATTAAATAAACAATTTTTCCATAAAATTATTCAAAGTAAACCAAACTAAGATTGAAACCCAAATATTTGAAGGATTTAATCACTAGTCTTCCAAGGTACAAATTAACTTTTATCTCCAAATAACATCAGTTGCTCTTAAATTCACATATTGAAAAGTAATTAACCTAATCACATATCCTCCATGATAGGTTAATCATTTCCATAGATAACCCAAAAGAAAAATACTCTTGATTCCTAAAATCATCTAACTAAAAATAATTAGTCAAGCTAACCAGGGAATTCACGTAGTCCAGTGGTAGGCGATAAATACCAGTCGCACATTGGTTGTGGGTTTGATTCCCGCATCTTTGTCCGACGCGACGGGTTGTCACACGGTCTTCATGTTGTCCTTTTTCCAAAACTATATAATTCTTAAAACATTCCCCAAAACGAGATAAAATCTTCAAAAATAATCATAACATATTTTAACCTCAATTTTAACTCATGCCTTTAATTTTCCATCATAATATATAATAACCGATAATTACCTCAAAAGTAAGGATCATATAAACCCTAATGGTTACCTTTATAATTATTACCTGAACTTCCACATTGATTTGTCATCTCGTACATGATTCATTACAGAACATACCAAGGTACAAGTGGTTGATCATGACTCCTTGATAGTTGGTTTAGAACAACCATGAGTTTCCTCATTGAATCCCCCATTTCATCCAGTCTCTTAATCAGAGAACCACCACAGTTTCCTTCAAACCTATTGTCACTTTGGTGCCTACTAGATCCATCCATTCACTAAAAACAGAAATTTCAGTGAGAGTATATCAACAAAACCATCATGTACTAATGAGGAAGATAAACACTAAGATATACTTACTCATTCACTTTACCTAAAACTAGGACTCTTTCTTAAATCCTAACCATTATGGTAATGTCACTTATGCTTAGAGAATACCCTAACCACTAAAGTTATCTAAACCGACCTTTGATACCAACTATAAGGCCCCGGCCTTAAACCTTACTTAATATTGAATTAAATGAATAATTCACATTGAGGATCTTTTCAGGTTTAGAGTTTTAGAGAATTAGATCATAAATCATGAATTACATTCCACATTTAAACAAAGTGGTTACATAAAATATATTATTCGTTTTTCCCCATCATAACAAATAGGAGCTTAAAAGAAGTGACATAAAGGAGAGTACTTAAAAAGAAAGAGAGAGGTTAGATCTCTTACAAAAATTCGGCAGCCTAACGGTGCCACTCAAAACTTCAAAAATGGATTGATGAGAGAAAATAGGGTCTCTCATAATATGAACCTATAAATTACAGTAGGATTAATATAAAATAACATCCCAATCATAAGAAATATGAGCTTAAAAGGAATGACATAAAAGAGTGTACTTAAAAAGAAATAGAGGGGTAGGATCCCTTACCTCGTGTCTGAAATGACTCGATCGTTCTTTAATCTCCTGAATAATAAAATTTGGCCAATTTATAATTTCATAAAGAACTACTTTAAAGATTATTATTCAGTTAATATCACATATTATAAGGTTATAATAATTGGTTAATAAAGTGAGTTCATATCAGAAGTTTTTGTCGATGTTCGGTACATGAGTAAAAATCGAACTTGTTGGAAAAGAATTTTCCATGTAGTTATAGGTACATCATATCCAGAGTAGTATTGATGTTTTAAATATCATATATATTCATTTTATATTCATTTTATACTATTCCATATCATTTGGAGATAAAAAATTAAAATCACCGTTCATGGAGACGGTAGGTCGTACGTACGCATGAACGCTACTTTCATTTTTTGTCATATTAATGGAATTAAAACAAAATGAGAGATATATATATTATAATTCCAGAATGATATACATAATTTAGATGTAATATATTACATATATATCCATTATATATATGTACATATAATAGTACATAATATTTGGAGATAAGAAATGAAATGTACCGTTTATGGAGACGGTAAGTCGTACGTACGCATGAACGCTACTTTCATTTATTTGGAACATTAATGGAATTAAAATAGATGAGATATATATATATATTATAATTCCAGTATAATATATATGTTATATAGATCACATAAGTTCATCAATTTCATTCTTTATACATTCCATGTATTTCATGAACGATTCAAATCACTTGAGGGGGCGGTAGTCCACACTTCCTCAAATGAAATTATCGCATTTGCACAACATGAAAAGAATAAAGGTATGTATTAAATATAAAATACAGAAGCATAGAGAGGAAATAAATATAATATATATCATAAATAAATATAGTTCCATGATAATGGCCACCATGATAGGTGGTATGAGATGATAGAACAATCATCGTTTCGTGAGGCAGTAATTCACCATCCACGGAAACAGTATGTTCTTTAACCATTAGACAGAGGTGTGTGTTAGTGTAGCTATAATACTCCTCATAAAAACATCCTAGTATATTGAAGATACTGGTGTTGTTACAAAATAAATAAATAAAAATAGTTTAGGGGTTTGGAGAAGAAAAATAAAACAAAAGAACACAAGGGAAGACATTACCTTTAAATCGGGTAACTCTCTTTGATTTGAGATCAAAGGCTTACTTGAAAAGGATTATTCCCAAAGTGAGGCTTCAATGATTAATATATGGATGTGGAGAGATTAAATGGGCAGGTTTTGGTCAAGACAAAGTGTTTAGAGGTGTGTGTAAGTTGGTAGAGGTGGCGACCTTTTATAAGAGGAGAGGAGGGGCACCCTTGGAAAGTTATAAAATATTACTTTATTATAAAATTATTTTCGGATTTAAAAGGTCCAAAAAGGATATATTTCGAGGATACGGTGATAGGGTTTCGAAGTACACCCATACAACAGGTTTTCGACAAGTGTAGGTCTTAGATTTTACATTATCTTTTCATTTTATTTAAATCGTTAAATAATGAGGTAATCGCTGCATCATCATGGTGTCATAAATAATTTAGTTTATTTAGTGTCTAAAAATTATAAAAAAATATCATGATGTAGTAAATATTTTTATCTTTCTAATGAATATTTATATTCAAAACTATGACTTTTATAACCCCATGTAAAAAGTTTTTTAGTAAAACAACACATGTTTGTGACATTTTAATTTTAACTTTAAATAAAAAGGTATTTATGTAATTTTCAAACCAAAGTGGCTCCATGGGGTCCCCAAGTTGACCCATGGATTTTCTTGGTCGGCCATGACTCATAAAAGGAGGGTAGGACATGTGTCTAGGTCATTTCATATTATTAAAACATTATTTTTACCTTAAACTACACTAATTACCTCTAATCGCGATTAAAACTTAAAAGTTACTATTCAACAAAACAAATTATTTTAATCCCATTGAACCACATTTTACTTCTTAATGACAACCATGTATGTATTATTTTTTAAATTCAAAACACAGAGGTGGTAAAATTTCATTTAAACAAAAAATCAGTTTTTTTAGGACCACTTAGTGGTTTCACTATTCATCAAAAATTGATGTTTTCCAGAAAAATACCAAAAATTCACCCTAAGCTATATTTGATATTCCAAATTCAAAAATGATTTCTATTTTAAAAAATTCAAAACATATAAGTTACATTAATTAATTTAATAATTAATTTCTGCTGTCAGAGAAAATAGCGTGTTTTTATGAAACAATAAGTATCAAAAGATTGACACTAGTTTAAGTCCAATTTCAAGATGAAATTAATTCCAACGACAACTATTGGATTAAATGGTAAAAATATTTTCTAATTTAACTTTAAAACCAATTCAAAAGATAATATTATCATATAAATAAATTTGATTAAAAAGAGGTTTTGAATTAAAATACAATAGTTTTCACTATTCATTAAAAAATGAACTTTATCGGAAAAATACCAAAAATTTACACAAAGTAAATTTTGATGTCCCGATTATAAAGAAGAATTTTATTTTGTCAAATATAACACATAAAATTGTCAAAAAGTGGATTTAAAAGAGTTTCTCCATCAAAAGGCGGTTAATCGACCTTTTAAAGAATATTAGAAGATTTATGCTTAAAATTGGATTCATTTTCATTTTAAGCCTCCAACATTTATTGGATAAAAGTAAAAATATTTGACAAACATATATAATCATTTTTTAGTTAGTTCCGTTCATTCCTGCCATTACAACGGCTAGGCATTAACTACCTTTTAAAATTATATTATTTTATTATTAGAGTGCAACGTAAGATTTCAAAGAAACTCGTTGTTTTGTATTGGGTACGCCCTCGAGAATAGCATTCCCTTTAAAGTAATATTAATATTTTATTCAAAAATATGGATAAATATGAAAATGTCACATTCATTATTTACCTGGGTTGTTACAATAAAATAATAACTCTAGTATCTTATATATACTATGATGTTATTATAAATATTTTACAACCATATTCTTTATTCTATCCATCCTTTCAATGACATGTCACCATACATGCGTACGTATGACTTACCGTCTCCAGATCATCGTGTAATTGTTATTCAGTACATTATTATTTGGATGGGTATAATAATGATGTGTAATTGATGTAAATAATAAATATAACATGATAATGATTATTTATATATGATATAACATCCAATTATATATTATTTTAATATCAAAAGAACGATATTGTCGCTCGTGCATACGTACGGATTACCGTCTCCATGAACACGATGAGATTCATTCCCCATCGTATCCATTCAAGACTAATTTTCGTTAGATGATTAAAAATAATATTTAAAGACTTAATATCATTCTGAATATGAATAAAATACATTCTATCCATAACAAATATTACTTACATAACAAAGCATATAAAGGAAAATGAATCATTTGACACCTGAAACGACGATAATACTAAAATATTATTAACAAAGCAATGTTAAAAGATCATATATGATATCATATTAATGTATATGATTCTTGTATAATTTAATAACAATTATTTCACTATTATACATGAGGTTAAACTACCCTTTCCTAAGGAAAAGTACAATGTAAGGGTTAATTTCACAATCTCTTCATTATTCGAGGTTGTTTATATGTAATTATCTACTGGGACCTCTTTATCATCCATATACATGTTTCTTAAAAATGTATTTCAAAACATTCTTACTTTTTTATAGCCTATGGGTTAAATTCATTTATACCCTTGTTTGAATTTTATAAGATTTTTATAAAGGAATCTTTCTGTTGTTTTCCAAACAAGGTAATTTATGACCTTTTCGACAAAATTAAGGTAAGAATTTTTTTTTAACTTATATGGAGGGTGTGGATATTTTCCACCATTATAAAATCATCGAAACTTCCCTTACAAGATTATAAGAATATTTTTAAATATAAATGTTTTCTTCTATAATTACGTTACTTTTAAATGATTTCAAAATAAAAAGAGATATTTCTCTAAAAAGGTTTTGATTTCGTCTATGTCAACATCATTTGATAGATTTTAAGTTTGTTCGATGTTGATTTATTATGATAAAAAACTTCCATATTGTATTGAAGTTTTTTTGATATAAATGACATTGGATATGTTATTTTATACCATTCATGGTTTATGGATAAAGTATTGACATTTTTTATACCAATTTTAATATGAATGTTTATGTTATGTTTAAACGTTTTCATATGAGGAATTCATTGGGCTTAGTAAGTGATGGGTAGAGCCCGTTATAGCTCCTTGATGAATCGGTTGGTCTCATGAGACAAACTAGTGTCTTGGCATAAGGCCTTGACAAAATATTATTTTTAGTCTTGGCACAAGGCCTTGAATATGTGGTTATGAAAGTCTGGAATTATGCATTCCATCATTATGAAAGTGGATATTGATATTTCATGTGATTGTTCGACTAGTAGAATATCCATGTGAATAAGTAAATGGAATTATTTGACTTTATCTTTGTCATATTATGCTGAAGTTAAAGTTTAAAAGTCTTTTTTTCATCTTATACATTTCCTTAAATTTTTGTGCTTATTTATGAAAGTTTTCGCTATATTGTTATACTTACTGAGCATCTAAGATCACCCCTTTATATGTTTTATTTTTCCCAGGATGCGAAGAAGTATATTATGACTGACATGCAGGGATAGTCTATGGGATATCAGTGTTTTCTATGGAAACAATGTTGTTGTAGTTTTCCATTTTACGATGTAATGTAAACCTTATGAATGTATCTAGTACTTCCAAGGCTACTAAACTAATCGGTCTTTCGAGACTTGATCTTTTGTGATCATACCAATGATACTTAATAATGAACTGACTCTAGGCTTATGGGGTCAGGGCGTTACAGTTGGTATCAGATGAAGTTTAGTACAAACCTTGGAATCTAGATTTAGATAAACTCTGATTAGATCACATTACCCTAAGATATACTTTGAGGATTAGTATATAAGAACTTCAAAGAATTTTGGTATTGTAGAGATTTTTTGAGTTTTCCAAGAAATACATCCATTTCTGGATAAGAGCTTGTAGAGGTGGATCTGGAACAGATGTACCTAGGGGTAAAACCCAAAAACACAAATTTGAGCTAGACTCGAACGGGAACTGGTGCACGACAATGGGCCTTGCTGCACTCTTGGTTAAGACACTCCCGAGGGATATACTTAAGATAATTATCATTTTCTTTAAAAACCATTATGAAGGGTTTATGAGTATATACTTCCTAAAAGAAAACATTTTTAGGATTATGTATTATATCCATGAACTATTCAATTTATGTTAAGTGTTTTACAAGTTTAGATTTATGTATTTTGATTCATAAACTAATCTAGTTTATGCCATTGTTTAGAAATGACACCTAGTAGAAGGAATGGAAATTGTATCAATGCACGGACTCCATGTAGGGATTTCTATCCTTCTCAAGATAATTATAGTGGAGCTAGTGATACAACTGGTGTTGATCAGTTTATCACTATATTGTGACAACTCACTCAGGTTATGAATAATAACCTTACCCATATGGAGCACCCTGATCCACAGTGTGGAGGATCAATGTTATATCACTTAATGAGGCAACAACCACCAAAATTCAATGGGGGTACAAATCCACTAGTAGTTGATCAATGGATAAATTCCATAGAGAAAATATTTCATGCCTTGGAGAGTAGAGAAAGGGAAAAAGTTTTCATGGCAGTTTACCGCCTCACTGGCGATGCTAATCAATGGTGGTCATTGATTCAAAACACAAAGGAATATGATGAAGTATCAAATGTGGAATGGAGGTAGTTTAAAGAAATTATTTAGAAAAATAATTTTTTCATGACCATCGAGAAGATATGGAAAGAAAATTTCTGAGTCTGAGGCAAAAGGAGGATGAGAATGTCACAAAGTATGAAGCTAACTTTACAAGGTTAGCGAGGAATTCTGCAGATTATATACATAACCTAAGAAGTAAAATTGATTATTTCTTTGATGAGTTAAAACCATTTCTCCATCGAGCATTAGTCTCATAGTCCTTCTCATCATACAAAGATATTGTCTCATGTGCTATCAAGAGAAAAAATAATTCTCTAAGTCTTATGACTTTAAAGAAAAACAAGAGAGTAAGAGATCTGTTGAACACTCTAGAAATGGAAATAAGGGGAAGAAGGGAAAAGTTGAATATCCATCCTGCAGTAAATGTGGGAAGAAACACCCTGGTACATTCTTGAAGGGAATGGGAGTCTATTAAAAGTGTGGTGAAAAAGGACACCAAGCTCGTGATTGCAAGGGGAAGATGGAAGTTGTTGATGTTGAATGATACAATTGTAGATAAAGGGGGAATTATGCGAATAAATGTCCTAAACATCAGGGGAACTTACCTCAAAAAAGGCCAAGATTATTCCATCACTACTGCTGAGGTTGAAGCTCTGAAAGACGTAGTGGCAGGTAAATTAATGGTTTCCTCAAGATTAAAAAATTCTTTATTTGATTCTGGGTCATCGCATTGTTTCATATCTTCCCATTTTTCTAAGAAAATTAGATATTTCCAATTTGATTTAACAAGGGAGTTTTTAGTCAAAACTCCAAAGGGAAGTATCATTGAAAAAACATTTTGTGAATCAGTCCCCATTAGGGTATATAAATGTTCTTTAACTGCTAATCTCATAATCATACCCATGATTGAATTTGATATAATCCTTGGTATAGACTGGCTTTTAGACCATGATTCAAAATGTTATTGTAAGAAGGAGGTTACTATTTTTTATGACGATTATAAATAACACCTTATCTTCAGAGCAGAATCGTCACCACCTAATTCTTATCTAGATCCACCCCTAGTAGCTCAACTAAATTGAATTATTGGGGAGGAATATAATGAAATAATAGTGGGTTAGGAAGGGAATTTTCAAATAGAGTATGTACCTATTGTGAAATAATATGTTCATGTGTTTCTAGAGGATTTGCCTGGATATCCTCCAGAATGAGAAATTGAGTTTTGCATTGATTTAATTCCTGGTTCAAGGCTCATATTGAAGACCCCTTACAGAATGGCCACTATAGAATTATTGTAACTAAAGAAACAACTAGAGGAATTGAGTAATAAGGGATTTATTCACCCCTAGTGTTTCTCCATAGGGATCCCCTGTTCTTTTTGTTAAGAAGAAAGATATATCTATGAGGTTGTGCATTGACTACAGGGATATCAATGCTATAAAAATAAAGAACAAGTATCCCCTACCTCGCATTGATGATTTATTTGACCAACTTCATGTAGATAAATACTTTTAAAAGATTGACCTTCGATCAGGATATCATCAGTTGTGTGTGGAGAAGGAAGAAATTCTGAAAACAGCATTTCGAACCAGGTACGGGCATTACGAGTTTACAGTAATGCCTTTTGGATTGACTAATGCACCCTCTATCTTCATGGATCTAATGAATAGAGTTTTCAAGAAAATTCTTGATGACTTTGTAGTGGTATTTATTGATGATATCTTGGTATACTCCAAAAGCTACGAATATCATGAAAATCAGTTGTGCATTATTCTAAAGACTCTTAGAAGACATGAATTATATGGGAAGTTTAGCAAGTGTGAATTCTGGATTCAAGAGATTTCTTTCCTCTGGCCATATTGTCTCTAAGGATGGAATCTCCGTTGATCCTTCTAAGAAAAGAGAAATCCAAGAATGTCCAACACCGACGAGTATAACTGAGTTACGTAGTTTTATTGGTTTAGCAGGTTATTATCGACGTTTTGTCCATAATTTTTCTCGGTTTACTAACCCATTAACAAATCTCACACGAAAAGGGGTTAAATTTGTTTGGACAAAAGAGTGTGAAGAATGTTTTGAATAATTTAAGTGAAGATTAGTCAAAGCTCCGATCTTGACTCTACCATCGGGGAACGGTGGGTTTGTTATTTATAGTGATTCTTCAAATAAAGGACTTAGTTGTGTCCTTATGAAGAATTATAGGGTTATTGCCTATGCATCACGACAACTGAAAATTAAAGAGCAAAACTATCCTACTCATGATCTTGAGTTAGAAACTGTAATCTTTACTTTGAAGATATGAAGACATTATCTCTATGGTGAAAATGTGATATTTATATTTATCACAAGAGTTTGAATTATATTTTCTCATAGAAAGAACTCAACATGAGGAAAACAAGATGGATTGAACTACTCAAGGATTATGATTTCACGATAAACTACCACCTGGGGAAGGCAAATAAGGTGGCAGATTCTTTGAGCATAAAAGAT
Organism: Viscum album; assembly: GCA_963277665.1. NCBI lineage: Eukaryota > Viridiplantae > Streptophyta > Magnoliopsida > Santalales > Viscaceae > Viscum > Viscum album. The sequence goes on along the minus strand of OY728120.1, from coordinate 1,079,776,523 downwards.
CATGGAGTTTTGAACAAGATGAGAGTTGAAAAGGATCCAATATACATGAATCTAGTAAAGATGGGCATGGGAATCACCATGGAAGGTGAAACATCAATTCTTTTTCAAATGGTTTCCAAAACATCTTTACTAGAAAGGATAAAGAGTTCTCAGACCAATGATGAAGAGTTTAAAAAGAGGATTAAAGTTGTGAATGATGGGAGATTGAGTGACTTTGTGTATGAAGATGGAATTTTGAAATTTGTTAAGAGACTTTGTGTTCCCGATATACCTTATCTAAAAAGGGAATTGTTGGATGATATTAATAGTTACAATTTCTCTATACACCCTGGTAGCACCAGTATGTATAAAAATTTGAAGGAACATTTTTTGTGGGACAACATGAAAAGGGAGATTGTTGATTTTGTGTCAAGATGTATGGTTTTTCAACAAGTGAAAACTGGAAGGCAACAGCGTGGAGGAGTCATGAAACCTCTTCCCATACCTGATTGGAAATGGGATAATATTACGATGGACTTTTTCATGGGACTACCAAAGACTCCTAGAAGGAATGATGCAATATGGTTCATTGTTGATAGTCTTAACCAAGTCAGCACATTTTCTTGCTATAAGGGAAGATTTACCACTTGAACATTTAGAAATACTATATATTAATGAAGTTTTAAGACTTCATGGAGTACCACTATCGATTGTTTCTGATCGTGATCCCCGTTTTACATCAAGATTATGGAAAAGTCTTCAGAACGCCCTAGATACTGAACTTCGTTTGAGCACTGCCTACCACCCCCAAACTGATGGACAATCAGAACAGACTATTCAAACCTTATAAAACATGTTGAGATCATGATCACTTGACTTTAATGGTATGTGAGGTCACTATTTACCTCTGTTAGAATTTTCCTATAACAATAGCTTCCATTCAAGTATTCAGATGGAACCATATGAAGTGTTATACGGAAAGAGATGTCGCACACCAACCTGTTGGGACGATGTTGGCGAAAGAGAACTCGTATGTCCAGAACTTGTGGAGGAAATGATGAAAAAGGTAAAGGTAATCCAAAACCACATCAAAGCAGCTCAATGTAGGCAGAAGAGTTATATTGATAACCGAAGGAAGGATTTGGAATTTCAGGTAGGATATCATGTTTTCTTGAAGGTATCTCCATGGAAGGGTGTTATACATTTCGGTAAGAAGGGAAAATTGAGTCTCAGGTATATCGGACCTTTCCAAATTCTAGAACAAATTGGGGCTGTAGCTTACCATTTGGGAATGCCACCAAGTATTTCCAAAGTTCACTATGTATTCCACGTATCACTGTTGAGAAAATACATGCTTAACCCAACGCATGTACTCACCTATGAGGAATTAGAACTGGAACCCATCTGTCTTATTGTGAAGATCCTGTCAAGGTTCTTGATACAAGAGAACAAGTGTTGAGAAACCAAATGACTTGTCTGGAAAAAGTTCTATGGAGAAACCATAAGATGAAATAGGCAACATGGGAACCCGAGGAACTTAGAATGAAGAACCACCCAAGTCTTTTTACGCAGTAATAATCTATAAATTTTGAGGACGAAATTATTTGAAGTAGGGAAGAATGTAACACCCCAAGCTTCCACGGTTTGCTTCTCTTTGAATAATACAGTATCGTGTGTTGAACTCAACTTCGAGTTCTAACACACCACAACCAATCAAACTAGCCGTTATGAATAGTAATACCCACTTTTTGAAATTTTATAAATTTTATCTTTCAAAATGGAATTCAATTTTGGATTCGGAATATCGAAATTAGCTTAGGGTGACTTTTTGGTATGTTTTTGAAAACTTTCAATTTTTGATGAATAGTGAAAAACACTGCGTTATTGCTTATAACCAAATTTTCATTTAAATAATTATTTACTTCATTTAAATTTATTTTAGGTCAAAATAGATACATAATACCTATATAAGTTCAATTTAATTCATTGGAGTCAGTTTATAATAATTTTAGATATATAAAAATTTTATTGAACTTTTTACCGTTGTTTACCCACCTCCTAGGAGCATTTGCAAATTTGAATAAAACTTAATTTTACCGCTTCTATGAATTGAATTTCTAATATCCGAGAGACACGGTTGATATCAGTAAGTAAAATGTGGTTCAATGAGATGAAAATAATTTTTTGGTGAATAGTAACTTTTTACTTTTATTTACCATGGTTAAAAGTAAATATTCTAATTAAAGATAAAAATGATATTATTATTACCCTAACACATGTCCTAATTATATTATATAAGTTTAATTATACCAAAAACAACCTTATTAATAAAAAATGATCCTTTAGGTCCACTTGGATTAGATTAGTACATTTATTATTATTTAATTCAAAGAATAGTTAAAAGTGTTAAATTCAAAGTTTAATAACTAAAACATTTTTAATATAGTGTTATACATAAGATAAATTAAACTATAAATATTAATTATAAATATAAAAAGATTTTATACATAATTGTATTTTATTTATATTTTTTAGACATTAAATAATTTAATTTATTTATGACACGATGATGATGCAATAATTACCTAATTAATGAAATATCAAAATAATTGATATTATAAATATCCAAATAAATGTAATTTGAGACATTTTATTAATTAAACTAATTTTATAGGATAATATGACATTTTAGGGTTGGTTAGATGAATTTATTTGAAGTAATAATGCTGTTATAAATTTAGAAAAAAAACAAAATACCAAATAGTTTCAAAATTGACATAAAAGAGTTTTAAAAAAAATATTATATTATTAATTGATATTCTATTCCTAAAAATATAAGTTTCAGCCAAAAGACTTATATAATGATAAGTATATCATTAATGAACCACTTGGGGTTTTCGTGGAAGTATATAATATATTAATTAACCATATAATATAAAAATACAAAGAGACATGGTAAATGTCAAACTATTTAACGAAGAGTTAAATCTAAAAGATAAGGTTAATATAGTGACCCAAACCTGTCTAAAACCTATTGGTTGAGTTTTTTTCGACCCATACCCACTTTAAACTTTAAATAATCTACTTTGGAGCCATTATAAACCGAAAATTATTTTATTATAATGTAATATTTCTAGCTTTTCCTAAGGTTCCCATCACCCCTCTTATAAAAGGGAACTTCCCCTTCTCTCAAATTCACACCTTCAAATCCATTTGGCTCGGACAAACCCTACCCAAATACCCTCTCAATTGTCCTCAATTAAACCTAGAGGCCTTTCTTAAGTCTTAAATCCATCCTAAAGAGCCCTTTTTATCAAATAAAAAGGAAGAGCCCTAAGAAGAGGTAAATATTTCATCACCTCTTTCAAGTTTTTTTTTTCTTCCACTTCCTCTTTCTTTTTTGTTTCCATTCTAAAATAATAACTCCAGTATCTTCTATATACAATGATTTTATTATAAATATGGTACAACCATATTCATTATTATATTCATCCTTTGAATGACATGTCACCATACGTGCGTACGTACGGCTTACTGTCTCCACGTCGTAGTGTAATTGTTTTTCAATACATTATTATTTGGATGGGTGTAATAATGATGTGTAATTGATGTAAATAGTAAATATAACCTGATAATGATTCTGTATATATGATATACCATCCAATTATATATTATTTTAATATCAAATGAATAATATTGTCGCTCATGCGTACGTACGGATTACTGTATCCATAAACGCGATGAGATTCATTCCCCATCGTATCCATTCAAGACTAATTTTCATTAGATGATTAAAAATAATGTTTAAAAACTTAATATCATTCTGAATATGAATAATATACATCCTATCCATAACAAACATTACTTATTTTACAAATCATATAAAGTAAAAAGAATCAGTTAACACCTGAAACAACGATAACACTAAGATATTATTAACAAAACAATGTTAAAAGATCATATATGATATCATATTAGTGTATATTTTTCTTGTATAATTTAATAATAATTATTTCACCATTATAAAGAAGTTTAACCTACCCCCGACAAATGAAAAGTACAAGGTAAGGGTTAATTTCACAATCTCTTCATTATTCGAGGTTGTTTATATGTAATTATCTACTGGGACCTCTGTATCATCCACATCCATGTTTCGTAAAAATGTATTTAAAAACATTTTTATTATTTTATAGACTATGGTTTAAAGTAATTTATACCATTTTTTTACTTCTATAATATGTTTATAAATGAATCTTTCCGTCATTTTCCAATCAAGGTACTTTATGACCTTTTCGACAAAATTAAGGTAAGAATTTTTTTTAACTTATACAGCGGGTGTTGCTATTTTCTACCATTATAACATCGTCGAAGCTTACCTTAAAATATTATAAGAATATTTTCAAATATAAATGTTTTCTTCTATAATTACGTGACTTTTAAATGATTTCAAAATAGAAAGATATATTTCTCTAAAAAGGTTTTGATTTCATCTATGTCAACATCCTTTGATGGATTTTAAGTTTGTTTGAAGTTGATTTTTTATGATACAAAACTTCCATATTGTATTGAAGGTTTTGTGATATGTTTGATTGTGGATGTGTTATTTCATACCATTCATGGTTTATGGATAAAGTATTGTCATTTCATATACCATTTTTAATACGAATGTTTATGTTATGTTCAAACCTTTTCATATGAGGAATGAATTGTAATTAGTAAGTGATGGGTGGAGCCTGTTATAGCTCTTCGATGCATCGGTAGGTCTCATTAGACAAACTTGTTTCTTGGCACAAGGCCTTGACAAAATATTATTTGTAGTCTTGTCACAAGGCCTTGACTATGTGGTTATGAAAGTATGGCATTATGCATTCCATCATTATAAAAGTGGCTATTGATATTGCATGTGATTATTCGACTAGAAGAATATCCATGTGAATAAGTAAATGGAATTATTTGATTTTATCTTTTACATATTATGATGAAGTTCAAGTTTAAAAGGATTTTTTTTTAGTCTTATACATTGCCTTAAATATTTATGCTTATTTATTAAAGTTTCCGCTATATTATTATCCTTACTGAGCATCTGAGCTCAGCCCTTTCTATGTTTTATTTTTTCCAGGATGCGAAGAAGTATATTATGACTGACCTATAGGGATAGTCTATGGTATATCTATGTTTTCTATGGAAATAATGTGGTTGTATTTTTCCATTTTATGATGTAATGTAAACCTTATGAATGTATCCAATACATCCAAGTCAACTAAACTAATCGGTATTTCAATACTTGATCTTTTGTGATCATGCCAATGATACATAATAATGCAACGAATCTGGGATTCTTGGGTCAGGGTGTTACATGAACCAACTAATTTCTACATATTTTTGGATTTTTTAATTAATAAGGATAAATTATAAATTTTAAAAAAATTACTACCAACTAGAAATTAATGATATCGAGTGTACTATCACATAATTTCAAACACTTTTTGTATAATTAAATTAAACATTACCTAAAATATATGATTTTTTATTGTTTTTAAATAATCAATTTAATTCTAATATTATATGTGTAAAATCATTAAATAACATACCTTCTTCCAATTTGAAAAAAAAATTGATATTTAATTCGGTTCCAATATATAAAATAAATTAATAAACATAAAAATATAGTTACTTTAATAAAAAAAATTGATGTGTATTTATAAATTGATTCCATTTTAAATTAAATAATTTTATAAATATTTAATTAAATTTTTTCTATTTTCAATGAAGAAATTTATTATTATAACAAAAAATAAAAAAGATATTAAAAAACTTATTGTGCAGTCACAATATTCAAACACTAGCATTCCTTGTAATGTTTTCTACTTAAAGATTCATTCTAAAAATGGAATTTATAAAAATTCATAGACAATAATATTATATAGTTATATTATATTTCATTAATTAAGGAACTAAAAAATAAAATCATAAACTCATTGTTGGAGAGTGTGTTTTTGTGAGAGAGAGAAGGAAAAAATAGATAGAGAAAGAGGGATGGGGGAGGTTTTATATAAGTGAATGGATGTATATTTTGTATGGTCACAATGATGTTAACTTCTGACCACTTAAGGGAGCAGGATACCTCTATTTATAGACATATGGTGATGAGATGGTGGATATCTAATTTCATACCATTGATTAAAAATGGTTATGTGATGGGATACAATCTATTTTATACAAGAAACATTTTTAATCTGTATTATCCTTGATATATTATTAGGTAATACATGTTTTGATTATGTATTATTAAAAAATTTATTATTAAAAACGTAATGGGATACAATTGAAATAATGTAAAATGATTATAATCATATTAACTCCCCCATAAATATAAATGGAATTAAATTTTATAACTTTTAAATTTCACACATCCCTATGTAATATAAAACCTCCTGAAAAAAATTTACAAGTGATTTCATAAATAGATCAACATTGTTATTACTTTATCTTACATATTATACATAGTTTTATTTATTCTTAATTATATAATTGAGGTGAATTTCATATTTATGAATTTTTTTAATCATTTTAGATGAAAAATTCTATTATTTGACAGACTTAAGTATTATTACCATCATATTATTTGGTGGGATATATTTTGATATGTAATTCACTTTTTTTTAATTTGTTTAGACATAAACATTAATGCCATGCTTTTTTTTCACCTCATGTATTAAAATAACATAAAAATTATTCAAGTATATTAAAAAAATTATGTTTTTTAAATTACAAGAATTATAGCTTTTTTGAAAATTATTTCATATATATTATGACCTTTTTCATTATATGGATATGATAAACATTTTTCTTATGAAAAAACAATCATCGCATTCTTTGATTTATTATATTTTAACAGACCAAAATTAATAGTTCCACAAAGATTAAAAAAATGTGCATATTTTTATTTCATTGTTTATATATAGGTCATGGGAAAATTTTCTCTAACTTGTTAGTAGAATGATCTAAATTTGGGAGAATACAATTAACATGAAAAATAAAGTACCCTATTACTTTGATATATAATACATCAATGCTAGCAGTCTTTTTATTTTTACTTCATGGATAGAATAAATATTTTTAATAGTAAAGTGTTATAAAATCCATTTGAGTAATAGAAGTAATGAATTTATATATATATAATCATTTTAAACCCCATAAATATATTGTGATGAAATTAAAAAAAATACCACTTTATATATTGTCAATTTAAAAACTAATTAAATACAAAGTTTTTTCCACATCATAAATTAAAAATGTCCCTTTATGTTTTTTCCTTGATCTAGTAATCTCTCTTTTAGTTTTAATGATGTTGAATTAAACTAAATAAATATAAATGATTGTAAATTTTAATTTTTGTTTCTTGACACTCACGTATGAGAATAGAAAATCATTCACATATACATTATTTAATAAATATTCACTTAAATGATTATACCTCATGCAGTAATATTACATTAAACTACAAAAAGTTCATTATAAATTAATTGAAAATATAATTTTAGGATTTAAAAACTGTGATTATGAAATTTTTAATCCCTTGAGAATTACATTGATGATAATATAATCAATAAAACCATATAGACATGTTTTAATAAAATTTATAAGAAACATATAAACCATTTTATATATATAAATATTGTCTCAATATATAAATTTTATCATATTCATAATGAGTTAATATATTTCTTCATGGAATTTTTTTTTGTTTTTGGGGTATATATATTCTACACCATTAAGAGAGTTGTATCTCACAATATAATTTTTTTAATTTTATTCTACTTCTAATAGAAACTCATAACCAAAAAACTCTTAACTTTTTAAGAGATCATAATTGTAATGCTCTGACCCTAGTTACCCAGATTCGGTGCGTTATTACATAAAATTGGAATGATCAAAATAGATCATGTATCAAAATACCAATTAGTTTAGTAGCCTTGTAAGTACTAGATACACACATAAGTTTTACATTACATCATGAAACAAAAAAACAACATTGTGTCCCCTTTGAACACACTCATTTCCCTTATCCTATTCCTGCAGTTTAATCGTAATATACTTCTTCACATCCTAAGAAAAATTAAACATAAGAAAGGGGTGAGCTCAGATGCTCAGTAAGGATAACAATATAACAGAAACTATCATAAATAAGCATAAACATTTAAGGAAATGTATAAGACTAAAACAAAATCTTTTTAAACATAAAATTCAGAATAATATGGAAAATATAAATCAAATAATTCCATTTACTTGTTCACATTGATATTATACTAGTCACATAATCACATGTAATATCAATAGACAATTTCATAATGATGGAATGCATAATGTCAGACATCATAACCACATAGTCAATGCCTCGTGCCAAGACTACAAATAAATATTTTTTCAAGGCCTTATGCCAAGACACTAGTTTGTCTCATGAGACCTATCAATGCATCGAGGAGCTATAGTGGGCTCCACCCATCACTTACTAAGTTCAATGCATTCCTCATAAGAAAAGGTTGAAACATAACATAAACATTCGTATTAAAACTAGCATACGAAATGTTAATACATTAACCATAAACCATGAATGGTATAAAAATAACACATCTAAAGTCAAACATATCCCAAAACCTTTAATACAATATAGAATATTGTATCATAATAAATCAACTTTAAACAAGTGTAAAATCCATCAAAGGATGTTGACATAGATGAAATCAAAACTATTTGAGAGAAATATCTCTATCAATTTTGAAATCATTTAAAAGTCACATAATTATAAAATAAAACATTGATTTTGAAAATATTCATATAATCTTGTAATAGAATCTTCTAAGGTGTTATAACGGCGGAAAATAGGTTCACCCACCGTATATATTAAAAAACATTCTTAACTTAATTTGTCGAAATGGTCATAAAGTACCTTGTTTGGAAAACAACGGAAAGATTCATTTCAAAAAAAAATTTAAAAAGTAAAACAAGAATATAAATTAATTTAACCCATATTATATGAAATATTAAAAATGTTTTGAAATAAATTTTTAAGAAACACAGATGTGGATGATAAATAAGTCCGAGTAGATAATTATGTACAGACAACCTCGGATAAATAAAGAGATTGTAAAATTAACCCTTATCTTGTACTTTTCCTTAGTCGAGGGTACATTAACCTCTTGTATAATGGTTAAATATTTGTTATTAAATTATACAAGAACCACATACATAACTATTATATCATATATGACCCTCTACTTTTTATTTGTTAATAATATTTTAGTAGTGTTGTTGTTTCTGGTGTTAACTAATTTGTTTTCCTTTATAAGTTTTGTTATGTAAATTATGTTTTTTATGGATATGATGTATTTTATTCATATACAGAATGAAATTAAGTTCTTAAACATTATGTTTAATCATAAAATTAAAATTATTCTTGAATGCTTACGATGGGGAATGAAATCTCATCGCGACGTGAAGAGGGTAAGTCGTACGTACACACGAGCAATAATATCATTCTATTAGTGGTAAAATCATATGTAATTGGGTAGTATATTATATATAAATATTTATTAACATGTTATATTTATTATTTACATAAATTATACTCATTATTATACCCTTCCAAATAATTAAGTGTTGAATAACAAACTACACCACGATGGGGAGACGGTAAGCCGTACGTATGCATGTATGGTGACTTTGTCATTCATAGGATGGATAGAATAATGAATTTGGTTGTAAAATATTTATAATAACATATAATTATGTATATGGTACTGGATTTATTATTTTAGTATGGAAACAAAAATCAAGATGAAGTGGAAGAAGAAAAGAATTTGAAAGATGTAATGAAATAATTACCTCTTCTTCGGGTTCTTCCTTTTGATTTGAACAAAAGGGCTCTTTAGGTTGGATTTATGATCAAAGTAAGGCCTCTAGGTTGAAATGAGGGTAGTTGGGAGGATATTTGAGTAGGTTGTTTCTGAATCCTAAAGGATTTGTAGGTGTGGAAATAAGAGAAGGGAAATTACCCTTTTATAAGAAAGTTGAGGGTCACTTTAGGAAAATCTTGAAATATTATTTTATTAAAACTAATTTTCGGTTTCTAATGGATAAAAATAAATTTATTTAGTGCCCAAGGTGGTTATGGGTCAAAATAATCTCAAAAAATTGGTTTTATGCAATTTTATGTTACCATATTAACCTTATCTTTTATATTTAACTCTTGGTTAAATAGTGTAATATTTACCATGTCTTCTTGAATTATTATATTATATGGTTAATAAAATTACTATAAAATGAAAAGAAAACCCCAAGTGGTTCATTAATGACATATATAAATTTATTTAAGTCCTTTGATCAAATATTATATTTTTAGAAGTATTATATCATCTAATAAAATAGTGTTTGTTTTAAAAACTCATCTATATCAATTTTGACACTATTTAATATTTGGTATTTTTGAAAGTCATAACAACTTGATTACCTAGAAAACATTACATTTAATCAACCCTATAAATTAATATTCACATATAAAATTATTTTATGGCAGAAAAACTTTCAAATTATATTTATTTTAATATTTATAATATCATTTATTTGATTCTTTCGTCAATAAGGAAAATACTGCATCATTATTGTGTCATAAATAAATATATTTATTTTATGTCTAAAAATTATAAATAAGATATAATTATATATGAAATAATTTTATATTTATAATGAATATATATCATTGAATATATCAATTATATAACATCATATAATAATTTTTTTACTAAAAGATATATTTTTATGTTACATTTTCTTTATCTTTAAATTAATTTTTATCAAGTGTCATTTTCACTTACAAGTGGCTCCATGGGGTCCTAAAATTGACCCAAGGATTCCCATGGTCGGAAATGTATCATACAATAGGGTTAGTACTCATGTTAGGTTAATTTAATATTATTATAATATTATTTTTTACCCTTATTTACCGGATTTACCCTTTAACCATGGTAAATAAAATATTTACTGAAGTTACTATTCATAATGTCTAAAAATAAAAGATACCTATTTACAAATTTTGGACCTAATGATTCCAAATATGGAATCCATTTTTCCAAATTCAAAACACAGAAGTTTTAGATATTAATTTAAAATTAATTCCCGTTGTCAAAACCAAAAAGCAGGTTTTTAAGAATTAAAAACTATCAAAATATTGACATGTGTTTATATACAATTTAAATGTGAAATTACAACCAATGACCTAAATTACATTAAATGATAAAAATATAATCTAATTATTCTTTGAAATCACTCAAATTAATAATTTAACACTATAAATTATTTCGATTGAAAAAGTTGTTTTTAGTTGAAATTTATTATTTTTCACTATTTATCAAAATATAAAAGTTATCAGAAAAGTGACAAAAAATCACCCCATGGTAATTTTGATATTATGAATCCAAAAATGAAGTTATAATTGAAAAATAAAATTTATAAAATTTTAAAAAGAGGAAATTACTATTCATAACTACTTTTAAAATGACTAGTTTGATAGGTCATGGTGTGCTAGAACTCGAAGTTGTGTATAACAAAAGTATTTGTATTATTCAAAGAGAAACATATCGTGGAAGCTTGGGGTGTTACATTCTTCCTTAATTCAAATAATTTCATCATTTAAATTTCTATAATACTACTGTATAAAAATATCTGGGTGGTTATTCATTATAAGTTCCTCAGGTTCCCACGTTGCTTCTTCCGTTTTATGGTTTCTCCAAAGAAATTTTACTAAGAGAGTAATTTGGTTTCTCTAAAATTGTTCTCTGGTATCAAGAATATTGATAGGTTCTTTACAATAAGTCAGATCGGGTTCTAGTTCTAATTCTTCATAGGTGAGTACATGTGTTGGGTTTGACATGTATTTTCTCAATAGTGATACGTGGAACACGTCATGAACTTTGAAGAGACGTGGTGATATTTCCAAATAGTAAGCTACAACTCTAATTCGTTCTAGAATTTAGAAAGGTCTAATGTACTTGGGACTTAATTCACCCTTCTTACTAAATCGTATAACACCCTTACAATAGGATACCTTCAAGAAAACATGATCACCTACTTGAAATTCCAACTCCTTCCTTCAGCTATCAGCATAGTTGTTTTGCCTACTTTGAGATGCTTTTATGTGGTTTTGTATAATCTTCACCTTTTCTATTTTTTCCTCAACAAGTTATGAGCCGATAATTTTTCTTTAACCAACATCTTTCCAAAAAGTTGGTGTGTGAAATCTGTTTCCATATAATGCTTCATATGGTTCCATCTGAATACTTGAATGGAGGCTATTGTTATAAGAAAATTCTACCAGAGGTAAATACTGATCCCACATACCTTGAAATTCAAGTGAGAAAGATCTCAACATTTCTTCTAAGGTTTGAATAGTCTGTTCTGATTTTCCATCAGTTTGAGGGTGGTAGGTGGTGCTCAAATGAAGTTCAGTATCTAGGTATTTCTGAATACTTTTATAGAATCTTAATGTAAAACAGGGATCAGGATTAGAAACCATTGATAGGGGTACACCATGAAGTCTTAAAACATCATTAATATATAGTCTTGTTAAACATTCAAGTTTTAAATATTATCTTATAGCAATAAAATGTGATGACTTGGTAAGATGATCAATAATTACGCATATTGCATCATTCCTTCTAGGAGTATTTGTTAACCCCTTGAAAAATTCCATCATAATATCATCCTATTTCCACTTAGGTATGGGAAGACGTTTCATGACTCCTCCTGGATGTTTTCTTCCAACCTTCACCTGTTGATAAACCATACATCTTGACACATAATCAGCAATCTCCCTCTTCATGTTGTCCCACCAAAAATGTTCCTTTAAATATCTATACATCTTAGTGCTACTAGGGCATATAAATAAATTGGATCTATGAGCATCATCCAACAATTTATTTTTTAGATCAGTTATATCTGGAACATAAATTCTCTTCCCAAATTTCAAAATTCTATCTTCATATACGAAGTCGATCAATCTCCAATCATTCATAGCTTTAATTTTCTTTTGAAACTCTTCATCATCAGTTTGAGAACTTTTTATCCTTTTCTAGTAAATATAGTTTGGAAAACATTTGAAAAATTATTGATGTTTCACCTTCTATGACTATTACCATATCCATCTTTACTAGATCCATGAACATAGGATCCATTTGAAATCTTATCTTGTTCAGAATTCCATGATCCTTTCTACTCAAAGCATCAACCACCTTATTTTCCTTCCCTAGATGGTAGTGTATTATGAAATCATAATCCTTGAGTAGTTCGAGTCATTTCCTTTGCCTCGTGTTGAGTTATTTTTTTGAGAAAATATAATTCAAACTCCTGTGATCAGTATATATCTCACATTTTTTACCATATATATAGTGTCTCTATATTTTCAGAGTAAAGATTACAACTACTAACTCAATATCATGAGTGAGATAGTTTTTTTCATGAATATTTAGATGTCGTGACGCATAGGCAATCACTCTGTCATTCTGCATAAGGATACAACCTAGTCCTTTCATTAAAGCATCACTATAAATAACAAACCCATCATTCCCCAATGGTAAGGTCAAGATAGGATAATTGACTAATATTATCTTCAATTCTTCAAAACATTCTTGGTACTCTTTTTTCCAAACAAATTTAACCCCTTTAAATGTGAAATTGGTTAATGGGTTAGCCAATCAAGAAAAATTCTGGACTAAATGCCAATAATAACCTACTAAACTAGTAAAACTGCATACCTCAGTTATACTTGTTGGTGCTGGTCATTCTAAGATTTTCTTTGTCTTTGAAGGATCAATAGGGATTCCATCCTTAGAGACAATATAGCCAAGGAAATAAATCTCCTGAATCCAATATTTACACTTTCTAAACTTACCATATAATTCATTTCTTCTAAGAGTTTTTAGAATAGTGTGTAAGTGATTTTAATGATCTTCATAGATTTTTAAGCATACCAATATATCATCAATAAATACCACTAAAAATTCATCAAGATATTCCTTGAAAAATCTATTCATTAGATCCATGAAAATAGAGGTTTCATTAGTCATTCCAAAAGCCATTACTATAAAATCGTAATGCTCATACCTTGTTCGAAATGCTATCTTTGGAATGCCTTCCTTTTTCATGAAAAACTAATGATATCCAGATCGAAGTTCAATCTTTGAAAAATATTGAGCTCCAGGAAGTTGATTAGATAAATAATCAATTTGATGTAGGGGATTCTTTTTCTTTATTATTATAGCATTGATATCCCTATAGTCAATGCACAACCTCTAGATCCATCTTTATTCTTAACAAAAAGGATAGGGGCTTCCCATAGAGAAACACTAGGGGAAATAAATCCTTTATTACTCAATTAATCTAGTTGTTTCTTTAGTTACACTAATTCCATAGTGTCTATTATATAAGGGGTATTCGATATGGTCCTTGAACCAGGAATTAATTCAATGGAAAACTCAATTTCCCTATTTTGTAGGATGTCCAGGTAAATCCCCTGGAAACACATCAATATATTCTTTCAAAATAGGTGCATCCTCTATTTGAACATTCTTTTCCTCACCCATAGTTATTTCACTTTCTTCCTCCCCAATAATTGAATTTTTTAGAGCTACTGGGGGTGGATCTATATGAGAATCAGATGGTGATGTTTCTACTATAAAGATAAGGTATTCCTTATCAATATCAAAAATTGTAACCTCCTTCTTCTTACAATAAATTTTGGCATCATGGTCTGAAATCCAATCCATTTCGAGGATTATATCAAATTCAATAATGGGTATGATAATAAGATCAGCAGATAAAGCACGTTTATATGACATAATGGTAACTGATTCACAAAACTTTGTTGCAATGATACTTTCCTTATGATTTTTGATTGAAAACTCCATTTTTATGTCAAATTGAAAATATATAATTTTCTTGGAAAATTGGGAAGATATGAAAGAATTTGATTATCTAGAATCAAATAAAGCATTGGATAAATTTGAGTAAATGATTAAAGCAGCTGCCACCACATCATTCAAAACTTCAACCTCAGTAGTTGTGATCAGATAAGCTTGGCCCTGCTCCCTTGTCCTTTTCTAAAGTAAGTTTCATTGGCTCTTAAGATATTAATTTTAATAATTCTCCATTTCATTACAATTGTAGAATTCAACATTGACATTCTATTTCTTCCACTTACTGTCACAAGCTTGGTGGTCGTTTTATCCACACTTGTAACATCTCCCATCCCATTTAGGAAAGTACTGGGGTGTTTCTTCCCACATTTATTGCAGGGTGGATATTAAACTTTTCCATTATTACCCTTATTTACATTTCCAGAGTGTTCAGTAGATCTCTTCTTCTCTTGTTTTTATTTGAAGTCGTAAGACTTAGAGAATTCCTTTTATGTCTTGATAGCACATGAAACTATATCTTCATACGATGAGAAGGATTGTGATACTAATTCTTGATGGAGTAATGGTTTAAACCCATCAAATAATCAATAAATATTACTCATTGGGTTATATATATAATCTCTAACATGCCTTATTAACCTTGTAAAGTTCACCTCATACTTTGCAACATTCTTATCCTCCTTTTTATTTAGACTCAGAAATTGCCTTTCCATAAATGCTTGATGGTTATGAGGAAATTATTTTTCTAAGAAAAACTCTTTAAACTCCCTCCATTAAATATTTGATACTTCTTTATCTTATTTTTTTAATTAATGACCATCATTGATCTTCATCTCCTATGAGGCGATAAACTGCCATGACAACTTTTTCCCTTTCACTACTCCCCAAAGCATGAAATATTTTCTCTAAGGAACTTATCCATTACTCATCTACAAATGGATTGGTAGTCTCATTGAATTTTGGTGGTTTTTTCCTAATGAATCTATCTAAAAATGATCCTCCACGTTGTAGATCAGGGTGCTCCATATGGGTAAGGTTATTATTCATAACCTGAGTGAGTTATCCTAGTATGGTTATAAGTTGTTCAGCACCAGTTTCATAACTAGCTCCACTATAATCATCTTTAGTAGGATGTAAATCCCTACATGGATTATGTGCAGTGATACGATTTACATTCCTTGCAATAGGCGCCATTTCTAAAAAATTTCATACACTATGTTAGTTTAGGAATCACAATGCATAAATCCAAACTTATAAAACACTTAACATAAATTGAACAGATTATGCATATAATTCCTGATCATAAAAAAATTTCTATAAGGAAGTATTTACTCATAAATACTTCATAATGGTTTGCAAATAAAATGTGAATTATCCTAATAATATCCCCCAAGAGTATCGTAACCAAGAGTGCAGCAAGGCTTGTTGTCGTGTACCAGGATACCCCGGGTCAAGCCCGAAACTCTTTGTTAGAGTTTTCACTCCTAGTTATATCTATGCCAGAACCGCCTCTACCTACTCATATCTAGATAGAGATGTATTGCTTGGAAAATTCACAAAATCTTTATGTTACCAAAATTTGAGGATGTTTTTCTTTACTAATCCTCAATGTTTATCATAGGGTAATGTTCTCTAATTATATTTTTTATAAATCTAGTTTACAAGGTTTGTATTAAACATCCTCTGATACCAACTGTAACGCCCAGACCCAAGTTACCCAGATTTGGTGCATTATTACATAACATTAGAATGATCACAAGAGATCAAGTCTTGAAGGAAAAATTAGTTTAGTACCCTTGTAAGTACTAGATACATACATAAGTTTTACATTACATCATGAAACAAAAAACAACAACATTGTGTCCCCTTTTAACACACTCATTTCCCTTAGACTATTCCTGCAGGTTAATCATAATATACTTCTTTACATCTTGGGAAAAATAAAACTTAATAAAGGTGTGAGCTCAGATGATTAGTAAGGATAACAATATAACATAAACTATCATAAATAAGCATAAACATTTAAGGTAATGTATAATACTAAAAAAATCCTTTTAAACTTATACATAGGCATAATATAGAAAAGATAAATCAAATAATGTCATTTACTTGTTCACATTGATATTATACCAGTCAAATAATCACATGTAATATCAATATCCAATTTCATAATGATGTAATGAATAATGTAGTACATTATAACCACATAGTCAAGGCCTCATTCCAAGACTAAAAATAAATATTTTTCCAAGGCCTTGTGACAAAACACTATTTTGTCTCCTGATACCTAGCGATGCATCATGGATCTATAGCGGGCTCCAGCCGTCACTTACTAAATCCAATGCATTCCTCATATGAAAAGGTTGAAACATAACATAAACATTTGTATTAAAACAAGAATACAAAATGTTAATACATTAACCATAAACCATGAATGGTATAAAAATAACACATCCATAGTCAAATATATCACAAAACCTTAAATAAAATATAGAAGATTGTATAATAATAAATCAACTTCAAACAAGTGTAAAATCCATCAAAGGATGTTGACCTAGATTAAATCAAAACTATTTGAGAGAAATGTCTCCATCTATTTTGAAATCATTTAAAAGTCATGTAATTATAAAAGAAAACATTTATTTTGAAAATATTATTATAATTTTTTAATGGAAGCTTCTAAGGTGTTATAATGGTGGAAAATAGCCTCACCCACCATATAATTTAAAAAACATTCTTACCTTAATTTGTCGAAAAGTTCATAAAGTACCTTGTTTGGAAAATGACGGAAAGGTTCCTTTCAAAACATTTTATAAAAATTCAAACAAGGGTATAAATTAATTTAACCCGTATTTTAAGAAATATTAAAAATGTTTTGAAATACATTTTTAATAAAAACGAATGTGGATGATAAAGAAGTCTCAGTAGATACTTACGTATAAACAACCTCAGATAAATAAATAGATTGTAAAATTAACACTTACCTTGTACTTTTACTTAGTCAAGGGTGAGTTAACCTCATGTATAATGGTTTAATAAATTTTATTAAATTATACAAGAACCAAATACATAAATATGATATCATATATGACCCTCTACTATTGCTTTGTTAATAATATTTTAGTAGTATCATTGTTTCAGGTGTTAACTAATTCGTTTTCTTTTGTATGTTTTGTTATGTAAGTTATGTTTGTTATGGATAGGATGTATTTTATTGATATAAATAATTAAATGAAGTTCTTAAACAATATTTTTAATAATCAAATGAAAATTATTCTTGAATTGTTACGATGGGGAATGAAATCTCATCGCATCGTGGAGATGGTAAGCCGTACGTACGCACGAGCGACAATATCATTCTATTAGTGGTGAAATTGAATGTAATTGGATTCTATATTATATATAAATAATTATTATCATGTTATATTTATTATTTAAATCAATTATACTCATTATTATACCCTTTCAAATAATGACATGTTGGATAATGAACTACACCACAACGTGGAGATGGTAAGCCGCACGTACACACGTATAGTGACTTTTTCATTCATAGGATGGATAGAATAACGAATATGGTTGTAAAATATTTATAAGAACATTTAATTATATATAAGGTACTGGATTTATTATTTTATCCTGGAAACAACAAAGCAAGAGAATGTTAAAGAATAAAATAACTTGAAAGAGGTGATGAAATAACTACCTCTTCTTTGGGTTCTTCCTTTTGATTTGAAAAAAACGGCTCTTTACATTGTATTTATAATAAAATTAAGGCCTCTAGATTTTATTAAGGGTAGTTGGGAGTATATTTGAGATGGTTTTGGCTGATACAAAAGGATTTGGAGGTTTTTAATTAAGATAAGGGGGAGGTACCCTTTTATAAGAGAGGTGAGGGTCACTTTAAAAAAAGCTTGAAATATTATTTTATTATAAGATCATTTTCTTTTTATAATGGCTTAAAATGAATTTATTTCATGACTAAGGTGGGTATGGGTATAAATACTCTCAACATATAGGTTTTAGACAAGTTTAGGTTAGCATATTAACCCTATCTTTTATATTTAACTCTTGGTTAAATAGTTTAACATTTACCATGTCTCCTTGTATTTTTATATTATATGGTTAATAAACATACTATAAAATTCCAAAAGAACCACAAGTAGTTAAGTAATGACATAAATAACCTTATATAAGTCCTTTGTCTGAATCATATATTTTTAGTAGTATTATATCATCTAATAAAATATTTTTTTTAAAACTCATTTATGTCAATTTTGAAACTATTTAATATTTGGTTTTTGTGAAAGTCATAAAAACATGATTACTTAGAAAAACATACATTTAATCAACCCTATAATTTCATATTCACCTGTAAAATTAGTGTATAGAATCAAAACGTTCAAATAATATTTATTTAAAGATTTATAATATCTTTTATTTGATTCTTTCGTTAATAAAGAAAATATAGAATCATTATTGTGTCATAAATAAATACATATATTTTATGTTTAAAATTTATAAATAAAATATAATTATGTAGGAAATAGTTTTATATTAATAATTAATATTTATATTATAAAATATCAATTATATATCCTCATATAAAAATTATTTTACTAAAAGATATATGTTTATGTTACATTTTCCTTATCATTAAATAAATTTTTATAAAGTGTCATTTTCACTTACATGTGGCTCTATGAGGTCCCAAAATCGACCCAAGGATGACCATGATCGAAAAGGTATTAGAAAATAGGGTTATGATAGGTGTTATGGTAATTAAATATTATTATAATATTATTTTTTACCCTTATTTACCATATTTACCCTTTAACCATGGTAAATAAAATTATTATTGAAGTTTCTATTCATAATGTCTAAAACTAAAAGTTAACTATTTACACATTTTAGACCTCATGATTCTAAATATGGAATCCATTTTTCCAAATTCAAAACACAGAAGTTTCAGAAATTAATTTAAAATTAATTCTCATTGTCAAAACCAAAAAGTGGGTTTTTAAGAAGTAAAAACTATTAAAAGATTGACATATGTTTATGTACAATTAAAATTTGAAATTACATCCAATTACCTAAATTACATTAAATGGTAAAAATATAATCTAATTATACTTTAAAACCACTCAAATACATAATTTAACATTATAAATTATTTCGATTAAAAAAGTTGTTTTTAATTAAAATTTAGTATTTTTCACTATTTTTCAAAATATGAAAGTTATTAGAATAGTGCCCAAAATTCATACTAAGGTAATTTTGATATTTTGAATCCAAAAATGAAGTCCAAATTAAAAAATAAAATTTATAAAATTTCAAAAGTGGTTATTACTATTCATAACTGCTTTTAAAATGACTAGTTTGATAGGTCGTGGTGTGCTAGAACTCGAAGTTGCGTACAACGTAAGCTATTGTATTATTAAAAGAGAAATGTATCGTGGAATATTGGGGTGTTACAATAATAACAAAAAATAATTTTTTTTATGTTACTATAATTTAGTAAATATAAAATATTTTAATTTATGATAATCATGTATATTTTGGAATACCATAATAGGCCTTGGTTTTGGATCAATATTTTTAGGAATAATATCACATGAAACTAAATGTGAATATATTTTATCTATATTTTTCATTTTATTTTTTTCATAATTATCTTATAAAAAAATACAAGTGATACAATTAATATTTAAATCATGGGAAATTATGATATGATTTTATGTGAATTTATTTTTCTCTTTTTTTGTTTCTCTAAAAACAATTTAATTTTAATTTTCTCATAGAACATGTTCCTTCACATTGGAACCTTTACTTATATTTAATCCATTTTTCAATATTTTTATTATAATTAAAACTAAAATACCAATTATGATTTGTATGATTTTTTTGATTTATTATTAATGTAATTATTCATTTTATTTTTCTTTTAGATATTAGTTCTTGTTGATGAATTAATAATTGATATGTGTAATTTAATTACACTCTGTATGTTGATAAATGCATCCAATAATTAATTTTATAAAAATTATATGTATGAAATTTTTACACCTCTAACTAATATTGTCTTATGATGGTATCAAAAAATAATAATGACTAATATTTAATTTAATTATATTCCATTTTTTATTTTCTTCTCATAAATCTGGGGAAATTTCTATATTGAAAATTTAATAAACAAATTGTGTTATAAAGTCATCAAAAGTTTGTGGATTGATATTTATGATGATGGATAGATTTTTATACCCAATATATTTCCTCATCATCCTTCACACCCCTAAAATTTTATGTTAAATGGGGGCCATTAATACTTATATTTCAAGACAAATAAAATATAGGAAATATTAATGTTTTGGAAAAATGATAGTTGAAATGTGGAGTACTTATGATATGTACTTTATAATAAACAGAATTATTATAAAATCATAAAAAATTATTTGAACTTATATAGATCTTGGAATTTTTTTCTAATTATTAATTATATAAAAATGAGTTAGTATTATTTAGTAATGATTCATCCAAAATATTTGTAATATGTACATTAGTGGCCATATATTTTAAAATGACACCAATCCGCCACGCCCTGACCAAACACTACCCTATTATTTTATTTATTTTTGAGTTATATTTAATTTTCTTCTCTTTTAAATTAGTTTTTATCTAAAATTGAGTGTTTTCGGGTATCCAGGTCATTTCTCGAAGTTAAGTTGCATGGTTTTACATTCCATGCAACAAAAATACAACAAAATTTACAATTTCAACTCAGTGGAACCACACAGTTAGATCGTGATTTTCCACACTGGTTGACCTATTTGTGTTAAGTGATCCAAGGCCCTAGAGGGGGCACATTATTGGCAGATAGTTTGGCTAACCATGTGACCAAATCATACATAGTTCCAAGGGGTTAAATTTTTGGAATTTTCATTTTTACCCTTAATTAATCTCACCCATAAAAGGGGATTCCCCCTCACACACTCACCCTCACCCTCACTCTCTCATTTGATTCCTAAGAGGGGATCCCAGTCACCTTTATCCTCCCCTCTCCCTCCATTGAGCCCATTGGCTTCCCAAATTTTGGTGTGATCCTTTCAGTTTAGTGTTTCCTCTTCTCCTCCTTTGTTTTCTTTTTTGATTTAGGTTTATTTTCATCAATTTATATTAACATGAACTAGTGTTAAGACTAACTTTATTTTGGTGTTTTTTGTCAAATTATTGTTTATAATGGTTCGTAATGGTGTATTTGAGGTTCGTTCTTACAACGTTCATTGAAGGCGATGGATTTCCCTCCATTTGAGGTAGGTTTCCCTATTTTCAAGACTTTAATGTGAAAATTATAATTCATTTGTTGTCTAAATGGGTGTTTTTAAATATATTATAAAGTGTATATATTGTATAAAATTATTGTGATGTTCGGAATTGTCTCCCCCCTTATTTTCAACAATCTCCCTAAGTTTACATCATGAATTTCTCTTAATAAAACATGTTTTCAAGATTTTATGAATATTGAGAACCTTGTGTGACTATTTTGACTTCCAATTGGTTTTAAATGTATGATTTTTAAAAAAATGAGAATTTTTTGTCCTTACAAATGGATTTACATAAATTCTTAGAGGAATGTTTGGTTTTCATAGAGCTTTAGAATGGTTTCTAATTATCTTCCTTATTTTTAAATATGGATCATACACATATTCTTATATATGTTTATATATAGGTGTTCAATTTTTACATATTAACTCATTGTTGAGTGAATTGTACATTAGGTCAAGGGTTATCAATGTATATATTGAGGTGCATATGTGTCTTAGTGCAAAGGGTGGTTTTGGAAAATAAAGGCTACGATTTAAAATAATTTTTCTAAATGATCAATATTTATTTTCAAATTACAAGAATCATTTAGCACTTTTGAAATATATTTCTATGTTTTTCTTAATTTGGAAATATTTTTTTTAAATGAATGACGTTCCCTTGGAAGTGAATTCAATTATATAAATTCCATGATCTGTTTGGTACTATTGAATGTATTCATAATGTGAATTCCTCCATGGGTGTCCTCTAGTTTGGATAGGGTCTCTGTATAAATGGTGTTGAGAGGTGTTCTAGGATGATGTGATCAGTATTGACTATGAAATCTATTGAATGCTACACCACCTCTCACTTTTTCTGAATCCATGGGATCCTAGATGTCATAGTGAGTGTTGAGAGATGGTTTCTATTTAGTACTGATGAGAAGTAATAGATCTACATAGTAGTAAATGTCTATGGTGGACTATGCCGCTGGTGAGGATACTTGAGAGTTGTTGGGTTATTTATAGAGTATGTATCATATGAATAGGCCAGAAGATGGTTCCTAATAGAGTACATCTAGGGTCTCCCCAATTGATGTCTAGTAATTTACCATGATAAATATAATATTTTTATTCTATTTTATCTCCCTATGTGATGTTTTTATAAAATCATTTCAACTAATGTTATCCCACTTTAACTCTTACTTTTTCTCTAGTTTTATTCATATTCTACATTCATCTGTTATGTGAAAACTAGTGAAAAAATAATTACTATTTTCCTTCCTACTAAAATTCACTTTTCATTGCTTTTTTATTCTTATAATGTTTATTTTGAAAAGTGTACCATTATTTGAAAATGGTTTTAAAAATAAAAAGGAAAATGATTTTTCTGAAATTCCATCTTAAAATTTGTCTTGGAAGGAATGAAAAACCTTATATATATTAGAACTATAATTAAATGGTTTTATCTTTAAAGGTAAGGCATAAGGATTAGTTTTAATCTTTTAATAACTTCTAATCTTGTCAATTATCATGCATGTAGTATAATTTTAATTTTTGGTTAAGTTCATCTTTGGGTCGCCCAAGGAGAGAATGTGTTTTATGGTTGTTGGTGACCTATGGGGTAGCACAGCGGTGTGTTTAGTTACTTGTATTTATTTCTTATTTCTATAGTTTACGTTATTTATTATATTTTATTTATTTTACTATTTTTCATGGGATAAATAATTCCCAATTGATTTATTCTTGATTCTTGACACTAGTTTCCAATTGGGGAGGATCAAGAATTCCTCTCAAGCCTTATCATGGCCTAACCCAAGTGATCATTTTGGGGTCAACTTGGTTTGGTTAGTTAAAAATGTGTATCAAAGGAGGTTAGACCTTGTTATTTATGGATTTTTGGTAGTTTTAAGATTTCATATTTGGAATTCAAGTGTTCAGCCTCTGTTAAGTTCTTGATCGCCACCTATTCAAAAGGATGCTTGAGTTTCCTAGGTAGTCTAGGATGTTTCTGTGTCAAATCTAAGCTTGGTTCTTATATTTTTTCGATGTTTTTTGTCACTTTTTGTGTTTTTATGATAATAATTAAGATTTTATTTGTTATTTTTAGAATCTAAAGTGTTTGGAGTGGATTTTTAAAGGATTCACAGGGGTAAAAACTTCTATTCACAATCTATAATATTATTCATAGTCTTCGCAACTACCTCTTTTAAACTCTAGTGAGCTTCACACAGTTGGAACACTATCTACCAAATCATATGGAAAAACCATGTGCAACAACCATTACTTTAAAGTATTTGTAATTATGATTCTGTGAGGGTTAGGGTTTCTTATTTTTAATATTTTTATCAGTTTGAGATGTTTTTTGGATGTGTTTCACTTTATTTTTAAATTATTATTGATTTATTGAAGTTTGTTTTAATAAAAAAACATCTGGTTGTTTGAAAAAGAAATGAAAATTGGTTTATATTTTCTAAAATGTGGAATTAAAAGTTAATTGAATAAATTTAATTTCTTTATTTTGAAGATAAATTTTTTTATATTTTTTTGGGTTTCCAAAGGAATGATTTAAAATGTCACCCCCTTACTTTTATAGTTACGGATATAACTTTTTCCCAATGTAAATACATATTTTTAAATCCTAATTTACTACCATTGGTGAACATATAAGAAAATTTTAAATTGAGAATTGGTTATAAAGAAATGGTTACAGTTTCAAAATTTAAATGTTTTGTTTTTGAAATAAACTGATATAATTTCTAGGTCGGTACCAATTAATATTTTAAATTAAAAAACTTGTGTGATTTTGAGATGAAATTAATTGAATAAAAATGTTTTCGAATTGAATTTTTTAATTTAAATTGGTTTCAAATTTTAGAGTGGAATTTAAAAATTTTAAAATGTATAATTTGAAGTTTTAAATGGTTTCCATGGGAGAGATTTAGAAAATTGAGTTTAGTTAATTAGTTGATTATAATTTTATGATTAATATATTGAGTCGATATTAAATTATTTTTTATTATAATTAAATTGATATTTATTTTTACTGACCCTTGTGTTTATTATATTGATTTGTGTATACCTCTCAGAATAGTTCTAAGGGTTCATGAGGATTTGAAAGTGTCTTGGTTTGTTGACGAAACTACCTAGACTCTAGACAAATGTGTTGGGTTGGTTCCTATATGATATTTTTCAATCCCCTATGGTGATCTATGTTTTAGAGAGGTAGTGAATTAGCTTTAGGTATTTGAGGGAGTCTTCTAATCCTTAGGAACACCTAACATTGTGTGGGTAAAATCTATTCTATGGTTATTTAAAGGGTTGAGTTTGGATCGATGGAAGGTCAGCATCCCACCTATGTTACAAGTTTTAATTTATAGGGTGTTCATTAAGACCATGTTCCTTAGATGGTTCTTCCTTAAATGTCTAAGGAAAAGAAGGTTTTAGAGTTTATGAGCCTCTAATAAGGTCAATAAATAGTAAAGGAGTGCAATGACCATTTTAATGAGTTGGTTCCCTTTTCTCATAGTTTTTTTGAGTGATCATTTAAAGGCTCGTCGATGAAGGGTTTTTTCCTAAATCTCATTGATCGGGTCCTTTCGGTTATTCTTGTTCTTTTTTTTAGTTATTCAATGAGTCATATCTAGCTAATTTGGAGTTTGTAGGAAAACATTTTATGGGTATTTGATCTATTCCTTTAAATATTAGTTAGGGATCCCTTACTATTGAGAATTGTGGACTAGAAAATCAAATATTTTGTGAACCTTCCTCAGTTTATTCATCTTTAAAATGGAAACCACCCCTTGTGTGCTTCTAATGTGGTCGTTTTTGGCACTCTAATCCCTATTTCTTAGATATTTTAAAGACCAATCATCGATGTGGTTATATGGTTCATCTCTATATGTTTAGTAATATGAAGCATATTTTGAGTAATAGATAACTTCCAATTTTGGGATCTCAACAGTTTATCGTTCAGTTTTGAGGTACTCCTCTCTTTATTTTTATTTGTTACGCTGGTATATCTTTTGTTTTGTGATCATGTAGATAATGAAAGGTTGTTCTGAGGAATTTATAAATTTAATTTCATTTTGTTTCATTACTAAATTCCCCAAGTTTATAACTTCTAGTAGTGGACTGTCAGGTTCTGAATCAATTTTGTTGAACCACCAAGATAGATGGATTTTAAATGTTAGGGAGACCACCGTAGAAGGATCTCATTGAGAATTTCCTTATTTATATTTCTTAGCATAGTAATTCCTTATTCCTATGCACCTAACTATGATCATGGTAGTTTGGTTATCCTAAATAATGAATCATGTGGAAGATTCTCATGGAGATCTCGAACAGGCCACAATGAGTTTATTTGGTGATTTCTATGTTAGGGGTTGGGGTGATCATTGTTTTGAGTGTGTGTTTAGAGGTTTGGGTTTCTCTACCCCTTCAGATTATTTTGTTTGATGATTTGAGTTCTTGGTTATCATTGTATATATCCTTTTATGTTTAATTTTATTCTCATGGATTATATCTTTTCTTCCTTATGGATTCAATAGTTTTGGGTTCTTGGAAGAAAGGTGAGTGTTAGTTCTTTGATCCTTGGTATTTGGGGTCTTATTTTGAGTAGTGGTTTAACCTTATTTAGTCATGATCAACTAAATTTCTTTTGAAATTGTTGTGGATGAAAGTGTCATGGTAGGGAAAATTTTCACACCCCAACCCTATAATACTATATTATTTTATTTATTTTGAGTTCTGTTTATGTTTATTTTCCTTTCATGTACCATTTCTCTGAAATTTTGAGTTTTTGAGCAAGCAAAGCATGTCACATGGTTATGGTGTACTGTATTTCAAACTTTGGGACAACCATGTAACAACATCTTCAAATTTAATGGAGGAAAATTTCATGGTTAGTGAATAGTTTTTAAAACCATTTATCCCACCCATGTGTGGTTCTCTTGGAGCTTAGAGAGGGCACACAATTAGTATATGGTTTATCCAACCTTACTACCAACCCATTAGTAGTGTCCATGGGGTTAAATTTTTAGAATTTCTAGTTTAACTTAATTAATATGAATCCTAAAATGGGATACTATCTCATATGATCACCTTTACCCATACTCTATTGTTTTATTCTTATGAGAGGTTCCTAGCCACACACCTCATCCTCCTCCCCCTCCCTCTTTTGACCTGACATTGTTCTTGAATCTTGGTGTGATCATATCATGTTGGTGTTTCAAATTATCTTAATTATTCTTTCCTACCTATACTTTATTTTTATTTTCCTTTCATTGGGTGAACCTTAACCTGATTTGGGTGTTTTTTGATCAATTCTTATTTCTTAGGATTTGTAAGGGTTGATTTGAGGCCTATTCTCATGAAATTTGTTGTAGGCTATAGATTCCACACTATTTGAGGTAGGTTACCCTATGTTCGAGCATTTAAATTAAAATCTATTTTTTATTATCTATTTAAATAGGTGTTTTTCATTATATCATGAAGCATGTATATTGTAGAAAATTTTTGCGATTTTTGAATTAGGTTCTCCCATGTGTTTTATATTCTCCCTAAGTTTTCATTGTGTATTCTCCTTAATAAAACTTATTTTTAAGATTTTTTAAAAAAATGATAACCTTGGGTGACTATTTTTTACTTCCAATTGGTTTTAAATATATTATATTGAAAATAATAAGAATTTTTTGGCCTTTCAATAGTTTTTTCATAAAGGATTAATGGACTTTTGGTTTCCAAATAGCTTTTGAATGGGTTCCAATTCTATTCCTTATTTTTAAATATGGATTATACACATATCCATATCCATATATATATATATCATATTTTAATTTATTCATACAAATTTTAGTTAATATGTACTTTAATTCAAGGGTATCTACATATATATTATAGTACATGTGTGTCTAAGTTTAAATGGTGGTTTTAGAACATTAAGGATATGGTTTAAATGTTATTCTCCAAAATAGAAATATTTATTTTCAAACATGAAGTCATAGTTAGAACTTTGGAAATATTATTTGATGTTTTCCTTAGTTTTGAGATTTATTTTTGAAAATAAATATGTTCCCTTGTAATTGATTTTCATTCTCCAATTTCTGATGACTAGTTGGTACCTTTTGAAATGTTTCTTAAAGGGAACACCTCCATGGGTGTCATCTAGTTTTTGTAGGGTTTATGCATGGATGGTGTGTAATGGTGGGATTATAATATGTGATTGTGATTTATTGTGGCATATTATGAATTTATCCTCATTTGTAATGAACCAACTCGGGTCGCCATCTAAACTGGTACCAAAACTGACTTGTCACATACCCAAGGAGCATCCCTCATCCCCCTACTGGACAACCATTATCAAGGGTATTTTACCTTACCATTGGGGAAAACTTATCCCTCAATAAGACACAAAAACACAACATCCAAACAAGGCATAACAAAAATAATCAGGCACATGCCAAATGGAATCTCAAACTAATAACCAACTAGTACAGAGATACAAAACTAAAAAAGATGATAAAGGAGACAAAATAGAACAGAAAATATGCCAAAAAAATTCAATACATATAGTTTCACAAACTAAAAGTCTTTTCACCATCTCCTTGTAACAATCATGTCAACACCATGATCTCGACAACCATCAACTTCCAAAGAAGATGACACTAGATCCAAATTAAAATACAAGACCTAAATAGACCTATACAAGATATGAACACTACATACCCAATGTGAGTATGTAGAGTGTGATATTAATCAAGTAAGATACCACCATGAGTTCATTTCACTGCATTTATTTAAGAAACTAATTATTCTATTTTTAAATAAATTCATTGAAAAATATATTTTCATTCTAACTTTAAAAGCATGGGAGAAAAAAAGTTTTAAAAAATGAACTTTCTCAAAGATACCCTTAGTAAAAGTGATTCATGAAATTGGTTCCATTTAAAAACAAAAACAATTTTAAGTTGAAACAAAACGTTATCTAAAACACTAAAATTTTGAAAATAAACTCACAGATGGTTTAAAATATTTCAAAATACTCTTTTTAAAACATGAATTCAATTTGAAAACCATTTCCCCTTTTTTCCTTTAAAATATTACTATCCAACTCAAAGCACGTAAAGAAATAAGGACAATAATTATATCAATATGACCAAAAATTATTATAATTAAATCCATTAAATAGATGGTATAAATCTAGTTAATAAAATGACTAATCCATAAAGGATCACACATGAAATAAGTCCATCAAAGAAATAAATTATACAAAATAAAACATATAAATGAATGTTTAATAACATAGATATGTATCTTTATGAAACACCATGGTGAAAAATGAGACCGCACAAGATGAAAAAATTTGGTCCTAACTGCCAATAGGGTAATGGTCACACATCTATCAACCAAATCTATCAAATTAGTATCCTCAGTGATGAAAAAAATTACATATAATGAAGGGGGTTTATTCAATGAAAACCCCCAATTATCCAAGTAATGTTCCCATACTTCCCACTTAGATATCACACTCTCCACATAGAATAATAATGGAGTTGGGACATGTATAATTATATTATCACATATCAATAACAATCCTATTGGGAAAACAACAAAATTACATCCTTCCCACATCCCACACTACCCTCAAAGTGATCTCCAACACACAAAAACAACCTGAGTCGCATAACCAAGCATCCATCACTTAGATAATTACAAAGTCAACAAAATCATGAGGAACAACAAGGGTATAATAAAAAATATTCTCATAATAAGGTGTCAACCATACCTTCACTTTTATACATATGAAAAATAAATTTTGGGAATCCCTTTATAAAAATAACATTTAATTTTAACAAAATTCCAAAAGAAAACATAATCATGAACAAGTAAAGACACACAATTCATGGAAAAATCTGTGTCAAATTTTAACACCAAAAAAAATTAAAACATGAAATCCATATTTAAAAAAATTAAACCACCTTTGGAATCCACATTTTACTAAAAAATAAAAAAAACATGTGTGTTTAATTAAGAAAACCAAGCTTGTTATTTTTTCAAACATAGAGAGTGCATTAAATACCATTTCTTATCTAGATATCATTTCAAGAATGAAATTTAACACATTTTCAACATGAAAATAAATCAAATTCTATGAAATATTCATCAGAATAACCCTATATTTTCCATTCCATGATTATCTAGTCCAAACATAAATTTATAAAACCCAATACAAAATTAAACTCTTTAATAAAGGAAAATAAAATATAATTACCTACCTCATGTGATAGAACCACGTCTCCTTTAATAAAATCCAACCGGAATGGGATTCTATTGTGGATCACAACCATTGAAAACGAAATCCCCCAAATCCTAGTAACCATATCCAAAAAAATAATCCAATAATGGACATTATGATTAGAGGTGTTGAAGAAAAATATGGATAGAAATATACAAAGAGTAAAGGGACTAATACCACTTGATCCAAATGAGGATCCCCTAAGAAACCACCAAGAATCCATCAAGTAGGAGATTTTATAGAAGGGGAATCCCTATGGGAGGTGTTTGGGTCATAGGATTCAAATGGGGGTGGCTTAGGGGAGAAGCCTCAAATAAAAATAAGATGAAAAGCTAAAAATACTCCAACCTGGACAAGTTACGCGGTTACTACATAGGGTTTTATAAACCAAATGGAAACCATCTGGATCACCTTTTCTAAGAGGTGAAGGGTTCAAACACCTAGTCTTCATGGTTATGTAACCATGTACTCTACCATTCTCTCCTAATAGATCTAGTAGACAGGGCACACAATTTCCCCTAGGGAGCCCACATTGTTTAAAAACCACACACCTTAACTATTAACCCTTGAACCCCCCCCCCCCCAAATTCAAAATTTTGACCTAAAACACCCCTAAAATAAAAAAAAATCAACCACAAGATTAATAATAAGAAAGTGAAAACTTGAGGTGTTACAGCACCACCTAATTTTTCTAAATACATGTTATCTTAGGTGTTGTAGTGAGTGTTAAGAGATGGTTTCTATTTATTCCACATTAGATAGACTATATCCCCATGGCAGGGAATGGACATAGTGTATTATTCCCCTAGTGAAGATAGTTGAGAGGATATGAGTTTTTTAAGACTATGGATAGCATTGATAGGCCAGTAGATGGTTTCGATTGACGTACGTCAAGGGTTTATTCACTTGATGTCTAGGAATTTCCCATGGTAACTATTTTATTTCCATTCTATTTCCTCTAAAACGAGGTTGTTTTTATAAAATCATTTCAGTTGTTATGATCCAACTTGAACTATTAAATCATCACATATCTTATACATATTCTTCTTTCCTCAATTTTTTGTCACCTAGTGAAATTATTTATTTTATATGACATTATATTGAAATGAGTATTTCATATCTAGTTTCTTTTTATAAATAGTTTTTTATAAAGTGTATCATTATTTGGGAGTTGTTTTCAAAATATGAAACAAAAATATTTTTTTTGACATATGAAATTTTTATTTGTTTTGGAACGAAATAAAAACCTTTTTTATATATTTATATTATCAAACAAGAATGAAATTATTTTATAATTAAAGTTAAGTTATATGGTGTGGTTTTACTCTAGGAATACCCAATGAGAATCTATATCTCATTCAAAAAGTATCATTATATTTTTAGGTCGAGTTTAGCATTGGTTTTCTTAAGGTGAGAATGTGTTCTATGGTTAGTGGTGACCCATGGGGTCATATAGAGGTATGTTTAGTTATTTTTATTTATTTTAACTTACTAGTGTTTGATTTATTTATTATGGTTTATTTATTATCCTATTATTCATAGGATAAATCATTCCAAATTATATTATTCATGATTCCAAACACTGGTTTTTAGATCGGGAGGATCATTAATGCCTCTTGGGCCATGTCATTCCCCAGCTTAGGATCCCAGTTCAAGGTTGACCTAGGATGGTTTGTGAAAAAATCACTATATAGTAATAACTAAATTATAATGATATAAACTCTTAATTATCATGCTTTAATTTCAAAAAATAAGAACAAAATAATTTTTTACTTTTTTATGATTATTATGCTAGAAAATATTTCAATCTGCATATTACAATTTAATAATATGTAAACACGATACCATCTAAAAATCATACATATTAACACCGTAATATTTTCTATAAATGTTATATATAGTGGATGAATGGTTTTATAAATTCAAAATTTAATTTATTCAATAGAAAATTATATATTTAATCTAAATATTAACTAGTGATTATACCCTGGCCAATTATTAAAGAGAACAAACATTATAATGAATATTTTTAATTAAAAGGATCTTATGGTCCTTCACTAAATTCCTATGTAAAATTTTCATTATTCCTCACATTAATATTAAACCATGATGACATGGTTCGTCAAACCACAAAGTCATATATTTTGGATAATATTTCACTAATATGTGGGATTCAATCGCACCTATACATGTATTATTCAATCCATTTGATAACTATCCTAGTTTTTATAATATTTAAATCCTACTAAATTTATTGATGGTATGATATATATATATATATATATATTTATTTATTTATATTTATATATATTTTTAATTTCCAAAATTTATACCCAAATTTTCAAACCCATGATAATGTGTATTATTGAAACTTAATGGGATATTTTTAGACATAAGGATAAAAAATAATTTTTTATAAAAAACATTATCGCATTGGATAAAAAAATAATTAATTTAGTAATTTTTCTCAGACTAAAAAGATATTATATTGTGTTTATAATTATATTTTTTTTATTTTTTAAATGTTTTTATTTTTAATAATCATTTATGTTGTGCCACTATCTGATATACATATATATATGTTGTCAATTTTGATTATTATATTTTTTATCCAACTTTGATATTCAAAAGGAAGTCATTGAGAATAATATTTTGATATTTATTATTTCAAGATAATAGAATTATTATATAAAAAATAATAAACATATAGAAAACAAAGTTAAAATGTTTTTAGGGTTCTTATCATTTTTATCCAAATAATGTCATTAGAAAAATAAATTTATTCATTGTAATTAAAATAAACCTAGATATAATGGATCTCATTTAATTTTTCTTCTTTCACATTCCCAATGAGAGATTATTTATACATTTTATAATGTTTTTTTTATTATTTCCTAGATATATGAAAATTTCTTTTAGATATATACTTATAATAATTATATATTTATTTTAAAAATATTTTGAAATTAATATCCATTTTCCCATTAGTTTTTTTTTATTCCAGCCCTAGTTATGAACATAAACATAACCATGCATTCTTAAAAATCCATGTATTTAGGTTTACCAATGTGAAAGGTTATTTTCCTTTAATATTCTTATGAAAAAACATTTCATTTAGTAATTTGTTTATTGAATTAGAGAGACAAGAATAATTATTTCTCATTAAAAGTTAGTTATTATTATCTACTATTAACATTACAAAAACTAGTTCAGAATATATGGGATACCCTTAAAATTGATTTTTTTATTAAATATTTACATGAGATGTGTATAATTATTTGAAATTGTTTTCATTAATATCATATTATATAACATTAATACAAAACATATATGATATGATCACAAAAACAACAATGTAACATTCACTAATAATTTTGTAATATTAGAAGGATAAAATATTTAATTTATCTTCAATGAATGGGAATAACTACATGATTATAAATATCATAACTTCACCTTTTAGACTTTCAATGCATTATTGGATTTATTTAAAATATTTATTAAAATATTAAATTTTCATCCATTTATTTTTAAGGAATATTAAAATTTTAATTTTGAAAAAATTAAAATTTATTCCATATTTTTTAAAATTTATAAGGACTAAAGACAAAGAAGAAAAAAATAGTTTATATAATAGTGTCTTGGAACTCTAAGGGAAAAAATAAAGAGAGAAATGAAACAAAATTTACATCCACTCGAAACAAAAATGATACTTCTGAAATGATGATGTTGGAAAACCATTAAATACCAACATATAACCTTTTCTCAATTAACATTCCATCACCACTATTTTCGTTACTCATAAAAATATAGAGTAAATGAGATACAAGTGTAATAGGAGTATAAAACCCCACTACAAGCCAGAGTAGAATAATACATGTGAATCATAACACAAAATAATGATATTTGTTACAAAAAAGGAAAAAAATACAAATCTAAGTCAAGGAAATAAAGAGTGGAAATATATTAGAATCCTGACATCCGGTCATAGAAAAACAATTACTTCATTTATGGATTTTCTATGTGTTTTATGGGTATCTTTTCATTCTTCTTACTTTTTGGTGATTGTTCATTTTTCTATTTAATGGACTCAATATGATTCATTGATTCTAAATTCATTTTTTCATTATTTATCTATGAAATATAAATATTTTCAATAATTTCAATATACAAAATTCTTTTTTTTACATTTAATATGATGATATAGAAAAAGGAAAAATTGATATATATTTTTCACCTTATGATGGATCATTATAAAAGTGAATTGTACATTTATTTATTTATTATATTTATAATTAGTAATATTAAAATGTTCAAACGTTATTAAAAAAATTGAAGTATTGTGTTTTATGATCTTTGACAAAAATAAAGAAAATACAAATTGTTTCTAAGAGAATATTCCTAATAAACTCTATACGAAAAATTTTATAATGTAAAAATTGAAAAAAAAATGGAATAAATTTTTGGAATGATATTTTTTATTTAATGGATTGTATTTAAATTAATTTACATGAGATAAAAAATAATTTATGAGTAGAATTCATTGAAAATGTGACTATTTATTGATAATATAGTCATCGAAAATATGAAAACAGATTGATAAAGAACCCGTAACATTACTTTTTATTTATAGAAGTTTAATTTTTTATTGAAATTTTCATAGTAAAATAATTAAATTCATGTTATTTATAAAAGTTAATAAAATGTTAGCATGAGTATTTAAATTAAGTAATTAATTAAATTTTTAATATGTTAATCAATTAATAAATCATTCACATGGGAATTTATATAATAATAATAATATACATCACATTACATGATTTATGATCCTCCACATGACTATTAATATTATTAAATAAAAAAATCATCAACTATGGTAATAAATGTGGAAATTCAAAAGAGTAAATAAAATTAAACAGGCATATGATGTATAGAAAAACCATTAAATAAAAAATATAATGTTTTCACTATTGTACTATAATGTATATCCTAATCGAAAATTTGGAAAATGAAATATAAAACAATGTGTGTAAACCCAAATTTCAACCATTTTATATGATCTAGATCAGAGATAGGTGCTTATAGTAGTTACTACAAGAAACCCGAGCACCCAAAATGGTTACCACACAAATCGTGGAACCCAATTTAGATATATCTATAAAATTTACCCCATTTTTCTATTTTGATACCATTTTATATTGAGATCCAATAGATATAGAACCTAAAAACGTAAGTGTAAAAATACTTATTCTATGCTCCCATGATTTCTAGAACACTCCCTTAGGTGATTTTAAGATGAAGATTTATGAGAAGTAATAAAATATTTGGGTATTTGAGTTATATTAATGTTTTGAATCCCAAAACCCTCAGGAAAACAACTTCTCTCCCAATACCTGATGTAGAAAAGGGAAACTGGCCCCTTTTAATGGGATTCTCTAAGAAAGAAGGGAGTTTTATGGTTAAATATAGGTTTTTTTCTATTTGATGACAATTTTAGGGTTCAAGGGATCATTAGGGCATCCCATTTTTTCATGTTCCTTCTATTTTGAGCCATGACCAACCCTCAACAGATTCTTTGGGAACCCCAATCACCTAGGTTACCTACCTATGTGAATTTCCTAATTTAATCTCTAATGGACTGCAAAACACCTATGACACCAACATTCTAATGCTCTGCCCCAAATTGTTTTATTATCACCAACCCTCATATACTAACATAGGTTCGAACTGTAGCATATTATTACCTTTTTTAAGTATGTTTTAACCCTTTTTTGGTGTTCCTTTTTCTTTGGCTGAGTATTTCCAAGAAGAAATTGGGAGGATACCTTTAATAAAGAAGTCAGGTATTTTTTGGAATTTTCTAAATAAAATATACTATTACTGTTATTCACTAGTGAATTTCACGATGTATAATGAGAATACACAACATGTAATATATACCGGAGAGAACCTATGAATTGAATATGAATTTTGATAATTTTATAGGCCACGTAAGATTTACACATCGTGTAATGAAAAATATTTGGGTTTTAACAAAAAGACAACCAAGTTTTTAGTGTATGTGGGAATCGGAAATTACACAACATTTAATGGTGTTATGCACCATGTAAATTACCAAGGGTTGGTTTTAAGAAGTAAGATAAGTTGAAATTCCTATTTTATTTATACAAGATTCCTTTATCTTAGATTACAAACTATTCCTAGGTTATTTTGGGTGATTCTCTCCCATCTGGATCGACTGATTCAGTGATTGACCATTATTGTGGTTGGATTGCTTCTTGTCGGGTAATTAGTCCTTATGGTTCTTCTTTGGTTTTGGTTACAGATGTGGTTTGGTGGCATATTTGTGATCAGTTAGTGTTTTTTATCAATCCTTTTCAGTTTCATGGAATGCATTGACTTTTAAATTATTTTCTCTTTGTTTTTTTCCACCATTATCAAAATAAGATAGGTTTATAACATGTTGATGTAGGTGTTTCTATATAGTGGGTCAATTTTATTAATTACATATCATTCATGATAAATTCCTTTGAGGTGTTCATTGATTTAAATTGATCAATGGTTTCAAATGAATTCTTGTAATGGAATTTTTTTAGTAGGGGGTTTTCTTTGAAAATAGATTTTCTTGATATGGAAATGGGTCGCTAAACTCTAAAGAATATTTCCCTGGATTTGAAATAAAATTTTGAGCATGGTTTTGAAAATGTATTGGATAATTAGACACTGGTAACCTTGGGTGTGATGGTATAGAGACACAGGTATCCTTAGTTTGTGTTTCACAACAAGCAAGTAACTTTTTGTGATATCGACTTGTATAACTCAGCATTTATTAGATCCAATGTATTCCTTTTTAGGCTTATTAGTATCTAGAATTCATTGTCTCATAATCTAGAGCCCAATAATAGGTGCTTTTTCATTTGGAATTTATGGTTATTTATAACATGATTCTATTTATCATGGATTGTTGTTCATAGGTTTTCATATATGTTGTTGTATCACATAGATTTGCATGATTTATTATTTCATGGATATGTTTTTACATATATACCTCTTGATTCATGGAAAAACGTTCTTGTTTTTATCAATTCTACTTGTCATACCTCTAGATCAAGAATATGAATGGATTTCATGAAAACCAGTGTAATAAAAAGGAAAATTTATTTACAGCTATATTTATTTTTAGAAAATTATTTTTAATACTGTTTCATTTTATAAGCTATAATTATTTCATTCTTGGTATTTGAATTTTTATGGAAACTTTGGTGGTATCATTTTGGAATTTGGAGTACACCCTACTTGTTACTTAAGAAAATTTTAGATGTTTTATGGTCGGATTTAGGTATATATAAGAGCATGTTTTATTATGTTGGATTCTCTTATTTCGGATGATTTTGTTTTGGGTGGTCTGGAGGTGATTGTTGGTCACATGGGGACCCAACTTACTTTTTGGTATAACCTATTTGGGCTAGGATTGTAAATATTTTGTGATGTATCATCTATTACCACTTTGTAATCTATTTGTATGTAATTTTTTTCTTATATTCAAGAAAATGTTATGTTTTCTTGATTAACCCATATCACGTGATAGGCTACTTTGGGTGTCTTGTCCATTTGACCCTAGTTTGTTCATTACAATTTGGTGTCAAATGGATACTCAACCTGAAGTGTGATATCACTACTTGAATTTGGTTATTGTTCATGGGTAGATCGGAGTTAGGATCATCAAAATTCATATAGTATGTGTGGAAAAGGGATATGGACTACTCAATATCATTATTGAAACTATGTTACCATGGATGGGAATGGATTTTTTTACCAGTTTTGAGACTTGGAGTTTGATCTCATTTAAATGAACCATATTGGATGTTTATTTAAATTTACAAGTTCTTTTTTAAGTAAGGATTTTAATTTATATTGTTTTGGTTTCTTTAAATTATTAATGTTTTAAATATATATTATCAATACCTGAATTTGGCCCTATGATTTTTATATTTTCTCATGACTTATTAGCTTTTTTCTTTTGTTAAAAAATTCCTCTTGTAATGGATCTTTAAAATTTGAGAGTGGAAGCTATAAGATACGTTTTGAGGGTGATCTTAATAGTGGACCCTACTTTGGTAGAGGATTTTATCTGCATTGTTTATACTCTGGGTCAAGTGGGTGTCAGGAACCTAGGACGTGTAGTGGATCATGTCTCAGAATTTACTAAGTAGCATCCATAAATATTTCATGGTGATAAAGGACCCTAGGAATCTGAGGAGTAACTTCAGTAGATATATAGGATCTTCATCTTCTTGAAGAATCCAAAAGAATCTAAGGTTGGTTTTTCCACGTATATTCTCAAGGGGATGGGAGGGAGATGATATGACTCTATTGTTCAATTTAAGTTTCACATGGATATTACATGTGCTTCCTTTACAAAAAAAATTTAACCATAGGTTTTATCCTGAGACATTTCATGTGACAAATACCCAAGATTTTCTAACCTTAGAGTAGGGGAGCATACCATTCTAGTTTATTCTACCTATTTTACTGATTTGGTGTATTTAGAACCATAGCTTGTTAGTAATGAGTACCTAAAGGATTTAATGTTTGATTAAGGACTATGGCCTAATATTTTGTTGATGTTGACACTCTTGTGACTTCTAACCTTTGTATAGGTAGTTGAAATGGAATATTTAGATGATTTTGAAATAGCTGTGAAGACAAGATTGGGTGGAGCTTCAGTTTGTTTTGTAGTTAGTAAAGGTATATCTTCTATCTATAAAAGGATGTGAAAGAGTGATTAGTTTTCCTTAGGAGTAGTCTTAAGGGTGATGATAGGGCAACAACAAGTTTTTTACTACCAATTTGGAAGGTGAGGTCATACCAATCCTAACTATTTGGAGGATATTAAGACTTCTCATCTTTTTTATTGATCTATCCATCTTCATCACTTGTGAAAAAATATATATCAGGGCATTAGGGAATGATCCACTCTTACAAAGGGTTCATAGGTTCATACAGGTGTTTCCAAGGGTGGTCGGTCTAGTCTTCAGTCTTAGGGAGATATTCATGTGGTTAATACTAGATGAATTTATATAGTAGAGTATGCACTAGAAGAATCTAAATGAGGATCATATATTATTATAGGTATCATATTTATCTCATTTTATAGGGTGATTGATTTTTTTATATAAGTTCTACTCATTCTTTTATATCATTAAAGTTACATGAAATTTTAAGATTATGTTAAGATCTTATTCTTTATTAAATATTTCCATGCCTTTGAGAAAGGGGTATGAACAAGACTTCAGATGCCCCATGTTTCAGGCAATGATAAAAGACTTTGAGGTGGAGTGATACTTCTTAGTTCTTTATCTTGACATCTTCAACATGATTATAGGCATAGATTTGATAATCTATGTTAATGGATATATAAAATATTATAGTTATCAAGTTCATTTATTATCTTTCAATGGGGAGAATCATGTTTTTTATGGTGAGTGAGACTCTATATTAGGAAGGGTGGAGAATTTTTTTTCTTAGTATGGGGTAATATCATGTTTTTTATCAAATATATTTTTGATTCATTTGACCCTTTCTTGGGTGGTCAAATTCTTGTAGGTTTGTGTGAGTATCCTAAGGTATTTAAAAATTAATTTTCTAGTTTTCCTCCATATAGATTAGTCAAGTTTACTATAGACCTAGTCCCTAGTGTGATGCATATTTATATGTTGTCTCACCATATAGAACCTACTGAGTTAGTGGAACTTAAGGTTCCACTTGAGGTCCTAGAGGGTAGAGTATTTATTTATCATAGTGTGTCATTGTGTTCTTCACCTATCCACTTTTCTAAGAATTCATATGGGAGCCTTATACTTTATTTTGATTATCAAAAGTTAAAATAGGTGAACGTTAATAACAAATATACTTTTCCAAGGATTCATGATCTATTTTACGGGCTTAGAGGGTCTCATTGGTTTTCTATGATTGACTTGTGGTCAGGGTATCACCATTTGAGAGTCTTGGAAGTAGAAATACCTAAGGTGAAATTTAGGAGTCGATATAGGAATTTTGAGTTTCTAGTAATTCCATTCAGTCTCACTAATTCTCCTGAGGTGTTTATGGATTTGATGAACCATATCATTCATAAGTTCTTAGAATCTTTTTGTTTGTGTTAATTGATGATATTCTAGTGTACTCCAAGTTAGAGGGTGAGAATATAGACCACTTGGATATCACTCTTTGAACCTTGGAATAATATCTTCTATATGTTAATCATTCAAAGTGTGAGTTTTGGATCCAAGATGTAAAATTTATTGGGAATGTGATATTTAATAATGGCGTATCAGTAGATCTAGAAAAGGTACTTGTTTTTTCATCCTGGGAGCATCCATTAAATGTGTTTAATATCCAAAGCTTCTTTGGTTTGGATGGTTACTATAGATAGTTTGTTCAAGACTTCTCCAAGCCCACTTCTTCGATGACATCTTTAAACCTTTAAGGGTTTAATGTTTTGATGGAATGACAAGTTTAATTAACCTTTTGAGAATATTAAGGTGAGTTTGTCTTCAGAACCAACTTTGATTCTTACAAAATTGGGGTTGTGTTATGATATTTTCTTCAATGCTTATGATATGGGTTTTGAGATTTGTCTTTATGTTGAGGAAATAGGTTATAGCTTTTGGATATCCCTAGTGACACCCTCATGAGAAGACCTACCCAACCCAAGATCTTGAGTTGGCAGTTTTTATTCATGCCCAAAAAATATGGTGCCACTATCTCTATGGGGAGTAATTTACAATATATTTTGATCATAAGATACTAAAATATATTTTTACTCATAGGGATATGAATTTTTGATAGATATTATGTGTAGAGTGTCATCAGGTTTTTGATTTAGATTTTTCTTATACATTTGGGAATGGAAATGTGGGTACTGATGCATGGAGAAAAAAATTATAGACACAAGACATGAATAAAATTAGTTGAGGAATGGTCTTTGATGAGTTTTTTTTGCTGAGACTAGATAGAATATGGAATAGGTTGGTGGATAGGTGTTATTGGATTTGATGAAAGATAAATCATCTTTTGATGAGCGAGTTCAACTCGAGCAAGTAGAAGACACTAAGTGATAATGCTTTAGTGAAATCCTTTATGATGGGGAGACCTTGGATGAGTGGTATTCGTCTCCTAGTGGGTTCTTTTGCATCCATATCAGGTTGTTTTTTCAGTTTTCTTTGAGACATGAGTGGTTGGATAGTGTAAACCATTCTTTTTGGTCTGTAAACACTAGGGATACAAATATGTATCATGATTTTTGGCATCAGTATTGGTGGCAGGTGATGAGATAGTCAATAAAAGATTTTTTATTGTGATGCATTACTTATTAGACAATTATGGAAGATCCCTATAGACCTTTAGTTCTGTTTCGAGATTTACCCATTCCATTTTGTAAGTGGTATGATATTTCCATGGATTTCATTGTTGGTTTTCCATGGACTCCTAATGGGAAGGATTCAATTTGGGTAATCATTGATTGAAACATAAAATCAACACATTTTATACCTATAAAAATAAATAAATAAAGTGGAAAAACTAGGGGGATTGTATGTATGATAGATTGTGAGAATTTACGAGGCTCCCTCTGTAATTGTTTTTTACAAGGATTCGAAGTTCAAATCCAGGTTTTTGAAAGGATTTATAGAGACGATGGTTTCCCAGATTAAATAAATAACATATTATCATATATATATTGATGGATAGATAGAGAAGGATATCTAGGTTGAATATGATATGCTTCAGGATTGTGTTCTTGATTTCAGAGGATATTTTGAAAATAATATTCCTTTGGTTGAGTTTTCCTATAACTATTGTTATAATAATTTAGTAAGCATGGAACCCTTCAATGCATTGCATGATCATCCATGTAGATATTCTTTGTGTAGGGAAGAGTTGGGAGAGAGGGCCTTCATTGGTCCATGTGTTGTTTAGAAGACAAAAGAGATAGTAAGGTTGATCCAAAGGTATTTGGTCAAAGCATATAGTTATCATAAATCCAATAAGGACAGTTATCATTAACTACTGGAGTTTGAGGCTAGAAATTGGGTCTTTCATAGAGTTTCACCTTTCTTAATACATCACCAGTTTGGTATGTAGGGTAAGTTGGTACTGGGGTTTTTAGGACCATTTGAGATCATTGGATGATTGTGGAGGGTGTCTTATTGGTTTCACTTTACATATATTTTAACATCTTTCCATGATGTTTTTCATGTTTACCATTTGAGGAGGTGTATACCATATCCTTCCCATATGATTAGATAATACGATGTTGATCTTGGACCCGATTTCAATTTGGTTGAGCAATTATTTTAGATTTTAGATCACCAAGATAAGGTGTTTCCCAGTAAAATTATCCCCTTGGTCAGGGAAATTTTGTAGTCGAATAGGATTTAAATGAGATTTGGGAGTGGGGGTTGTTTATGAGTTATTAGTGGCCTTATCTTTATGTGGATCCAGGATCTTAAGGGGTTTTGGGGTCAAAAAGTGTTTATGGTGAGTGGATTTTAATGTCATGTTACCTTTATATCAAACATGTTTTAACCTTTACTTTTTTTCTTTTTTATTGGTTGAGTAATTCCGAGATGGAATTGAGACTGTACTAGTAATAGTGAAGTTGGTAAATTTTTCAAAAAATTTAGTATAAAACCTACTGTTTCTTTTATTCACTAAAAAATTACATTACCTGTAATTAAAATACATGATGTGTAATGGCTTCTAGATAGAACTAAGGAACTAAATTCCTAGTAGTAAAATTTTACATGTTGTGTAAGGGATACATGTCATGTAATGAAAATATCATGTTTTTAATAAAATGGTGATGGGTTTTTTGGTGTATGTGGGAATCAAGCATTAAATGACATGTAATTGGGTTACATTCCATGTAAATTCATGAGGATTGGTTTTAAGTAGGTGGCTAGGCTAAAATTCATATTTCATTTATACAGGCTTCCTTTCTCTTGACCTAGAGGCTCTTACTACATGATTT
This sequence comes from Viscum album, assembly GCA_963277665.1. Taxonomy (NCBI): domain Eukaryota; kingdom Viridiplantae; phylum Streptophyta; class Magnoliopsida; order Santalales; family Viscaceae; genus Viscum; species Viscum album. Next base: position 1,079,732,951 of record OY728120.1, on the reverse strand, counting down.
TTAGTGATTCCCTCATACCAAATCAATTTATTCAATGATTGATCATGGGTTTGGATGGATTTCTTATCCCCAGGTTAGTAATCCTTCTTTTTCTTCTTTGTTTTTGGTTGCAAGTTTGGTTTGGTTTTCAATTTGTGATCAAATAGTGTTTTCAATCGATCATTTAATTTGTTTTGTCATGTCTTGTCTTTTAAAGGGTGTTCTCTTTATTTTCTAACACCATTGTTGAAAGAATCTAGGTTTCTACCTGGTTGAGGTAAGAATTTATATATAATAGGATAATTTGATGAATTGAATGTCATCCATGATAAATTCCTTTGGTTTTTCATTAATTTGAAGTGAAAAATGGTTTCAAATTATTTCTTAGGGTGGAAAATGTTTTCAAAAATATGTTTTTCATTGAAAATAGATATGATTTATTTATATGTGAGTTGTAAAACTCCAAAGTGGATTGTATTGTCTTTGAAAATTTTTCATTAAATTGGGATCATGGTTTTGAAAATGTATTGGGAATTTTCACATTTCGAACCTTGGGTGCATCGGGATAGAGACACGGGTAGCCTTATTGTGTGTTCCAGCTCTAGGGGGTATCGTTTATGTGATATCGACTGGCATCACTACCACAAAATTAGGCAAGGCAGGCGCCTGCCTTTATCAGCACTAACGGAAAAGCGCTAATAAAGGGGTAGGCCTTTATCAGTGCTAGATAAAAGCGTAGATAAATGTAACCTTTATCAGCGCTTTTTTTAGCACTGATAAATGATACATTTACCAGCGCTTCAATTATCCCTTTATCAGCGCTTTTCTTAGTGCTGATAAAGGTTACATTTATCAGCACTTTACTTCATATGAAATTATTATATTTATATTCAAAAATAATGTTTATTGTATACATTAAATAAAAAACACATGTTATAACTATATATATATATATATAATTAAATAATTATAAGATTAATAATAAATATATTTATTATATTTATAAGATTTATTAGATTTATTAATTCATTATATTTATTAGATTTATTAATTCATTATATTTAATATATATATTTATTATATTTGTTTATATTTAATGTATTTGTTTTATTTATAAATATATAATACTTTTTAATATATATGTATAATTAAAATTATTGAATATATATGTTTTTTCCAATGAATTGGGGTCAATGAATATATCATGCGTATATGTTTTGTGATCATATATGTGCATGAATAATGTTCATTTATAGATTATAATTACATATCACATTGATATGTTATTGATTTATAATTCATTATGTTACCCATATAATATATATGTTCTAAAAAATGTACACTTGTAATTAAAATTACATTATATTTAAAAAATAAATATATATTTTATTATATTTTCAATGATATATATATAAATATATGTCCTTCCAAATAAATTTGTAATTATAATTATAATTAACTATATATAATTAATATATTTATAATCTTTTAAATATATATAATTAATATATTTATTTTATATATTTATATGATTATAAATATAATAACTATATTTCTTATAATTTTATAAGTATAAATAATGATATATTTATTTAGAGTTATAATTATTAATAAATATATATATATATCATAAATATCATTTTAAATAAATATATAATAATATAAACAAATTATTAAATTTATACATTTATCAGTGCTTTTATTAGCGCTGATAAAGTATGGATTTATCAGCACTACAAAAGCACTGATAAAGTGGGTCTTTATCAGTGCTAAAATTAAAAGCGCTGATAAAGACATCCTTTATCAGTGCTACAAAAGTGTTGATAAAGTCTTTCCTTTATCAGTGCTAAAAACGTTGATAAAGGGGGTCTTTATCAGCGCTTTTAATTTTAGCGCTGATAAAGACCCCCTTTATCAGCGCTTTTTACTAGCATTGATAAAGGTCCCCGCAGGATTTATAAATTCCACTGGGTCCTCCTCCACCTCCCCGCACCCTATCAAGCTCTCGCGGAAGCCCTACCCTTTGCCTCCACCACTGCCTCCTCTCCGTTGCTGCCTCCTTCTCCTCCTCCTCTTCCACGGCCGCCGCCTCATTCTCCTCCTCCGGCGCCTACTTCTCCTCCTCCTCCTCTGGTCGCGGCTCCTCCTACCCACACTCTGTAAAGCTCTTGCAGAATCCCTACCCTGAGCCTCCGCCACTGCCTCCTTCTCCTCCTCCTCTGTCGCGACCGCCACCTCATTCTTCTCCTTCGGCGCCTACTTCTCCTCCTCCTCCTCTTGTCACAGCTCCCCGTCCTCCTCCTCCATCGCGGCTCCTCCTCCTCCTCCTCTGTCACGGATTCTCCTCCTCCTCCCCCTCCTCCTCCACCTCCACCTCGGTCTCCTCCTCCTCCTCCTCCTCCACCTGCTCCGCTACCTCTACTGCCTCAACTGCCTCTGAGCTGTCTCTACTGCCTCTGCTTCCTCTGCTGCCTCCAAGATGCCTCTGTTCTGCCTCCACTGCCTCTGTTGTTGACGCCTCCTCCTCCTCCGCTGTCGGGTCCTCCTACTTAAGGTGAGTAAAATTAAATTTTCATGAATTAATTATGTTTTCATTTATTGTCAATATTGATATTAATTATGATTTGGCATGATTCTTGTGTGTGATGCTTGTGTGTGTGACACATGTATATGTGGTTGGTTACTTGTTTGATCTTGATTAGGTCTCCCCACTATAGCCTTGTGATAGAAACTTGAATAGAGAGATTATTTTTTTTTAAAGGTTGTTACACTAGATTCGGATTTCACTCCGTCTAGTGGCCCTTAGTATGGATCATTTTCTGATTTTGGATACTACCCCATTGTTAGGCTAGGTAGGGTTTGAATCGTCTGTGTTGGTGAATTCATGTCATCAGGTGAGGCATGCCAATGGGATGAGACATATGTTTAGTATGTTATATATTGTACACTATTCTCCTTGGGTTTGAAAAAAAATGAACCTTAATAGGGTTTCTACCAATTCCTTCCCACTACCCACTCTATCTGGGTTGGGTCATATACCAAATTAAATATCACATCCTTTCTTATAACATAACAGTGCCACCAACCTCTCACATTGGGTGTGATTCACATATCCTCTAATTCCACAACATAGTAGCTTCTCTTCTCTCACTTATGGTGGGTCTCACCATCACATCACATAAAAAACAATTTTAGGAGGGATTCTCTATATACAACCTCTCACAAAACTACTCCAAACCAATACTAAGTGATCCCCATTTCTATTTCTCACATCATATTATCATACAAAAAATGATCTAAGGATGGAATCACAATATCCAACCTCTATCACAAGTCAAAATGCACCATCAATAGGTGGATCCCATGGAAGTCTCACACCAATCCCCTTTTACCAATGCCTTCTCACTCAAAGTAGGGTCCTACCAACACCTTATCACTTAAATAAAGGCCATCCATCTTGTCTCATGCCAAAAAACATATAAATAGTAATATAATGAGGGTATCTAGATAGCCAACCTCTCGTACTAGATAAACCACATCATCAATAGGTGGGACCCATGGATGATCATACTTCAGCTAGGTGAAAGTCATATGAAGTCCCAATATCTTAGTCAGTCTGACCATAAATGATAGAAGTCACCATCCATTTATCCTTGCATAATAATATCCTTAAAACCATCTTGGTTATACATGAAAATTATTCCCAACCTATCAGCATTCTAATTATTCCTATAAGGGAATCTACTGGGTTCTACAAACCTAAACCATCTCTACTCATTGATACCAACACACACTCATCTCTACATGGTAATGTCACAACCCACATGCTATATTCATCTAGGCCTCGATAGTCTAGTATATATCATCTTCTAATTCACACATTAAAACTCATTAAAACTAAATAATGACCATCCTAAGAAACTCCCACTAAGAGCCTTGGATACCCTATGCTAAGTCATCTAGACTATTACCATGACCCTCACTTAGGTACCATATCATATCTCCCCTTAGAGATCTCTTAATCCAATTATAAATAGGAAATCATCTACGTCACACTTCTCCAATCCCTATATGGAATATCCTACTCATCACACAAACCATGAATCTTATATATCCTTTAGAGGGTGTTCCCCATCATATGTGAGATATAAAACTATATTATCCATCTTATTTTGGCCTAAGACTCTAATACCTACTCAAAAAGCCTTAGAAAACCTAAATAGGCTATACAAATCTCATACCAAACCTGATCCTCTCATAAACACAACTAGAAACCTCACCTCCATAGAGACATAATCTCTGGATGATCACAAAATCACAAACCTTCAATAGATTCCTCACTCTATCTCTTGGTGGATCAAAAACACATTATTTATTTACCTAGGTTGCTCTTGATTTCTATCCCTTTAACTGGAACACATATACTCATGCATGAATGCACAATCATGCATAAATTGGAACATGTTTTTTTATTATAGGGTCCACCTACCTCAAAAAATGGAGTAACCCCTCACCAAGATCAACTCATCCTCAAACCAGACTATACATGCCTTATCTAATCTTGTACCAATGATTGAGACCCAATCTCAAAGAACAATTCCCAAATAATTAATTATAGAAACTTATAATTAATTATTCACCTTAATATAATTAGGAATAATCTTTTAAAAACTCACTGGGAGACACAACACCACCTAAACCACACAAAACATGGTGCATTCATCATACGAGGATAACCTCTATCCAATACAAATAAAATCTACATCATCTGAATTGATTTGAATATGATATAGTGAAATCATCACAAAAATCCTAGTAAAAATCATCCCAAATCATAGGGAAATAAATGATAATAGTAATGGTGGAAGTATGAGGGAAGCAATCACTAACGCACTATAAAAAACTCCCAAGAACCACCCCTCATCAGGGGGGATCTAAGAGAAGAAGAGAATGGATGAATCCTAAGAACCACCCAATATTTTCCATTAATGAGCATACCCCCCACCATTTTTGAAGTATCTAGTTTTTTATCTAAATTATACTCATATTTTTTCTCCCCTAACCTATATACCTTTCCTTTGGATTTCCAATAGGATGAATATTAATAAATAATGGATAAATACCAATCAGTTGACAAAAGAGTATGAAGAAGGCGTGAAAGAGATTATCAAGTTTGCAAAAGATCATGCATATAACCCTTCTCAAATACTTTTTCTGTGTTTACGCTGTTGTTATTCAAAACAAATTAGTCCAGAGGAGTTGGAAGAACACTTGATCTGTCATGGAATAGATCAGAGTTATACATATTGGAATAAACACGGGGAAACAACGAATGTAGGTAGTGGCTGGGATAACACTGCTTTTTAGGGATCATCTGATATTATAACAATCATGAACAATGAAGATGACCGTATGGAGGATGTGATTATAGATGTTAATGATGATGAAGATCTTATTGAGGAAATGACAAGGACCATTGAAGATGAACTTTGTGATTTCCCAAAATTGTTTGAGAAGTTATAAAGTTGTGAAAAGATGCCATTGTATGCTGGTTTCACTAAATATACAGCACTGTCAGCCGTACTGAATCTGTATAATTTGAAATCAGACAACGGGTGGAGTGACGCCAGTTTTACAGAACTACTTGCTCTCTTGTATGAAATGCTCACAGAAGATAATGACCTCCCGATCCAAACATATGATGCCAAACAAATGTTACGCTCGATGGGTATGATCTCTGAAAGAATGCACGCCTACCCGAATGACTGTATACTATTTCGCAAGGACCACAAATCACTTAAAGAATTTAAAAAATATGGTGTTTCTCAATACAAGAAATATGAATTCAGTCCTACTAAAGTTGTATGGTTCTTTCCAATCATTCCAAGGTTTAGGCGCCTATATGTAAGTGAGGAGACTGCATGAAAATTGACATGGAATGCAGATACAATAATTAAAGATGGGATACTACGTCACCCGGCAGACTCTCCTCAGTGGAATAGAATTGATCATGAGTATCCTGAATTCGGAAACGAGTCGAGAAACCTTCATCTTGAATTATCTACAGATAGAGTGAATCCTTTTGGTTTTCAAAGCAACAGTCACAGTACATGGCCGGTTATGTTGGAAAATTATAACTTACCACCATGGTTATGCATGAAACAAAAATACATCATGTTATCTATGCTTATATCAGGACCAAGTGTGTATGTATTATCTTACAATACTTATGTAGTTAATAGTTATACATTTTATACTAATGAACATGATGAAGACAGTACCATGCAAAATAGTGGGGTTACACTTGTGGATGAAGCGATGCATGTTTCTGGTGCTAAGGACAAAAATCCAATTTATGTGAATATGTCATACTTTGGCATCATCAAACAAATATGGGATTTTGATTATATGGAATTCCAAGTTTTGATTTTTCAATGAAAGTGGGTTGATAACAGGAGTGTTGTTAAAATAGATTAATTGGGATTCGTGAAAGTTGATTTCTGTAAGGAAGGGGATAAATACAAACCATTTATAATGGCATCACAGGCAGTGCAATTATTTTATGTTCCAGATCCTGCAAACCGAAACTAGTCAATTTTTCTGTTATCGACCAAAACAACTGAAGGGTTAGATGAAAATTCAACGAAGAATTACCCTTTCATTCGAACTTCGCAATCATTTCACAGTGGTCCTAATGTAGATGATGTTTTGTATTTCATAAGAGACCACAATGAAGGGATATGGATACTCGATAGAGGGGTAAAATCCCATCATCCTTTAAAAAAAGTTCAATAATCAGGTTATTTTTTATTGTAATATAGATTTTGTTACATTATGTTATTATCTGTTCACTGCTGCTTTTATGTGATCTAAATTAAATGTTAAACCACTTCATCAGATAATGACTTATGTACCTGCTGATGCACCTAATCCTGAGACACAACAGGTTTCTCAACCTATTGCATTTGGTCCCACTGCTGAGGTACAACAGGTCTCTCAACCTGTTGCAGCTGGTCCCACTGCTGAGGTACAACAGCTCTCTCAACCTATTGCAGTTGGTCCCACTACTGAGGTACAACAGGTCTCTCAACTTGTTGTTGCTGGTCCCACTGCTGAGGTACAAAAGGTTTCTCAACCTTTTGTTATTGGTCCCACTGTTGAGGTACAATAGGTTTCTCAACCTATTGTTGTTGGACCCAGTGTCAATGCTAACACTTCGGAGGAACATAATGATGATGCGGAAACTAAAGAAATGATAGGAAATGAAACCCTGACGGCACAACAAAAACAGGTGTGTCATAGTTTGATAGTTTTATCCAAAATCCTTAAGGTAAAAGCAAAAGGAATCAAATATGAGGTGGGATGGAATAAGAGAGTCCAACATGTAAACCCCAAAAAATTCATGTTTAGTAGAAACATTGGAATCGTCACTCGGAAACGCGTACCGATTGATATAGATTCGTGGCGCCATGTTATCAGCGGGCTGAAAACATTAATGTGGGATGAGATTACGGTAACATTACGATATCATTTATTTAATTTATTAAAATAAAATAAAATAAAATACTTAAATATTGACTAACTCTTCATCATCTCTTGCATATGGCATTTATAGTAGATGTCTCGCACAAAGAATATGTATTAAGACTGGCTGGAATGGATCATAGAGGCTTTCGCACCATTTTAACGAAATGTCATCTGAAATATGATGAAGGGAAAATCAAGCCACACCCACCCCCTCTTTATGCACACTTGATATCCCAAGGAGCATGGGATGCGTTTTGCAACCGTCATGTGGAGCAGACTTTTTAGGTACATTGTGTTTGGTAACACGTTGTTTAACGTTTCTTGTATTCATCACTTTGATTGATAGTTTTTTATTTATGAAATACTAACTGAGTGCTGAAAATAAAGAACGGGCAGCAAAACTAGCATACCCCTACCGTAAAGCAAGGCTAGGGTACACTTCAATTGAAAAACAATTGGTATGTATTTTAAAAGTACTGTAATACTTTTATGTGACATAAAAAACATTGTAACCATGTTTCTCTGTTTATATGCAGATTGATGAATCAAAATCCCAATCCACTTCCATCCCACACCATGTTCTATGGAAGGAGGCTTGTGTTAATAAAGAGGAGATACTGGTAGATGAAAACACACAAAAAGTGTGGGAAACATGTGTAAGTATGACATAATATAAATTTTTTTTCTTTAAATCACTATTAGATAATGATGATTACTTATTTTTCCATATTTTCTATTTGACATAGTCACAAGAATCAACAACACCCGCACCGGATGCAGACATACTTTCAGCAGCCTTGAAACAGCCAGAACAGTATGGTCGTGTTAGAGGTGCAGGTTTTGGGGTGACACCCCAGACATATTTTCAGAAAAAAAAAACAAGAGGAGGAACAAACTAAATAAATGAAAATGATGAGAGATATACTAGCTACCCTTGAAGAAAAATTCCAAAGTCAGGGAGAGTTTCTAGAAACTTTGATGGGGGAGAGGCGAAGAGAAGAAACAACTTAAGAACAACCCACACGAGAAGATCCCCCCGCCACCCCCACCATCTTTGAGGAGATCCATTCCCCTCAAAGACCTAACTTAACCGAGGTAATCAATGTTCTATTATTTGTTTCTGTAAAATGTAAATAACATAGACACTTATACCTGTCTTTTAATGATATTCAATGGGGTGAAAATGACTGTGATTTATATCTGTCAACTCCCACCCATCACCTTGTAGCGAGGGCTACAGTGTTTAATATATAGAATGAAACGCTACACTCCAGACCACTTCCAACCAATCATGTCAAAGTGTCAATTAACGTAGCTCATGATTCGAGCACCGAGCTACCTGTGCCAAATGATGATGACGAGATTCATACGGTGGAAAAAGTTGTTGGAATATTCATTTCATGGCCGTCGAATCTTGTAAAAAAACATGTCGACCAGGAGGTGTTCATTTCCAATTCATTTTTCAAGTAGAACCTTTAAAATTTAATTAGAAATGGGTTGAACCGATGAATGTTATTACAAAAGGACAAAAGGAAGGAGCTAAAATGAAAGAGTGTCTCAAAAGGATCAACCAACCGATCAAAAAGATCTACTGAGAGAACCTTCACCCCACCCGTTCTATATCCACATTTAATATCATTTCAAGATCATGTGGATATGAAAATGAAAGGTGTAAATAATCACACAATTTTTTGTGAAAAAGATATGTATAGAGAGGAAATATTAGATTTCATTAGTACTAACGCTGAAGCTGAAATAATCACATACGACTGGCTAAGAGCCTGAGTTATAAATGTATACATGAGGTATGTTTTCAGGATTTTATTTTATAGAAGCTGATATGCTACGATAATTATGGATAAATACATTTCATATTTTTCACAGGCGTATATATGAAAAAAAATTGAAGGTATTTTCCCATTAACACAAATTTGGACTCATTAGTCATCACACCATGTCTACACAAAAAAATAAATAGATTCCTATTTTCAGGCTGGATTAATATCAAACCTGCTCAGAACGTTCCAATGAAAAATTATGACTGACAGACTTTTTTTAATACCAAAGTTGTAGGGGTAAAACTCTATATTTTAATCATATCAATTATATTTTCATTTCTATCATTACTTATTCTTTTTGTGTTTTTAGGCAGCATTGGGTGCTCATTGCAGTCAATTTCGATACTCCAAATATTTATTTTCTGGATTCAATGCATGGATATCCAACAAACTGACCACACATGATGGTGATTGTCAATTTCTAATACACTAGATCCAAAATTTTATACCTAAATATCTAGTTATATAATTTATATTATCTTTTAATGAGTATTCTATTATGATAGGGAGGTGTATGAATATCGTCTAAAGGCTGGAATAAATCCAGGGCCTAAGGACGACAAGGTGCACGAGATCTAAAAATGGACAAGTATCAGGGTATATATAATTATATTTCACTATCCAAAAATATATCAAAACAGATTAATTATTTTCATCGATGTTTCTATAGTGTCCGAAACAAACAAACAGAAAGGATTGCGGTTATTATGTTTGTAAATTTATGAAAGAGATCATATTTCATGAACAAACTAGCATCCCTGAAAAGGTATTTTTGAAAATAATTACTAGTTAATTTAAAATAATTAGTAATACTTTGTGTATTTATATTTTTTCAGTACTACTTTGACTGTCGCAAAAAATATTATTCACAAGATGATATAGATGTGTTTAGAAACGAATGGGCAGTATGCCTGATGGAAGAATGTAAACAAATATGACAATGAAGGTGAATTCCTACTACTTATGTTATCTTTATATGATCATTGATATCTCCCTTTTTTACACTTATTGAGAATCTATGATCACCCTTTCTGATTTTTCATATCCTTATATTATGAATAATGGTTTTAGAAATGATTTTACTTTCAAGTAAAGAATAACTTAATGAGACACTTATGAACTACTGACATACGGAATACTGAGAAAACATGTTCGAATTGTTTTGATAATTTATGACAACGATCCATGAGTCATTTGTGACGTGTACGAATCAACCTCACCTCAATCCGATGCACGGTGTGACCGCTATGGATAAAAGTGTTAGATATCAGTTTCAAATTGACATTAACTTTAGAAAACAACACAAGTGACATACAGAAAACTGAGAAAATTCATTCGGACTATTTTTATACTTTAGTAAAACAATCCATGAGTCATTTTTGACGTGTACGAGTCAACCTCACCTCAATCCGACACACATTGTGACCGATATGGCTAAAAGCGTCTGATATCAATTTCAAGTTGACATTAACTTTAGAAAACAACACAAGTGATATACAAAAAATCAAGCAAATGCATTCGGATTGTTTTGATACTTTAGTAAAACGATCCATGAGTCATTTTTGATGTTTACAAATCAACCGCACCTCAATCCGACGCATGGGGTGACCGGTATGGATAAAAGTGTCTGATATCAGTTTAAAATTGACATTAACTTTAGAAAAAAACAAAAGTGACATATGAAAAACTGATCAAACACGTTTGTATTGTTTTGATACTTTAGTAAAGTGATCCATGAGTCATTTTTGACGTGTACGAATCAGCCGCACCTCAATCTGATGCACAGTGTGACCAATATGGCTAAAAGTGTCTGATATCAGTTTCAAGTTGACATTAACTTTAGAAAACAACACAAGTGACATACGGCAAACCAAGCAAACATGTTCGGATTGTTTTTATACTTTAGGAAAATGATACATGAGTCATTTTTGACATTTAAAAACCAACTGCACCTCAATCCGATGCATGGTGTGACCGGTATGGCTAAAAGTGTTTGATATCAGTTTCAAATTGACATTAACTTTAGAAAACAACACAAGTGACATACAGAAAACCAAGAAAACACATTCGGATTGTTTTGATAATTTAGTACAATGATCCATGTGTCATTTGCGACGTGTAAAAATCAACTGCACCTCAATCCAACGCACGGTGTGATCGGTATGGCTAAAAGTTTCTGATATCAGTTTCAAATTGACATTAACTTTAGAAAACAACACAAGTGACATAAGTAATACCAAGTAACTGCGTTCAGATTGTTTTGATACTTTATTAAAATGATCCATGAGTCATTTGTGACGTGTACGAATCAACCACACCTCAATCCGATGCACGGTGTGACCGATAAAGATTTTCATTAGATAAAGAATCAATATTTATTAAATGAGATAAATCATCCAAAAACATATTGATTTTACATTATTCCCTTTCATTTTTATCAGAATGAAAACATTTGAGTTTATCATTTCCATATTTTAGTTTCACATTTCCATATTAATGTATTCTTTTATATTAATGTTTTAATTTATTTCATTATTGTAATACTAATATAATATTTGTTTTCTTATATAGGTGAATTTTTTTCCTTGAGTTCAGATGCTTTATTTAGAAAAAAATACCATGGATGAAAATTTTTGAGAGGGGATCATGGATATAAAAGGATTAAACATTAATTTTTATAACTATTGATGGATAATTGTAATTTTAACCATGTAAAACATTGTTTTAAATGTATATAGCAGTGTGTTTTTTGGTATTCATGATGTTAAGTAAATGTATATAGCATTGTTTGTCAAAATATTGTATGCACTGTGTCGTCTTTCGGTTTTTGGTTTGTGTTCAGGTGCTATTTTCTGCAGGTGTGCAGGTGTGAAGGTGCTGGTTGTGCAGGTGCGGAGGCAGGTGCCTTTATCAGAGCTTTGTTGAGTGCTGATAAAGGATTCCTTTAACAGCGCTAATAAAGGGCCCCATTATCAGTGCTTTTTTAGCACTTATAAAGGTGAAATTTATCAGCTCTTTTAGAAGAGCTGATAAAGGGTACCCCCCTTTATCTAGGCTGGCATTAACAATGATTTTCTAGCGCTGTTAATGTCAGTTTTTAGCGCTGATAAAAGGCCAAGTTGTAGTAGTGTATGACTCGATATCTATTGGATCCAACATATGCCTAGTTTGGATTTTGGGTGTCTAGTATGCATTGTCCCATAGGATATTTCCTAATACGAGGTTATTTTTCATTTAGAATTTATGGTTATTTATCATATTATTTTTTTATCATGTATTATTCCTCATAGGTTTCTATATATGAGGTTATATCCCATTGCTTTGTATGATAGGTTATTTCATGGATATGTGTTTACCTATATGCCCCTTTATGCATTGATATTCTTTCATATTTTTATCACTTCTAATTGTCATATTTTTGGATTTAGAATATGAAATGTTTTTATGAAAACCAAAGGAAGAAAAAGGGTAAATGATTTAAATATGGATTTATATTATGAAAATTCTTTGTAAATGTGATTCATTTTAAAATCTATAATTACTGAATTCTTGATATTGGACCTTGAATAGAAACTATTTTGGTATCTTACTATGATTTTAATCACACCCTATTTTCACCTTTGGGATTTTTTAGATGTTGTATTGTATGATTTTGGTAAAGGGGGGAGAATCTTGTAGAATTTTGGCTTCTCTTGTTGCTACAACATTCGGTTCAGGTTGGTCTAGAGGTGACTGTTGGTCACCCAAGTGTCATTTATAACACAAATGGATTCATTCTACTTTGGAATTATGACACTAAAAATGGAAATTCTTAATCAAATTCATCTTGGACTCTATCCTTATGTAATCCTTAATACCTTAACCTACATCATTAGCTAGAGTAAACCAAAAAAGGCCCATAATGCATAAACACCACACTAAACCACTATTAAGACCCATTTATGTAGTTTTCCAATTAATATAACCTTAAATTAAAAAATTCCATGGTCATGAATGTAAGATAGTAAAAATAACCATTTTAATCCTTGACACATGTCCTTAAAAGATAGTATGTGCCAGCTTATATGGAACTAAACTATGTGGATTTTGATTTACTAAATGATGAAACATAGAAAACCCCTTTTATGGTTTTAATCCCTCCATCATTACACCCTTTTCCTCCCCTTATCCAATATTTCTTCTTGTGTAGCATTAATTTATAGATTTCATCCATATATTTATTTAATCTATAAAGTAAAAATTTATTTGGATTAAATGAGATACAATATAATTATCTTGTAAAATTTTCTCTTAAATATAAGGTATCAATAAAAGTCTTTTAAAAGTTGTTTAATAAGTATTGTCAATGGTATGAATTTCATAAACATGTATTAAATCTAAAATAAATTACCAAAATATATTGTAAGCCTCGACACAGAATGAGTCGATCACCCACCCACTCTATTATGACATGAATTCCCCCAAAAATAACCAAACTAGACATATAAAAACAAAACATTAAAAAAAATATAATAATCCACTAGATATATCTCATACAACATAATTCATCAAAAAACTATTTATATAAGATATCATTTATAAGTATGAAACATTAAATACGCTAATATCATGTATCCAAAATCATATATTATCAATTCCATGTGTAAAGGAATATTAATACCGATAAACAAATCATATTTCATTTACCTAGAGGAATGTATCCAATGTTAATCATCTAAAAATATATTTACATACAATGTCATATAACTAGGTTTGTTCATAGACTTCATTACTATTTCATATCAAGGGAACATAAGTCATACAAATTATACTAGAGGATAATCACCTTTATTGTTATTAAAATCCCATCACACGATTTACACATACTCACCCCTCCATTTAGATCATCCTTAGTGATGGTGTAAGAAATGTGTTAAGGTATGATGGTTCACATAAAAGTTAATGTATTAACCTCATTTAAATGGAATTATTATAAAACATGTACCTCAAGAATACCAATTAAATTTCATATGACAATCCATGTTGTATACTCAAGGGTTTAGTTGAAATTATAATCCATGATAGTTTCTCATGGGGGAAATAGGTATCTTCATATAATCCCATCTTTACTATAATCTTAACATATCATCACACCCCATTCCTTTTAAATATCATCATTGTCATATGAAAACATGATGATTTATCAATAAGGTTTTAATTATCATTGATCTCGAATAATTTATGCAATATAAATGAGTGAATGATAAAGTTAGAATACCTTATATAAAAAATTATTTTTCAATAATCTTAAATATTTTAAAAATTATACTAATAAAATAATATACTTAGCTATCATACCTTTCAAATCTTAAGATTTAGTTATCTAAAATGAACTTATATTTCACTATATTTTTTATGTTTTATAAAAATATGTTACATTATAATAAAAATATTTTATATCATCATGCTACAAATATAAAATATATCTATGTATCCCAATGATAAATCTTCCCTCCCATTAAACTCTTTCCTGAGATAACATGCTGAAAAAATAATATTTTGATAATGGTGAGATAAATATTCTCAATCTATATATTCAATAGTTGAAAAATCATTATTTTGGAAGAAAAAATATTTTTTTCATACTTTTATATGGAATCCATATTTTGGTCTTCATTAAAATATAACGAGTTAAGTTTAGGCATAAATGTATCTTCATGCATTAAAAAATTCTAACTGGATCTCTAGGTGTCATATCACTTTTCATTTTTTTGTGGATAGAGACTTTTAAAAAATTGTTCCTAGTATAGGGATGTGGTAGTGAGAAAATACTATTGGGAGTAGACCATGAATTTCATAAATTTCTAAATAAAGTGTCATAAAAACCTTAAAAAAAGTTTTCTAAGGGTTTTATTGACATTTTTTGTGATCAAAAAATAATTACTATGAGTAAATACCATAGAAAGGTTCATACTTCTTTTTTGAGAATTAAATTTGGAATATTATGTAGCCAAAACATATACCTGGATAAAAAATTTATGGTCATTTTAATTTGGGATTATTTATAGAATAGGTGATGATTGTATACTACATATAAAACATGTAGATATTGAAATAATTATGTAGAGATTCATATTTTTAGGTTGGATGGTGTGTTTTATTTGCAACAGTGAAATAATTAAACAGTTTGGCCATTTTTTATGACATGAACAAGGAGATAATTTATGGATTTCATCATTATATATGGTCAAGTCATTGTTTACAATAATTTAATATAGAATTTATGAGACCACATAATATTTCAAAATAGAAAAGGTTAATTTTGATTCCATGGAAATAATTATATGTGACTCTTAAACTCGTATGTGGTTGATTCATTATTTTAAAAGTGGAGACAAATTTATTACACAATCATGAGTGTTTTCTAAGAATTAGTGATTCCACACATCCCATGGTGAGTGTTTATGCGTATTTGACTATAAATATACCCCCTCCCACAAGGTATTGATTTTAGCACACATGAAAAAATTTGGAGACCAAAAATTTGAAAAATCACATCATTTTTAGGAAAATACTTCACAATAAGTTCTATAGAGAAAATTCTATCTGGTATACATTAAATATAGGTCTTAAGAGAAATTTCACCCTAATTATAAAAAATTAATGATAATATCACTCATGTATGAAACATATTAGTCTAGTTTTCATATGACCCTCCTAAAGTTCTTTGCCTCTCCCATTTAAAATTTTCATATAGGGATTCCCACACCATAAATATTACACCTTGTCTAGTCTTAAACCTCCATACCCCTTGGTAGACCCAATATGTTCACATGAACTAATATTAATTCTTCAAAGGTATATATTCACATAAAATTTTACCCAAGGGATACTCTTTCATGAAATATCCCCTCTACCATTTTCAATGCATCCTTCTATGAAAAATAATTATTTTCCATGATACAAATTATTTATTGGATGCTATAATATTATAGAACTTGTCACCCAATTTATTGAAGACCAATATGATATAATATTTAGTGAAGTGTAATATATTTCATGAAATTTTTTCTCATCTAGGTAGATCATGTGTTATCCATGGATAAATTCCTTGAATTAGGACACACTTCTTAGTTTCTTAAAATACTATAAGTTATGATAATCCTCATAGTTCCTAAGATACCATGAGTCAATATATTGATATTTAAGTTCTTAAATTACCTTCAACTAGGATCCCCCTCTGGATTTCCTTAATTACTTGTACTTGAGATCATTCATTTGGTTTTAAAACCTGCATTATGTTGAGATACTCCTCTTAGTTTCCTCAAAAAAAATTGATACACTCCTCTTGATTTCCCCAATTAAAATAAATTTAAATATTCCCCTTGGTTAACAAATTTACCTTTATTCAATATCCTCATATTGGTTTTCAAAAAAACTATCTATTTTTTAATATACTAGACTAACCCTGAAAGGAATATGAATTCATAATACCCACACTAAACCATTTTTAGGAACATTTCATCTATTATTCCACTACATATGACTATAAATCTCATATAAGCAATCCTAGATGAATAAACATAAAAGAGACACCTTTTTTCTTGGATGAATGACCTTGAAAGGAAATAATTTGGTCATTATCACATGAACTTGGAATTTATTATGTTCCCACATAAAATAGCACTAAAGTACATGGGTTCTAATTTCCATTACAATGATACTTAGGAATCCCCTTCACGGGATCAATCCCACCATTATAATGCCCATCAAGAGCCCAATGCCTTTCTAGATAATGATAAATTCTAGAGTTAATTTCTATACAATGATAAACTATAGAGTAATTAAATATTTGTATCAATTGAGAGACAATATAATTCCCCTGGATTGTGTCCCCTTTCATGAAATATTTTAGTCAATAGATTTCACTAAAGGGTAAATAGAAGTTTTACTTTAAATGATTTTATGAACATGTCTTAAATATAAAAGAGACGTTTAGACTAGAAAAAAAGACCACTAATGGGATTATTCTAAGGGATATATTCCTTATATACCATATATCATATTGTATGATGTGATTATTTTTTTCATATGACATCATGGTATAAAAGGTTTTTTAGATGATTTCAGTTATATCATTCAATATGATATTTTGATATTATATAGCCTCTCCCTATGAAAATAATATAGTATTATCCATCCATTTTTATTGAATTGTTGTGAATAATTATATTACATGATTCTTACAACACACTATGATTGAGATATAATAGTTGATTGTTCAGGTGTTACTATTGAAAAAATATTTCACATTTGATATCATTGATAACAATTCTTTATAATATGAAATGTATCAATGTTAGATTGGACCAAGGTTATATAGACTTGTAACAAAATATATTCACTTGTAATATATTATTGAATGCATGCACCACTCTAGGAGAATCCTTAATAGTTTATAAAAGGGGACACTATCATTGAGATGGTATATGTCCAAGAATACCCAAGTCTTTTTTCTATTCTCCAATTCCCAAGATCTCTATTCTTCTTAATCCCTTTCAAAGTGAAGAACTAGTATATCATGGTAAGATGGAGGGTCCCACCCATGTGATGGTAAATTCAAGTCAACATGTGGATACACCATAAAGGAGGGGTCCCTTCATCTACCGATAATATATCTTTATAAAACCATTGTGATTAAAAGATTAGTATTGTCTTTATTAGGGGAAGGCACATAGTGTTCTTTATTTTAGCTTAAACTTGATTTATATTTAATTTGTGGTAAATATATTGAGTTTAGATTTCTTGTTTTTTCTGTAACATTTATTGATCATCAATTGATATTTAAAAACACATTAGTGGAATGAAATCCATTCCATACAATTTGATAATTGAAATCATGATTAAAATTAAAAAAAATTATTTCATATAGTATATCATACTAATAGTTCTAAATAAAATAGATAGTTTTTTCTCTATATTTTCCTGTGATATATGATATCATATTCTCTGATTGGGTTATATCATATGATATTGGATATCATAAGTGGTGAAAAAGTTTACAACTTCCATTTTTCAATATATCATAACATACAATAAATGTTTTCATAGAGTATGTTGGCATAGATTAAATGCTAGAAAATAGAAAATCACATCATTATAGCAATACAATTCATAGCATAAATTATGAATATAAGGTTTTATGTTAATCCTACAAAATGAATTATTACAAATTTTGATTAAAAATTTCACTGGGTAAATTTAACATAGGTCTTTATGTGATGTGATATTGATATTTTGACCCTATATCATAAGTAGTTATTGTAGATTATCATGAATTATATTTACACATGTATCCTGGAAAATTGTAAGAAAATCTATCAATCATAAGGTATGATTTAAACCATAGTCTTTGTTAGGAGACCACTTTGTGTATTCATTGTATATTTTGTAAATTATTGTCATTGGTTGACAATAGTGATCAAGAAAATAATAATATTTCATTAATGTCATTATGATGGAGAAATTACAATGTTAATATAGGGTGGATGAAGTCCTCAAGTCTTGATATTCTAAGAAATATATTTTGAAGACTTTTAGTTTCATGGTGATTCCTAAATAATTGTTATGGATTACTTATATGAAATTTTATGTCATGGTTGAATAATTTTACTAGTAATTATAATGATCAGTAAACTGGTCCATGTGTAAAATACATATATCAAAGGTGATGAATTGTTTACAATAAAGAATAAAGTTTTTTTATGTTAATAATCTCCATGGAACTTATATTACAAAAAAATAGAAGAATATTTGAAAAAGGTAATAAAATATGTCATTATTTTCTGAGAACCATGAAAGATCTTACTTGAAGAATGTTTAGATTTTTATTTACATGAAAGAGAACTAGAAAAGGAAGTTACTATTTTCTTGGGTTTTTAATAGAGGTTAAAGGATGGCCATGTAAAAAATAAAAGTTCATATAAAATTCATGAGGAAAGAATATAAATATGATTAGAAGGTGTCCATACAAATTGAAGTTGGAATTATTATTGAGTCATTGTTTTTACTAAGTATTTTTTTGTGGGATTTTGTTTTTACATCATGTAATATTACAATTATAATTTATTCAAAGTGTTAATAAAAAATATGGTCAACCATGAAAGTAATCTAAGACGACATAAACTAGAGAAAATGTGGGACCCAAAGGTCAATTATTCCCTAGGATATCAGATCAATCTAACTATGCATGGTGGAAATGGTGTTGGGAAATGTATAAGACCTTTTCTAGACCATGTAAAAAGACCATTGAGTGCATGTTCGAGGTTTTCCATAGGTTGGGAATGAATCCTACGATCCCATGGACCATGTGTTTCAAGGAACATGTGGGTAGAGTGTGTGAAGTGTTATCTAGGTGTTGACCATGGTGTCGGCTCCAACGGTGAAAACTCACCAATTGATTTATAAACCACAGAGATGCCTAAGAGAAGCTTCTATGTGGTAAGATATTTGAGTGGTATTGTTCGTGTGTTTTAAAATATAAAGACATAACACAAGCTTCTCGATCAAACATATCCACACTTTATGATCTACCCATGGGGTATTATTTGAAATAAGTAGTTTATTATTCAAATTCTCCATTATCTTCCTCATCCCTCCAGTCAACGACATCACCTGTTCATTAGAGAATATTGTTGAACCACTATTAGTCAAACCTGAGGATTCCATGATAAAACTATGGTCTATATATTGAGATTAAAATTATATAAAGTTTCATGAAACTTCATTTTCATGATTTATATTTTTAATTCAAGAAACAAGCTTCGAAAAAACTACAAATGTAGTTGTAGGAGGCCATTTGATCTCATATGTTTAAGAAGAAGAATTGGAAGCACTCATGATCACATGAACTTGATTTATTAACCCCCCAAAATAATCTAGTTTTAAATAAAGAATTCAATTTTTTCATTTCTTTTAAACCATGTTTGATTAATTCAATGTAGAGGTATTTAGGCATTCAATGACCGGATTCACATGGCATGATTTTTTTGATTTTAAGGCATTGAATGATCAATGAAATTTTTTGATCCTCGCCTATAAAAAGACTTCCACTGAGCTAATTGAAGTTTTTTATATTCACATTTTATACCTAGAGATCTCATTTCTAAAATATAGCCTCTTTGTGCTTTCTATTATGTGAAGGAGAAAGCAAAAACACAATCCTTCAAGGATTTGTAAAAAAGAGGAGTTCCATGATGTGCTCTACCTTCATGAAGAAGAAGACTCATGTATATTAAACCTATACTTATACACCCTCATCACAGTTTACAAATAAAATCATTCCAAAATATAGTATTGAGTTGTTCACTCTTACTGAGTTTTGTGAAAAAAGTAACTTATACTACTTCTGTGTATAAACACAAAGAAATTATGTTCATTTCTCCATTTGGAATCCTACTATATTATGTGAAGGAAGAAATAGATGCTATAAAAACCCTTGATAAATGAAATCACGGCTGATTTTCTCCTATCAATCATTCAAAGTTCTGGTTCTCTGCTAATGTGTATAGCAGCACTCGGGTCTAATCCTCGGTGATGATACTTTTTAATAGTTGATTATTTTTAGTTTATTGTATTATGATTGGGGGTTTGTTTAAAGAGATTATTAAATGATTGATTGATTAAGATTGATTTAAAAAAATTATAAATATTGGGGTGAGTTCATCAGTAGGTAGTTAAGCGTGTGATATCCTTGAGCCTTTCATTATATTGCATTAAATTAACACCCATGTCACAAGTTGACGTTGATTGGAATTCCTAAGTGTTAAGGTTTTAATACAAGTATTAACTTAACTAGGATTATAATATTAATCAGTAATTGATTGAGGTAGTGTATTTATGGTTCCAATAATCCATGGAATCCATACGTTAAACAAAACACGTGATTAATCCATGACATGTTAAGTCCAACATACATAATGTTAATTTAAAGAATATTCATTGAGTAAAAGCTCTCAATCGCTTAACATACCTAAATTATAACTCACCCCAATGAGAGATTTACTCATACATTTAAATTATTAGTAATCTGTTTATAATTATTATGATGATAAATTAATAATATAATAAAAGTAAAGGGATAAGAAAATATTGGTGCGACGGACACACACACAAACGATGGTGATAATTAAAAACGAACTTTAGATTGAATGAGAAAGAAAAATAAGGGAAGGAGATTCAACTTTATTTAAACTATTTTAAGAACATTAATATTAAACTACAGAATCTAGATGAGAATAAGATATACTTAAGAAGAAACTTTCATTAAAACAAAATTACAAAGAAAATACTTACAAGATTACAATAATGAAGAACACAAAAGTAAAAGGAAACAAAGAGAGTAGGAAGGGTATCTCAAGTGAAAACATGAGTATGGAAGGTCCTCCCAAGACCTTTTCATGTCTTTGGTCATTACAATATGTGCTCTGATCTTTTTAAATGCCAACTCTTTTGAAGGAGAGGAAGGGGATGTATTTATAGCCCAAGGATGTGGACTGTTTTCATTCCCAATCTGTCCCTCCACTTGCATCGCCATTTTGATAATACAGATAGCCGAATATCAAGATATATCCTTATTAAAACTTTTAGATAATATTTTTTGACGACTACTATAAAACTTTTGAGGAATTTGGACTTATGGAGCCAATGTTATGTCCATTTTATTAAACAATGTTAATCTACACATTTAAATCCAAACTTTTTAGAAGGCCAAAATGTGAATGGGATTATCAATCAGAAGATTATTTCAAATACAAATTCTTTATTCAACAAATTCTGCCAGATATATCTCCTCTTTCACACTAAAAAGTCTCAACTTTATTTTATGATTATATCAGGAGACATGTCATTAATACTGTACTGATTTTAATTGATGGCCAGAATGGTGGGATGAGTTTAAATGAATCAGTTGGGACCCTTGTCTATAGATCTGGGACTTGAAATTTTTATCCAAGACTCCTTACATTATCCCCAGAATATTTTATAATAATAAAGGAATTTTTAATTCTATATTGAGCCCAGTAATTCAATCTTCATATTTGGTCGATTTTCTTCATAGTTTCTTTGGGTCTTCTTGTGTAGACCATATGACCCTTAAAATGGAATAATTGGCCCATGATTCCTTATAAGGAAATGTTTTATATTTAAATATGAATCATAAAAAATAATAAACATTAAATTTTGATCATTATGGTGATAGTTATTATTAAAACATTAAACAGACTTGAATCCGGATGAATTCAAATAGTGCTCAAAAGTTATATTTAATATTTATACATTAATATTTCACAAAAATTATGCAAATTTACTATAAAATCTGTAAAGGGGGTATATAAAAACTTATGAAAATACTAATAACATCAACTCCCCCACACTTAGTCTTGTTCATTTCCTCATGTGCAAAAAATACAAAAACATGACAAAATCATTTTCACTCAGCAACAAATATTAAAATTTAGTTTTCCCCAATCAGGGGAGGTTTAGAAAATTTCACTCATCCATATTGAATTCCACCACAAGTTGTTACATAAACAATGTTCCAAAAACAATTCATTTTTTCATGATCAAATTTAAAAATGGGAAATGGTGGCACACAAAACTTACTCCTTCCAAGGTGATAAAATTAATTTACAGAGTTTCACTCATTCACCAACCAAAAGTGAAAATCTTAGATTTTTCAAGAGATCTCATCTTCCACTCCCTATCCTAAAGTGCTAAAAAATCAAGAGTTATTTTTAGGGGGTTTTATGTGGCTAAAGGACGGTAGGAAGATGATATCTAAAAGATAATAAAAATGGGGTAAAATACCAACATTAAAAAATCAATGCACATTTTTTTGAAATAAGACATGCATGGAAATGGAAAAACATATTTAAAATTGAATTATTGTTTGAAGAAATACACAAGAGAGGAAGAAAATATTAAGGGGATGAGAAGATTAAATATTTACAAAACACAAAACTTCTCCCAATGACATAAGTGTTCTTTTTTTCTTTTCTTTTGTTTTCATTTTTTTCATTTATTGAAATTTGAACTTAAAAAAGATCTCACACTCATATCCCAACCCATGATTGATCTCATCACGATAATATTTGTAATATTTATAATAAGATCAAAGTTTTAGGAAGAGTGATTTTTGACCTGCCCAAGACACAACCCATTTTTTCTGTTCTTTTTTCTTATTTATGTTTTTTGATTTTTTTTGAATGCCTATCAATAACATTTACAAAATTACATAAATGAAAGTACATTACATTCCCCAAAAATCACTGATTGAAAACCTCTACCCCACACTAAAATGTATTATTTCCCTCAAGCATATGATAACTCATTGAAAATTAATAAAAGGGCACCCAAAAAATGAAACCCATTCCCCCCACACTTAAATTTCAAAAAAAAAATCTGCAATGAAAATCCATGTTGATATTGGTTGGGATAAGGTATTGGGATTGTAATGTGGCTATCAAAGAAAATGTTTTCATAGGCTCTAAGGGGATTTCAAAAGGATGATTAATGTATGGTTAATGGGTGACTATTTGGCTATTATAATTCTCATAGGGTTCAGAAATTCCTATATCATATTAATGCACATCAAAGTTGGAAATTCAGCTCGAAGGTCCACAAACTCAAGACACACAAATGGGGGTAAAAAACACACATTTTGAAAATATGGTCATAGTTAGCCTTAGAATGAAAGAAAATGTTGTTTCTCACAGGTGGGGAAAATCATTTTCCAAATTAATAACTAAGCATTCAAAATTTATTATTCTTGACACAAAATTATTTATCCAAAGTCATGATGAAAATACAAAATTTTTGAGATGAAAACATGTCTTTTTGACTTGCCAAAATGTTTGGAAAAAATTTAAAAATTTGAAGGTGATTAATCATGATTTTTATTTTCATATTGTTTTTAAATTATTGATTTTTTGTTTTTTTGTTTTTTTTTAGGTTTTTTTTTGTTTTTTATAAAGACACGCCTATACAAAAAAGAAAGAGTAAATAAAAAATGTGATATGGAAAGTGGTAAAAAAACAAAATTCAAATGAGGGAATAAGAATAAGAAAGATAGAGAGAGAGAATAGGAGTTAAAGGGAAAGAGCTTTCCCCTATTTTGGATTTGGTGGGTTTTTATCTCTATCCAATGGTTGGTAAACTGCAAAATATGGGGATCTAATGGAAGTTTATATGGTTATAGGATTGGGTTTCCTCTCATGTTGATTCTTTAATAGATGTCCACTAACTGCGAATGTCTTTTTTGAATAGGGTTCTTGGACTTGCACTGCACCGAATGGGTAAACATTAGTAATAACAAAAGGGCCTTCCAAAAAAGAATTAAACTTACCTGGGTAAAGTCCAAATCGAGAGTTGAAAAGAATTACCTTTTCACCTTTATGAAATACCTTTCTCAGGATGTATTTTTCATGTAGTTCCTTATCCTTTTCTTTTTAAATATTGAAATTATCATAAGAATCAAGTTGAATCTCCTCCAATTCTGCCAATTGCAACACTCTTTCTTCACTGGATTTTTTAAAATAAAAATTACAAGTTTTCATAGCCCAAAATGACTTATGTTGGATTTAAACTGGCATATGACATGATTTACCAAAAACTAACCTAAAAATAGACATCCCAATGGGTGTTTTATAGGAATTTCGATAAGCCAAAAGTGTTTCACCATGTCTTTCAGGCCAGTCTTTTCTGGTGGGTTTTAAAATTCTCTCGAGCACTCTTTTCACTTCTCTATTAGAAAGTTGGGACATGCCATTTGTTTAGGGGTGATATGCAGTTGAAGTTTTATATACAACACAATTATTTTTCAAAACATATTCCATGTTTTCATTACAAAAATGGGTTCTTAAGTCACTTATCAAGGCATGAGGTGTGCCAAATCGGTGGAAGATGTGTGTATTTAAGAACTCACTAACAGTATGTGAATCATCCTTTCTATTGGGCTTAGCCTTTACCCACCTAGAAACATAATAAACCTCAATAAGGATGTATGAGAATCCATTTGAAGGGGCAAATGGTCCCATGAAATCGATTCCCCAAACATTGAAGATCTCATAGAAAATTAAAGGCTTTTGGGGTATTTCATTTCTCTTTGAAATTGTACCAAACTTTTGGCAAGTGGGACATGATTGACATTACTCATGTAATTCCTTGAAGAGTGAAGGCAGAAAAATCCCGAGTCTAGGACCTTTAGAGAATTCCTTTGTGGTCCAAAGTGTCCACCTTCGGTAAGTGAGTGACAAAATTATAAGATATATGAATGTTCATCTTCATCAACACATCTTGTAATTACCATGTCTTCCCCAGTTTTTTAAATTTTTCTTCCCAAAAATAGTGTTTTGAATCACTTTTCAAATTCATTTTTTGTTCCTTTGAAAAAATTTAGGAAAAACACCAGAAACCAAGTAATTTACAATTGGTGAATACCATGGTATCTTTGGAGTAAGAGATAAAGGTGTTCAATGGGAAATTCAGGATCAATGGTTTCAGATTGAGAAGAATTATAAATTCTACTCAAGTGATCAGCCAGAGGGTTTTCTTTTCCAGGTATATCTTTGATTTCAAGGTCAAACTCTTGAAGAATTAGGATCCATCTTATTAGCCTTGGTTTAAAATCACTTTTCTTGAGTAAGAATTTTATAGCAGAATGGTCTGTGAAGATGATGATTTTGGCACCTAAGAGATAGGGCTGGAATTTATCTAAGGCAAAAACCACTGCTAAAAGTTAATTTTTAGTCATAGTGTAGTGATATTTAGTTTCATCCTATGTTTTTGAGGCATAATAGATGACATGAGGAATTTTTTCTCTTATTTGACTAATAACAGCTCCAACAGCTCTATCAGAAGCATCACGCATCAACTCAAAGGGTAAGGACCAATGTGGGGGTTGGATTATTGGGGAAGATGTAAGATCATTTTTGAGTTCAATGAAGGATATCTGGAAAACCTCATTGAAATGGAAAGTTACATCATTTTGGAGTAACATAGTGAGTGGGAGGGAAATCCTATTGAAGTTATGGGTGAATCACCGATAGAAACCAGCATGACTGAGGAATGAACAAATGTCTCGAATAGAAGTGGGTTTTGGAAGTGATTGGGTCACTTCAATTTTTGTAGGATCAACTTCAATACCATCTTTTGAAACTATGTTCCCTTAAACAATCCCATTTTTAACCAGGAATTGAAATTTTTCAAAATTTAACACAAGGTTACACTTGACACACTTTTGAATGACTAGAGAGAGTGAATTTAATAAAGATTCAAATGACTCACCATGAATGGTAAAGTCATCCATGAAGACTTCTATGTAGTGTTCAATGAATTCAGAAAAGATACTCATCATACACCTCTAGAATGTTGCAGGATCATTTCAAAGGCAAAATGACATGATCTTATATGCATATGTTCCAAAGAATCATGTGAAAGTAGTCTTTTCTTGGTCCTGAGGTACGATTGGGATTTGGAAGTAGCCGATGTATCCATAAAGAAAAAAATAGTTTGAATTTCCAGCTAATTTTTCTAGAATTTGATCAAGTAATGGAAGAGGGTAGTGATCTTTTCATGTTTCAACATTCAATTTCCTATAGTCGATGCACACACGCCATTTGTTATTCACTCAAGTTGTGACTACCTCACCATGTTCATTTGTGACAATAGTTATCCCACCCTTCTTAGGTACAACATGAATTGTACTAACCCATTCACTATCAGAAATTGGGTAGATAATTCCATCTTGAATAATCTTGGTGATCTCTTCCCTAACTACCTCTAGGATGAGTGGATTGAGTCTTCTTTGTGGTTGTCCAATTGGTTTGGATGATTCCTCAAGATGGATGTGAAGAATGAAAAGAGCAGGGTTGATTCCTGTTATGTCATCTAAGGTCCACCCTAAGGCCTTTTTTCCCTCTAACACTTGAACAAGTTTGGACTCCTCATTTTCAGTAAGTGAAGTAGAAATAATGATATAATAAGAGTGATCATGTAAAATTAATTCATATTTCAGGTGTTCAATAAGAGGTTTGAGATTAGTCTCATCTTTCATTTTCGGGTTAGACAACTCATGAATAGAGGAAGGTACTTTAGTTTCTTCAGATTAATTTTCCTTAATATTTTCTAAGGTGGATCAGTAGATATCGGAGTTGATGTGGGATTCAAGAGAGTTTTCAAGTTCCTCTATATTGATGGATTCTATGGATGAGAGGTCCACATAAACTTCACCATCTATGACTCGGTTAATCATGGTGAATATTTCACAAGATCCTTTATCATTTGAACATGAAGAACATGATGTATTGGTGTTCAATTGAATCTCAGAAGTGTCCTCAGAAGCATGGATTGAGAATGCAGAGTGGCCCTTAGATGGGTATCGCATGGCTTGGAAAATGTTGAACTTGACCAGTTGGTCACCAAATTCCATGGATAAGATGCCTGAATAGACATCAATATTGGTTCTCTCTATCATTAGTAATGTTGTTACTAGAATTAAGTGAGATTGAGAAGATTTCATCTCACCTTCCATGTCAAGGACATAGAAATCAGCAGGGAAGATAAGATCATTCACACGAACAAGGACATCCTTTATTATACCATCAGTACTAGCAGTACTTTGATTAGAAAATTAAATGACAACACCCATTGGATGTAAGGGACCTATACCAAGGTTGGAGAATTTGGATTTTCTCATGAAATTAATTGTGGCTCTTAGGTCTATGAGTGCATCATCAAAGTTGGAACTTCCTATTTGCTGTTCAAGTGTAAAGGTCCTAGGATATTTTCACTTACTGGGTATGTAATATTGGGTTGAAACATTTTCAAAGGTCCTAAGTTTCCTCTTATGGGTACAAAACTCCTTGAGAAACTTTTAATACTTATGAATTTGTTTAATGGAATCTAAGAGGGGAATGTTCACTTCAAAATGTCTAAACATGTTGAACATTTCAGTATCAGGTTCAAAGGACTTCTTTGTCTTAGAAACGACTTGAGTAAAAGGAATTAGGTTCCTAAGTGGAATGGAAGGAGGTGAGGTAATGGCTTGAGGTTCTTTTTCATATTTATTTTTCTTTTCATTTTCTATGTTAACATTCAAAGGAGGTTTGAAGGACTTATCTTGAGGCATATCAATTTTCTTTCCCAATATAAGTGAAATTTCACTTACATTACCCTTGGGGTTGGGCAATGGTTGAGATGGAAGTTTGGAAGAATTTTATTTTTGTTTCTGGATTAGGTGCGATACAAGTTGACCAATTTGGTTTTCAATATTTTTAAGGCTAGAACGGGTGAAGGAGGAAAGATCTTCAACTACACTTTCCCATGGTTTCTTGGAAGAAGAGGATTGTCCCGGATTTGGATTGCCTTGATTTTGGTTCTTGTGAAATCAATTGTATTGGTTTGGAAATTGGGAAGGCTCACTAGGATGGTGGAAGCCTGGAGGAGGAAGATGAGGATTGATCCTTTGATTTTGAGGAACAAAAGGGTGAGGTTGTTGGAAGTTACCAACACCTTGACCATATTGGAACTGGTTTGGGTTTTGATGAGGGTATTAAGGGGGATGAGAAATGGGATTCACATATCTCGGTTTAGGGTTATTTATAGAAGATAAGAGCTTAGAATGGGGTTGGTTGAAGTTTCTAACAAACTGACCTGATTGTTGAGGGTTGGGGTTCTGCTAAGCATATGCTGCATTGAGCTCCATTGGTCTAGATTAATCAGATAGTTCATCTTGAAGTTGTGGACAGGTGTCTATTGGATGAGCTGGTGAGTTATATATTCTAGAGTTTTTGACAGGTCCAGGAAACATTGATTGTAGAGAAGATGAGTTTGGAGCTTTGGTATCCATAGCTAGTTGTCGTACAAGACTTGTAAGTTCACTCATCCACTCTATCATCTTGTTTGGCTCTATTGATTGATTATCTTAGGCTTTTTTGACTTGAGAATGTGCTCGAGTATGGAATTGTTGTGTGTTTATAGCCATGTTGCTTATGAGATCTCTTGCAGCTATAGAAGTTTTATCAACAATAGCACCGCCACTTGGTGCATCAATGAGAGTTCACTCCATAGCCAATAACCCCTCATAGAAGTATTGGATCAAGGGTTGGTAATGGATTTGGTGGTGTGGGTAGGTTGAAACAATATTTTTTTAACTTATACTAGTATTCATGGAGTGATTCACTTAGGAACTAATGGATACCACTTATTTCCTTTCGGATAGAAGTAGTAATAGAAGAAGGAAAGAATTTCTCTAAGAAGAGTCACTTCATGTCATTCCATGTGGTTATGGAACCAGGAGGAAGGTAGTAGAGCCATGACTTATCAGTGTCATCTAGGGAGAAATAGAATTCTTGGAGTTTGATTTGTTCCTCAGAAACCCCTTGAGGCTTCATGGTTGAGCACACCACTTGGAACTCTTTAAGGTGGAGATGTGGATCCTCACTAGCTAGCCCATGGAAATGATGTAGAAGATGAATCAAACCCTATTTGAGTTCAAAGTCAGCTTTTATGTCTGGATATGGAATACCAAGAGGTCGGTAATTCATATCAAGGGTAGAAATTTCTTTTATTGTTTGTTTCCTAGGATTGGCTATTTCTAATTCAACTGGTTGGACAAGAACTGGTTCTTAAATTATTTGATTATCACAAATGTTACTCATAAGTTGGTGAAGAGTTATCTCAATTTTTGGGTCAAACAAATCTGAGGGATTGTTTGGGAGGCTACGGGGTATTCAAAGAGATGTTGTAGGAAAGATAAGATGGGTTTTTCTTTGTGTTTTTTCAGTTTTTTATTTTTATGAGAAGGCGGATTTTTATTTGTGTTTTTTTTTCAATTTTTTTAAATTTTGGTTTTTTTTTCACAATATCCAAAAACTGATGACTACATAAATCAACATCCCCATCAAAATCTCCATTTGAAAGCACGGCCTATTTTTTCCTATCGACCATTCAAATTTTTGGTTCTCTTCTAATGTGTATAGTAGTACTCAGGTCGAATCCTTGGTGATGATTCTTTTTAATAGTCGATTGTTTTTAGTTGATTGTATTATGATTGGGGGGTTTGTTTGTAGAGATTATAAAATTATTGATTGATTAAGATTTATCTAAAAAATTTATAAATATTGGGGTGAGTTCATCATTAGGTAGTTAATCTTGTGATATCCTTGATCCTTGCTTTATATTGCATTAAATTAACACCCATGTCACAAGTTGACGTTGATTGGAATTCCTAAGTTTTAAGGCTTTAATCCAAGCCTTAACTTAACTAGGATTATAATATCAATCAGTACATGATTTTGTTGTGTATTTATGGTTCTAATAATCCATGGAATCCATATGTTAAACAAAACAAGTCATTAATTAATGACATGTTAAGTCTAACATACACAATGTTAATTTAAAGAATATTCATCGAGAAAAATATCTCAATCGCTTAACATACCTAAATTATAACTCACACCAATGATATATTTACTCATTCATTGAAATTATTATTAATCTGATTATAATTATTATGATGATAAATTAATAAGATAATAAAAATAAAGGGATAAAAAAATATTGGTGCGACGAACACACACACAAACGATGATGATAATTAAAAATGAACATTATATTGAATGAGAAAGAAAAAAAGGGAAGGGTATTAAACTACATTTAAACTATATTAATAACATTAATATTAAACTATATAAGGTGGATGAGAATAAGAGATACTTAAGAAGAAACTTTCATTAAAACTGAATTATAAAGAAAAGACTTACAGGATTACAATAATGAAGAACACAAAAGTAAAAGGAAAAAAAGAGAGGAAGAAGGGTATCTCAATTTAAAACATTAGTATGGAAGGTCCTCACAAGCCCTTTTCAAAGCTTTGGTCGTGCGAATATGTGCTTCTCTCTTCTGAAATTCCAACTCTTTTGAAGGAGAGGTGGGGGTGTATTTATAGCCCAAGGAAGTGGACTGTTTGCATTCCCAATATGTCCCTCCACATGCATCACCATTTTGATAATTCATACAGATGAATCTCAAGATATATCCTTCTTCAAAGTTTTATATAATAATTTTTTCCTAATACTATAAATAATTGGATGAATTTGGACTTATGGATCCAAAGTTATTGTCGTTTGATTAAACAATGTTAATCTGTCCATTTCAATCCATAGTTTTTAAAAGGACAAAATGTAAATGGGTTTATAAATAGTAATATGCCTTAAAATACAATTAATTTCTTCAAAAAAGTCATCCACCTATATCTCTTCTTTCACCCTATAAAATCTCAACTTTATTTGATGACTATATCAGGAGACATGTCATGAATACTGTACTGATTTTAATTTCTAGATAGAATGGTGGGATGAGTTTAAATGAATCAATTGGGCCCCTTGTATTTGGATTTGGGCCTTGAAATTTTTATCCAAGACTACTTCAATTGTTCCCATAACATTTTATAAGAATAAAAGAATTTTGAATTTTGGATTGATCCCAGTAATTCAATATTCATAGCTGGCTCAGTTTCTTCACAGTTTCTTTGGGTCTTCTTGTGTGGAACATATGACCCTTAAAATGGAATAATTGTCCCATTATTCCTTCTAATGAAATGTTTTATATTTAAATAGTAATCCTAAAAATTAAAAACCATTAAATTTGGATTATTAGGGTGATAGTTATTTTTAAAACATTAAATAGACTTGAATATGGATGAATTCAAATAGTTCTCAAAAATTATATTTAATATTTATACATTAATATTTAACACAAATTATACACATTTCCTATAAAATCAATAAATGTATTATATAAAAATTTATAAAAATATTAATAACATCACGAAAAAACCCAGGTTATACAAATAAGAATGATGGGAGTACTAAATTCATGCTTGAAGCTTATGCACTCATATACACAATTTTATGATACCTAAGTCTTGTCCTTTACTTGAAGAGTTACACGGTTTAAAAGTAGAAAATGGTTGTAGGAGTTCACATGATACAATGAACACAAAAACATGGTTTTGGTATATACCTTTATGTTCAGGAACAAAGTGTTTAATGAATACATTTATGCATTGATATGTGTATGCATATTCACATGAAGATTTAATTGAGAAAATGTGTGCACTTGTATAAAGAAAGAAGAATAAGAATGGAATAGAAATAAAAAAGAAAAAGTACATGCATGCGTACATAAACTCATATTCAGAATGGATCATAAATTGATAAACTCGTGATCAAAGAATAATTGTGTGCCAGGGTTCATAAGTTTTAGTTGACCCATGAAAACTGTTATACATCTGTAAGATTATGTGTTCGGTGTAGTGTAATTAGTGTTTACAAAATATTCAATTTCTCTAAGAAGAACCTATACACTCATGTGTTGCTATTGAGTATCAAAGAAATGGAGTTTGACATTGCTTCACAATTACATATTATTATGATTCCAAGAATAATAGTGTGTTCCTATCTAAAGATTGATTATTATTCAGGGAAGAATAGTTGTGATAAAATATGAGTTTAGCTGACCATTTATTGTTTTTAATTAATCACTAATAAGTTTTTTTCTAGAAAGGTTAGAAGAAGAAGATTTAGTGCCATCATTTTTTCACTGAAGAAGAAAGAGATCAAGAAACTATACTACCCTATTTCATATTAACTATGTTTCAAATATCAGAAGTTATTGGCCAATATATTATTAGTTTATTATCATTTGGGTTAAAGAGAATTGATTTTATCAGTCCACAAAAAATACATATTATTGTGATTGATATAGGAAGAAGAACGTTTCGCTTTCAATTTTCTATCAGGAAAAAATAAGTGGATGGTTTATTACCTTCTGTTATGCAGGTAACCAAGTGAAGAAGAAGAAGTTTGTGGAAAAACTAAAAACTAATGTGACAACTAATAGTTTTTTCAATGGGTGGAATAATTTATTAGTGTTACAAATAACCTTATCAATATGGTGGAGATTTTCTTCATAGGAAGTATAAATATACTTCTAAGTGTAGTAAAATATGCACTGTCAATTGACTATAGTGAATTGCAAGTGAAAGGGTATTTCACACTTTCTATAACCACTTTTAAAGTATTAATTTCCAGTGGTTGTGTGGTTAGAATCATTTCCAAACCATTATAAGGACTAGATGCTTTTATGGAGTAGTGAAACTTGTAAAAATATTGTGTTCTATATTTTAATTATTTAATATAAATTCATGAAACTTGGAAAATATATAAAAATAATCGAGATCCTAACAGGTCAAATAGTTATAGAGATAAATGTTTAAATTGTATTAGAAAGTCCCTAACATTGATTCACCCTATCTCAGTGTTAGGAATATCCCAAACTTGTTGTTTCAAGTGGTATCACAGGGAAGGTTCATCTCCATTTGATTCTCGATAGTGAATCTATTCACTTTTAAAGATTTGATTTTCTTTCCTAAGTCAACAATGAAGTACAGTTTTAGTGAATAATAATTTATCTCATAGCATAATCTTATATCTACAAAGTACATGATGAATAAGAAAAATAAAGAGAGGATAAATTTTAAGAATAAGTCCCACATATATAAATAAGAGGACGTGTCGTTTTCTCCATTCCATGCTGACAAAGAAGACATAAAAGGTTTGGAAATTTGGTGGCATTAGTTTACACAAAGAATATGGAAAATATCTCTACATCAAGTAATCAATATTTATGTATTAGTTCATTTCAAAACTATCTTGAATAAGATCCTATCACAAGTGGTCATGATGATCAATATATAACTTTTTGAGAGATATCTATTATTGGATTACGAGATATACTACATGTTAATCCTAAATAAATAGTCTCCCTTGTTTTTGGTGTCTTTATATTTATGAATGAAAGTATCACCTCGCTAGAAGTTGAAGTTTATTTTTTAGAGAAAATATTCCCATAAAAAAATTTAGATTAATTAAATATCCTCAGATAGGTTAGATCTTTTGATGAAAAAAATAAGAAACTTTAAATTACTTCCTTAAAATTCATTAAAGAAGTTAAAGAGAAAGGGGGATTCAAAAAGACTCTAGAATAAAATATCCATTCTCTTGAAGATAAATTGAAAAAATAGTAATGATATCAATAATTCACAATTGAAAGAAAATTCCATGAATCTCAGTGAACTTGACTCTTTGATTCATAAAAAATATTATCTTTATGAAAATGATGTTGAAATAATGAATAGGACTTACAAATAGAGGATTATTATGATTCAATATTATAAAATCATACTAAATATGAAATTTCTAAAATTGTAATATCCGTTGTATAATCTTGAGAAGAAACATATCGACATTTCATAAAATAAGGGTACAATTACTATTGCTACTCAATGCTAACTAGAGGTTTCCAAGGTTTAAATATCTATAACTTGTGATAAGAAGACCATGAATTCATTTAATGATATATCACAATCCATTAAGAAGAAATATGTACCATCCATACCAACTTGTATTAATTCTTCTAAACCTATTATCTTAAATAGTGTAGGTTTTAAGAAAAATTCTTAACAAGTATGGATAAATAAAGGTGAGAAAATTCCTACCATCATGAATATGGTGGATAAGAAAAAAGTGTGGAATCTTGTTCCCTACAAAGAGAAAAACAAGTCATGAAGATAATCCAACAACCATATACATAAGATATCAAGAAATAAATATTTGTGGGTAAATATCGGTGCTACAATATATTCAGGCATTGCATACAAGATTATTGGTACAATATTAAAAATGTTAAACCACAAATAAGTTCCATATCAAGGGGGAGAATGGTAGATAAGGATAAGAAATATTTGTACATCTAGAATAATCTATATATTGTAAGCAGATTTGGGATTCTTGATATCATTTGTGGTCTATGCAATGGTCATGTTCACAAGGTCAGTACATACTCATGTCAACATGTATCCAAAGTTGAGGAGAAAGGAAGACCACAAAAACTGGATAAAAAAGAAGAAGTTATCTATGGAAGGTTGTAGAAGAATATTATAAACAAACATTCTCCTGATAAGATTTCAAGTAAGTAATTTGAGAATTCATTTGATTTCAAATCCAAGAAGTTAAAAATAAGTGAATCAAAAAATCATATAAGAAATATAGTGCTCAAAGGAAACCATATGCAAGATCCAAACCTACTACCAAAATTCCTAATTAAATTTTATTTATATTGGAAGAATATTTTGAAAGATTGAGGAAAATGGAATATAAACAAGACAAGGATAGTGAAAAAGAAAAATAAAAGATTCCAAATGAAGAAAATAAAGTTTTTTGTTAGAGTTGAGACATGACTGGTCATACTATTAGAAATTACACTATAATTATTCCAGCATAAGAATAATTCATTAAGAAAATTAAATTTTCATGATGAGATTAAAGTACTTTAAAATCCATTGAGAAAAAGAATATTCATACACAAAGATGTTTAATAAGTGGTAAGAGCCACACATCCACAGTCATAATTGAATATCAAATGTGCTATTATGAAGAGTGTATTAAATGGAGGAACTTGGTTGAGAAAAACGTCTCAACCTTTATGTTCATATTATTGAAGAAAGGTGGATCCACCTTATTACATCAACAATTTTGTGTTTTATTTATTCTTATAATATAGGTAATTCAAGGTGAAGAAATTTCTTAGGGGGAGAACTATAGAAGTAGTGAGTGGTGTTAATTCTTGATAAAAAAGATAAATAAGTCACCATCCTTGAATGATAACTCATTTGATATTCAAAATACTTATATGATAGAGGATCATATTTGATGAAGTTTAATAATGAGATGCACTATTCTAGATAACCAAGATAAATAATATAATATATTGTATTGATCTTAATTCTTTGTTTCCTAATGGAAAATTTACCAAGATGATCATCCTTAATGAAGTTGTGAAAAAATTTAATGTAGATAGTCACAAGTTGAAGATTAATTTTTGTGTTTTTCTAAATAAAACATATTAAAATCCATTCTTGAATAGATACACAATTATTAAAACATCCTGAAGTGTTTACCTTAAGGGTAATACAAAATTATGTAATTTAATAGTCTTCCATAATCATTATTTCAGTTGGTATCAAATATGATTATTCTGGAAATTTATTGAAGATCATGTGATTGGTAAAGGTATGTTTTTATTAATTTCTCATCCTTAGTTATCAAAAATAAAAAAAATAAAAAATGAGGATAAATTTAAGTAATTAATGGAATAAGAAATGTGGAAGTCCAAAAGGTCACTTATCCTGCCTATTGCAATTGAATGTTTTTTGATCTATTTTTTAAAGTGATTCCGTGAGTTTTATGTTTATTTATCTTAAAAGTTTTATATCACATTTAGTATCATCAACCTAGAATGAAATTTTAAAATACTTAAAAACAAGTATATGAGTTCTTATTTTATAATTTATCGTGATTAGATGTTAATGAAAAACTTTGTTGTCTAAATCAAATCCTATTTTTTCTATACTAAGAATAGATCAAGTAGACTTAGAGTGAAATGATGGATGGAAAATTTCATAATTATGGACTGATACCCTTTTCCCATGAACTTTTTATTTCTTATCAATAAGTGGGAGAGAATTTTAAAATAATTTTTGAAAAGTAATGGGAATATAAAATAGAATGATTCCATGTATTGACAGATTCATTTGTAGAAGAACATTGAAGCTATTTCCAAAAAATACAAATGGGGAGATTGAACAACCCATTTTTTGTATGATTTATATTTTTTTTCAATGATTTTATTTTTCTGACAACGGTGATCAATGAAATAGGAATATTTCATTGATGTCGATATGATTAAGGATATCAAATGTTAATCGAACTTGGATGAAGTCCTCATGTCATGATATTCTAAGAAGAATTTGTTGAAGAATTTTAGTTTCATGGTGATGCATAGAGAATTATTATGGAATCCTTATATGGAATTAGATTTCATGGTTGGATAATTATCTTAGTAATTTTGATGATTTTTGAATTGATCCTCATAGAAAATATATGTATCAAAGGTGATACTTTATTTATAATAAAGAATAAAGTGGTTTTTTTGTTAAGAACCTCTTTGGAATTTATATTCCAAAAAATAATAAAATAATAGTTAAAGAAGGTCATGCAATATTTCAATATTTCATGAAAACCATGCAAGTTCTAACTTGAAGAATGTTTGGATTTTTATTTTAATGAAGGAGAATCATGTAACATAATTGATATTTACATGATTTTTTTAATGAAGGTTTAAGGACGACCTTGAAAAAATACTAGTTCATATAATATGCACGAGGAAATAATTTGATGATTATGAGAAGGTGTCCATGAAAATTGAAGGTGGAATTATTTTAAAAAATTAGTTTTTACTAATTATTTTTAGAGGGATTTTATTTTTACATCATGTAATATTTCACATAGAATTTATTCTCAGCGTTAATAAAAAATGGCCAACTTTTCAACGAATCCATGCCAAGCTCATCCAGTGAACATGTGGGACCAAAGGTTAACCACACCCTAGGAGATTTTCTTAAGACAACTATGCATGGAATCTGAGGTGTAGGGCCATGTATAAGACCTAATTGGAAAAATGTTAAAGGCCTATGAAGTATATGGATGAGGCTGTTCATAGTTTGGGCATGAATCCCACAAGCCCATGGACCGCATGTGTCGTGACCTCTGTGGAAAGATTCATTGTTATCTAGGTGTTAACCTCAGTGCCAGATCAAATGGTGAGTGCTCATCGATTGATTGCAAAACCAAATATATATTAAAGAGTATATTTGATGTGGGGTGATATTTGAGTGTAACTATTCATGCATTTTAAAACAGATAGACCAAATGTGATCCACTCGATCAAAGAAATATGCACAGTTTGATCTACCCATGCATTATTATTTCAAATCAGCTATGCATTATTTTAATTTTCCGCCATCTTCCTCCTCCCCCACTCAACAATGCCATGGGTACACTGGAGAATTTGGATGAACCACGCTTGTTCAAACCCAAGGCTTCCATTATTAAACTATGGTCAAAATATTGAGATGAATATAATCAAAAGAGTCATGAAACTTTTTTTCATGATTTATATGATGAATTCAAGAAAAAATTCAACTGAACTATAGACATGGTTGTAGGAGGCTATTTGAGCTCGATCATTCAATAAGTTGGATTTCATATTCTCATTATCACATGAACATGATTTATTCACCAAAAAGGAGATTCTAGATGTGAAATAATAATTCCATTTTTTCATTGTTTCTTTTAATTCATGATTGAATAATTCAAATATGAGGTATTCAAGAATTCAATGACCAAATTTACACAGAACAATTTGTTTAATTTTAAGTTGGTGAATGATTGGTGCAGGGCTGTGATAATCACCTGTACAAAGAGAGGCACCAAGCCAGTTGAAGATTTTTTTATTCATGTTTTCTACTAATAGATCACATTTAATAAAAAGATCATATACATTTTTTTGTTACATGAAGGAGTAAGAATAACCAAAATCCCTAAAGGCTTCACAAAGAAGAGTATTTACACAAAGATTTATTATTTTGAAAAATAGAATACCCCATAGACACGTGAATGATGTTTATACACTGTCATCCTCCTTCTCCAAGAAGAATAGTTCTGCAATCCAATTTTGAGTTTTTCACTCCTACTAAGTTTCACTAAGATGAAACTTATAATGTTTCATATACACATGGAGTAATTATTTTCAATGTTCTATATGAAATACTATTATCTTGTGCAAAGTAATAAATATGTTCATGGAAATCCAATGTGAAAACCCATGGACTATGTGGAGAAGAAGGTAGGGGGTACATAATTCAGGTACAATGCTCATGCACTCATATACATGATTTTATAATACTTGAACTAGGTTCTAGATTTAAAGAGATATATAGTTTAAAAAATGGAAATATGATTTAAAATGATACAATGAACACAAAAATATATTGTCTTAATATACATTTATGTGAATGAAGAAAGTGGATATTGAATACATGAATCCATTGATATGTGTATGAATATGTACATGTAGATTAAATTGAGATAGTGTGTGAAATTTTATGAACAATAGAGAATAATAATGTAATTGAAAGAAAAATAAAAATTACATGAATTCATATATAAACCCATATGCACTTGAGATTATAAATTGATAAAATTGTGATCAAAGAATAATTGTGTGATAAGGATCGGAAGAATTAGAAGACCCATGAAAATTGTTATACAAGCATAAGATGATGTGTTCAGTGAAGTGTAATTAGTGTTTCCAAAATATTCAATTTCTCTAAGAAGAACCAATACACTCGTGTTTTGAAATTGAGTATCAAAGAAAGATAGTTCTATACTACTACACAATTGAATATTATTGTGTGTCCATGAAGAATACTATGTTCTGAGCTAAATATTGATTATTATTTAGGGGAGAATAATTTTGATGATACTGAGTTGAGTTGATCTTTTATTTTTTCAATAATCTCTAAGAAGTCTATAAATCTCACAAATTTAGAAAAGGAAGATTCAGTTCATTTTTTTCTATAAATAATAAAGATATCAAGAAACTATACTGCACTATTTCATATTAATTTTGTGTCAATGATAAGAATTGATTAGACAATATATTATTATTTTATTATCATTTTTGTAACGTCCCGGCCCCGGGTGCCATGCAACGGGTGCCCCGAGCCCGGTTCACCACATGACCTCAAGCGCATTTCCCTAAACGCCAGAGGTTGCCGACTAGCAGCGAGGGCCCAGGTCTGATAGTGGGGAAACTATGCCCTCATTTGTCAAAGTGTAGCGCAGTGGAATACCAAAATAAACATACAACAACAGCGGAAGTAGTAAACATACACAACTGAAATAACTACAACAGTGGATATAGACAACAGTATAAAAGTGATGATGCTACATGTTTAAATTCTAAGAAAACAGCCAGAACATGTTACACATCACTGTGATACAACCAAAAGAAAAGTATAGCAAAACAAGTAAACAGCTGGCAGTGGCATTGCGAGCCTAGGCTTGGTCCCATGCCCTCCTAGTCCTCAGCAACTATCAAGTACCTGTATAGGGACTCTTACCCCTATCTACACCTGCAGCAATGTAATCTGTTTGGGCCGAAAAGCGTGACCCAAACAGGGTGTGAGAAATATATCTCAGTAGGCACCCACCAAAGGCCCGTGCTCAACTGTGTGTAAAATATGCAACAAGTGTGCAATAGTAAAAGCAATAACTAAGCAGTACTCAAAAGTAACTAAATTAAAAGTTAAATTTCCATTTTATTATTCATTTAATTCCTTTAATTTAGTAACGTTTTTGTGCTCAGCACCAAGCCCTCAGGCTAACCAGAACTGTGCCCTCAGGCTAAAATAGTAACCACGCCCTCAGGCCATACAGAATCCAACCCGTAGGTATTGCCCTCAGGCGTAACAGAAATTCTCTCCCTCAGGCTTATGAAGTGTCTCCCTCAGGTACAGAAGTCAAGCCCTCAGGCACGAAAGGTTTCCCTTAGGCGGAATAACGACAGCCCTCGGGCTAAAACAGTCACGCCCTCAGGCTAATCACAACAATGCCCTTAGGCTAAACAGGTAACCGGGACATGCCCAACATATCAAAATGTAGTAAACAAGCAATTCCTCTCAAGTCAATTCTACAGTTACTACATTTAAGTCATACCCTTGGGTATCGTGGCCAAACGGCTAAACAGAGGAACACACCCCTCGGGATGGTCCTGCATCCAAGAAACGATCCCAAACATCATTTTATTATCACCATTTAATCACCTATGCAATTCTAGGCATTAAATATAGCAACGGCCTCAGCCACACGACACCCCAACATGGGTTCGTGGCACGAAAACGCACAAAAACGCACGACATTTGGAAAATAAACACCAAGCCACCTTCATTATGTGCCAACGAAAACTATACCCGAACACCGGCTCCAGAAACGCCCAAGAATGGCGTAGATCTGACGAATAAAAAAACCCATTCAAACGTAAATAACTTACGTTGGGAGAAGAATTGGCAAGAACGGTACCAGGAGGAGGAAGGGCTTACCCGTGCGGTTCCAACGAGATCATCCGAAGCCGAATCGGATTCCAGAAGAACTCTCGGCGGATCTTCAAAGGTCCGGCCTCCTCCTTTGGCTCCAAAATGGCTCAAACGCCTCCTCTGCCAAATGAGGAGGCTACTTCCTGTTTTAAGCTGAAAAAAAAAGTACACGGCGTTTACTTCTGAGTACACGGCGTGTACTTCTTTCATTTAACTGTTCATTTGGTAGCACCGGCACTGTTCACCTGCCGACAAGAGTATACGGCATGTACTCCCGAGTACACAGCGTGTACTGCCGCCCAGCTGGCGGTGACACCACCGCCTTCCTTTTTAACCTTCCAACTGACTACATGGCGTGTAAAGGACCACTACACGGCGTGTAGTCGGTTCTTACACCCTTTGTGGCCAGCAAGGCTACACGCCCTGTGTACTTATCCCAACACAGCCAAAAGTACACGGCGTGTGGGCAAAGTACACGGCGTGTAGTTTCAAAATTTAGGATTTTTCCCCATTTTTTCATATTTTCTCAAAAACACTTAAGGAAAAGGAAAAGAAGAATCCTGTACCTCTAAAACAATAACCAAGTTCTTACAAACTCCCCCCCTTATAGAAATTCGTCCCCGAATTTCCCTTTCGAGGGTGGCAAAGAGAAAGCTCAGAATAGCTCTAGCCACTGAGCATGTACATCGGCCTCCCGCTCCCAGGTCTCATCCTGCACTCGACCATGCTGCCATAGCACCTGTACGAGAGGAACTGACCGGCCTCGGAGGACCTTTGGGCTCCTGTAAACGATACGGATCAGATTCTCCTCAAAGGACGCATCATGCTGAAGCTCAACCTCCTCAGGCTGAAAGGTGTGAGACGGGTCTGAATGGCAGTGACACAACTGAGACACGTGGAAGACGTCGTGCATGGCTTGGTACTGCTGCGGTAACTGCAACCGATAGGCAACCAGCCCGACTCTCTCCAGAATCTCAAATGGCCCCACATACCTCGGTGAAAGCTTACTCTGTCTCCTGATCCGTTTGTGTCCCAGCCTCGGCGAAACACGCAAGAAAACCTGATCCCCAACCACGAACTCCAAAGGTCGTCTGC
Organism: Viscum album; assembly: GCA_963277665.1. Classification (NCBI taxonomy): domain Eukaryota; kingdom Viridiplantae; phylum Streptophyta; class Magnoliopsida; order Santalales; family Viscaceae; genus Viscum; species Viscum album. The sequence continues at coordinate 1,079,690,417 of OY728120.1, read as the reverse complement.
GGCGATCAGCATAAGACTTCTGACGAGACTGTGTGGTAGCCATCCGCTTCCGAATCAACTGGACCTGCTCAGATGTCTCCTGCACGAGTTGTGGTCCCAGTAAAGCTGCCTCACCTGCCTCTAACCAGCACAAAGGTGATCGGCATGGCCTACCATATAAAGACTCGTATGGTGCCATCTCAATAGTTGCCTGAAAACTATTGTTATAGGCAAACTCAACTAAGGTTATATGCTTCTCCCAAGATCCCCCAAAGTCTAGGAAGAATGCGCGCAGCATGTCCTCTAGCACCTGTATCGTCTGCTCTGACTAGCCATCTGTCTGAGGGTGGTATGTTGTGCTCAGAAGCACCTGTGTACCCAGCGCCCTCTGAAAACTCTGCCAGAAATGAGACGTGAAGCAGGCGTCCCTATCTGAATTGATAGAACGAGGGACGCCATGAAGACATACGATCTCTCGGACATACAGCCTTCCGATCTCGTCCACACCAAAGGTCTCCTTGATTGGAAAGAAGTGAGATAACTTCGTAAGTCTGTCCACAACAACCCATACGGCATCATTGCCTCGAGGTGACCTTGGAAATACCGTCACGAAATCCATCGCAACATCATCCCATTTCCACTTCATAATGGGCAACTGCTGTAACAGCCCAGCTAGTCTCTGATGCTCTGCCTTCACCTGCTGATAGGTGGAACACCTTGTAACAAAACCAGCTATCTCTCTCTTCATACCCGGCCACCAGTACTGACGTCTCAAGTCTCGGTACATCTTGGTAATCCCGGGATGAACTGCCCAAGCTGAATCATGAAACTCCCCCATTAGCTCCTTGCGTATATCCCCTGGAACCCATACACGTCCATGGAAACACAAAACCTCGTCATCACATATCGTCCAACCGGAAGGAGGGTCCTCATTTTCCACCGACTCCCGTAGAACTAGGCCTTCTGAAACCGATAGCTTCCTCATCCTCACTCTGTCCAGGAGGGTAGAAGTCACAGCTAACGAGGAAAGATAAATCTGTCCCTGACTTCCATGCACCTCCAGATGCATCTCAGAGAACAAAGCTATAAGCTGCCATTCACCACTGGCCTCATGCACTGCCTGTATCTGAGTCTTCCTGCTCAGTGCATCGGCTACTGCATTACCTTTACCAGGTGTATAGGCAAGCTCAAATTCGAAGGACTGTAGGTACTCGACCCACCTTCTCTACCTCAGATTTAGGTCACGCTGAGTAAAGATATACTTGAGGCTTTTGTGGTTGGTGAAAACCACAAAATGCTCTCCCAACAGGTAATGTCTCCAACAGCGCAACGCATGCACAACTGCAGCAAACTCGAGATCATGAATCGGGTAATTCCTCTCATGTGGCCTCAACTGCCGAGACTCGTACACCACAACTCAGTCGCCCTGCATAAAAACGACTCCCAGCCCAATCCCTGATGCATCACAGTAAACCGTATAGTTCTTCCCCTACTCTGGGAGTATCAGGATCGGTGCTGATGCCATCCTTCCCTTCAGGTCCTGAAAAGCTGTCTCGCAAGCTTCTGACCAAACGAACTTCACACCCTTCTTAGTCAGACCTGTCAACGGTGCTGATAAGCGGGAGAAGTTCTGTATGAAGCGTCTTTAGTAACCAGCCAGCCCTAAGAAACTTCGTATCTCAAACATGTTCTTGGGATGCTCCCAGGAAACTACTGCTCTCACCTTCTCTAGGTCCACTGCAACTCCTGCCTCTGAGATGATATGACCCAGGAAGTGAATCTGGTCCATCTAAAAGTGGAACTTCGAGAGCTTAGCATATAGACGATGCTCTCTCAGTGTACTCAATACGATCTCAAGATGGGTGGCATGGTCGTGTCGAGTGTGAGAGTACACCAAGATGTCGTCCACGAATACTACCACAAATGAATCAAGATACGGATGGAACACACGATTCATCAGAGCTATGAAAACTGATGGCTCGTTCGTGAGTCCAAATGGCATAACCATATACTCATATAGACCATACCTGCTCTAGAAAGCTGTGAGAGGTATATCAGATGGTCTAACGCGCAGCTGATGATATCCAGATCTCAAGTCAATCTTCGAGAACACTCGTGCTCCACGAAGCTGATCAAACAAATCATCTATCCTCGGCAAGGGATATCGGTTCTTAACCGTCAACTGGTTCAGCTTCTGATAATCCACACAAAGCCTAATGGTACCATCCGCCTTCTTCGCAAAAAGGACCGGAGAACCCCAAGGAGAAGTACTGGGTCGGATAAAACCCTTTGCCTATAGCTCCTCTAACTGCCTCTTGAGCTCCTACAACTCAGGAGTGACCATCCTATAAGGAGGAATGGACACCGGTGCTGCTCCTGGCACAAGCTCGATAGAGAAATCCACCTCACGCACCGGAGGTAGACATGAAAAGTCACCCGGGAAGACATCCCTGAAACGATCGACAACTGGAGGGAAAACCGTCTGACGAGTCCCCTGGTCATCCAGATATAAGCTCGTAATCTGGGCTGTGACTCCACCTCGCTCATGATGCTCTGGTCCAGCTTGACTCGCCTGAACATCCCACTCACCCTTGTATAGAAACTCCCCGCCCTCTAGTGACGTGAAATGAACCCTGCGACGATAGCAGTCTATAAAGGCTCGAAAGTGAACCAACCAGTCCATCCCGAGAATGACGTCATAGCTCGTCATCTCCAGGACATAGAGGTCCCAAAGGAAGTGACACCCACCGACCTCAAGGGGGCACTCCTTGCACTGACGCACACCAACCGTCCTAGTCCCCAACGGAGTGTCTAGCGTCAAGATAGCATAAGAAGTAGAAACACCAAGCACAAGGCTCTCCACAACGGGTACTGATATAAAACTATGTGTAGCACCCATATCAAAAGTACTGAAGACAAGATAGAAGCTACTAGAATAGTACCTCTGACTGTCGAAGGTCCGGGATCCTGCTTCTGCTGGGTCTATTGCACTGCATATGCCTGACCAGTGCCGTGGCCCTGCGACACAACTTGGCTACCCTGAGCTGTCTCGCCCTGTTGCCTATGAGATCCTGGTGTCTGGCTACCACAGCCACGACCACCATCTTTGCCTGCACTCCCTGACGTATTCCAGTTCCCTGACTGATAAGAAGCCACTGGTCCTGATCCCGCACGCGGAGTCTGCACAGAACCCCTCTCACTAGCCACCGGTAGAAACGCCCTGCAAAAGCGCTGCAGATGACCCATCTTGCCGCAAGCTCAGCACTCCATTGGGTCTTGTGGACACTGCGGCCTCTTGTGCCCCTCTCTGCCACACTGGTAGCACCTGATCGGGCCACCTGAAGAAGCTTCCTGGCTGGTACTACCACCCTGAGATAAGTTCATCTGCCTCTTCCTCTTGCCAGCAGAAATAGTACCAGTAACTGGTGCCGAACCTCCCTAGCCCACACCACTAGATTCTCGTAGGTTCCTCTCTGTAATCAATGCCTGGTTCACAATCACGTGTACAGTAGGTAACCTGAAAACATTCACCAGCACTCAGATGTCATACCGAAGACCATCCTCAAAACGTTTGGCTCTCAGCGTCTCATCACCCACCAGCACGGGTGCAAAGCACTGAAGCTCTGTAAAATGAGCAGAGTAGTCCATCACCGACATGGCGCCCTGCTGCAGATTCATGAACTCTTGAGCTCTATATGCTCTCAATGTCTCGGGAAAGAAGAAGTCATAGAAGACTATCTGAAAATCCTCCGACGCCATTTCCCTGTGATACTCTGACTAAGTGGTAACATCCCACCACCTTTTGGTGGAATCACGCAGTATGTAAGTCGCGAGCTTGACCCTCCACCCTGGAGGCGTCTCAAGATTCTCGAAAATAGTCTGCATCGATCCTAGCCAAGACTCTGCAGCCTGTTGTCCACCATCCCCTGAAAACGTAGGCAGATGCTGCTGCTGGAAGATACGCGTCAGCTCGGCCATAGATGTGGCAGCCTGTGGTGCTCCCTGGAAGGTCTGCATGAACCACAATAAGCCTTCACGGAACTGCGCGTCCACGCCCATGTCCGGTATAACAGCTGGTGCCGCATCTGGCTATGCTGGTGGATCAACTGGTAGCCCATGGCCCACCATCTCTGGAGTATAATCGTCGCCGCTCTCTTGGAGAACAACTCTCGGTCGTCTAGGCGGCATGACTCTACAAGGTCAAAAGAACGCCTCAGATTCAAGATTATTAAGACTGAAAGCGAAGGAACCACAAAGGGAACAAGAGGAAGAACGTATTCAAAATTGGAAAAACAAGACTACACGGCGTGTACAATGACTACACGGCGTGTACTTGACTTCCCTTCCCCTGTCCAGGTCCTTCCACATGGCTAAGCCACATGGCTTCCGTTCAACAAAACTACACGGAGTTTATAATACCTACACGGCATTTTCGGTGTTATTTTCCAACTGCCTGTGTCGTCTGTGACACGGCCGACTACTCGGCTTTACTCTACACGGCGTGTTACACCATCACACAGCATATACACCATCCTGTTTCCCAGCCACACGGCTAACTCCACACGGTCTGTCCTTGGACAAGACTACACGGCATTTCCTAAAGGTACACGGCGTGTTCCGGGAAATGTGACACCGGCCCGTGTTGTTAGTTACATGACCGAGTCCCCAGGTATCACTACACAGCGTGTCTATAATTGACACGGCGTGTTCTATCTAGGAGTTCACCGACCCGTGTTGTTAGTTACACAGCCGGACTCCGGGTCAACACTACACGGCGTGTACAAAACTACACGGCGTGTCTTACCCAACCCCCTTTCCCTACCCCGTGTCGCCGCCCACACGGTTTGTGACACGAGAAGAGACTACACGGCATGTACTCAGGGTACACGGCGTGTACTCAGGTTACATGGCGTGTACTCAAAAGGTCACATTTCTTCCCGAACAGAAGAACATACATGGCGTGTATAAAAATACTACACGGCGTGTATACTGGGTTTCCGGACAGTATTCCTCATAAACTTCTCTGGAACCCAGAAAATACTGAAAACGACACCTAAGTGTCAAATTCCAACCTGTGGGGGCCCATACACCCCACGAATCAATGTTTGACATCTTATTTGTGTTATAACCAATAACCAGTCAATGATCCACCAAATTCCGTTCAATGGGGGCCCATACTCCCCAAAGACCAAAGTTTGGCGTCCATTCTATAAACAATCTCAAACAATAATACCATATCACAAGGCAGGTATTTATCAAGCAGCTATCACAACAGCATGCTTTACTAGCACAAAAACTATCACAAAAACATGCAAATTCTAATGCACCTACATGGCATGGAAACTATGCATGGCATGTGATATCTAGCATGTGCCTATATGATGCATGAGACGGAATACCCTCATCTCATCGGGTTGAAACTAAATAGAACCCACAGATAAAATATAAACATCACAATCCAAGTGCGTCACCCAATGGTGAAAACATATCAACTGTAAAATTGCAAGATCAAAGAATGCAAAGTATGAGGTAGACTGGCTTTTCCCTGTACACGGGTTAGCTACGCCCGGGCACAGCTTATTACCAACTACCGTTCGTCCTAACTCTGACTACGGCTCCAAATAGTAAGTCAAAGAAAATAAACCCCTCTGATACCACTTTGTAATGTCCCGGCCCCGGGTTCCATGCAACGGGTGCCCCAAGCACAGTTCTCCACGTGACCTCAAGCGCATTTCCCCAAACTCCAGAGGCTGCCGACTAGCAGCGAGGGCCCAGGTCTAATAGTGGGGAAACTATGCCCTCATTTGTCAAAGTGTAGCGCAGTGGAATACCAAAATAAACATACAACAACAGCGGAAGCAGTAAACATACAAAACTGAAAAAACTACAGTAGTGGATATAGACAACAACATAAAAGTGATGATGCTACATTTTCAAATTCTAAGAAAACAGCCAGAACATGTTATACATCACTGTGATACAACCAAATGAAAAGTACAGCAAAACAAGTAAACAGTTGGCAGCGGCATCGCGAGCCTAGGCTCGGTCCCATGCCCTCCTACTTCTGAGCAACTGTAAAGTACCTGTATAGGGACTCTTGCCCCTATATACACCTGCAGCAACGTAATCTGTTTGGGCCGAAAAGCATGACCTAAACAGGGTGTGAGAAATATATCTCAGTAGGCACCCACCAAAGGCATGTGCTCAACTGTGTGTAAAACATGCAACAAGTGTGCAATAGTAAATGAAATAACTAAGCAGTACTCAAAAGTAACTAACTTAACAGTTAAATTTCCATTTTATTATTCATTTAATTCCTTTAATTTAGTAACGTTTTTGTGCTCAGCACCAAGCCCTCAGGCTAACCAGAACCGTGCCCTCAGGCTAAAATAGTAACCACGCCCTCAGTCTTGCCCTCAGGCCATACAGAATCCAACCCGCAGGTATTTCCCTCAGGCGTAACAGAAATTCTCACCCTCAGGCTTACGAAGTGTCACCCTCAAGCATAGAAGTCAAGCCCTCAGGCACGAAAGGTTGCCCTCGGGCAAAATAACGACAGCCCTCGGGCTAAAACAGTCACGCCCTCAGGCTAATCGCAACAACGCCCTCAGGCTAAATAGGTAACCGGGCCATGCCCAACATATCAAAATGCAGTAAACAAGCAATTACTCTCAAGGCAATTCTACAGTTACTACATTTAAGGCATACCCTCGGGTATCCTGTCCAAACGGCTAAACAGAGGAATACACCCCTCGGGATGGTCCTGGATCCAAGAAACGATCCCAAACATCATTTTATTATCACCATTTAATCACCTATGCAATTCTAGGCATTAAATATAGCAACGGCCTCAGCCACACCACACCCCAACATGGGTTCGTGGCACGAAAATGCACAAAAACGCACGACAGTTGGAAAATAAACACCAAGCCACCTACCTTATGTGCCAACGAACACTATACCCGAACGCCGGCTCCAGAAACGCCCAAGAAAGGCGTAGATCTGATGAAGAACAAAACCCATTCAAATGTAAATAACTTACGTTGGGAGAAGAATTGGAAAGAACGGTACCAAGAGGAGGAAGGGCTTACCCGTGTGGTTCCAACGAGATCGTCTGAAGCCGAATCGGATTCCAGACGAACTCTCGGCAGATCTTCAAAGGTCCGGCCTCCTCCTTTGGCTTCAAAATGGCTCAAACGCCTCCTCTGCCAAATGAGGAGGCTACTGCCTATTTTAAGCCGAAAAAACAAAGTACACAGCGTGTACTTCTGAGTACACGGCGTGTAATTCTTTCATTTAACTGTTCATTTGGCGGCACCGGCACTGTTCACCTACCGACAAGAGTACACGGAATGTACTCCCGAGTACACGGCGTGTACTGCCGCCCAGCTGGCAGTGACTCCACCGCCTTACTTTTTAACCTTCCGAGTGACTACAGGGTGTGTAAAGGACCACTACACGGCGTATAGTCGGTTCCTACACCCTTTGTGGCCGGCGAGGCTACACGCCCTGTGTACTTATCCCAACACGGCCAAAAGTACACGGCATGTGGGGAAAGTACACAACGTGTAGTTTCAAAATTTAGGATTTTTCCCCATTTTTCCATATTTTCTCAAAAACACTTAAGGAAAAGGAAAAGAAGAAGCCCGTACCTCTAAAATAAGAACTGGGTTCTTACAATTTGGGTCTGGTATAATTCAGTACATCAGTCCACAATTCATTCATAATATTATGACTTTTATAGGAAGAAGAAAGTTTAGCTTTCATTTTTCTACTAGGAAGAAAGAATAGAAAGGCTTCTTACTAGCTTCTATGTAATAAACCAAGTGAATAAGAATAATTTTGTGGAAGAACTTAGTAGAATTGTGACATCCAATAGTAGTATCAATAGGTGTAAGAATTTATTGGTGTTACAAATAACCTTACAAATAAGGTGGAACTATCTTTAGAAGTAGTATAAATATCCATATAAGTTCTATAAAACATGAACTTTCAATTGACTATAGTTTAATGTAAGTGAAAGGGTATTGAATACTTAATGTTACGACATTTAGAGGATTAATTTCTAGTCATTGTGTGGTCAGTATCATTTCTAGACCATCCCAAGGACTATCTACTATTATTGAGTAGTAAATATTTTAAAAATATCATGTACTATATTTTATTGCTTTCATATACTTTCATGTGATAGGGATAATATGACAAGAGAATCAAAATACTAACAGGTCAAAGAGGTAAAGGGATAAAAGTTGTAATTAGATTAAAAAGTCTCTAACACTGATTAACCCCCCTCTTAGTGTTATGCATATCAAAACTATTCCTATCACTATAGAATACTCAAAACTCCATTTTCATTTCATTTTATATTTTTAGTGATTTTAGGACTAGATATTTAGTTTTGGGTCAAATAAGACCAAAATTTTGAATTTATGGAGTTTTAGAGAAGGGTGTACAGTTGGAACACAATTAGTACTTAATGGATATAGATAGAGTGGAAGTTCCTATTGGGCCTATGGACAACTTAGAATTTATTGGATACAATGTATCATTTTCATTATACATGGAGTGAATTCCATGACCAACAAAAATTATTCTAAATAATATTAACAAATTATTTTTCTAGAACCAAAAGATAATATATTTTCATGTTAATTTATAATTAATTTAGAACATAATAATAAAGATAACCTTTTACTTGAGATCATTCATTTTTTTGTGTTCATCATTCTAAAAAAATAGGTGCATCATTATTTCATAGTGAGGACCCAATGAAAATCCCCTCTAGCAATGATCCACAGATTCACCTTTGATCTTTTAATAACATCAATGAAATGTATATTCCTAACTCAATCAATCAATCAACATGAGTTATTCTTTTTTATCTCTTTAATATTTTTTTCATATAAAGGAATTTCTTTTGTTCTTACCTATCTTTAGAGTAATATAGGAGTAGATAAATATTGGGAGGACATTGTTGTTCACAATGATTAACCTTTTTCTGATTAACATAATTGTATATTTATAGACCTATGGTTAGGGTTTAATATTTATTTAATTTCACAAAGGCCCTTAATAATATATCAAACCCAAATAGAACCCCATACCTTGTAATAAAATAATAAGGTTATTTTATTTTTTGGTTTTCATTAACCCATACAATGATAAATATTTATTTTATAATATAGAAAATAAATATTTTCATCACCATACAAAATATGGTTAGCTCTTACACTTAAACATTTATTTAATTATGGAATAATTATTTAATTAAATATTATTCATTCAATAAATAAATATTTGGTTCACAGTTTGGTGAATAAATATTTATTTAATATTCACACATCTAAATAAATTATTTATTTATTTAATAAATAAATATTTATAATTGTGTGAATAATAAGAGATAAAGTTATATTATATATTCATGTAATTAAATAATTACCTTTTAAATAAATATCTATTTTATATTTTTAATCATTTAATAAATATTTAATAAATGTTACTTTTGGATCTAGATAATATTATATATTCCAATTATTAAATATAAATATTAGTTAATTAAGATCAAAGGAAATACTTTGTGTGTGGCCCTTTAGGACTCTTCCTCGATGGCATTAAATGGGATTTCATAAAGTCCATTATTAATTTAATGAAATGATTCATGGAACCCACATAAGAAGAAAATATGTTGTAATGGAAAAACCATATACAAACACTCACTATGTAATATAAACCCTTTATCATGATATCTCATCAATCATGTTTCATACCCATGTCATCAACCTCTATGCATGATATATATTTCTTTTATTACATTAAAATAACTCTTTTATACACCTTTTCCATAGAATTTAATGTGATTGTTCAATTTCAGTCAATGGGATGAGACATCAACTATTATAAAGATGGAAGGGAAAATCCTACCATGACTTATTCATTAATAACATATAATTCACAAAGTAACCAATATGTCAAACTTCACTAAGACCATATGTGATCATGGATTACAACAATAAATCAATGTGAATGATTCATGACATGCATTAATAATAATATTAATGTCTAAGTATCATTACACATGCTCACCGAAGTGAATATCCAATGACACATAAACATGCGAATTTTGTATAGGTGATTTAGTTCTCATAATCTTCCATCTTGGTGAATACCAAGTGATAACTGTAGGATATAAAGTCTCGTATTCTTATGAGTACTCACACTAGATAGTCAAAAAACTATGTGTCAAATAATAGATTTTTATCTGACCATAGAACAATGTTTAAGAATATCATCATTTCATTTAGGTTCTCATCATAGAGGGGAACTATTATACTCTTTTCAATATGATAGATAAATCAGTAAAATATTACATTAAATTCATGTAGAACAAAGACAAATATGTAATATTATATTTATTTAATATTAAAATATTTGAATATAAATACAATTTTAAGTATAAATAATTGGATTTAGGAAAAAAAACTCCAAAAAAACTCTTACTTAGTCTAAAGCCTAATGACTATATCTTTTATCCCACTATCCCTCACATGATTATTACATTTATGTTGTGTTAAGGATTTTTTTAAAGGTTCTATCTTATGGTATTCCTTGGAAACTCTATTAACTATGACTTCATGACTCCAAGAAAAATCGCTCAAGAGATGACTTTTCTGAAGTATGTGATTGATGTGCTAATGTGACTATTGTTTTAATGATCAAAAAATATTTTTTATTATGTTATTAATGATTTTTATATTTTATGGTAGTATTTTATAATATAATAAATATTAGTGAAATTTTTTTCTATGCATTGGAAAGACCCACTATTAAACTCTACTCACTGTCAAGATGAGAATTTGCCTAACTATGGGAAAGAATCTCCATCATAGATGATCCACCATCAGAATGGTTTTTGGAAATTAATGGGAAAGACCTAACATATGATATGACTTTATGTTGAATAAATAAATTTGATAGAGTTTTGATAACACCTACCGTCAAAGATGAGTCGCTGCCAGGATAAAAATTTTGCAAAGTGTCAAAATGACCTACTGCCACAAAGGAGTCACCACCAGGATTAAATCACCTTTGAACCTGGACTACCACCTAACTTTAACTACCACAAAGAAATTTGGAAAAGTGCTAGTATGACTCACTTTTGAGGTGAGTCACTGTTGAGACAAGTCACCACTGAGATGAGTAACTATTGAGCAAGACTTACTTCCAACCTGACTCCCCATTGGCCTGAATCACTGCCTTATTAAATCACCACCAGATTTTTCTCTCCATTTAGAAGTTTCACCATCACTATTTATATTTATTTTGAATTAAATATTTATAAAATATAAATTATTAATTTAATGCTGATGATTATTTTAATGTTTATTATTAAACCATATTATAAAAATTTAATGTTTATGTTAGTCATCCAGTATAAGATGTTGAGGATCTGGATGATTCTTCTTACATGCTGCTAATATATTAGTAACTAGACTCCCCCATATGGATATAAAAATACAGATATATATATATATAAACATACATGTGAATAGATCTGAAAACAAGATTACAAGAATGAGGAGAGTGCTACTTTCTAGGAGGTTTACATGAAGCTTTCGTACCTACAATTGATTATGGAATATTAAAGAACATTTAACATTCAATTCCATTATCACATTAAGAATAAAGAGATATTATAATGATCTATTTTATTTAAACTTTTTTATAAATTAATGGAGCTATTTTTCAAGATATAATAGAGGAGTCCAAAGATTCAGAGCACATGAGAGCAACATTATCTTTTCTATATATTTATACTTTCTATTTCTGCTTGTTACCTTTACTTTTAGAGTAGTGTGTGGTTTACTCTATTTATAAAAGACACACTAAATCCTATGTTATTATTGGAAGATAATTTATATCTACTTAACCCTCTCTTTACACTCTGTTTACCCATGGTATTGTTGAATAGGCCACTTAATGGGATGTGTTTATTTTATTCCCACAATTATTATGGAAGACATCCTTATTTTGCCTGTAAAGATACTTAGTTGTTGTATATAACTGATCAAGGTTGTGGAACAATATTATTTCATATAATATTCTTGGTAGAAATCAATTTCCATGTAGAGAGGATTAGGAATCGGATTGAGAATGAACCTCTTATATATATTTTGTTTTGTGTTTTGTTTTGTTTCTTTTCAAAGATTTAAATTTAATTTTTTTCAAACCATAAAAAAACCACTAATTTGATAGTAAATATTAATTAGTTTTTATATAATATTATTATTAACTAAATTTATTTGAAAAGATAAATTAGTTTTCATAATTATTTTTTCTGAGGCATAATCACTCTTTGAGAAATATTTTAAAATATCAGAACTTGTATCAATATGATATTTTGGTTAGCTGGGATATTTTAATTATTTTGGGGATTTTATTTTAAAAAAAGTAAAATAAATTTTTATTATGTACTCAATTTACCCCCCTCTTGAGATAATCACTCTCACTGACATTTGGTATCAAAGAAATTTGGAAAACTTTTCAAATGTGGTTGTTAGTTGTGTTTTAACGATATTAAATTTTTGTCAATTATAAATTTTGATATTTAAATTGATAATAGACAATAATTTTAGTATACCAACAAGAATACTTTCTTTATTGGAAATAACTAGACTTAGTGGAAAATAAATATGAAAATGCATATTGAATGTATGGTTTTGAAATATGGCATGTTGTTGAAGATAAATATGAATTGCCTAAGACTGCTAGAAATACATGGGATGATGATACTCAACTTGATTATAATAAAAGATAAAAATATATGAATTCTATTTACTATTCCTTGTGATATAAATAATTTAATAGGATATTTTCTAGTAAAACTATTTATGAAATTTGGGATACATTAGATATTTTTCATGATGTAACTACTAATGTTAATGAAATGATATTTAATACTCATACAATCAAATATGATAAATTAAAAATTAAAACTAATGAGATAATTTATTATATTTATCTCATGTTCAATTATAATTTTAACACAATGATATTCTTGGGGAATCTAGTGTAAAAAAAGGTCAAATTTTGTAATTACTGAGATTTTTTTTCAGATGGATGGAGAGGGACATTAGTTTCGATAAGAAAATCATGTGACATCAGTAAGATACCTATAAAGTAATTTATTGGTAAGTTGATGATGTATGAGGAATAGATTAAAGTTAATCATGAATAGTATTATGAAATTAAGAGGAAATATATAGCATTTAAAACTACTGTATAAAAGCAGAAAGAGAAGGATAAATTCAAGCTGAAAGCTCCAGTGATGAGGAATCATTAGCAGGTTGTGGTGAAGAAATCCTATTTGGAGAAAAAATTTAAGAAATTATATAAGAAGAATTGATTTTTTAGAAAATTTAACACCAAGGGAAATTATGATAATAAAGGTAATTGTAAATAAGACTAGAAAAGTGATGACACTTCAAATGATATTACATATTATGAGAGTAAAAGAAAAGGACATGTTAAGGCTGATTTTCCCAAGTCTAAGTATAAAAATAATTATGATAATGATAAAAAAGTGTAATAAATCCATGAAATCCACATGGAGTATCTCCAAGTATTTCTCTAGTAACTCATACTCAACTCATGAAGACAATTCTGACAGAGAAAATATGTTCTTCATGACAAACATATCTAAGGTAAATATTGTATATATTGTACTTAATTCAGATCATTTGGGAGATGAAAAAGATGATGATATGTCAAAAGAGGAAATTTTTTAATATTGAAATACTCTTGGAGATAAATTTAATGACATTAAATAAAAATATAAAATTCTAAAGAAACAACATGATTTATTTTAAAATATTAAATTTGATCTTACTATACAAAATGAGAAAAATTCTTAGTTATTGAAAGAAAATGTTGAACTGAAATTTTAGAATGAATAACTAATGAAATAATTAGATATATTTATAAATGGAAGGAAAATTATTAGTCAAATTCTAGGTAAAAAAATCTATCCTATGTATTTTACTAGTCTAGGTTATCAACCCAAAAGAGAATAATTGTTACGGGCATTTTTATTCCAAAATCCACATATGGAAATCCTCCTATAAGTATTTTTTCAAGTGGTCCAAATAATTTTTTTATTTAAAAAAGTTTACAATAAAAATATTGGAAACCTATTAAGTAAATATGGGTTCCTAAATCTATCATTACTAAAATCTCTTTACCAAATAAATATTGGGTACAAAATTCATTATTGGCACAAACATTGTTTTGTAGGAAACCTATATGAAGATATCCTATAACAATATATGGTACTTGGACAATGACTATTATAGAAATATTATAGGAGATTACATGATATTTAAGAAACTAATGAAGGTTTATTATGGTCATGTTACCTTTGGTGACAATGATAAGGGAAAGATCATTGGCCTTGGACAAATAAATAACACCATTTCAGTTTTGATTTCTAAAGTTATTTTTTTTAATGGTTTAAAATATAATCTATTTAGCATATCACATTTATGTGATGATTTTTTTCATGTATAGTTTGAAAACAATTCTTGTAGTGTTTTTAATTCTAAAAATTCTTCAGTATTTACTACTTTGAGAAATGTGAATGTTCATTCTGTTAATCTTGATTCTTCAATTTCACAAAAATGTTTTATGTAACATACCAGGCCCGGGTGCCGCTCGACGGGTGCCCCGAACCCGGTTGGTCACACGACCTCAAGCGCATTTCCCCAAACGCCAGAGGCTGCTGACTAGCTGCAAGGGCCCAGGTCTGATAGTGGGGAAACTATGCCCTCATTTGTCAAAGTGTAGCGCAGCGGAATAAAATAAAAATCATATAACAACAGCGGAAGCAATAAACCGTACACATTTAATATGAGAAACTTCAGTAAAAGATAACCAAAAGTAATATAGATAATGATGCAACATTCCTCTAGTTCTAAGAAAACAGCCAGAACATGTTACACAACAATACAGTGCAATACAATAGAAAGTACATGTACAACAAAACAGAACAGAACAGCTAGAAGCATCGCGAGCCTAAGCTCGGTCCCATTCTCCTCTACTTTTCAACAACAATCAAGTACCTGTATAGGGATGCTTGACCTTATCCACACCTGTAGAAATGTAATATGTTTGGGGATAAAGACATGACCCCAAATAGGATGTGAGAAATAAATCCCAGTAGGCACCCATAAAAGGCTCGTGTCCACTGTGTGAAAATATGCAACAATAGTGTGCAGTAGTAAATGCAATAAACTAAGCATTACTCAAAAGTAACTAACTTTATCAGTTTCATTGCCATTTAAATATTCTTTTAGCAGGTCAATTTAATAACATTCAATGTTCCTCATAACTAAGCCCTCACGCTAATCAGAACCTTTCCCTCAGGCTAATATAACCATGCCCTCAGGCTTACCCTCAGGTAATCAGAATCTTGACCTCAGGCATAACAGATATTTCCCTCAGGCATAAGAAGTTTCACCCTCAAGCATAGAATTCACTACCCTCAGGCATACGAAAAGTTGCCCTCAGGATAAATATAACACTGCCCTCAGGCTAATATATCACTGCCCTCAGGCTAAACAAGTAAACAATCCCTCGGGCTATAAAGTAATTGAGCCATGCCCAACATTTAAACATGCAATTATTTACAATTCCTCTCAAGGAAAAAGTAATGCATAAAGTAAACATGGCATACCCTCGAGTATCCTGGCCAAATGGCTAAACAGAGGAACGCACCCCTGGGGTGGTCCTGGATCCAAGTAGTGATCCCAAACAACAGTTTATTATCACATTTAATTACCTATACAATTCTAGGTATTTAATTCAACAAGGCCTCAGCCATACATCACCCCATTCATGGGTGCGTATCACAACGGTACACAAAAACACAAAACAGTTGGAATTTAAACACCAAGCCACCTACCTTAACCGCCCCTGAATGGTATATGCGAACGATGATCCTCGAATCGTCCAAGAACATCATAGATCTAAGGTGAAATAAATCCCTGTTCAAACTCAAATAACTTCCCTTAGAGGAATAATTGGAAAGAATGGCCTAAGGAGAGTATAGGGTTTACCCGTGCGGTTCCAACGAGATCGTTAGAGGTGAAAACAGATTCTTGACCCTCGATCTAGAGATCCTCGAAGGTATAGCCTCCTATCCTGACTCCTTCCTCCGGTTCTAAGCCAATCCTGTGAACAGGGTTGGCTACTGCCCATTTTAAGAGAAAAAAACAAACTAAACGATGTGTACTATTAACTACACGGCATGTAATTTTCTCATTTAAATGTTCCTCTGGAGGCACTACCGCAATGTTCATCCATTGACATGAGTACACGGCAAGTATTTCTGATTACACGGCGTGTACTGCTGCTCAGCTGGCGGCTGTTTCCACCGTCTTACTATTTTCCTGTCGACTAACTACACGGCGTGTAAATATCCATCACACGGTGTGTAGTCAATTTTTACACCCTTCGTCGCCGACATGGCTACACACCCTGTGTACTCATCCCACATGGTCGAAGTACATGGTGTGTGGAATAGTACACGGTGTGTAGTCCCAAAATTTAGGATTTTCCCCCCTTTTCCTTATTTTCTCTAAAACACTTAAGGAAAAGAGAAAAGAAGAAACTCGTACCTCAAAAAAAACCGGGTTCTTATAAACTTCCCCCCTTAAAGCAATTCATCCTCGAATCACCCTTTATAAGGGTGGCGAAGATAAAGCTCAGAACAACTATGGCCACTGAGCACGTACATCGGTCTCCCGCTCCCAGGTTTCATCCTACACTCGGCCATGCTGCCATAGCACCCAAAAGAGAGGAACTGACCAGCCTCGGAGAACCTTCGTGCTCCTATCAATGATACGAATCGGATGCTCCTCAAAGGACGCATCTATTTGAAGTTCAAACTCCTCTGGCTGAAAGAAGTGAGACGAGTCTGAATGATAGAGGCACAACTGAGATACATGGAAGACTTCGTGCATGGCTCGGTACCTCTATGGTAACTACAACCGATAGGCAACCAGCCCGACTCTCTCCAGAATCTCAAATGGCCCCACATAACTCGGTGAATGTTTACCTTGTCTCCTAATCCGTCTGTGTCCCAACCTCGGCGAAACATGCAAGAAAACCTGATCCCCGACCACGAACTCCAAGGGTCGTCTGAGGTGATCAGCATAAGATTTCTGAAGAGACTGTGTGGTAGCCATCTGCTTCTGAATCAACTGGACCTACTCAGAAGTCTCCTTCACGAGACACGGTCCCAGTAAAGCTACCTCACCTGACTCTATCCAGCACAAAGGTGATCGGCATGGCCTACCATATAAAGCCTCGTAAGGTTCCATCTCAATAGTTTCCTGAAAACTGTTATTATAGGCAAACTTTACTAAGGGTATATTCTTCTCCCAAGAGCCCCCAAAGTCTAGAATGCATGCACGCAGCATGTCCTCAAGCACCTGTATCGTACACTCTGACTGACTATCGGTCTGAGGGTGCTAAGCTGTGCTCAGAAGCACCTGTGTACCCAGTGCCCTCTGAAAACTCTACTAAAAACGAGACATAAAACGGGATTCCCTATCAGAAACAATAGAACAAGGAACCTAATGAAGACGTACGACCTCTTAGATATATAACTTCCAGATATCGTCAACGCCGAAGGTCTCCTTGATTGGAAAAAAGTGAGATACCTTTGTGAGACTATCCACAAAAACCCACACAGCATCATTGCCTTGAGGTGACCTCAGCAATCTAGTCACGAAGTCCATCCTGACATCATCCCATTTCCACTCTGGAATAGGTAACTGTTTTAACAGTCCGGCTCGCCTCTGATGCTCCGCCTTCACCTGCTGACAGGTGGAACATCTCATAACAAAACCAGCTACTTATCTCTTCATACCCGGCCACCAGTATTGATGTCTCAAGTCACGATACATCTTGGTAACTCTGGGATGAACTGCCCAATATGAAGCATGAAACTCTTGCATCATCTCCTCGCGTATATCCCCTGGAACCCACAATCGTCCATGGAAATGCAGTACCTCATCATCGCCTATCGTCCACCCAGGAGGAGGGTCCTCACTTGACACAGACTCCCGTAGGACTAGGCCTTCTAAATCAGATAGTTGTCTCATCCTCACTCTATCTAGGAGGGTAGAGTTCACAGCTAAAGAAGAAAGATAGGTTTTCCCCTGACTGTCGTGCACCTCTAAATGCATCTTAGAGAACAAATCCATAAGCTGCCACTCACCACTGGCCTCATGAACTGCCTGTGTCTGAGTCTTCCTGCTCAGTGCATCAGCAACTGCATTACCCTTACTAGGTGTATAGGAAAGCTCAAAATCGAAGGACTGAAGGTACTCGACCCACCTTTTCTGCCTCAGATTCAAGTCACGCTGAGTAAAGATGTACTTGAGACTTTTGTGGTCGGTGAAAACCACAAAATGCTCTCCCAAAAGATAATGTCTCCAACAGCGCAACGCATGTACAACTACAGGCAAGTCGAGATCATGCGTCAGGTAATTTCTCTCATGTGGCCTCAACTGCCAAGAACCGTACACAACAACTTGATCTCCCTACATCAACGTAGCTCCCTTCCCAATACCTGATGCATCACAGTAAACTGTATAGCTCTTCCCTTGCTCTAGGAGTATCAGAATTGGTGTTGATGTCAACTTTCCCTTCATCTCTTTGAAGGTTGTCTTGCAATCTTTTGACCAAAATAACTTCACACCCTTCTTAGTCAAACCCGTCAACGGTGATTCTAAGTAGGATAAGTCCTGTATAAAACTCTTGTAGTAACCATCCAGCTCCAAGAAACTTTGTATCTCAAACACGTTCTTAGGATACTCCTAGGAAACTACTACTCTCACCTTCTCTAGGTCTACTACAACTCCTGCCTCTAAGATGATATGACCCAGGAAGTGAATCTGGTCCATCGAAAAGTGGCACTTTGAGAGCTTAGCATACATCTAATGCTCTCCTAATGTACTCAATATGATCTCAAGATGGGTGGAATGGTCGTGCTGAGTGTGAGAGTACACCAAGATATCGTCTACAAATACTACCACAAAAGAATTCAGATAAG
This sequence comes from Viscum album, assembly GCA_963277665.1. Lineage (NCBI taxonomy): Eukaryota > Viridiplantae > Streptophyta > Magnoliopsida > Santalales > Viscaceae > Viscum > Viscum album. Next base: position 1,079,671,321 of record OY728120.1, on the reverse strand, counting down.
GATGGAATACGCGATTCATTAGAGCCATGAAAACTTCTGGTGCGTTCATGAGTCCGAACGGCATAACCAAGTACTCATATAGACCATATATGCTCCAAAAAGTTGTAAGTGGTATATCAGATGGTCTAATGCGCAACTGATGATATTCGGATCTCAATTCAATCTTCGAGCACACTCGTGCTCCACGAAGTTGTTCAAAAAGATCATCAATCCTCGGCAAGGGATATCGGTTCTTGATCATCAACTTTTCAGCTTCTAATAATCCATACAGATTTTGAGTGTACCGTCTTCCTTCTTCGCAAAAAGGACAGGCGAATCCCAAGGAGAAGTACTGGTTCGGATGAAACCATTTGCCTGTAACTCCTCTAACTGCCTCTTGAGCTCCTGAAACTCTAGTGTAGCCATCCTATAAGGAGGAATGGACATCGGTTCTACTCCTGGAACAAGATCAATAGACAAATCCACCTCACGCTCCAGAAGTAGACCTGAAAAGTTGTCCGGGAAGACATACCTGAAATGATAAACTACTGGAGGAAAATCCTGCTGAAAAGTCCCATGATCATCCAAATATATACTCACAATCTGGGCTGTGACTCCACCTCTCCCATGATGCTTTGGTCCAGTTCGACTCGCCTAAAAATTCCATTCACCTTTTTACAGAAACTCTCCACCCTCTGGTGACATGAAACTCACCCTGCGACAATAGCAATCTACAAAGGCTCAAAAGGGAACCAACTAGTCCATACCGAGAATGACGTCATAAGTCATCATCTCTAAGACATAGAGGTCCTATAAAAAGTTACGCCCACTAACCTCTAGGGGGAACTCCCTGCACTGATGCACACCAGCCGTTCTAGTTCCCAACAGAGTGTCTAGCGTCATAACAGCAGAAGAAGAAGAAGAAGAAACACAGAGCCCAAGGCTCTCCACAACGGGTACAGATATAAATTTATGTGTAGCACCCGTATCAAAAAGCACTAAAGACAAAATAGAAGCTACTAGAATAGTACCTCTGACAGTAAAAGGTTTGGGATCCTGCTCTTGCTGGGTCTGTTGCACTGCATATGCATGCCCAGTGTCGCGGCCCTGTGACAAAGCCTAGCTACCCTGAGCTGTCCCACCCTGCTGCCTCTGAGATCCTGGTGTCTGGATACCACTAACATTACCATCATACCTTCCTTCACACCTTGACGTATTCCAATTTCCCCACTGGTAAGAAGCTGATGGTCCTACTCCCACACGCGGAGTCTGCACAGAACCCCTTTCACTAGTCACTGGTACAAATGCCCTGCAAAAGCACTGCAGATGACCCATCTTGCCGCAAGTGTGGCACTCCACTGGGTCTCGTGGACACTGAGGTCTCTTGTTACCCTTCTTACCACACTGGTAGCACCTTAACGGGCCACTTACAGAAATCATCTGGATAGTACTGCCACCGTGAGAGAAACTCATCTGTTTCTTCCTCTTACCGGCAGAAACAGTACCAGAAACTGGTGCCGAACCGCCCTGGCCCACACCACTAGCTTCCTGCAGGTTCCTCTCTGTAATCAGCATCTGGTTCACAATAGAATGTACTAAATTCAACCTAAAAACATTCACCAGTGCTTAGATGTCATATCGATGACCATCCTCAAAGCGTCTGGCTCTCAACGTCTCATCACCCACCATAACGGGTGCAAAACGCTGAAGCTCGGTGAAGCGAGCAGAATAATCCATCACTGACATAGCGCCCTACTGGAGGTTCATGAAATCTCGTGCTCTATCTACCCTCAGCATCTTTGGAAAGAAGAAGTCATATAATACTATCTAAAAATATTCCCACGCCATGTCTCTGTGATGCTCCGACTGGGTGGTAACATCCCACCACCTCTTCACAAAATCACGCAGCATATACATCGCGAGCTTGACCCTCCATCCTAGAGGTGTCTCAAGATGCTCAGAAATAGTCTGCATAGACCCCAGCCAAGACTCCGCATCCTGTGTTCCACCATCCCCTGAGAACGTCGGTGGATGCTACTGTTGGAATATATGAGTCAGCACATCCATAGATGTGGCAGCCAGCGGTGCTCCCTGAAAGGTCTGCATGAACCGCATAAAGCCTTCATGGAACTGCACCTCCACACCTTTGTCTGGTATATCGGTTGGAGCCACATCTGGCTCTACTGGAGGATCCACTATTATCCCATGGCCCACCATTTCTGGAGTATAATTTTTGCTGCTCTCTTGGAGAACAATGCGTGATCATCTCGGCGGCATGACTCTACAAGGTCAAACACACACCTTAGATCAAGATTATCAAAGAATGGAAATGAAGGGACCAAAAGGGGAATAGGAGAAAGAATGCATTCAATATTTTAAAAACAAGACTACATGGTATGTATACTGACTACACGGCATATACCTGACTTCTCTTCCCCTGCCCGGGTCCTTCTACACGGCTAAGCCACACAGCTCCTGTTGAAAAAAACTATACTGCATGTATATACTCTACACGGAATGAATGGTGTAATTTTCCAACTACCCGTGTCATTTGTGACACGGCCGACAACTTGGCTAACACTACACGGCATGTTACACCCACACACAGCGTGTAAACCTCCCTGTTTCCCCAGCCACATGGCTAAGTCCACTTGGTCTGTCCTCGTACAAGACTACACAGTGTGTCCCTCAGGCACATGGAATATACTAGATGAGCTCTGCCGACCCTTTTTATTAGTTACATGGTTGGATGCACGGATCACACTACACGGCATGTTCCATAGTGGACACGACGTGTATGTCTTAAGGTCTCCTCCGTCTGTGTTTGTTAGTTACACGGGCTGACTTCGGGTCAACACTACACAGCGTGTACATCCGGTACACGACGTGTTTTCCCCCCAAGAATTTCCCTTCCCCGTGTCCCCACCCACATGGTCTATGACACGGGAAGAGACTACACAACGTGTACCGAGGATACATGGCGTGTACTCAAAAAAATTTCTTTTCTTCCCGAACAGAAGAACACACTGTGTGTTTCCAAGGAACTACACGGCGTGTATCCTAGGTTTTTCGGACAGTAAGCCTCTGCAACTACTCTGAAACCCATAAAATATTGAAAAAAAACACCTAAGTGCCAAATTCTGACCCATGAGGGCCCATACTCCCCACAAATCAAAGTTTGGAATCATATCTATGTCACGCGAAGATAAACAGTCAATGATCCACCAAATTCTGGTTAATGAGGGCTCATACTCCACAAAAACTAAAGTTTGCATCCATTCTATTAACAAGATCACATAGAAATTACCCTATCATATAGTAGGTATTTTATCAAAGCATCTCTCACAACAGCATGCTTTTCTAGCACAATAACTATCACAACAACATGTAATTTCTAATGCACCTATATGGCATGTAACTATTCATGGCATGTGATTCCTAGCATGTGCCTAAATGATGCATGAGATGGAATACCATCATATAATCGGGTTGCAACTAAATAGAACCCATGGATAAAATATAAATAGCACAATCACAAGTGCGTCATCCAACGGTGAAATCAAATCAACTGTAAAATTTGAAAAATTAGAAGAATTGCAATAACCGAGGTAGACTGGATTTACCCTGTACACGGGTTAGCTACTCCTGGGCACAGCTTATTACCAACTACTGTTTTCATCATATCCCTGACTAAGGCTCCAAATAGTAAGTCAAAGAAAAGAACGCCTCTGATACCAATTTGTAACATCCTAGTCCTGGGTGCCACTCAATGGGTTCCCCGAACCCGGTTGGTCACATGACCTCAAGTGAATTTCCCCAAATGTCATAGGCTGCCGACTAGAAGCGAGGGCCCAGGTTTGATAGTGGGGAAACTATGCCCTCATTTGTCAAAGTGTAGTGCAGCGGAATAAAACAAAAAGCATACAACAGCAGCGAAAGCAATAAACCATACACATTTAATATGAGCAACTTCCGTAAAAGATAGCCAACAGTTATATAGATAATGATGCAACATGCCTCTAGTTCTAAGAAAATAGCCAGAACATGTTACACAACAATACAGTTCAATACAATAGAAATTACAGGTACAATAGAAAAAACAGAACAATCGGCAGCATCGTGAGCCTAATCTCGGTCACATGCTCCTCTACTCCTCAGCAACAATCAAGTACCTGTATAGGTACCCTTGCCCTTATCCACACCTTTAGAAATGTAATCTGTTTGGGGATGAAGAAATGACCCCAAACAGGGTGTGAGAAATAAATCCCAGTAGGCACCCACCAAAGGCCCATGTCCACTGTGTCAAAATATGCAATAACAGTGTGCAGTAGTAAATGCAATAAACTAAGCAGTACTCAAAAGTAACTAACTTTACCAGTTTCATTTCCATTTAAATAGTCTTTTAGCAGGTCAATTTAATAACATTAAATGTTCCTCAGAACTAATCCCTCAGGCTAATCAAAACCTTGCCCTCAGGATAATATAACCACGTCCTCAGGCTTACCCTCAGGTAATCAGAATCTTGCCCTCAGGAATTGCCCTCAGGCATAACAGATATTTCCCTCAGGCATACGGGGTGTCGCCCTCAGGCAAAGAAGTCACTACCCTCAGGCATACGAAAAGTTTCCCTTAGGTGAAATATAACACTGCCCTCAGGCTAATATATCACTGCCCTCAGGCTAAACAAGTAACCACGCCCTTGGGCTATAAAGTAACCGGGCTATGCCCAACATTTAAACATGAAATTATTTACAATTCCTATCAAGTATAAAGTAATGCATAAAGTAAACATGGCATAACCTCGGGTATCCTGGTCAAACTGCTAAACAGAGGAACGCACCCTTGGGGTGGTCCTGGATCCAAGCAGTGATCCCAAACAACAGTTTATTATCGCATTTAATTACCTATACAATTCTAGGTATTTAATTCAACAAGGCCTCAGCCATACGTCACCCCATTCATGGGAGCGTATCACAATGGTACACAAAAATGCACAACAGTTGGAATTTAAACACCAAGCCACCTACCTTAACCGCCCCTAAATGGTATACACGAACGACGATCCTCGAATCGTCTAAGAACGTCGTAGATCTGAGGTGAAAGAAATCCCCGTTCAAACTCAAATAACTTTCCTTAGAGGAAGAATTGGCATGAACGGCCTATGGAGAGTAGAGGGTTTACCCGTGCGGTTCCAATGAGATCGTCAGAGGTGAAAATGGATTCTCGATGCTCGATCTGGAGATCCTTGAATGTCCGGCCTCCTCTCCCGACTCTTTCCTCTGGTTCTAAGCCTATCCTATGAACAGGTTTCTCCACTTCCCATTTTAAGTGAAAAAAACTACACTGCGTGTACTATTGACTACACGGCGTGTACTGCCGCTCAGCTGGCAGCTGCTTCCACCACCTTACTATTTTCCTGCCAACTGACTACACGGCGTGTAAATATCCACTACACGACGTGAAGTTGGTTTTTACACCCTTCGTCGCCGACATGTCTACACACCCTGTGTACTCATCCCACATGGCTGAAGTACACGGTGTGTAGAATAGTACAAGGCGTATAGTCCCTAAATTTCTTATTTTTCCCCCTTTTCCTTATTTTCTCAAAAAAACTCAAGGAAAAGAGAAAAGAAGAAACCCATACCTAAAAAATAAGAACCGGGTTCTTACATTTTATTTTTAAATTCCTTTCATATAGAATATTGGATTTGGTATAGGATACTAGGCCACTGTAATATTCACTCAATTATAAATTTTACTAGTAAAGGGTTGTTCAGGGATCTACCCAAACTTTAATTCCCAAATTACAAAGTTTGTAACCCTTTTCAAAAATAGAAATAATAAAATATATCATTTAAATTAATGAAAGAAGTTTCAAATTCACAACCTCTTATGTTGGTTCACATGGACTTGTTTGTACCATCTAAAGTATCTAGTTTAAATGGGATGCACTATGTCTATGTACATGTAAATGAATTTTCTAGGTATACTTGGTTATTTTTTTTCTAAAATATAAGTGAAGCCTTCTCTCACTTTAACAAGTATTCTAAATCTATATAAAATCTATGTGGACATAGAATTAAGACCTTGAGAAGTTACCATGGACATGATTTTGAAAATCAAAACTTTTAATAGTTTTTCTCACAAAATGGATATAACCATAACTTCTCTAGTCCTAGGACCCCCCATCAAAATAGAGTTTTATAAACAAGAAATATAACACTTCAAGAAATATCCTAGAAAATGATTAATGGATAGGAATTACCTAATTACTTTTATCTAGAGGATATGAAAATATCCTTATATATAATTAATAGATTTTTAATTAGAATTACCTTAAAGAAAACCACTTATTAACTTTGGAATAATAAGAAACCTATGTTTTATTAATTTATATTTTTTTGTTTCAAAGTATTTATTCTTAATGCAAAGCATAATCTTAACATGTTTTCCATGAAAAATGATGATGGAATTTTCTTGGTTATTCAACTTCTAGTAAATCCTATAGAGGTTTTATAAGAAGATCTAATACCTTGGAAGAGTCTTTCCATGTCAATTTTGATGAGATAGATCCATAAGAACCTAAACCCCCTTTAGAAAACCTTGTGTATGATTTATTCACTTTGAAAAAAAAATTACAAACCTTTTAATTCTATTGTAATACATGCAAAAAAATCATCCAATTATGTGGAAATTCAAGAACCTAAACTTCTAGAGGAACCTAAGGTGACCAACCATTATTTTTATAGATCTGTTAGGACTCTTAAATACCACCCTCTAAGTTTAATTGTTAGAGAATTAGATAGATGTACACAAACTATATTTTCTCTAATAAATCAGGTTAAACATAAAGCATTCTGTTACAAATTGATCCTAAGAAAATCAATGATGAAATTAATGATGAATTTTATTTAATTTTTATTCAAGAATAACATAATCATTTTGAAAGAAATAAATTATAGGAACTCATTGAAACACCCAAAGAAACCTTGACTATAGGAACTAAATGGGTATTTAGAAATAAGGTTTAGGAATCTGGCACAATAGTGAGGAATAAGCATAGACTTTTTGCACAAGGATATAGTCAAGAAGAGGGTATAGACTATTAAGAAACCATTTCACCTATATCCAAACTTGAATCCATTATAATAGTTATTACATATGAATCACTTCTAGATTTCAAACTATATCAAATGGATGTCAAAAGAACATTATTAAATGGGTATATAATTGAAGATGTTTTTCATAAAAAACCCTATATTTCAAAATACCCATTTTCCAAATCATGTTTTTATGTAAAAAAAAGATTTATATGGTTTAAAACAAGCCCTTATATCTCGGTATAATAGGCTTATTTATTTTCTTATTTTTAGAGGATTTTAAAAAGTTATAGCTGATCCTACAATATTTATAAAAATAACTTCAAAAGTTGTTTTAGTTGTTCAAATCTATGTAGATGATTTTTTGGATTTTCTAAAAATTCTATATGTATTGAATTTTAAAAAATGATGCAAAATTAATTTAAAATGAGTTTAATGGGTGAACTGAAATTATCTCTTGGTTTTTACATTTTTCAAAATTAATAGGGAGTTATTTTAAATCAAAGTAAATACACTAAACACCTTTTAAAACATTTTGGTTTGGATAGAACTAAGAGAAGTAACACTCCTATGATTACCACCTGTAAATTGTATCTTGATGAAACTGGGAAATTTGTGGATCAAAACAGTTCCAAAGGTATGATTGGGTGTCTTATATACTTAACTTCTAGTTGACCAGACATTATGTTTAATGTGTGTATGTGTGCTCGTTTTTAAGAAAACCCAAAAGAGACATACTTACTTGATATAAAAAGAATTTTCAAATACCTCAAGTATACAACCAATTTCTAATTTTTCTACTAAAGGGGACAAGAATTTTACTTAGTTAGTTATTTAGATGCTAATTTTGGTGGTTTCAAGTTAGATAGAAAAAGAAACTATTGAACATGTCACCTTTGTGGAAAGTATCTAGTATCTTGGTGTAGTAAGGAACAAAATTGTGTTTCACTATCTACTTCTGAAGATGAATACATAGTTGCAGGTAGTTTTTGTGCTCAAATTTTGTGGATGAAACACACTTTACTAGTCTATGGATATCAATTCAGACATTTCCTTATAAATTGTGACAACACAAGAGATATAAATAAATTTTTCAACCCTGTATATCACTCTAGAATAATACACATTAATGTAAGACATCACTTTTTGAGTGATAATTCTCAAAAGGGTGATGTAACTCTCAAACACATTAGAATATAACATCAGTTTGCTGATATTTTCACCAACCCATTAAATTATAAGAGAATGAACTACATCAAACATAAAATATACATGATTAATTTTGGTTAAACTTGATTTTTTGGGACCCACCATTGGAGTTTACCCACTGTTGGAGTTTACCCACTATTGGTGTTGACCCACTGTTGGATTTTACCCATCATTTTTGTTGACCATCCATTGGTGTTTACCTACCGTTTGATTTTTCCCACCATTGGTTTTTACCCACCATTGGAGTTTACCGACCATTGGTGTTTACCCACCATTGGTGTTTACCCACTTTTGTGTTCACCCACTATTTTTTTCATTTGCTTTTAGTTTTTGAGCCACCATTACTAATTTATTTTTATGAGTTAATTATTTATTTACTTTTTATTATGTATCAAATATTATTTTTTGTTTTAAAAATACCTAAATCCATAAATTATACAAATTATACATGTCTAACTTCAATTTTCACTTCCTTTATCCTTTTCTTGAGCCCCATTGTAGCCCTTTATCTCACTTCTATTGGCCTTCCCTCACCTTTTCCCGAACCTTCTAAGCTGATAACCATGGTTATAGTGAAGGGAGATACTAAATAATATATAAACGATTCATGTCCTTTAAAGAAGTAGAAAGAAGATTCAAAACATCCTTCTTATATTAAAATAATGAAATTGATGCTTGCTAATCAAATAATTTTACTTGAGAAGGAATTTCATGTTGATTGGGTTCTTTCTGGAAAGTATTAAGTTATTAATGTTTTACAAGACTAGGTATTGGTAAAGTTGTTTTCTAATAATGAGAGACCTTTTATCCTAAGTTAGTGTGTCAGTTCTATCAGTATGTCGAGTTCAGTTTCGAGGAATATAAAAACTGGGTAATAAGCATAATAAATGGGCACAATGTTATCTTCTCTTTAAGACCATGGGCTAGATGACTAATATTTTCTCAAGAATGTGTTTCAATATAATACCAAGGAACTATTATAGATGGAAGTGATACCTTTGTATATGAGTATTCCATGTAAGAGTTGATTGGAGATGAGATAGTTATAATACTAGTTGCAACTGATCTTGATGGTGAATTTCACATTCTTTTTAATTTTATTCAACATATTTTGGGTTCTGGGAATATTGATTTCACCATAATGAGGAATCAATATGTGTATCTTTTATACCTTATTAATATAGGATAAATGAATAATTTTTGTATATATTTAATGGTTTATGTGATGGATATGTGAAAGAATACTTCTAGATCAAACACCCTAATCTATTCTATGTTTATTTCAGATGTGATGGAAGCCCAGAGATTATTTGATAGGGAATAAGAAGAAACAGTAGTTAAATGTGAAGGATTTTTCATTAAAATGGTCTTTTGAAAAAGAATGAAAATTAGTTGGAACCACTGGAAGATATAGTGGGTTAATGATGGTGACAGGATCTATGAAGACTTCAATACCATTAGTCACCCTTCTAGACAAAATAATAATGTGGATCCTGGCCTAAATATGGATAGATAATTTTGAGTACTTATATGAAGAAGAGGAGGATGTTGTTGCCTCAGGTGATAAGGAACATGAATTTTCAGTGGATGCATGTACTAACCCAGACCTTCCTAGAAGTTCTCTATCAATTAATTATGGTTCTCCTAGCCCTCATAGACCTATACTTGTCCTGAATACTCTTTTAAAAGAAATAATTGAGGAATAGGAAACAAAATTGTCTTGTGAAGAACAATTTAAGAGAACTTATAAATCTTATAATGAAAATGGAAGTGATGAGAATGGTGAAAATGATGAAGAAGAATAAGGATAAGATGAAGAAGATAATAGAGATGTAAAAGATAGAAAGGATGGTGTTGGAGATAATAGTAATGATGGTTCAGAACATGATGGTCCTAGTGGACACATTGGACCGAGGATGTTGAGATGCCTCGTGAACTTATTTCTTCTCTAGGTATATCAGTTTTCTCTTGATCTAAAGAGAGACCCAACATAGTTAGAGATATGGATAGAGATTCCAGGGATGATAAGGAAACATCTATTGAGGGGGTGAATCCACTATCCTGGAGAGTAACCCTATTGATATTTTTTTATTGAGATTATGTTGTGCCTGTAGTTTATGATAAAATGGTTGATGAGAAAACAATTTATGATCATCCAGTTTATGAGAAGATGGTTGTTGATCTAACTATTGTTGAGCCTACATTTGTTGACTCTGTAGTTTTTGAGACATTTTTTGTGTTTTCTATCAGATTGGGGGACTAGATTTTGAGGAATGGAATATGTTTCTTGGGTATGTTATACATGGTCTATACTACTATGATTCTGATGATGATAGAAGTCCACCAAAGAATAGTGGACCTTCTATTTGAGAAGAGATAGATCCTATGGGATCATTGGTAGATCAGATAGATACTACAGTGGATCTACATAGATTTTCTTCTAATGTGCCTACCATATCTGAGCCTGCAGAGGAACCTACTTTTGAGAGAGTTACTACACCCTTACCTGCACCTACGGTTGCATTTGTGCCAATTTATGTTTTTACTAGATGTTACGTATAATCCTTTAGAGAGAGCCTTATCTCTGATTTTTGTTTTTTATTGAAACATCATCCACCCTTGGTCACCAATCATAGTGAGATACATATAATACATCTGTTAGTTCTTGTGATCTAGCTCATTCATCCCAAAATAATTCTTCACATTCATGAAGTGGAGATGGAAAATTGGAGGTTATAAAATGAGATGGATACCTTACGGTCTACAGTAGATGAGATGAGATATTCCTTTTCAGATTATATGGATTATTTATTATAGATGGTGGATAAAATTTCTTTCATGGATTCTTCATCGAGTGCTCCTCCTCCTATTGATGTTGAGTTGATCCGAACAGTAGTTAAAGAATAGCTTTGTGTTGCTTCGGGTGATGTACCAAACATCCCTCAAGAGAGTTAAAGTAAAATTTGGCATAACAGTGACCATGTACATATAATGGTTAGAGAATATATAAATGATATTATAGTTCATAGATAAAAAATTGAAAAGGAAATAAATTATTACCTTTCGAGGATTTATACTCAACATGAGATCAAATATCTTTTCAAGTTCCTTAATAAGATTCTCAGAATTCCTCTAGTCATTCATGCCTTCAAAGAACAAGTTAATCAGCTGAAATTGATGACCCTAGTGATCAAGCTATTTTTCACGACCCCCTCCCACCAAAGATACCCCTCCTGAGCTGGCAATGGTGAAAGGGAGATAATGACCCCCGAGTCCCGCCTCTAGTAGGCCCTGGGGTGGTGACTAGCACCAAGGGTATGAGTTTTCACAAATATGGGAGGCATTACCATTTTTATTATTTAAGATCGGGAAATAGGACAAGTCAACCACCAAAAAAGAAAAGAACAAGTGTATAGAAATAAACCCAAACCAATCCCACATGCATGTTTAAATAGTTATGAAACAAGGTACAAGTACAAGAAAGCTCAAAAGTACAATAACAAAAGAAAAAAGAGTACAACAACTGCAACAACTCCAACTGTCCTGACTAGTAGGGTCCCGCACATCCCTGGTAGTCCTCCTGGAAACCTGAAAGTAAACGTAGGGTGAGAATACAAGTATACTCAATAGGGAAACCTAAATCACTCGTGCATAAGTGGAGAGACATCCTAATGTCCCGTGAGAACAACAGAAGAAACCTATCAAGGAATTCTATCCACCCAACCTCACCAGCCGCACTCACTAGAAAGACAATCAAAATAGGTAGTAGTATATAAGAACAAGAGTATTGGTTAACCCACACCATTTCCCACTAGTTAGCTGCTCTTCCTAACGGCGAACGTCCTGACTCTACCACACTCTTCCCGCCCGCACAAACTTGGGCCTCAAGAACCACATATCCTGCTCGCACACACCTGGGCCTCACAACCACGTATCCTGCCCACACACACCTGGGCCTCAAAACCACATATCCCACCCGCACACACTTAGTCCTCCCAACCACGTATCCCACCCGCACACACCTGGGCCTCACAACCACGTATCCCGCCCGCACACACCTGGGCCTCACAACCACATATCTCTCCCGCACACACTTGGGCCTCATCCCGAAGATTCTTGGGAAACAGTAAAACATGCCCGAAGAGTCTTGGGCTAAAACCTCCCCAATCGAAACCTACCCGAAGAGTCTTGGGTGTAAGGTCACCTCAAGCCATCACAGTCTATGGAAGAAGGAGCAGGAATGAGCTAGTAACTATGGGAAAAACACCCTCTCCCATGAAATAGGAGTGTTCGGCACTAACTGCTCAACATGGGTGGGGTGCGATAAAACACAAAGATATATATATATATATATATATATATATATATATATATATATACCAAACACTCAGCCCAACCTATGACTTCTAATCAGAGAACTGAGCACGTGCCTCGGCACTGCTACTACGAAGCATGCATACAACAAACAACCCCAACCCCATTTAGGTTTTCATGTTCCAACAGAATCAGCTTATTAGTTCCTTAACTACTGGGAAACTATCCACAACAAACCATATCAATCGTTCGTAAAACATATCCCTTCCATTCACAAATCAAGTTATGAAAATACAAGCAACACAACCAAGTCCTTCTTAACCATCCAACCCATTAATTATTCTTCCTATTCCATTACCATACCCCACCATTCATTTACTATTCCACTTTTATTTATTATTCACAACCCATAGTTCGTTCACATTCAAACCCATCCCTACAGCCCCGCTGCCAACCACCATAACCAAAATCACACCGAAACTCATACATCATTATCCCTTTAATACCATTTATTGCAGCCCCGTTGCCCATCACTAACATAGCATTCACACCAACCCGCAACCAAGCCAACCGCAGCCTCGCTACTCACCCGATCCACAACAACCCACAAAAACACCCCCATCACATGCCGCGTATCCAAGCCAACACCCACATGTTCATTATTCCATTTTGTTCAACCGGGGTGATCACACAAGGGTTCCAGATTTTAAATCATCCAACTTTACGTGATTAACCAAATTCCACATTCAACAAATTTCCATTCACAAAAACGGTTAAGAAAGATAGGGCGACATTTAATTGTGCAAGAAAAGGCTCCCAATGACCGTGATTTTCAGTAGGCATAAGCCTATTCAATTCACAACATAATATCACATGATATAAAGATAAACATAACAACTTCCCCATACCTGTTCTTTAACCAGTTATTATCTTCGTCTAATGGTTCAACTGTTTCTCATGAAAACAAGAGGATACCCACCCCGCATGATGCAAAATTTAGATAGACAAAGGTAAGATCCCTACCTCAACAGGTTCTAATCACAATGCTCCCCCGGATCAACTTTAGAAGATGTCTGTTGGCGTCCGTCACTTCTATCGAAACCCGAAAAAACCTCCTCGGGTGGAAGTTGGAAAGGAAAGGCCGAAGGAAAGACAACGGATCCAAGCTCAGAAGTTCTGCCTTGTCGTTACGATCCTGTGGCCGCTGACGGATCATAAATCAGAGCTCAGACGAATAAATTATGGAAGAAAAAGAGCCTTCAAGTCTCTTGGGAGAGCTCTGCTCAGAGGAATGGGGAGGAGAGGGGTGAGTTGAAAAGGAGGAGGGGACCCCTCCTTTTATAGGTGAGAAAAAAAAGTACATAGTGTGTACTTTATGGTACACGGAGTGTACTCGGCCATTTCACATGGTCACCACGCGGCTTCTAACACGGCCTTCAATGCGGCACGCGGCCGTTGACTGGTCAACACACGGTTTGAAGGTAACGCGTACGTGGGGAGGGACTACACGGCGTGTAGTATTGGATACATGGAATGTACTCATTTATTTCATACGGTAAGTATATGGCTCTAATACAGCACATGGCCTTTGACTGGTCAACACACGGTTTGAAGGTAACACGTACGCAGGGAGGGACTACACGACGTGTAGTTTGGGGTACATGGCATGTACCCATTTATTTCACATGGCAAGGACACGGCCTTGAACACAGGGTATACCCGGAGAGGGGGTCCACGACGTGTACTCACACTACATGGCGTGTAGTTTCAAAATTTTGAAAAGTGTGGGAAAAGTCCATTTTTTCCTACAGAACACTTCATGACCCTCTTTTTGACAAAGGAATGGGCCGGAGAGGTCCGGGACATTACACTATTTATGGAGGAGAAAAGGGACTTTTTTAGTGTTATAGAAATGGGTGGAAATATTATCATGAACTTAATCAATTTTATGAAACCCTTTCTTTATGTTTTTGGAACCATAATAGTGTCAGGACTCCATTCTAGTCACTACTCATATCAGTCATCTAACTTCTAATCTAGAGTATTTCAAACCAAGTGTTACCAGAGATCCAAATGCACTATTACCTGCTTATTTCCATCCCTTCAGTTTGACTCCCATAGATGTTTTTCATCATCTCAAGACTATAATTATCAGAGTTACTCATTCTCTACATGATGTTCCTAAAAACATCCTTAAAGTTACTTCTGGTTCTTCTGTTGTACCTTTTACTTCTCAAAAAGGGAAGGGGAAGGCTCCACTTGTTCCTACTACTAATCTTGACCAATGTTGTGATTTGACTTTACGTCTTTAATGGGTATTTTTGTATGACTTTTTGTTGTATATTTTTTATTGTACTTAAATTTCTTTTCTTAATGGAAATTATCTTGTTATTCATATTTTTTCCTTTTCATTTCCTATTTTATCTTCACTTTTTGATAATCCTAAAAGGGAGAGAATGACTATATGGAATTTATTTATTATTTTGATGATGAAATTCCCACTAATTCCATATATGTTTAATTTATTACTTTGATACCATCTTCTTTTTTATACCTTTCTCATTACATAACATTGATAATTTTTGTTCTTTAATATCTTTGATAACGTATTTTTAAGTTTAAGATTATCTATTTTAACACCAAAAGTTATTAAATAAATGGTATATAAAATTCCATGATTTTTTATCATCAAAAGGGTGTTGATTGTTGGAACCCTTGTTTTCATGATAAAAAAAATCAAGTTTATTATGTTATTATTGTGTTTTATGTTATATGGTATCATTTTATAATATAATACAAATTAGGGAACTTTTTTCTAAGTGTTGGAAAGACCCACTATTAGAATCCTCTCACTGTTCGGCTGAGAATTTTCATAAGTATGGGAAATACTCACTATTAGAAATGATCCAACATCAAAATGGATTTTTGGCTAGGTATGGGAATGAACCAACATTACAAATGAATCACCATTGAACTAATACATTTGAGAAAGTGTTGAAAACACCTACCTCCAGAGATGAGTCACCTCTAGGATAAAATTTTTGATTAGTGTCAAAAATACATGCCACCAAAAAGGACTCACCACCAGGCATAAGTCACCATTGAATATGACCTATCTCCAAACTTTACCTACCACCAATAAATTTGGTAAAGTGATAGTATGACACACTATTGAGAGAAGTCACCATTGAGACATGTCACCATTGAGATGAGTCACCATTGAGCATAACCTACTGTCAACAGACTCATCATTGGTCTGACTCACTACCAGATTAAGTCACCTCCATAGTTATCTCGCCTTTCAGAAGAGTCACCATCACTAGTTTTGTTTATTTTGAATTAACTATTTATAATAGCTATATTATCAAATTTAATATTGATTATTATTTTAATGGTTATTATTAAACCATTGTCGGAAATTGTAAAGTTTGTTTCATCCATCCAATATGAAGACTATAGGATCTGGATGATTCTTCTTGCATGTGGATGATATATTAAGAATCATACTCCCTTTTGTAGATATAAATAGATAGATATAGATATATACACATACACATGAAGAGAAATGAGAATATTTCCACTTGATGAGAGCTTTAAATGAAGCATTCTTACCTAAAATTGACTGTGGAATATTGAAGCACGTCGAATATCTTATTATTTTCCCACAATCAAAACAAAGAGACCATAAGATGCTCTACTTTATGGGAACTTTATGAGAAATTACCTGATCTCTTTTTCAAGCTACATCAGAGGAGTATAAAGCTTCAGAGCACATCATAGTGACACTCTCATTTCTATATATTTATAATTTCTCCTTATACTTGTTATCTTTACTTTTCAAGTAGTGTGTGGTAAAATCTATTTATCAAACACACATATAATTATATATTATAACTTGATGATACCTGATATCTTCTTAACTCTCTCTTTTCATTTTTTTACCCATGGTGTTATGGAAGAGGTACCTACATGGTCTATGTTTATTTTATTCCCATAGTTACTAAAGAATAGGTCCTTGTGTGGCATGGAAATGTGGTTAACTATTTTATATACCCAATCCAAGTTGTGGATAAAGATTATTTGATATAATATTATTGAAGTCGGGTGATTTCTAAGTGGAGATGATTTGGTATCGACTTAAGACTAAACCTATTGTATTTATTCCATTGTGTGTTTGGTTTATTTTCATTTCAAATATTTAAACTAATTTTTTTTAAACTTTAAACAAAATAAATACATTGACAGTTATTCTTAATTAGTGTTTATATAATATTTTGATTATGTAAATTTATTTTGAAAGCTAATGTAGTTTTTATAATTATTTTAACTGATATTAATCAATCTTTGAGAAATATTTTATAAGATCAGAACTTGTATCAAACTTATTTTTTGGTTAAATGGGATTTTTTAATTATTTAGGGGATTTTATTTATAATACTTTTAACATAAATTTTTATTAGGTACTCAATTCACCCCCGCTTGTGATACTCACTCTGGACAACACTAACCATTTCTCCTTTACAAGATCAACTGCTACAGTATAATGAACATAGAGTGTGATATGGTATTTACTTATTGGTACAATATCAAAATCATGGACAAGGTTGTGTTTCCAAATCACTTATCTAGCTTACTCAAAATCCAAAATATACTCTAATTTCATTATAGAATCAAATAACATGGATTTCATTTAGCACATAGAGCTCAAAAAACCTGAATTGAGAGTAAGGATGTATCCTAACTATGGTTTTATATCATTTTGATCTAATTATAGACTATCATCTGCATATACATTGATGACTAGTTCCTCATATCATCCATAGACCAAGAACATATCCTTAGTAAACCTCAAACAATTAAGGATAATCATGAATTTCATCCAATGGCAGACACCTAGGTCAACTTTATATATTCTAATCATGCTTAAGTCATAAGATACATTTATCCTTATACATAGCATAATATACATGGATGATCTAATTGTTGATAGATATGGAATCCTGACCATCCTCTATCTTTTCTTATGTGTTTGAGTAACATTTTTCTTAGAAAGTTTAATTCCATTTAACTCTAGAAAAAATACCCTCTTGGATGGTTTTATACTGAATATCTATATTATCCTGTCAATATAAGTACTTTAACTTAGTCCAAATAGCCTCCCAGACCTATCTTGATGTATCATGATCTCGAGAATATATTGTTTCACCAAAATCTTTTATGGATAATAAAGTGTCTAACTAGTCCTTTACATATTATAATATAGTTATTTCAATTAAAATAATTAGTATTTAATCAACCTAAACTATTAGTAAAATGACTGTAATCCAACTAAACAACTTATAGACACAATGTTCACATTTGTTCTTTACAAAATAAAATTACATTATGTATTCATCAATACATTTTTTTCAATGATCTGGATGCTTTCATTAATCCATAAATAGACCCTTGTAACCTTCATACCTTTTTGGAATCATTTGAATTCATAAACTCTTCTGGTTATATTATAAGAACAACTTCAAGAAGGTTCTTATTAATGAAAACTATTTGGAAATAGATCTTCCAAATCAAATTTTCATGGTAAGATGTTATAGAATATAGAATTTTGATTAATATTAGCGTAAAATTGGAGATTTTTTTCCTATCCTATGACTTGATACCACTTGAAACCTTTTACCATAAGTCATTCTTTATAAGTACTCACTTGGCCATCCATTTATAGTTTCTTATTAAATAACTATTTACAAACAATGGTAATTATATCAACAATAGGATATACCAAAACCTAAAAAAATTAGTAGATTTAATCCATTTCAAAATTAATATCTTCTTTCCATTTAGCATATTTTATGCCACTTATTGTTTCCTTATTGGTCATAGGGTCATTTTTATCTACTAATGATGAGTTACAAACCTCAGTGACTAGAAAAAAATATCTTTCTAGATCTCCAACCTCTCTCATACTCATGAAAAGTAATTGTGCCTTTATAAAAACCTTTTACTTAAGGAATTATGGAATCTGTTCCTATTCTAAATCATATGACTCTTGAGCCTAGACTTAATTGAAGTATGTCTCACTCTCACTATATTTTTAAGAGAAATGATCACTTTCAAGAATTATTGATTGTATTTTAACCAAAAAATTATTATGTGTATGATTAAATATGTAATATTATCTCATTTAATTAATTTAACCTATAAACATACACTCAATGCCTTAGGGTTCAAGTCTGTTTCCTACAATATACTTAAAAAAAGATTTTGAAACCCACACTGATAAAACTAACAATGTGGGTTTCATTATACACTAAATTTCATATGGAATATAGTTTTATTATTTAACTCAGTCTTTGTTTCATATGTGTGTTTTTGTCTATAATATATACACCTAAAAGGATAATTAAAGAATCACAAGACTCATCATTAATATAACCATGTATAACAAGGTGGGGCTCTTAATTTCACACACACCATTTTATTATGATGTATAAGGAGGTTTTCATTTGGATATAATGAAAATTTTATATAAATAATCGATGAAGTATCAATTAATATATTCTCTGATGCAGTTTAAGAAGAGTTTATTAATCTTATTACCAATAGTATTTTCCACTATATTTTTATATTACATGAATATGTCAAAGGAATATAACCTATTTTACATTACATATACATATCCATATATACTAATGTCATTAGTAGAAGTTATAAATTATGAATAAACACCCCTGGATTCAAATGGAAATGGTTCATAGAAATCACTATGAGCCAACACAAGAATATCTTTAGACAAATAATATTTTCAAATAAATGTTTCTTTAGTCATTTTTACTTGTAAACATGCATGTCATGCACTATGTAGTTTTAGTTTAAATGAATTCTAATATCTATTTTGGTGTAATCTGGTCAAACTATTTTTATATACATGAACTGGTCAATGACACCATATTTTTGTGTGGTATGAGTTATGTGAAGTACTTTAATTATTAATTTCCATTACTTGGTTCAAATAATCCTACTAATTAAGACTATTTTTTAATTATTCTTTACGATAACAAATTATTTCTTTGTAAAAGAAGATAAATTTATTCTGAAATATGAAAATAAATCCATCTTAATGAATTTTAGGCATAGAAATAATTTTTTTTAAAATTATTTCACATAGTAAAAATATTAAAAAACCAGGATAATTATAGATGGAAACATAAGGTGGTAGTTCCTGATAGAGACATTAAAAAATATGGCTCCATTTTCTACTTGTAGATCTACCACACATAGAGAAATCTTCTTCAATATACTTGGTCTCTAAATCCTCCCCTTACATGTTTTTATGGGTGTATATTTTCTTTCAGCGGCCCTTCTTACAATATGAAAAATATATATCATCTTGTTCCTTTGATCCCCCATTGATCATCCTCTTCTAGGAAGGGTGTTGTAATGAAGATTTATACATGGGGTTAGTCTTGAGGCTCTTCACCTGGCCTTTATATTTATTCACTGTAAGAACAGATAGCTTTTGATGCTTCATGTCCTTATCAAATTGGTGAAGTATATTGACATGTTCAAGTAAATACTTAATTATGTTGTTCATATTTAAATTTATGCATAAATTTTTAAAGACCCAAAATTACCATATATAAATATTATATATTAATAGATGAATATTCATTACATAACATAACAATGCACACCAGATTTTTTAGCTATAGTTCCTTTGGAAACAAAGATACATAAAAAACCATTTCATTAGTGAACTGCAACATCTCCCACTAATTTCTTCATAAATAAAACCCTTCATATAAATATCATATAAAATACCTTTCATCATAACCTGGGAAAAGAAAACATAATAAAGGATGATCTCGAATGTTACGTAAGGGTAAACAAGGGAGATATCAATATAACATGAGAATAAGGGTTTGGTAATAAGATACTAATATTTGAAAACCATACCCATCATATCATATATCATAAACATGAGTCATGGCATAAATATTAGAAGTTCATAAGATATAGATTTGTGGTATACACATAAGAATAAAAAATCATTTACTAAGTAGTCATGGATTATTTATAAAAGTATCATTCTAGAATGGGTTTACTCCCCAAAAAATCATAGTAGTCATGGTGAACTCTCAAAACAATCATAGTGTACAAAGTCACTTATTGAATTAGGATCACTACCCATTCAAGTCATGTTTATATTCTGAGATATCAATCATTACCCAGTTAATTGGAGGAAGATATAGGTCCCTATAACCACATAATTCATGCATATTTATGTCAAAAAATCATAAAACATTAAACATATCATGACCCATGAAAATAAATTGGCTTCATAAACATTTCATCGTAGCATAACCCATGGAAATGAAATGGGTTTCCTAAACATTTCATCATTTTTAAAAAGTATAAACCATAGATAAGGAATGAGATTCATAAAATTATTTTTATCATAAATATAAAGCATCCAGAGAAAGAATAATATTGGTATTATATCCCTAATAAATATAATGTAACATCATAGATGTCATCTTAGATATAAAATTATCTTGAAAGATCACTTAGAACATTTCTTGTAGAAAATATCCTTTTCACTTTGAAATAATCATTTTAAAAAATAAAATCTTGTTAAATATCAAGCAAATAATTTTATTTGAAAATAACTAGTAAAACATGTAAATCAATCTTTAAATAATTGAGTTTTCACGATGGAGTAAATTTCCATTGAATCCATATATGTTAAAATAAATATTTCTTTCACACTTTCAGTAAAAGTCAAACGTAGCATGTTTAGAAAATAAAAAGAATATTCATTTAAAACCATTTTTTAAAAATTCAATCTTGTGTAAAATTTTGTTTAAAAAATAATTTTATAATAGTAAAAAAATTCTTTAAAACATTTTTAGAAAACATGAACATAGAATAAAAATTATTTTCGACCAAATAGAGAAATAAAGTATATTATTATTAAAGAAATTATTTTGAAATCTTGAGTACATAAAGATAGGAAAATAAAAGAAACACATGTATTTTAATGAAATAACTAGAGGTTAAGAAAATTCATCAGTTTCTTGGGAGATATTTCATAATATTTTATAATCAGAAACATAATCATAAATAACCCTGATAAACAAATAGATTGTAACATAAAACATTTACCACTTTGGTATATTTTGAATCGTAACACCCATGAAATAAAGAAAATTATAAGGATATTTAGATCCCATTATTTTATATAATAATCATTACATACATTCATGGGTAGTATATACACCACACAAAATAAAAAAATGGTGAATATGGTATGTGTCCAACAAAAGTAAAAGTGAGATTAAAATCACTTACCTTATGTATCTACTTCATTCATACACATAATAATATCCTATAAATATATATATATATTTATTATAAATCTATTATAGAACCATATTAAAATTTATCATACCAAATATGAGTTACCTATAACATTTTTTCAACTCTTTATAAATAATTCCATGTTAAAAAATTGTTTCGTGTAAAAAATGCTTTGTTTTCCATGAATGTTTTGGTTTAGTATTTTTTCTTATTTTAGTTTGATAATGGTTCCATAATATCTATAATTTTACCTATGATATAATTATCATATATATTAATTATATATTTATTTATTGTAATCAATAAAATTTAAATATAGAAAATTAATTACATTGTTCATGGATATGGTAGGTCATACATACACATGACCGTTGTTTCCATTTTGTCGATGGATGGAATAAAATTAAGGTAAATAATATATTAAATTTTATGATTCATTATGATTTCATATTCATCACATATATTAATTTAATTAACCCTTAATATCATGCATGTAAAATGTAATTGGAAAACAAATCACGTTGCTTCGTGAGGAGATAGTTTGTTGTACACACGAGCGACATTATCATATTCCCATGGAGAGGAATATAAGATGGTATATTTGATATTATAGTTATAAAATTATAATTATGTCATAAATATAATAAAAATATTTTAAATCCATCACTATATCTTGTCTTGAGGGGTGGTGATGGAAAATAAATAAAATCGATTCATTAGGCAGTAGTTCGATGTACTCATGATCGACGATTTCATTTCCCACTTGATAGAATAGAAGATGGATGTAGGTCAATAAATTAACACAATTAATTCTCATTATATTGGGGGAAATAATGTTATTATATCAGAATGGATATATAATATTTTAAAGGGTTATCGGATGAAATAAAATCAAAACATGTAATTAAGTGCAATACCTCTTCTCTGGAGAACCCCTTTAGGTATACACCTAAAGCCTTATTTGGAGGGTTTAATAATAAAAATAAGGCCTATAAGATGTGTTCGTGGAGGGGTAAGGATGATATTTTGGAAATTAATATCCAAACCAAATAGTTTTGGAAGTGTGAAGATGGGAGTATAGTGGGTGCCCTTTTTCAATTGGGGGAGAGGACACACTTGGAATTTTTTAAAAGAAAAAGGTGTACCTAAGTTTTAAACTTATAAATTGGAATAAAATAGGTTCATTATCAATAATAATATGACATGAGGTCCAAATAATGCCAAAAATAGTAATTGGACATGTTTTAGGTCATTTTAACTGTTATCATTTTAGTTTTACCCCCATCAAACTCATTTTAACCTTAACCTTGATAATTATTTTTTACTATTTTACCATTAATTTTGGAAAAAATTAGTTTCACCATATTATATAATATTAATTATTATAATTAAAAACATGGAATCAATTTATCTAAATTCCTTTTATATAAGTGGAAAATGTTAATTTAAAAATAAACCCATAGATGTGATGAAAAAACAGGTTTCCAAAGAGAAAAGTTTCATAAGTGGAGAATGTTTTAATTTCGAATGTCAATATGAATTTGATTACAATTAAATGAATTTATTTAGTAATAAAATAACTGATCTAATTTTACTTTTAACTCATTTTAAAACAATATATGAATTTTTAAATACTTTAACTGAAAAGTTATTTTTTAATAAAAAATAATATTTTCACTATTCACTAAAAAATTAATCCTTTCAAAAAAATATAAAAAGTTATCCCTTAGATAATATTGATATGTCGATTTTAAAAATGAAATTAATTTTGCCAAATTATTTTTCTAAAATTACTTAAAATAAATTTTATTATTTTTTCATAAAAAGTAATACAAATAATTTTTTAAGAAAAAATGTATTTTCAAAACATATAAAGTCTTTACAAAAATTTAAGTACTTATTTATCAATATATTTTCTTAGTCTAAAACCATATTTAAAATTTTTTTTATTCCTATTAACACCTCTAAATTTAATGTCTAGTTAATAACAATGATATTTAAATAATAATATTAATAGTACATTGTGTTTGTTAAAACTCGGTATTATGTATAACACAAGTGATGTGACCTTTATTCATTACATTTTTTCACATTATTTTTGGGGGTTTTAATATGTATTTTATTATTAAAATGTCTTTAATTTAGTTAATAATCACTTTATGGTTAATTTGTAGTGAAATTAATGAATTAATGGGTTTTTTATAATAATGATTGTTTTACTGTTTAAATCATAGAATTTTTATTCTTTTTTATTAAATAAAAATGTTTATTTGAATTATTAATTGTTTAAATGTTGTTTTTAATTATTTATTTCAGTCTTATTCAATTTTTTATGCTTCCTTATACATAATCTTTATTCCCCATTATGTTTATAGTATAATTAATTAACTAATTATTGATTAAAATATTAATTATGCTTATTTAAATATTAATTTAGTAATTTGTAACTTTTATTTTATTTCACAATTTTTATCTTTTCTTTATTAAATTATTCAATTTATCAGTTTAATTGGTTAAACATTTTTTTAATATTTAATATTTTATTGTTTTAGTAATTTAAATAGTTATTATGAATTTATTTTAATCTGCTGATGGTTTATTTTAGTTTATTTTGATTTTTTTTCTTTAGGGTGTAAGATGATTTTGTTATATTTGTATAAGAATATTATTCATCTGTGTAAGAAAATTTCATTCCATAATTCCATGATAGTCAAATTACCCCCATCATAAGAGAAATATGAAATTATTCCCATAATATAATATGTGATCACGTAAGATAATTTTTCATATGTGAACTAAAAGGGTATTGGAACAAGGGAAAACCACTTTGGAATATATTAAGTGAAGAAACTAATATGTGAATTAGTTTGAAATATGGTTCAAATAATTTTGGGACAAGCCTGGTCAAGCTGCGACCACTGAGGTTGACTGAAACTGCTAGTTGAGTTCTACTATCGCATCTGAGTTTACAAAGCCACCGATGATGTTTGACCCCCCTTATGATTCTTCAAGGTCATGGTATGAACCCTCGCCATCAGGATAATGCTGAACCCTTTGAATAAAATGACATGATTCTTATTTTTTGAAGTTTTAAGAGGACGGCCTCAAATCTAAGCTGGTGATGAAGGCCGATTGATATCCATTTGAGCATGCAGAGTCTATTGTCACTAGTTGATTGGTTTAAAAGGATGAATTTATCTTAAAGTCATCGATACTTGGAGTTTGGGGTTTTCAGATCTAGATAGAATCGGAATTTGGTTTATGATGAAACCTAGTGAGTGGATGATGTCGACCCTGATGTTTGATCTCCGATGTGTGATTATCGAAATGAAATAGGTTGAAGATGGTGAACGAGCACCTCTATTATCATTGAAATAAGCTAGCTGAGAAAGAAGGGGAAAAATTTTCACTTTCCAATCTTAGATTTGAATAAGAATAACTGACCATATTTGTATTGATGAATCTAAGGCTCAAGTTCATTAGAGCTAGATCAAAACCATTTGATCCCAATAAGGAAGAAAATTGTTTGTTTCCAGTTAAATCTGGTGTAACACAAGGATGAATGATTAATGAAAGTTTAACTGCAAATGAAGAACCAATTTAAGACTACTTTCAACTTATTTTTTCAAGTTGTTGTCTTTTTTTAGGTTTTAATCAAAGAATAGGATTGAATTTGTGGATTTACAATTTTTCAGAAGTGAGTTCGAAGATGGGTGCACTATATGTTCTTGGTGATTTTCCCCTTTGAAGTTTTTGTCTAAGATCTATCTACATGATGTTGAAATGAGTTGTTCTTGAATTTTTTAGTTTCAAATGGACTTGTGATTTCTTTTGGAATAATTTTTTATAATGACATGTGGAGGTGATAGTATAAGATGACATAGTTTGTGAATAGTTTTTTTAAAGTCACATGGATGATGAGAGAAGGTCAAAAATATTTTTTTTTCTCATTGGTTGTTCAATAAAAAAGGAAATATTTTTAGAATATGTGACCTGAAAACAAATAAAATTAGTTCCCTGGGTAACTTTAGGCAGTGAGAAACAATATTCTCAAAATGAGATAGAGAGTATAGGTACAAAGAGAGCATAAGCATAGAATAATGAAAATGGTGAACAATGGGAGCTCAAGATAGAGGGGAAATCACCTTCAACAAAGAATATTTCGTTCTTTATTTCTTACCTCTCATGTTCTTCAATTTTTTTTTTTATATTTTTATAAATATATTATGGATGCTACTCTGATTATGAGTTGATAAATTTATAGGGTGAATTAGACTACGATGGAATTAAATTCTTAAATATACTTTTTTATTATTTATTCTAACTTTATAGTGTAATTTTAGTTGATTGATCTTCTTTTGTTCTTAATGAGTATCAATTATGACTTTTCTAAGGACTGATAGGTAATGAAAGTGAATCTTTAAGCATTTCAATTTTAACTAAAGTACCAAAAACTGGAAAAGGCTAAGATTATATTCTCCATTAATGAACAATATTTAATCCTAAGTGATGGATGAGAGATTATTTCAATGTAAAGATCATTGAACTATGAATGTTCGCTGAAGAAAAATATTGGAGAACCTTCATTTATTCTTTAAGAACTGGAATAATAGAAATTAATGAGAATTGAGTAGTGTATACTTTTTATATTCAATTCTAAGAAGAAAGGTTGCACTATCTCATCTTTTTATTACTTCCTTTCTTATAGTATCATATTTCTTCATCATTTTTCTCATACATTCATTCAATTCATTTTTATTTTTTTTATTTTTCTTGTTTTGGTTTTGTTTTTTTGGTCACATAACTTTTTTTCTTCCTTGTGGAAATTGATACACATACATTCTAATATTCTGGATATTAGTAGGTTTTAAAAAATGATTAATTTTCATGAAGTTAAAGAACATTCGTGTCAAATTTTGGAGTTGTTACCGATGAGGGTGTCTTTGATAAGTAAAAAATCCTAAAAAGAAAAAAATTAATAACATTAAATCTTTTCAAAAAAAATATATTAATATTTTTCTAGAAAAAGTATACCAAAAAATATGCATCACTACTCTGTGAAATTTTTCTACCATTTGAAATTTAAAATTTATGCATAAAAGGGAAAGGGATAATTCTCAACTTGAACCATTTATTTATGAAATTACCACTCATTGTTCATCCCTTCAGAATACTAATAAATCTAAAATGGAAAATCTAATTTTTGAAATTCAAAAAGTTTCTGAAAATCAAAATCAAAATCATGTTGTACCTCAACCTAGAAATAACGATGTTGAGAGGGCTAGAATTAGTTATTTCCAACTTCATATAGTTTCAATTATTCCTTCATGTTTATATTAATCCTTGAGTTCTAGTAATTACGAAATAAAACAATCACACCTCTCTATGCTTCCTTCCTTTAATGGCATGCTGATAGATAATTATTTAGAATTCATTCATGAATGTTATTTCACAAATAAAAAAATTCCACTAAATGGATTTTTTGGAAAGGATATTAGGTTTATATTATTTCCATTTTGACTAAAGGTTAAAGATAAAAGTTGGTTCTAAAACATGTAAGAAGAAATATTTAATACTTGGGATGAACTTTTCAACTCGTTTGTAGGAAAATTCTATTCTAGAAATTTTTCTATGAAGGTGAGACATAAAATAATGGTATTTGTCCAGGTTGGGAAAGAGATATTTAATGAAACAAGGGGTATATTTAGAGTACTTATTAGGAAATTTCCCAAAAATCATTACACTCCCCATATCTTAATGGGGTTTTTTATAACAGTCTCACTCAATACTACCAGAATGTTGTTGACCAATTTTAGGGTGGTGAATTTTCTAACATTACACCCAAGTATCTCAAGGAAATTTTCGATAAAATGGGTCTAAATTCTTAGCATAAAATTACTAGGAAAAGAACCACTCATTGGAGTGAGAATATTTCCCATATTCTTTTTGTTAATGATAACACATATAGAGAGAAATTCCAACACTGTGACATGTTTAAGGATACTTAGAAATTTTTTAAAAAATTTGATTTACCTTTTTAATAGTATTAGAGTACTTTGTTTTTGGACTATATGCCTTGAAATCAGGGAAACCATAATTATTTTTTAAATTCTTTAAATCAAGGTTATTGGAATCACCCAAACATTTCCTAGAAAGGTAAAGGAGATTTAAGACATATTATTGTCACTGGTTTCCAAAAAAAACTAGTCCTGAGTTCAAAAATTATAATCAGGTCGAGTCTTCAAATTCTCAAAGTGAATTAAAGGGTTTAATGCATCGCATTTGAGGTGAAATTGGTTCCTTAAAAATGATATAGAATATAAAATCCAAGACCATGAGATTCAATTGGGTTAACATTCTAGAAACCTAGGAGGAAGAGACATGGGAAAATAATGAATCACAATAGTAATGAATCCAAAAGAAAATGTGATGGTTGTAACTACAATTATAAGTTTGAAAACACAATAACAAACTAGTGAACAAGCTAGGGAAGCTGAGCCTAAATTTGGGTTAAACCTGAAAAAGAAAAGTACAAAAATACCAAATATGGAGATCTGGATAACAGTTTCCATAATCATCAAAATACTGAATCTTCAAGTAAAATCTCAAATAATAGAATAAAATGGAGTGTGAATTAGTTAAGGATTAAATTGAGAATTTTAGGATTCAAGATGAGAAGATTGAAATTCTAATCTTGAAGAATTATGTTCCTCTCATTCCTTTTCCACAAAGACTTAAAATGAACAATGAACCACAATACTTAAAATTTGTTTGAATGTTTAGGATATTTTGTTTTAATATCATCTTTTTTGAGGCTTTGAATAAGGTATCTTCTTGGTTTAAATTGCCTAAAATACTCTTAACAAATAAGTGGGATTGGGATGAGTGTTCAATGATTAATTTTAATGAGGATTTTAGTGACATTGTTCAAAAGAACATTGCTCCAAAATTAAAATACCCCGATTCCTTTTTCATCTCTTGTGAAATTAATGTTATTGAGGATATTAGGTTCCTATGTGATTTAGGTTATAGTGTCAACCTTATGCACTACTCCTTATTCATGATTTTAGGACTTCAGGAGATGAAAAAGAACTCCAGTTTCACTATAATTGTATGATAGGTGACATGTTTTTCCTTATAGAAAGACAAATGACTTGTTAGATGATGTATGAAAGAGAACACCCCCCCCCCCCGCTAATTTTTTCATTATTTAAAAGGATAATGTTAATAAAGTTACAATCATTTAAGAATACCATTTCTTACTAAAAATGGGGTTATAATTTATGTTTCATAGGGTAAGGTGATCCTTCAGGTCGATGATGATCATGAGGAGTTCTATGTTTTTGAAGAGTTAACTCTTATTGTTAACTATAAATTGATTGATGTTGATGAGGAAGTGTTTAGAGATAATATTAGGAAGGATACCTATTGTCCTTCTGATAAAATAATTTAATGATCTGTTAATGGTCATTCTGAAGAAAACATTATTGAATATTTGTCCACACATGAACTTTAAATTCTAAGGAAACTTGAGAACTAACTAAGGAAATGTATTTCATAGGACTATGACCTGGTGAATCCACACTAGAACTTTATTGTTAAAAGGTTTTCTCAAGATGATGTTCAATGTTCACAACCACCTCATATTTCCAACTTGGAAACAACTTCATGTTCCCATCATCATGAGAAGTGTCAGAATATTTTTAGTGTTTCTTCTACTAAAATTGAGTATTTTAAGACTAAGGAAAAGTTTTTGGTGAGTGATCATCCTTCAGTAACTGATAATGAGTCATCCCAACTTGTTCAAAGTGTAATAAGTGAGAATTTGGGCTATTTTCAAGATCTGAACAACAAGTCTTTTCCTAATGATATAAATTATTTATAAGAATATTTTTCTCTTCAAGAGTTTAATAATTTTAAGGGAAGCCTGAGTTGGTTTCCCCTACATCACAATAGGGAGCTGAATCTGAAGATATTTTAAGAAGTGGGAAATATTTTGAAACTATTGAGCCATTTTTAGTGTTATTCTGATGTTAATAGTGAGATGGTTGCAGCAACTATTGAACCTAATTCTAAGTCGTTTAGTCCCTCAAGTGTGGGGGAGCATCTGAGAAGTGAAGTTGTCTCATCTAATGAAAATAGTAGGCTGCTTATTTTTTTGTTACATTCTTTTTTTGAAGTTCTTATCCCAGAAGCTAGTGATTGTAGGAGGTTGAATGACGAGACCTTACAATATTTGGGAGTAGTGATTTGAGAAGCTGGAGTGCTTCAAACCCTTGAGATAAGAAAAAAAAACTGAATAATCAATGACATGAAAACCAATAATGAATCATGCCCTTTGTATGATCACGGATAAGAAATTTTAGGGGCTAAATTCTGGTTGATGACTTTAAATTGAGAGTTGCATGGAAGGAAACTCATTATATTCTTTATTCCATTTTTTTTATGTTTGATTGAATAAATTTTTTCCAACTCTATTGTGTGCCGCTATCCATTTTCACAAAACTCCCACCATTCCCTTGGCCTCATTTTGATAACTTTGCAAGAATGGATTTATTGTTTACCTTTATTTCTTTTTGATACATCCCTGGAATAGGCTGGGTGTGCAACAATGATCAAGGAGTTTCATTTTAAGAGAAAATTGGATAACACTTCACTAACACTTATCTCTTGTTTTATTCTATTTTGATCTTTATATTCTTGCAATTTATGTTAATATTCTTCATTTTGGAGGTGATGAAATTTTGTTCTACTAGAGGACTTAATCAAGTTGTAATGAAATGGGAAGTTTATTTTGCCGAGAATCAAGTGTTAAAGCTCTATTCTAGGGGAGATAAAATTCAATTTGTACATTACTTTTTTTTCTATAATTTCAAATTTCTGATGCCTATTGTGTGGGGTGTTTTACTTGATTGTAGAGTTCTTATTTAAGTGATTTTACATGATTAATGAATTTTATAAAACCTAATGATCATTTCTACTATTTAAAAAAACAATTCCATAATTCACTCATAGCATTATCATCATGGTGCCATAATTATTTCCTTTTTGAAATTCAAAGTGTTAGCATGCAACCTTTCTGAAAATATATATTAATGTGTTATAATTAAAGTAGTGACCACTCGGTATTCTTTTGTGTGTTTTGAATGATTTGATGTGGAAAAATATTTTTTCATCTTAATTGTGATCCCACGTGAATTTTTCTACTAAATTAAAAATCTTTAAGAAAACGTTATAAATCTTAATTGTTCTTCCACATCGAGTTCAACAATGGGGACATTGTTGGGTTTTATGTGTGGCTAAGGGGTTATTAATGTGCTAATATTTAATTTATTGAGTGCCAACAAAAAACCCTTTAAATTTCTCAAAATTTTATGCAGTTAATAATCACTTATAAATTTTCACACGGTCAAAATTCTTCCTATAAATTGAAGGTTGTGATTCCACCTTGAAGAGGTTAATCTTTATTACCTCTTGGACTTAATTGGGTAAATCTTTTCTCTTACCCTCTTTAAAAAATGACTTTTGGTAAAATCTTAGGACAATGTTTTACAATTTTTTATTTACTTTGAACCTTTTAATTTAAATTTAACCGATAAAATTTTCATCTATTTGAATTATGAAATGAAAATCCTATTCGAGTTTGAACTATTTTCGTTCATTCTTTATTCATCAAATTGTTTTATAGGTTATTTATTCCACCAATAAATTTTCATTCCACCACATCAAATGGTGTGTTTATATTTTATGAGGTCCTAAATTATGTGTGTCGGCTCGCCTGAAGGTAAAGAGATTTTTGGACTTTCAATTGAATGACAAATTTGGTTTTTTAAATTCTCTTTAAAATTTTATATTTAAAATAGTTTTTTGTAAAACAACAAATGACTTTTGATTGATGAAATTTAATTTGAAGGGGCATTTATTTTTACTACTTGAGAGAATACATGAGGAAAATCAATTTAAAAATCAATTCTTAGCGACATTTCCTCTTTTACATTTTGAGAATTATTTTCTACTATTAAAATGTATTAAGTGGTTGCTTGAGGAAAAACAACGTCTTAAGTGCGAGAGAATTTGAAGTGGCTCTTATTCATTACATTTTTACACATACTTTTTGGGGGGTCTTAATATGTATTTGATGATTAAAATGACATTAATTTAGTTAACAATCACTTTATGGTAAATTTATAGAGAAATAAATAAATTAATCATTTTTATAATAATAATGATTTTTTATTGTTTAAATCATCAATTTTTCATTCTTTATATTATTTAAAAATTTTAATATGAATTATTACTTTTTTAAATGTCATTTCTAATTATTTATGTCACTCTTAATTAATTTTCTATTCTTCCTCATTCCCATTTGTGTTTATAGTTTTTTTAATTAATTAATTGTTGACTAACTTTTAATTAGGTTTATTGAAATAATAATTTAATAATATGTAACATTTATTTTATTTCATAATGTTTATCTTTTCTTTATTTAGTTAATCAATTTACGAGTTTAATTGTTTAAGTGTTTTGTTTTTAATATTTAATAGTGATTTAAAAAGTTATCAAGAGTGAAGAACCAGAGGTGTGAATTAGTTTCGAAGAAGGTTCAAAGCTTCTACGACAAGTCTGGTCGAGCCGAGACCACTGAATTCGAATGAAGTACCTGAGTTTTTCCGCCGCATCTGGGTTTACGGAGCCGCCGGCCCCTTTTTGATGCTTCGAGGTCAAGGTACGAACCCTCCCCGCCTGGTTAATATCGAGCCCTTTGAATGAAACGACGGGATCCCAATTTCCTAAAGGTTGAAGATGAAGACCCTAAATCCAAGCCGGTGATGAAGGCCAGTTGAAATCCTTTCGACCGTGCCGAGTCTGTTATCGTCGGCCGAGTGGTTCCAAAGGATGAAGTTCTGTTGAAGCTGTCGACATTCGAAGTTTAGGGATTTTAGACATGGAGGGAATCAGAATCCAATTAACGATGAACCCGAGAAAGTCGATGATGCCAAGCCCTATGATTGATCTCCGATGTGAGATTGTCGAAATGAAATAGGCCGATGATGATAAACGATCACCTCTGTGCTAATTTAGTGAAGCCGACTGAGAATGAAGGGGAAATTTGTCACTTTCCAAGCTCAGATTTGGAGAAGACGAACTCATCATATTTGTGTTGATGAATCTGAGGCTCGATCTTGTTGGTGATTGATCTAAACCGTTTAGCCCAGCAAGGAGGAAGATCATTTTTTTCCAGTTGAATCTGGCATTGCACAAAGATGACTGATTAACGCATGTTAAACCAAAGTTAAAGAACTAGTTTGAGACTGCTTTAAAATTGTTTTTTCTAGTTGCTTTATTTGTTTCAGGTTTGAATCAAAGATGAGGATTCAAGTCATGGTTTTCCCATTTTCCGACATTGAGTTCTAATATGGGCACACTAAATGTTCTTGTTGATTTTCCGCTTTGAAGTTGTTTGCCTGAGATCCATCTGCTCGATGCTGGAACGATTTGTCCATGAATGTTGTTTTTTAACATGGGCTGACAATTTATCTTGGATGCGTTTTGATCATGACACATGCAGGTGATAGTAGAAGATGGTAGGATTGATGGGTAGTTTTTTTAAAGTCATATGGGCAGTGACAGAAGGTAAAAATGGATTTTTTTTTTCATTGTCTTGTCACCGACAAAGGCTGTGTTTTTAGAAGTTGTGACCTGGTAAACAAATAAAAGAAGATACCTGGTTATTTTTCAGTTGTGAGGCACATTATTCTCTAGATGGGATGGAGAGCGGAGACACAATAAGAGCAGAATGACAATGGCGAACAATAGGAGCTCAAGAAGAGGGGAAATCGTCTTCGATAGAGAAGATTTCATTATTTATTTATTACTTCTCCTGTTCTTCAATTCATGGAATGTATTTCTCTAAATATTTTGTGGTTGCTGCTCCGATTTTGGGAGGCTACATTTATAGGGTTAATCATATTGCGATGGATAGAAATTCTTAAATCTGTTTTGCTCTTATTGATTCTGATTTTGTAGTGAAATTTTAGTCTAGGGATCTTCATTCTTTCTTAATGAGTGTCAGTTATCACTTTTCCAAGGAATGATGGTGAAGAATGTTAATCATTATGGTTTTGAATTTTAACCGATGTACTGAAAAATTGAAAAGGTTAAAATTCTATTCTCCATTAATGAACAAGATTTACTCCTAATTGATGATAGAGAGATTATTTCAAGGGAGAGATCATTGAACTGTGAAAGTTCACTGAAGCGAAAGCTTAGTGGTGAAAGCTTAGTGAACCTTCACTTATTCTTTAATCGATGGAATAATATAAATTAATGAGAATAGAGTAGTGAATAATTTTTAAATTCATTTCTAAGCATTCTAGTTTCCCTGCCTCGTCTTTTTCTTTCTTCTTTTCTTGCCATACCACATTTCTTCTTCATTTTTATCATCCAATATTTGAAGTCCTTTTTCTTGTTTTGAAATTTATTTATTTTGGTTTTGCTTTTTTGGTCACACAACCTTTTGCCTTCCCTTTTGAAATGGATACTCATACTTTCTGATATTTTAGCTATTAGTATGTTTTAAAAAATAATTAATTTACACGAAGTTTAATGACATTCGTGTCAACAAGATATTGGAGAAGTTAAATTATTAAAAAAATATTTCATAAAAAAATTGGGTGTTACATTATAACCCTCATAAAATGAATTTCTACCTCATGATTACATCACTTTTTTATAAGCAACTAAAGATATATCTACCTCATTACATCCTCAGGTTCCCATGAAACTTCCTCTAGTTGGTGGTTTCATCATTAAACATTGATTTGGTGGGTGGTTTTGTTCGATAGCACTCTATCTGTATGATCTAGAATATCTATCTTTTTTTCTAAAACAAATGATAATGATCCATTAGTATGACCTCTGAGTTCAGTACATGTGATTTTTCAGGTATGTACTTCCTCCAGAGAGATACATGGAACACATCGTGAATCAGAGAGAGGTTTGATGGAAGCACCAAGTGATAAGTTATTGTCGCTACTCGATCAAGAATATCAAAAGGGCCAATATGGCTCGACCTTCCTTTCTTCCTGAATCTTATATAAACTTTAAATTCTATATCATATTGGTGATTATTAGAATAACATTTCTAATGATTTTGTGATGCCTTTATGTGTTAATGAATGGATCTAACCTTTGAAGCCATTTCTTCAGTTAGCTTAGGTCCCAATAGCATTGGTTCTATAACTTCATCCTAGCATGTTAGAGATATAAATTTTTTTATATAGAGGGATTCATAAGGACCAATCTGAATTCTCAAGTGAAATATATTGTTATAAGAAAAATCAACTATAGGAAGGTGTTGATCCCAACCTCATTTTAAATCCACTGAATATGATCCCAATATATCCTTTAGTGTTTGAATGGTTCTCTTAAACAGACCATCCATCTGAGGATGATATCCAGTTCTGAAACTCAACTCTGTATCAAGATCTTTTAGAAGAATTTTCTAAAACATCAAGGTATACCTCAGATCATGTTAAGATATAATGGAATGAGGAATTCCATGCAGTCTTACCACTTCCTTAATGTATATTTTGGAATGATGATCTACAAAAAATATTCTCTAATGCTGATGAAGTTTTCTAAATTTTCAAAGAGATTGACAACAAACCATATATCATTAATCCATTTAGATGTTTTGGGGATTCTATCAACAAAATCCATGGTGGTGTTTTCCCATTTCCATTTTGGTATGGATAATGGTTGTGACATCCCCTTATACTTTGGTCTCTCTACCTTAACATCCTGACATACCAAACACCATGATAGAAACTCTCCAATATCTATCTTCAATCCATCCCACAAAAAATAATCTTTAATATCTCTATACATCTTTTTACTTCCTAGATGAATAGAGAATGAAAAACTATGAGATCCCTCTAACAACTCTTTCTTCAAATTCGGTATGGGTAGAACACATAAATGGTTCTGAAGTGCCCAGATCAGTGTGATCACTGAGAGGGGGAGGGGGTGAATCAGTGATCCTTTAAAACTTTTTACTAATTGATTCCTTATCAATTAAACCTCTATGGCTGGTTAAAGCCTCGATCCACTCTTCTTGTATCTCTCAACCTTTCCCGGATTATGCAGTAATGAAAAGGCACATGACACAAGGATTTACAAGGTTCGGCACCAAAGGCCTACATCCTTGCCATGCTCTCCCAGCATGGATTCTCCATTATAACCTGTTAAAATTACAATGGTCGATACAGAGTCCCACTGTATCTCTCCTGAGTCCCGCAGGAGGGTCTTTATACTGCGTCACACAGTGTTACCAGAGTCCCACTGGCCTGCTCCAGAATCCCACTGAAGACTTCTTCTCCCTGAGTCCCACAGGGTTTTCTATTGGCTCCTCGAGTCGCACGAGTAGCTCTTCTTCACTTTAAGCTTCTTCAAGTATCTTTAGCAGTCTGGGATAAAGACTGCTGGCCTTGCTCTGTACCTCTGATCACTTGAGTTGATCAGGTCTTCTCGTCTTGCTCAGGCTTTATCACCTTCTTCTAAGGATGACCTGGCTTCTCTCCAGCTACTGAATACTCAGACAATTGATATCTTTAACTTCAGTCTGGTCCAGTCTCACTTAGTTCAACTTCATGCACTGAGTGCATGGCAGCTCTTCATCTTCATGCACTGATAGCATGGCCTTCTCAATTCTTCAAGAACCTCCTGGTCTTGGACAACTCAAACGCACACCACTGATTTAAGCTTGTTCAGTGTGCGCGTGCATGCATGCATGCATGCACTCCCCTTCTTCTCTTCTTGGTGCAGTAAACCCTTAGAGGGTGTAATTCTTTTCAGCACACACCTACTTCTCAGACTTCACACACTTTATGCAATTTGTCTACACACATAAATGTGTGTTCTTCTTTGTGTGGATGTCCTCCCTTTTCTTCTTCTAAGTGTATACACACTTCTTAGTGCACACACCTAGGTTCGGCCTTCTTGTCTCTTTGCACACAAAACTTCTTCACTTTGGCACACACTTGAGCTTGGCCTTCACACTTCTTGTTGCACACCCTTAAATGGCCGTAGGGTGTTCCTCTTCAATTTTCACACACACACACTCAAATGAGGTGTGGTCTTCACTTCACCCACACAAGGCTACGGCCTTTCACTTCCTTTGCACACAAGATTTATTTTTTTTATTCTTCTTTGCACACACCCAAGGTATCCTCGGCCTTCTTCCTTCATTGCACACACAAAGGCTACGGCCTTGGGTTCTCTTGAATGCAAATAACCCGTAGGGTCTTCCTTCTCCACTTACCACACACACACAAATGTGTGGTCTTTACTTCACCCACTTGCACACACACTGCCACGACCCTTTTTTTTTTCTTGCACACAAAATACTCGGCCTTCTCCTTTGAACACACAACACCTTCTGCCTCAAACAGAGCGCGCAAGGTGTGATATCCTCGGGTGCAAGGTGCAAATGCCGCGGGGTGCACAAGCACTCGGGTGTGCAGGATGCAACACCACGAGGCGCGCAAGCCACAAGGGTGAGGACACCTTGGGCGCACAAGCTACTCCTGCCGCTCAAGTATGCGGGCAGGGAGAGCTCTTCCTGTCGCACAAATAATGCACGCAGGGGACCTTTGAAGCCTCGGGTGGCTCCGGAACCTTCAGCCGCGCAAGTTCTTTGCGCGGGGCTTCTACTTCGCGAGGCACAAGGGTGCTCTCACGGGACTCACGT
Organism: Viscum album; assembly: GCA_963277665.1. NCBI lineage: Eukaryota > Viridiplantae > Streptophyta > Magnoliopsida > Santalales > Viscaceae > Viscum > Viscum album. The sequence continues at coordinate 1,079,633,611 of OY728120.1, read as the reverse complement.
TTCTCAAAGGATCAGCAAGCACTCCAAGGCCTCGAGCTCTCCTTTTATATGCAGAGGAATGCTTCTAAACATCCGCGTGATAATAACTCAAGTTCCCGAAAGTTTCGGATCTTTAAAAATCTTTCAAATCTTTATTTTCTTTCCTCTGTTTAAACGCGGGTTCTTTTATTATTTTCTTCCTCGTGCATGCGATTTAGAACGCATGCACGACCTCTGTTTTGGCCATCCCATGCAAAACACGAACACTCCGATGCCTCGGCAACTTCGTTTGCCTCGGCCTCGACCGAAATTCTCCATACATTACATGCAAGCCCATTTTATTGCATGGATGTATTCAGTGTGGCCAGACGATCCTCAAGGACGCTTTACTTCCTTCAGAGGTGGCCGGGAACTCGAAATCCGGTGGTCGGATGGCCTCTGGTTCAGGCGATGTCGCGGGTGGCCTTCGGCTGAGCTCGAGGAAGGAGACGGACGCTGGGCCGTTGGATGCGGTGATCAAAAAGGCTTCGACGGCTTGGATCAGATCGGGGGCGCGGCGGATTAGATGAGCGGCGCCGATCGTCCGCGAGATCAGATGAGCGGCTGGGATTCGCTCCCGGTGAAATTTGCGCGTCCCACATCGAAACGCCGCGGGATTTTCTCACGGTTTAACAAACAAGCGCTCCCCCAGCCTCCTCAATTGAATCTCCTCCCTCCACGGTGCCGCCCCGCACCGTGTTCTCCCTGCGGGCGCGCTCTGCGCCCACTCTCGCCTCTGCGGGCGCGCACCTAGCGCCCACTATGCACCTCGGGCGCGCGGGTTTCACCACCGCGTGTCCTCGGGGGCTTACACACGGCCCCCTGCCGCCTTGTGCTTGCACCATGGGATCCCCCATGGGCGTGGCGCCTTCGGCCCACAAGTGCCTTGGGGTTGAACCCGTGGGCTGGCCTTGGCTGGCCTAATTTTTGGCTAAGGCATGAATAAACACTTTGTTAAAAAACAAAGTATCCCATATGTAAAATGCCAAATTCCAAGCCACTTCTCCCTTCTTCATTTCTTCTCCTCTCTTCTTCTTCTTGAGAATTCAAACATTAATCTACTTGATTAGAAACAACTCCTCAATTTATGATTCTTCTTCATCATCTCATTTTCTACTTACGAGAGAATTCTCAAGAATCTTCATCAACCGAACTCCTGAATCACATAACATCTTCAATGTTCTTCATTGATCCAATCAGAGATCAAATTGGATCTTCTTCTGATTCTCATGCACTAAGAGATAGTGCATGGACTTCTTCAGCTCACTTCATCCACTTAGGAGATGTGGATGGATCCCATTCACTTCCTCATGCATTGTCAATACAATGCATGGTCTTCTAACTTTGTTGTGACTTTGTATCCAGTTGATACAAGTTCTTGGAACTTTAAGAACAGCTCAACAATCGTCAGATGTTATGATGATGCTCCATCATCATCCATTCTTCAAGTGGTGTAACTTAGTATCATCTTGATACAAGTATTGAAACATTATGATCAGTTCTACAATCGTCTGATATACCTAGAGAATGTTTCAACCACATCTCCTATGCCACTTAGTGAATCTCCTAAGTGACACGCATCTTAGTACCATGGCCATTCTCCATTCATCACCAACACCATCACAACATTTGTCATTCACATCTTGACATTCCTTGACTTCCATTCATTCCAAGACAACTTCATGCCTCATTGACAACAAATGCAACACAATGCACTTCAATCTCCCCCTTTGTATTTGTTGTCAATACACTTCTTCAGCACATATGAATGGGTCAATATGTGTGCCAATATTTTCTCCCCCTTATTGGAAATCAAATGCAAAGGTGTGGTGTGGTTCACTTTTTCAAAAATCTCTTCCTCCCTTCGAATAGCATCTTCTTGAAAAAAAAAACACTAAGAGAGGGATGATGCCACATGTTCTCTTTAGCAAAGAACCTTTAGTAAATCAACTCTAAGTCTACTTGGGCTAACCCGGTGTAGAAAACAAGAGTGATATAACCAAGATTTTTCAATGCTGTCCACATTTCACTGTACATGTGAGATCATGCTTCAAGGGGCTTGAAATTTTTCAGATATAACAATGAATTGCTAAATCCTGCACAACTTCACAAAACTCATTAGAAAGTTCAGGTGCAAAGATAAAGCTCCCCCTTTCATCCATTTTCTTAAGATGATATTAATCTCAGAACATCATCTTCTTCAGATTTGCTCCCCCTCACGGGGTGCACTCCGTTCTGTCCAAACCATCCTCCAGATGAGAATGATCATCATCTTCAATTCCCTGTAATGTTAGCACATGTATATACCAAGAGTATAAGGGAATAAGATGGAACCTCCTTGGTTCATCAATGTGAACAACAAGGTTGAGAAGATTCTCTCAACCGAGATGTCCCATTTTCACCATTCTTCACACTTGCACATTTGATCTTCAATGATGTTTGTGCTGGTGTGGTTCTCAAAACATCTTCATGTGAAATCTTCTTCTTCCCTTTTGCCTTAGCAATTGCCAGAACTTTATCTTCAGCTCTTTGCAGATCTTTGGCAAGTTGCAACTGATTTGGCCATTTGACTAGTAAGTCACTTGAAAGTGTGGCCTCAGTTCTGGAAGTTCCACATGGTTCTTTTGATGCTGTCAAGCTACCTTTCTTAGGCAACTTGTTTTCAATCAATCCCTTCTGCTTCTTCTGGATTGATTGTCTGTTTGAGTCCAGTCTGCCTCTATTGAATTTCATGGCTTCTTTACAAAGATCCATGATATGCCCTTTCTTTCCACAGTAGAAGCATTTCTTCTTGGTGGTCCTTCTGGATGCATCACCCTTCTTGGATTTAGACTCCAAGGACTTCTCTTCATTCTTCAAACTTTTCTTGGGAGCATCTTCCACTTTCTTCTGCTTGCTTCCCAAGGAATCTATCTTAGCCAGGTTCAGTGATCTTCTCTTCATTCCAGCTTCGGATACAGTTGGAGATTGACATGTATCATTCTTTTGACCACTTTTGCAACCATCCCAGATGTTGTCAAGTAATCCAAATCTGTTAGCAGTAAACAGATGTCTCTGGACCTGTGGATGTTGCTTATTTCCTTCTGGCTTGCTCCCCCTTGGCATGGGCTTCCTTTGTGCTTTGACATTTAGTGGATTGTACCAACAATCCTTTGCACAGTGCCCATACTTATTACAACACCAACACTGACCCACAAATCTTGACCTCTTCAGTCCTTCTGATTGTTGGGTACTTTTCTTGAATTGTTGTGCTGCTTCAGGAGAGCTTTCTTCCTTCATTGTCTTCATCCATTCTTGTTTAGAATTATTCTTCCATCCTGCACTTTTTGTGGAAACACAATTAGAAGCATTGGTACAAGATGGTATGGATGGTACCTTCTTTCTAGAAGATGTTGCACTTTTATTAGAGGATTTCTTTCTTTTAGAATCATCCTTCTCAAAGCTCACTTGAGTAGCAACATTTCTTCTTTCAGCTGACTGGGAGGATTCAGCTTTAGGTGATTGCAGATGTTTCAATATCACCTCCAGTTCTAAGTATTTCATGTTGAGGGAGTTCTTCTCATCCTCAACAGTTCTTAGCTTTCCTTCCCAATTCTCCACCAGTTGTTTCATCTGGTCTTCATGCACCTTCTTCAATTCTTGCAATGAATTGTCCATCTCCTTCACCAATTTGACTTTTTCTTCAAGTTGAGCATCTCTGACATTCATTGACACTTTGTGCCTCTTTTCCAGTGCATGGAAAACATCTTTGACCACAGTCTTAAAGAATTCTTTCTCAGAAAGGCTTCTTTTCAATTCTTCAGTAGTGTCTTCATATCTTTCATTGCAAAGAGATACTGTTTCATCTTTAGCCTTCACCAGCTTTCTGAGAGTGTTGGTTATGCCAACCCTTTTAGCCAATTGATCTTCCATTGCATTGGCTTCTTCTTCTAACTGTGATTTTTCTTCATGAAGATCATGGATGCCTATAGCTATACATTTTGCCACTTCCATGGGAACTGTCTTCTGAAGATATTTGAGTGCACTCTGAAGATCATTCATTGTTTCAACTTCATCACAGCTAGGACAGGCTTTCTTCATCTTCTTGGCCTGTTTCTTCTTTCTATTTTTCTGAGTCTTGGCAGATATCTCCATTTGAGGCTGGTCGCTCGTTTCCTCAAATCTGCACTTCATAAAGACTCCCTTGGATCTTTTAGAGGTAACCTCCCTCTGATACCAATTGAAGTGCCCAGATCAGTGTGATCACTGAGAGGGGGAGGGGGTGAATCAGTGATCCTTTAAAACTTTTTACTAATTGATTCCTTATCAATTAAACCTCTATGGCTGGTTAAAGCCTCGATCCACTCTTCTTGTATCTCTCAACCTTTCCCGGATTTTGCAGTAATGAAAAGGCACAGGACACAAGGATTTACAAGGTTCGGCACCAAAGGCCTACATCCTTGCCATGCTCTCCCAGCATGGATTCTCCATTATAACCTGTTAAAATTACAATGGTCGATACAGAGTCCCACTGTATCTCTCCTGAGTCCCACAGGAGGGTCTTTATACTGCGTCACACAGTGTTACCAGAGTCCCACTGGCCTGCTCCAGAATCCCACTGAAGACTTCTTCTCCCTGAGTCCCACAGGGTTTTCTCTTGGCTCCTCGAGTCGCACGAGTAGCTCTTCTTCACTTTAAGCTTCTTCAAGTATCTTCAGCAGTCTGGGATAAAGACTGCTGGCCTTGCTCTGTACCTCTGATCACTTGAGTTGATCAGGTCTTCTCGTCTTGCTCAGGCTTTATCACCTTCTTCTAAGGATGACCTGGCTTCTCTCCAGCTACTGAATACTCAGACAATTGATATCTTTAACTTCAGTCTGGTCCAGTCTCACTTAGTTCAACTTCATGCACTGAGTGCATGGCAGCTCTTCATCTTCATGCACTGATAGCATGGCCTTCTCAATTCTTCAAGAACCTCCTGGTCTTGGACAACTCAAACGCACACCACTGATTTAAGCTTGTTCAGTGTGCGCGTGCATGCATGCATGCATGCACTCCCCTTCTTCTCTTCTTGGTGCAGTAAACCCTTAGAGGGTGTAATTCTTTTCAGCACACACCTACTTCTCAGACTTCACACACTTTATGCAATTTGTCTACACACATAAATGTGTGTTCTTCTTTGTGTGGATGTCCTCCCTTTTCTTCTTCTAAGTGTATACACACTTCTTAGTGCACACACCTAGGTTCGGCCTTCTTGTCTCTTTGCACACAAAACTTCTTCACTTTGGCACACACTTGAGCTTGGCCTTCACACTTCTTGTTGCACACCCTTAAATGGCCGTAGGGTGTTCCTCTTCAATTTTCACACACACACACTCAAATGAGGTGTGGTCTTCACTTCACCCACACAAGGCTACGGCCTTTCACTTCCTTTGCACACAAGATTTATTTTTTTTATTCTTCTTTGCACACACCCAAGGTATCCTCGGCCTTCTTCCTTCATTGCACACACAAAGGCTACGGCCTTGGGTTCTCTTGAATGCAAATAACCCATAGGGTCTTCCTTCTCCACTTACCACACACACACAAATGTGTGGTCTTTACTTCACCCACTTGCACACACACTGCCACGACCCTTTTTTTTTTCTTGCACACAAAATACTCGGCCTTCTCCTTTGAACACACAACACCTTCTGCCTCAAACAGAGCGCGCAAGGTGTGATCTCCTCGGGTGCAAGGTGCAAATGCCGCGGGGTGCACAAGCACTCGGGTGTGCAGGATGCAACACCACGAGGCGCGCAAGCCACAAGGGTGAGGAAACCTTGGGCGCGCAAGCTACTCCTGCCGCGCAAGTATGCGGGCAGGGAGAGCTCTTCCTGTCGCACAAATAATGCGCGCAGGGGACCTTCGAAGCCTCGGGTGGCTCCGGAACCTTCAGCCGCGCAAGTTCTTTGCGCGGGGCTTCTACTTCGCGAGGCACAAGGGTGCTCTCATGGGACTCACGTTTCTCAAAGGATCAGCAAGCACTCCAAGTCCTCGAGCTCTCCTTTTATAGGTAGAGGAATGCTTCTAAACATCCGCGTGATAATAACTCAAGTTCCCGAAAGTTTCGGATCTTTAAAAATCTTTCAAATCTTTATTTTCTTTCCTCTGTTTAAACGCGGGTTCTTTTATTATTTTCTTCCTCATGCATGCGATTTAGAACGCATGCACGGCCTCTGTTTTGGCCATCCCATGCAAAACACGAACACTCCGATGCCTCGGCAACTTCGTTTGCCTTGGCCTCGACCGAAATTCTCCATACATTACATGCAAGCCCATTTTATTGCATGGATGTATTCAGTGTGGCCAGATGATCCTCAAGGATGCTTTACTTCCTTCAGAGGTGGCCAGGAACTCGAAATCCGGTGGTCGGATGGCCTCTGGTTCAGGCGATGTTGCGGGTGGCCTTCGGCTGAGCTCGAGGAAGGAGACGGACGCTGGGCCGTTGGATGCGGTGATCAAAAAGGCTTCGACGGCTTGGATCAGATCGGGGGCGCGGCGGATTAGATGAGCGGCGCCGATCGTCCGCGAGATCAGATGAGCGGCTGGGATTCGCTCCCGGTGAAATTTGCGCGTCCCACATCGAAACGCCGCGGGATTTTCTCACGGTTTAACAAACAAGCGCTCCCCCAGCCTCCTCAATTGAATCTCCTCCCTCCACGGTGCCGCCCCGCACCGTGTTCTCCCTGCGGGCGCGCTCTGCGCCCACTCTCGCCTCTGCGGGCGCGCACCTAGCGCCCACTATGCACCTCGGGCGCGCGGGTTTCACCACCGCGTGTCCTCGGGGGCTTACACACGGCCCCCTGCCGCCTTGTGCTTGCACCATGGGATCCCCCATGGGCGTGGCGCCTTCGGCCCACAAGTTCCTTGGGGTTGAACCCGTGGGCTGGCCTTGGCTGGCCTAATTTTTGGCTAAGGCATGAATAAACACTTTGTTAAAAAACAAAGTATCCCATATGTAAAATGCCAAATTCCAAGCCACTTCTCCCTTCTTCATTTCTTCTCCTCTCTTCTTCTTCTTGAGAATTCAAACATTAATCTACTTGATTAGAAACAACTCCTCAATTTATGATTCTTCTTCATCATCTCATTTTCTACTTACGAGAGAATTCTCAAGGATCTTCATCAACCGAACTCCTGAATCACATAACATCTTCAATGTTCTTCATTGATCCAATCAGAGATCAAATTGGATCTTCTTCTGATTCTCATGCACTAAGAGATAGTGCATGGACTTCTTCAGCTCACTTCATCCACTTAGGAGATGTGGATGGATCCCATTCACTTCCTCATGCATTGTCAATACGATGCATGGTCTTCTAACTTTGTTGTGACTTTGTATCCAGTTGATACAAGTTCTTGGAGCTTTAAGAACAGCTCAACAATCGTCAGATGTTATGATGATGCTCCATCATCATCCATTCTTCAAGTGGTCTAACTTAGTATCATCTTGATACAAGTATTGAAACATTATGATCAGTTCTACAATCGTCTGATATACCTAGAGAATGTTTCAACCACATCTCCTATGCCACTTAGTGAATCTCCTAAGTGACACGCATCTTAGTACCATGGCCATTCTCCATTCATCACCAACACCATCACAACCTTTGTCATTCACATCTTGACATTCCTTGACTTCCATTCATTCCAAGACAACTTCATGCCTCATTGACAACAAATGCAACACAATGCACTTCAGGTTCATTAACCTTATTACCCCGTCACTGTAAATAGTAAAATTTGGAACATTTCTATCCATCTTCTAGAGTTTTACATTATCCTTATGTACCTTTTTAATCATCACTTGTATAGAGAGTTGAACACATATTTGAGAAAGATAATATTTCTCCCCATCCATCAAGATTTCTAGATCCATCCTTTAAAAATCAAGAAATATTGGATCATTTGTGATCATTATCATGTATAATCTAGCATGATACATTAAACTCCACTCACTGACCACCTTGTTCTCTTTCCCAGGGTGGTAATATATTGAGTAGTCATAATATTTAATCAACTCAGACCATCTTCTGTGGAACATGTTCAACTCCTTCTATGTGAATATACACTTTAAACTTTTGTAATATGTATATATAAAACAGTTTTTCTCTATAAAGGTAATGTCTCCATATCTTTGATACAGACATTACCACATATAATTCCAAAATCACTAGGTTGGTAATTTTTCTCATGAACCTTCATGTCATGTGACATAAGTTATAATGATGTCACTCTTCACGAGAACGCATTCAAATCCCTTATTAGATGCATCACTATAAATTACAAACCCTTCTCTACTGTAGGGTAATGTAATAATAGGTGCATTGACTAAACATATCTTAATATCCATGAAATTTTACTCACATTCATCCAACCATAGGAACTTTTCTACCTTCTAAGCTAACTTGGTGAGTGGATTAGATTGTCATGAGAACTTATCCACAAACCATTTATAATACTAGACAAACAAAGAAAACATCAGATATCGGTTACAATAGTTAGTCTACGACAACATTAAATAGCCTCTATCTTTGATGGATCCATCAATACACCCTTGCTTGAGAGTATATGAGCCAAAAATGTATTCTTTTTGTATCCAAAATTCACACTTTGTTAACTTTTCATATTTTTTATTTTTTATTTGGGTCTCTAGTACAATTATCAAGTGATCTTCATTCTCTTCCCTTCTCTTTGAATATATTTGAATATTGTCAATAAATACTACCAAAAACCAGTCAAGGTAATATCTAGAGACTCTATTTATTGAATACATGTAGATAGTGGGAGAATTAGTAAGAGGAAATGGCATCACTATATACTCATATTGTCCATACCTTGTATGAAATGTTGTCTTGGGTATATCCTCCTTCTTGACCCTCAATTGATGATATCAAAGACTATGGTCAATCTTGGAGAATTATTGAGCACCACATAGTTGATCCATCAGGTCATCAATATAGGGTAGAGAACACTTTTTGTTGATTGTGTTCATGTTCAGTTCATGAAAATCAATGTAGAGTCACATCGATTCATACACCTTCTTAATGAATAGATCTAGTTCACCCAAACGTGGCACACTTTGAAGAATGGATCCCTTGTAATGGTTATCCTAGAGTTACATCTTCAATTTCTACAACTCAATTGAGTCCATTCTATAGGGAGTCTTTGAAATAGGTGTCGCATCATGTATGAGTTCTATTGAGAACTCAAATTCACGTTTTAGTGGAACACAAGGAAACTCTTCTATAAAGACATCAAAAAAATTACCACATAATGGGAATATAATTGATATTGTGTTTCTACCCTTCCATCTATAATAAACACCCCCTTTTAATGGGAATTAGGACACATGTAATGGATGTGATATCCATTGGATGTTCATATTTATTATCACAGTGATAAATGATCATAGGTTGGTTTGGAACATCAAATGTGGCTTACCATACTTGAAAATTGACGTGGGATTTATGTAGAGAAATCCAATCCATGCCTAATATAATCTCAAACTAAACTATATGGAGAATAATAAGGTTTGTAAGAATCACATTCTGAAAAAATTCAATCGTAGAAGAATCATAAATTTTAGATGTGATCATCATACCATTAGGGGTTTTAACTACCAATTCAATACCTAATAATTGGATTATAGTTTTGATACCCTTGAAAAAAAATTAGATATAAAATAGTGGGTAGATCTAGAGTCAAATAATACATTAGCAGTTCGAGAGTGGATGATAAGTGTACCTTTCACCACATCATTATCACACCCCTCCATAGAAATAGCATTCACATGAGATTTCCCTTTGTATATCAGTTTGAGAGGTTCCTAAAATTTATCATCATCATTGAAATTTGGATTTGGGCAATGGTTAACATAATGTACATACTCCTCCAATTTGAAACACTGGATTGTGGGTTGTTAATTTTGTAGAGCTCTCTCTCTATTTTCATCATTACTTAACTTCTTTCTCTAACTTTGGACATAAATTTCTTGATGGCCTTCCTTTAAACATTTAAAACGTTTACCAGTACCCTTAATACAATTTGTTCTAAGTTTCCTTCCACACATTTAGCATGAAGTAAATATCATCTTATTTTCTCAAGGGTTTTTAGAGTTTTATTTGAATTCCATCGTTATTTTATCATTAAAATCATGGTATTGACTAGTAATTCCAATCTCTATATCCATATTGATATAAAATAGAACAATTTCTTCATAGATACTGAAGTCCCTTATGGAGAATTCCCTTCAGAGACTTGGTTTTAAGCCACTAAAGAGTTGATCAAACTTACTTTCAGTTTGGTTTACAATACAAGAAATCTACCTCACAAGTATTTTAAAATTCACTACATAATCACAAAAAGAATCAACATCCTTCTTCTTTAACTCAAGTAATTAATTCAATATTTTCATATGAAGAATATGAGGAATGTAATTATTGAAAAATTATTTCTTAAACACTTCCCATTCCTTGGAGTGAATTTCATCTTGTTAGATCATATTCCTTGTTAAGATTCCACCATTGATCTTATTTTCTATAAAAATTATATAAAACTAGAATAATCTTTTCATGATATAAACATTAGAGAATGTAAAACATATTTTTAGAGTATTTATCCATTTCTCACCAATTAAAGGATCAATGGAACCACTAAAATAAGGCGGACATTGTCTGTAGAAGGACTCGATGGAATATTGTTCCCTCTTTGGATCATTTTAAATTTCATTATGATTCATAGATTGAGAATGTTTTGAAAGTATAAAAATGATATTTTTAATTCCCTCTCCCATAATGATTGGTTTATCATGAGGAAAACCATTGCATTTTATGTTTCACTCTGCATTAACATTGTTCCTTCAGGTTATAACCATTGGCTAAAATCAAAACACATAGTGTAAGGAGTAATAAGCATAGTGGGGAACCACATAATCATGAAAAATCATTAATAGGATTTCTAAATCATGGAACCTTATTTTCAATCTATGACACCTTAGGCTTAACCTAGGTTATTCATGGTAATTATTCAAATCCTTCATGATGGTTCATAAAGATTTTGTGAATTTCCAAAACATATCCCTTAGGAATGTCAATACAAGTGTGCAATATGTTTTGTTTTTGTACACCAGGTGATAATTGAGTATAACTCAATGTGCCTGTTTTAGAGTTATTACCCAATAGTGCAACTGTTCCAGAGCCACATCCACTCGTAGTATCCTGATAGGGATGTATATTCTCAAAAACCACCCCATATATCCTTCACCAAAATTCAAGGACACTTTCATGTACATTGACTTATCCTCATGGTTCTTACTCAAGTTTTATCATCCTATTTTCCAATGGTTTAACTAAAACTTACTTCCATACCAACTGTAGAGACCCAAAATTTTCATACATAAATATTACATCTTAATATATGTATATTTTCTACATAACCTAACACTCCAATTGATAATCGTTTAGGTCTATAACCTTTGGAAACTTGGATACATAAAAAACTGGTTTAAAGGTAAGATACATCTTCTCCCACTAAGTTCTTCATAAAAAGAACACTTTATAGAAATATCATACACAATACCTTTCTTTAAAAATCAGGGAAAATAAACATAATACAGGGTGAGCGCAAAACAATAGTAACGGTAAAAAGGGAGACATCAACATAACATGACAATAATGGCATGGTAAAAAGAGATTAAAATTTGAAAACCATGCCCATAATATCATATATGAGAATCATAAGTCATGAAATAAATCATGTTAGTCTATAAGAGAAGAATAATAATGGAAGCAGAGAACATGATCCCTAAGAGAATACTATTGGCATAAGATATATATTTTTTGGTATACACATAAGAATTGAAAATAATTTACTTAGTTGGCAGGGATCATTTACAAAACTATCATAGTGGAATGGGTTCACCCTCCAAACAATCATATTAGTCAAGGTTAACTCCTAAGACTATCACAGTGGACCAAGTCCCTTACTTAACTGGGTTTACTCCCCAAAGTAGTCATGCTTATCTCATGAGATATCAATAATTACCTAATTAATTGGAGGAAGATATAGGCCCCAACCATCACATAATCCATACATTTTAATTCCAAAAAATCATAAAACCTTAATAATATCATAACCCATGAAAAGAAATAGGTTTCATAAATATTTCATCATAACATAACCTAATGAAAATAATTGGGTTTCATTAAAATTTCATCATTTCATCATAGAATGACCCATGGAAAAAGAATGGGTTTCTTAGAAATCAAATCATTATAAACAGAAACCATCTAGAGAAATATTAAGGTCAGTATCATTGGATCATATCCCCATTAAATCTTAGGTAACATTAATGATGTCATCTTATATGGAAAATTATTTTGAAATATCACTGGGAACATTTCTTATAGACAATATCCCTTTCACTGTGAAATGGCCTTTTAAAGCATAAAAATTTCCTGAATATTAAGGATAACATTTTCTATAAAAGTAAACTTGAAAAATTTTATATAAATATTCAAATAATTGAGTTTTCATGATGGTGTAAAATTCTATTCATGTCGTGTACATTAAAACAATGGGTTTTTTACATTTTCTGTAAAAAGGTTAAAGTGCATCGTTATGAAAATAAAAGGAATATTACTTTAAAATATTTTTATAAAAAATAATAAATGGGTGAAAATATATTTAAAAAATCATTAGATAATATAAAAAACTTTCTTTAGAACATTTTTAGATAACATGGACATAGAATAAAAATTATTTTCAACCAAAGAGAGAAATAAAGCTGATTTTTCTTAAAAACATTCTCTTGAAATCTATAGTAAATAAAGAGATAAAAATGGAAGGAAAAAAAATTATTTTCAAGTAATTTCTATAGGATAATAAAATTCATGAGTTTTTTAATAGATAGGTGATAATATTTCATAATCATAAATTTAATCATTAACAATCCAAATAAAAAATGAGATTATAACATAAAACATTTACCACTTTGGTATCTTTTGAATCATAAGTCCCATGAAAAATATTAAATTATATGGATATTTTGATCCAATAATTTCATGATAATAATCATGAAATTAATTCATGGGTAGTAAATACACCACCTAAAAGAAACAAGTGGTGAATAAGGCATTTGTCGCATATAAATAATGGTGAGTCAAAAATACATTACCTAAAGTCACAATTTACTTCATACACGTTCTAACCTAAAATATGATAAATATATGTTTAATATAAATCAATTATAGAATCATAATCATATTTATCATACCATATATTTTTTTCCTATAACCTTTTATTAACTGTTTATTAACAATTTTATGTTAAAATCATGTTTTAATTAAAAATTGCTTTGTATTTCATGTATGTTTTTTTTTCTTATTTTACACCCTATTAATTTGATCATGGTTCCATAATATATATAATTTTAAACAAGATATAATTATCGTATATATTAATTTTTTATGTATTTAGAGTAATCCATACAATTTTTTCATATCAAATTAATTACACCATTCATCGAGATGGTTGGTCGTACATACGTGTGAACGCTATTTCCATTTTGTCGAAGGATGGAATGAAAGGAAGCTAAATAATATATATATATATCCATTATAGAGAAATTATTTTTTCATATAAATCACTTATATTCACTAAATTTACCCTTATTACCTCTTATGTAAAGAGTATGTGAAAAATGAATCACATCTCTTCGTGAGGCGGTAGTTCGCTGTACACATGAGTGACATTATCATATTCCCAAGGAATGGAAAATATGAAGTCATATGTGATTTTATAATTAAAAGATTATAATTATATAATAAATATCTTATAAATATTTTAAATATATCATCATATCTAGATGTGATAGTCCATGAAGGAAAATGAATTACATCAATTCGCGAGGCGGTAGTCTGCCGTACACATGATGGATAGTTTCATTTACCACTAGATAGAAGAGGTGATATATGTATGTCATTAAATTAACATAAAAAAATATAAGAATATTTTATTTAATTATTTTATTATATCATAATAGTTATATACTATTTTAAGGGTCTATAATAAGAAATAAAATGAAAATTCATAGTTATGTACTATACCTCTTCATTGGAGAACCACTTTATGTTTACATCTAAAGACTTCATAAAAGGGTTTGATAATTAAAATAAATCCTATAGGATATGGGTATTGAATTAATTAAAATTGTTTTGTAGTTATTTGATGAACCAAGTGTTTTTTTAAGTGTGAATAATAGAGGATAGGGGGTGCCCTATTATTAGTGGGGCTAATGACACACTTGGAATTTTTGAAATTAAAAAGTTGTACTTGCATTTTAAACATGAAAAAAGGATAAAAAATGAAACATTATTTAACCTTATATGATATAAGGTTGAAATATGGTTAGAAAAGATTAATTGGACAAGTTTTTAAGTCATTTGAACCCTTATCTCTTTAGTTTAATCCCCAGTAAACCCGTTTTAATCATAAACTCAATAAATAATTTTTACTATTTTTTCTAGTAATTTTGACAAAAAAATAACTTGAAATTATTATAAAATATTAATTATGATGATGAAAAATTCAAAATAATTTTTTTAAATTCCATTCACAGAAGTGGAAATATATAATTTAAAATTAAACCGTTGACATGATGAAAAATGATTCTCCAAAGAGAACATTTTCATAAGTATAGAATATTTTTATATAAAAAGACAATATGAATTTGTTTATAATGAAAAAAATTGGTTTAATAATAAAATTATTGAGCTAATTTTTCTTTTAATTTTTTTTAAAAAGATGTAACTTTGTAAATTCTTTAAATGAAAAGGGTGTTTTTAATAAAAATCAGTATTTTTCACTATTCACCAAAAAATTATTCTTTTCAGAAAATTCTAAAAAATTCACTATAAGATAATTTTTATATATCGATTTCAAAACTAAATATAATTTTTTAGAATAAATTTTCTAAAGAGTTCAAAAATTAATTTTATTATTTTTCTATAAAAAGTAATACAAAATTTTTTTTTGAGAAAAAAATATTTTTTAAAGCATATAAAGGCTTTACCAAAAATGATGTACTTATTAATCAATATATTTTATTTTTCTAAAACATTCACACCTGATTTTCAAAAATTTATTTATTCATATTCTTACTATAAAATGTAACATCTAGGTTATAACATCCATGTTTAAATAATAATATTAATAGTATATTGAGGTTTGTTAAAACTCGGTGTTGCATGTAACTCAAGATATCGAAGAAAATAAATTATTTGAAAAAGATATTTCATAAAAACCCACGATGCTATAGAATTTGAGAATCTATGAGGGATTGATGAAAGAATAGAATCAATGCAAAATTATTCAGGAATCATTAACCTTAGAACTATTAGATTCCCAATGCAGTCAATGAGTTTGAATACACGAGTCCCAGTTAGCACACCTTCTATAAGTTTTCTCATAAAGAGTGCATTAGATATCTCAAACAATTCCCATAAAACTCTCTTTAGATGAATATCATAGAGATGTTGGAGAATTCTATATGAATCCATGTTTTCATATGACTTTATGAGTTCTTTAGAAATAGATGAAAACATTAAACATTGAATATCTAGTGAATAATTCATTTGTTTGTTATAGAAGATGAACTACTCATCCATTGACTCATTAGGAAGCGGATACATGATTTTGGATTCTTGTATGTAAGACTTCTATTCATGGTGAAACACTACCTGAAGGTGTCTAAACCATTTCTAGAAGTTACTGCCAATTAAAATATGGGATTTCACCAGAATTAATTGGTGGGATAATATGGTTGATGAAATTATCATTATTATATAATATTAATAGATCAGTTTATTAGTAAATTATATTATTACAAATTGTGTGAGACATAATAATTAAAATTATTAAGTCTCCCACTATATTTTAAAACCTCAATCACCATAACCATTGATCTCAGAACTTTCCATCACTTCAGATATTATGGTGTTAAGGATCTATATTTCTCTTATTATAATTCAGACAAAGACCATGAATATTATGATATGGTTTGTAGGTAGGTGAATTTTCCAACTATAGGCTTGAATCTCCTTGTTCGGTTTAGTGCAAACCCCAATCCTGAAATCCAGTCTCAAATTCTCTTAACACTTTCCTTTGAAATTTTTAGTGAATAAAATAAGTACGTTAAATCCAATACATGTTTTGTTATGTTGACACACTGAAATTGTTTTCATTTATTTATAATTAAATATTACCCCAAAAAACGTCCTTAAACATCACTATAACTACGGGCCTATGTTAACTCATATAATGGAAGTAATTATGAATTAGTATTATTTTTAAAAAAAATTTATGCATATATTTTCTTATTTTATCTTTTACATGTCTTGGTAATATGATGTGATTAATGAGGTACCTATAAAATGTTTATGTATAATCCTTTTATTTAAATTCCATCAAATCATATAAATTAATTTATCTATTTGATCATAGTTTTTCATTCATAAAATAAAGCATATACCTTATTGAAATAGAATAAATAATAGAATGATCACGAGAATTAACTAACAGTTTACTTGTTGAGTGGTAAGTAAAAAAATCATTTTCCCTAGGGAAAAAACTCCTTGAACTATGTATGTGATTGAGTTTAAAACATTTCACCTCTTTCCTGTGTATCTCCTTAATTTTGTTTCACCTCACCTCTATCTCAAACCAACTCCATACACCTAGGACCTCCATCCTTATAATGTTTTTACAACACACATCGTTAAAGTGAACTATAATGGGGTTTTACCTAAAATAAAATTTAGATACACATGATCATACATAATAAGGAGTGAGGGATGACTGTCATGCCATCAATTAAATTCAATAAAAAAATTATAAAAATCCATGAAATAATTAAATTAAAATAAAGCATTCATAGGTTGGTTAAACATCATGATCATCCACTAGTGCAATGAATTCAAATTTAAAATAACTTGCTAACATTTATTTTGATTCATTTAATTATTAAGTTAACATATAGGAATTAATTTGATTAATTATCTAATTAATTTAAAAATCAGTTAATGTTAATTTCCATCCAATATATCCTGGAGATACCCATCCACTGTGATTTTAAATAAATTAAATAAATCAATTTTATTTAAAAATTAATATAAATAGTTTATAACTTTTACGTGGAAGCAACTTAGTGAGTACTTTTTCGAATTACTTGGTGTATATTAAGATCATATTTAGTATACTCAAGTAAAATTTATCATACACATTGTACTATGAAATTACATAGTATGTATGAGTTAATAAAAGGACACATGAAACCCTTGTTAATTAATGTTTCATGGAATTATCTTAATGTGTATAGAGTAATTGAAGTATTATGACTATACATGGAATGTATTTTATATTTTATGAAGAAATTAACTAGGAATTGAATATCATGTAAAACCCATCATATAGAGTGTACGAGTCAATAAATGACACATGGAACATATAATAATGAGGTTTATGGGTTAATAAATTAATTTTAATTTTCTTCATAAATAGGTTTGATACACTGTGATTATATCTAGATAATTTTCATGTATATTGCTTGTGGTATGTCAGTGATACATGTATAGGGGATGGATGTGTACTTCCATAGAGAAATTTCTGATTTAAACTCTATTTATATCTATTAAATTCCATATAATCTCCCTATTACATGGTTTTGAACCCCAATGTTGTGTAATAAATGCATGT
This sequence comes from Viscum album, assembly GCA_963277665.1. Taxonomy (NCBI): domain Eukaryota; kingdom Viridiplantae; phylum Streptophyta; class Magnoliopsida; order Santalales; family Viscaceae; genus Viscum; species Viscum album. The sequence continues at coordinate 1,079,615,818 of OY728120.1, read as the reverse complement.
GAAAACTTGGACACCTTATTTTCCACTGTGAAAAAAGGACTACATGGTTAGTAAGTGATTTACACGATGTGTAGTCCAATAAGTTGTGTTCCAACTTAGATTGGTTAACATGGGTTGTATGTTTAAAGCATTTCACATGTATTTAAGGTTTTATGATCCAAATTATTTGTAGGGTTATCCTAGTGAATTTAACATGGGTGCAAGGTGTAAACCTTTAGGCTACACGTCATGTACTCCTATTTTATCTAGCAAGAATGGCTAGAATCTCTAGATGGGTTCTTTAGATGTTCTTCATTAATATTTATCCAAATTTGAAATAAATGATAAAGAAATTAATGAAGGAACAATAGATCTTGATGATCGAATTATAAAAACAAGTTTCCTGAAATGAATACTTACATTTAAGAACATAAACAATCAACAAATATTAAATAATTATAAATTTAATGCGAGCACTCATATACCATTTGACGGTTCTTAACACAGTGTAATCATCCATTGGGCTTATGGATAAATATATTTTTATCATATTCAATTGATAATTTTCAATGTACACAACATTAATTCCATGACCAATAATTTTTTTTCCAATGAAAATTGAAAAATGATTTTGCAGGAACCAAGAGACATGATCTTTTCATTTTAATTAATAAGTAATTTTTTAAAAATAAGATTTATTAACTTATACTTGAGATATTACTTACTTAATGGTGTTTATTTTCCTAACCTAATTAGTGTATTGTCATTGCATTTTGAGGACCCAAAGTAGAACCCCTCTAGTAGTGATCCCCACGTGCTTTCTTGATATTTAAATAATGATGATGAAACAAGTTGTACTAGAAGATCGATTGACTATCTTACATTATTCACATTCATCAATTTACATTCCATTGAGCTTTGAGGAATTTAAATTATTCTTCTTGGTCTTGGGAGGAAGAAGAGAGGTAGGATATATTGGGAGGAAATTTTTATGCAAAACAATTAACGATTCTCTAATTGACATAGAAATCTATTTATAGACATAGGGTTAGGGGTGAATATTTAATAAATCACATGAAGGAAATTAAAAATATATTAAACCCAAAAGGAACACCATTCCATGTAACCAAATTATATTATTAAATTATTTTTTGGTTTGTGCTTACCCACACAATGATAAATATTTATTTTATAGTCTGGTAAATAAATATTCATCCCCAGACAAAATCTGGTATGATTTTCCACTGTAAAATTTATTGAATTCTTAAATATATATTTAAATTTATATTATCTATTCAATAAATAAATATTATATTCATATTTTGGAAAATATATAGTATTTTTTATATATATACATAACTAAATAAATTATTTATTTAATAAATAAAAATATTTAATAGAGTATTAATAACAAGTGATAAAAAATATTCTATATTAATGTAATTAAATAGTTACCTCATGAATAAATATTTATTTAACATTTGAGATCATTTAAAAAATCATGAATAAATATTAATTATCAGTCTTAATAATAAAATTTATTCCTATTTTTAAATATAAAAATTTTAATTGAAATCAAATGAAAGACTTTGTGTGTTAACCTCTATGACTCTTGCTCATTAAAATTTGGTAGACTTTGATAAAGTATAATATTATTGTCTAGAAATATGTTAAGATACATTTATTGGAAGAATAAGTTTTAATGAAAAAATCGTATATGAATGCTCACCAGGTAATATAATTCATCTATCATGAAATCTCATCAAACAGGTTGTACTCATGTGTCATCAACCTATATACTTGATACACGATTATTTAAATACCTAAAATTAATTTTTATATACATAATATAAATGTAATTTAAATTAATGGTACCATTTAAATCAAAGGGACAAGACATAAACTTTTATAAATATTGAATGGAAAAATCCTTCCATGGATTATTCATTAAAAATATATCTTTCATGACAAAAAAAACATACCCAACATTTCCATGATCATACTTAATCAAGATTTGTTACAATACATCAAAGTGCGTGAGTTATAAAATACATTAATAATAATATTAGAGTCTAAGAATCATTATAAATAACCACAAATTGAAATATATCATGAAACATAAACATGTAAATTTCCAATTGGTGGGTCTCTTATAATAATCTTCCATATTGGAGATTACCAAGTGTGTAATTGATGAGATGAAATGTCATCTTCTTATGAGTACTCACACCTATCAGACAAAATAATATTCATCCTATCCTAAAATGTTATCTGATCATAAAATAACATTTAGAAATATCATCATGGCATTTTAGGGGACTCATCATAGTAGGGAAATATTATAACCTTCTCAATGTAACAAATACTCTAGGACATTATCAAATTGAATTCATGTATAACAAAGAACAATATATAATAAGATATTTAATTATAATTCTCCTCTTTGAATATACATTCAATCTAAAGTACAAATATTTTGTTATAGGGAACAAACTATAAAAAGTACTAATAGTGCAGATTACCATTGGAAGCCCTTAATTTCTTAATATATGTGTTATATATGGTTGGTGAACAATTTAATAGTCTCTAAGGAAAAATAATTCAACTCTCAAGGAGATTCCAGTGAAGAGATCATGTTTTACCAAAATGTGTGGCCCGACCATGAATCTCACCTAGGCTTTAAAAATTTATAAAATCTATATTCTACCTATCTCTAATTTAAACTATATTGAGTCCCTATCCTCCCCCACTCAATAATCATAGATAAGGGAAGAAATATTAGAGATTACACTTACTCCATAATTATTTTGAATTCCTTATTCTTTGATTTAGAGTGTTTCCTTTGTTGTCTAGAGGGTCATTCCTCATATCTTTCCTTTTTTTATAATTTTTTCATTTTTCTTCTTGTTCGTTCCTTGTTGTCAAAACACTAGGGTTGTGATTTTTCCTAATTCCTTGTATTCCTTAATGTTAGGGTTTTTAGATCATTCTTGGTGCCCCCTCATCTGATACTCAATGGTTTTATACTATTGTAACTCATTTTAAGGTAGGTGGCTCCATGAACAATGCTTTAAATTTAATAACCTTGATTTTTTGTTATTTATAACATTCATTTTTATATTTTTTTAACCATTATAATATATGTTTAATTTTTTTGACAAAATAAGTTATCTTAATTCGGATTTCATGGAATTCTAAAATATTTCCTTCTTTAATTTTAGGTTCAAATATATTTTTAAGAGTTCATTCTTGTCTTTTTATCGATTAAATGACTAAGTGGATCTTTGAATTTATTTCCTATTTCATGATGAGTGGTTTGTTTTATAAATAAACATGAATGGAAATCAATTTCATGGTTTTTTTTCTTATATAAGTATTGGGGATTGGTTGGAGCTTTATGGATGTAGTTTTTGATTGACCCTTTAATTTTACTATTTCATGTATAATTTTTATTGATTCAAGTGGGTGTTGTTTAGGGTTTGTTGTGAATGGATGTGGGTTGTTTTTTATATGTAATTTATTCTTTATGTGTATGAAACTAACTTAATTTTCCACCTCTCATTTTATTTGTCATGGGAACCCAGGGTTTTAGGTAAGGGTCACTTGGACAAGTAACACTAGGTGTTGAATACCCTCCCTAACAATGGTCAATGTTACAAAACATAATAAGCTATGAAGCATGGTTGTCACCATTAGTGTGGTCTCCACATCTCAAGGAAAATGGAATGTACTTCTTAGTGGATCTAGATTTAGTTGCGAGTCATGGTTCGGGGTGTCACCATGACACTAGGCTATTTCATGTATTCCTCATCAGCTTTCATACAAAAAATGATATAGTTTGATAATGGGAGTGGTACTAATAAAATATGGTCCATATGGTTTAATTTTTTCATCAGGGGTATGTGGATCCTAGTAAATATTAACCTTAGTTTCCTAGGGACACTCCCATGATAATGGTTTACCTATAGTTTATTTTCTATTATGATTTATGAGGCTGTTTACTTTAACTTATTCTCTTATTGTTGGATTACATTATTGTTTATCTACTTCCGTTTATTATTTTTATTTTTACCACTTATATTGTTTTTTTACTTTCTATCCATATGTGTATGTGTATTTCAATGTGAGTTATCTTCTTTCATATTTCAAAATTTGTTTAGTAAAAAAGGATCTTGGATTTGAAATGGTTTCCATCCTTTTAGTGTTTATTTATTCTAAAAGAATTTTGTAACATCTATTTGGGTTTTAAATGGTCAAATATCATTTTATAAATGAAATAAATTTCTACATTGGATATATGTAATCTTTTTTAAAGAAATTGAATGAACACCATTATAGATGTATTTTCAAAATTTCTTGAAAGCATATTATTTTTAATGATTATGAATGGGGTGTAGCTTTTGCCAACCTACTGGGATCTTTAATCATTACTAAATAATAAATTCTAGTTTAGGTTTTGGATCATTTGGAAACTACTTACATGGAATTTTTTAACACCCTGAACTGAGTTACTAGGTCCAATCCGAAGTGCCATAACACTTAGGAATTCCTACCCATACACTAGAGGCTCCAACTAGAAGAAAGAGTCTAAAGTGAATCATGGGGATAATATACCCTCAATAAGAGTACATAATAATAAATAGATATCTAAACATGAAATAATATACAATCTAATTGTACAAAAAATAGTAACCATACTTGCAAATGAATGAATGAGAAAACAAGAGACTCGAATGGTCATTCCTGATTGAAAGGAAATAAACTAACAATCAAGTCCATCACATATAAGAAATAGAAAGGTAAAAAATAAAAAAGAGTCTCTAAATATATCCCCAAAACTCACCTACTCTCAGTATCCATAATCATAGAGTTCTATCTTTCTTGATGATCAAAATATATCCCAATCCCAACATGTACCTCCAACAAGTGAGGGCTACTCGGCTACCCAATTTCTATGGCCTCATGAGCAGGGTGTGAGTACAATTCTATAGGGAAACACCAATTCAATCTAGTAATTAACTAGTAAATTTATTGTATGTGCATGTGAAAAGTTTATTTAGTTAGTAAATAGAAAAAACATAGACTTCATTAGCACAAAAAGTAATCATCAATGAACATGAATGCAATAATCAACTATATTCTAATCTAATATTCACTAACCAAGCTACCAAAAACCCCAGTCATACCTTATTTGTCTCTATTCCATAAGAGGTATCAACTAGTCTCATCTTAAATTACACATGATGGGATAGTCTATAAACTTATTTGACATATCCCCCTTGAATAGATAACCCATTTAAATATATACCAAATCAACTAACACATACCCCGAGGGGGATAATCTATATGGATTAAAATGCATGCTCAACTATAGAAGAAAGAGGCACCTCACATTCAATCTAGATAAAGGATGATAGATACATATTACATCATGTTAAGAAAGAGTCATAATAATAAAAAATAAAAATGTGAGAAATTAGAAATCATTGGTCTCAAAGACTCCACACACACATGTGATTAATATCATGCATGTGTCTAATTGGTTACACACATATGTGATCAATATAAAACATGGGTCTCATGTGTCTCACATGTAGACACATGCGATGAACATCAAAATGGGTCTCATTGATTACTCATACACACACATGTGATAAATGTCAAAAATAAGTCTCATGGGATACTCATGCACACACATGTGATCAATACCTCAACCATCAATAGAAAACATCAAGCTAATGTGCCAGAGTCTATCATAACCCTTTGCACTTTGTTCAGTTATATTATGAATGTCTACTTTAATTAGTTATGACCACCATATCAGTAACTAAATATTAATTACATGAAGTTCATAACATAATTATAAAGTAGGTCCATTTTCTAAAAGTGTAAATCCTCACATCACATGAAAATTAATGATGCATAATACCATAGGGTAGAGCACACATGACCACCTACCTCAACATAATGAAAAATCCCATCCAAGTAAATATCAAAAACGTTTTTAGAATCTCTATGTCCATTAATTATACATAAAACACCATAAGGTCCTATATCATTCCCAATAATTCAATTTTAACTAATTATAGATAAATTATAATTAATTAAAAGATTACAAGGAAACTTATAACAAAAGTAGAAAGGAATACTTGTCGAAAAACTCAATGGGTATTACCACCTAACCGGAACCAAGACCAACCACCCATGGAATACCCACAATAATCTTCTTAATTATACCAAGAAAAAACCACTATCATATGAAAAAAGGCCCAATTTAATAATATTAAATTGAAATATCTAAAAGAAATAAACCCGGTGATGTGAATTTTTTGAAAATTTATCTAATGGAGTTCAAGGAACTCCTACCACACTAATGAATCTATATTATAAAAAATACCAAATTAATTTCTAGAATATGATGGTTGATCCAACTCTAATCGAACAAAACCCCATATATGGAAGATCATGTATTGTAAGATCAATAAAACACTAAAACAATAACACATGTTCATCATTATGGGACATAATATATCCCTAAAAATCAAAAGAACCATAGTTATGAGATAATTCACCAAATATTTGGTGAAATTTTCATCCAATTCCCTCATAAGAAATAATCCAAAGATAAATATTTAATCTAGATGAACAAGTAGATAGGGAAAAGAAGATAAGTAGGATATAAATTGATTTCAAGTGATAATACTTAAAAAGAGGAATCAAACATGAAAAATGATATAATGATCCACCATAATACGAGGAAGAGGGAGTCTAGAATAAAGAAGAAAGGAGGATCTCACCAGAATTCACCAATGGATTGCATCTATATACACCCAAGATCAAGGAGGTCTCATATAGAGAGGAGAAGATGAGATCCAAGAACAACGAATCTCTAAATTTAATTCATTAAAAATAATACTAAGATAAGTTTGGTGTAAAAAAGGGAAAAAACCCATTCTTAAAAGTTTCCTAATGCACCCTATCAGTTAGCTAATCAGGGTGCATTGGCTAATTAGTAGGCCACAAAAATCCTAGTGTAGACTCATAACTCACTAATGAGTCTTCCTAGGTAGCTGGGATCCTACACACTACACCAGATAGCTAATGGTTAAAACAGTATCCTAGTATTCTCTAATCACCATCCACTGATTACCCAAGCAATGAGTTGCCCAACAATATTCCTTCAATGTCTAAAGATGCCTCTTTAAGTTGTTTAAGAACGAAGAAACTCGATTTAACACATGGTTCTCTAAATGATTCATCCACTTGATGAAAATATCAAATTCCCTCTAAAATTCATAACCCATTATAAAACAACTCATTATAGTCTCCCCACCATAATGATTCTAATCCTCAAGAATTTTTGGTAGCATGGAAATCATGCCTTTCGATCTACCTGGATCATCAACCATAATGAACTCTATAGATTACAACATTGATTTCTAAAACACCATCTCATGGAAACTATTATTCCTAAACTCTCATCATGATCTTCCCACATAACTCCATGTACAAAACACAAGAAGATGACCCGTACACTCATTATCATCACAAATCATGGCAACAATAATCACAACTTTCAAAGGAGAACCACCAGGTGTTTTCAACCAATTACACTTGAATAATCTAGGTCCTCCCCACCATAGTAATTTCCATAAGAAATAATATTTTGATCATCCCAAAACATACATGCTATAGTTCAGTTCCATTCAACCCACTCAAATGATAAACAAAGGTAAAAATTAGATACCAACACCTCATTTATCATTCTAGATTGAACAAATGAGACCCAATTAACCAAATTTACTCAAAAAAACCAAACGTTCATAGAAGTATAAAACCAATACATAAACACCTATATCATACCTAATATGATAGTCTTAATGCAATTTCGACCCACTATATTCAGCCTCACTCAGAAACACTAGTATATACTCTTCCAACATACTTACTACAAAGGTACTCAGCCTAAAAAAATTACACTCCAAGAATCCAATCATCATGATTCCTTACACATTGTATGTAACATTAAATCAATATAAAATTATTACTAAAAATAGAACTGACATTTAATAAATCATCCCTGGTTGTCTCTCCAACTTCTCACACCATTCATAAATCTCTCGACCATGAACTAACGAACCATCGATATGACTCACTATAAAATTATACTAACTTCACCTTGAGTCTGATTCACATATCTGGTCTCTATCCAATGCTATATCTAAATTAAACCTCAATAATTTATCTTGTAATCAGATTCTCTTAGGTCCATTATGAATCATTCTTCAGAAGTCACCATGATTTTCCAACAGTTATCCTTATACAAAACCAAAACCCTTCCCACAAGGGGGTCATTCATGCATGACCATATCAAGGATACAAAACATAGGTTTATCCTTATTATTACCTTGAAATTCACACTTCGGTCTACTTGGTCCTCAATTAACACATCACCGAACACATTGACAAGATGTGACCACCTATTCACACCTGATTTCCAAGTGATACACCATCCATTACTCATAATTGGATTACTCCAAATTAAATTAACTACATACCCTGATCCATTCTTGTTTTTTATAACATACTCCAACACCCTTAGAGTGGGTTATTGTTTCTAAAAGTGATGGGTCTCATCCCTACACACAAGTTTCTACACCAAACCAGATCATGTCCATTAGTAACAAACTCAAGATAACCACACCACAATAACATGATCCATTATTGATGAAATATTCCATAAAGGGTAAATTTCCTCACACACCAACCATTTACCCACAAAAGATATTCATTATTTAGAATAAATATGTAAGTTTCTAACTTTAAGGGTGGCCCTGAGAAAAAATTCACCAGTGAATGATCACCATTACCTCTTTTGGATTTATCTATAGTACTTAAAACATTCCCAATGTTAAACTCACCACCCCTATCATATGAATCAATTGAATTTATGTATGAACATAGTTTAAACTCCCACACATCAGGGACTTTCCTATAACACATGTTAACTCTACTATTTACTCCAGAATAGAGTGATTCCATATAAATCATAGATATCTGAGCCCAAACTCATAGGCCACTTCATTTTCCACACAATAAGGATCCATAAACACCAATATCTATAACTTTTAGTGATCCTATTTAGAATTTGAATTTCCTAATTTCCAAGATTCAATATGCACCACCCATCACAGGGGCTTTAGTTTGAGACACTATGAATCTACCTATTATCTAACCATCATAGGTCTATCCATTTCAGATCTTTACTCATCATCCAATGATAGTCTCATTAAAAACCAATAGGTCGATAAAACCCTTGTAATTACATCAATTCAATAATTTTGTATGTGTTCTATAATAAAAACTCATATCACAAGTGGTAGTACTCAAGGATATATATACTCAATGGTTACAATAAAAATCACAAGACCTTCCATTAAGTTTTGTAAATGTTACTCACAAATTCAAGGCATATTCATCAATGAAATAATCCCTTAAAGAACTAGTAACATAGACTATCTTTTCACAAAGAATATCCTCTATCATATTACCTTCATAAATTATGAGACATTATCTCACCAGTTAAGTGATCCTCACTTTTCATACATGGATATTACGTCATTTTAGATGAGTATTCATTATATTAAAAAATGAAATAAATGAGGACCACAATAGTTTAGTATATTTGGGAACTTGTAACAAAATCTTGTAACTTAGTGAAATATATTCAATGTCTCCAGTAAAGATCTCCCCCTCTAGTACTTCTACCAAAAACATTTCTTTATAACATGGGGAAAAAAATCATAAGAAAGGGGTGAGATTGAATGACCAGTAAGGGAAAATTAGGGAAATGAGTAAGAATAACATGAAAATAAGTGTATGAGAATGTGATAATAACATTTCAAGATCATTACCTGCATATCAAAGATCATAATCATGAGACATGACATGAATATTAACAGTTAATAAGACATGAATGATAATAAAATCTAGATCATAAGACATAGAAGCATAATATATGAATAATACATGTAATTGTGGCATACACATCAACGTATAACATATTTATCATATATAAGTAGTAAAATATTCACATATTAAGTTAATGACATGAAATAAGGCCCTCTCATAAACTTATGGACATGCAACAAGGTCCACACATAATGTTGTGAAAATGAAATCGAGTTCACACATAACATTGTGAACATGTAATCAGGTTTACATATATACTTATGGACATGAAACAAGGTCCATGAATAACATTGTGAACATGAAATCGGGTTCACACATAACATTATGAACACATAATAAGGTTCACTCATAACATTGTGAACATGTAATCAGGTTCACACAAAAACTTATAGACATGAAACTAGGTCCATGCATAACATTGTGAAAATGTAATCAGGTTGACATGTAACATTTATACTCATGAGTCATACATTAATACCCAATGAATTGGTAGGAGATATAGGTTTCACACATATCATATTAAAATCTTTCATTAATTTACCATAAGATAATTAAAACTTTAATCATATCATGACCCATAAAAAGAGATGGGTTTTATAAACATCATATCATAACCCCTAAAAATAAAAGGGTATCATTAACATTTCATCACATCATAACCTATGAAAAATAGATAGGTTTAATAATAATTTCATTAAATTATAAACTTTGAAAAGAAGAATCTTTCATAATCATATTTCCTGTGGAATAGAATTGGGTATCATAAGAATTATTCCCTCATGCATAAACCATTCAAGAAAGGATATGAATGAAACCTTTTGATAATTTATTATAAGGGACTGATTAATATCAAAAGATGTCATCTTAGATGAAAAATAACTTGGAAAGATATTTTTAAAACCTTTCTTGAAGAAAATATCCTTTATTCTTTGAAAAGTATTTTTAAAACATAAAACATTTAGAAAACCAATTTCATCAAAAATTTATTGAAAACATAAAATTAAGGATTTAAATAATTATGGAAACCTTTTATATTTAAAACTTATAAAAGGATCATGAAAACATTTTGAAAACCTTTTTTCTTGAAAACTTATAAAATAATCTTGATTTTTTTTGAAAACCATTTCTTTGAAAATACTTTTAAAACTTATAAAAAGAGGCTTGAAAATGTTTTGAAAACCATTTTACTTGAAATAATGTAAATTATTATTGAATTTCTTTTGAAAAAAATTTATTTGAAAATAATTTGAAAAAATATTTTCTTAAAAATTAATATTTTAAACATGCCATGGATCTTCTCAGAAAGGACAGTGGCTAAATCTATACATGTTGTATGAGGTAAAAAGAACATTCATTTTTCATGGTAAAAAGGTTAAAAAAATGACTTGTTTGGAAAGAGAAATGAAGATTCCATTAAAAACATTGGAAAAAGAAAAAAGGGAAACATTTATTTTAATGATTATAGGAGAATATTATAATATTATTGGAAACCCTTTTTAGAAAACATGGTTTTGAAGGAACATAATTTTCCAACCGAAGAGAGGGAAAAGTGATGCTTCTTTAAAAACAATTTATTAACTATATTATGTACCAAATATTAGAAAAATGATATTAATAAATTATTATATTATTAATAAATAGAGTATAAAAAAATTCATGAATGTTCTTGAGATATGGATCATAATATTTCTTCAAAGGAATCATAAATATAATCAATCTCAGAAAGCGATGATATTGTTTCAATAAACTCTTACCACTCTGTATCTTTGAATTATAATCCCCATGTAAGAAAAATTAAATTAAATTAAGTATAAAATATCATGAAAATAATTAGATTCATTATATAATATTTCAAAGTCAGTATATACACCTCATGAAAAAATATAGGTGCATAAAATGACTTGTGTCTCAAAGAAGAAAATTTGAGACAAAATTAATTTACCGATTTGGTAACATTTGAAACATAAAAATTATGAAAGAAAAATTATAAAATGGAAATTTAAATACCCATAATTTTAATTATAATAATTATATAATATATCCATGGTTAGTATACACACCACAAAAAATTAATTGGTGGTGAATAAAGCATGTATCATATGGAAATAAAAAGTGAGATGAAATCCCATTACCTTATGTCTTGACTCCTATCATACTCATAAAAAACTCATGTATAATAAATATAAATTTATTATAAATCTATCACAGTACCATATTATTATATATAATAACTTATATGGTTTTATTGTGTCTTTATATTACCCTCTTGTTAACAATTCTATGTTAAGTTTTAACTTCGGGTAATATCCGCTTTGTTCTTGGCATGTGTCTTAATTTGTTATATCTTTGGTACTTATACATATATCATGATTTTCAGAATGTAAATAGTGATATAAATGTAATTTATATTCAGTATATTATTATTATAATAATCTATTTAATATATAATTATGAAATGGAATACATCGTTCATGGAGACGGTAAGCCGTACGTATACATGAACGTTGTTTCCATTTCTATTTCTGTATTGAAAGAAAGAAGGTAAATGAAATATGTGTATATATATTTATATATATAAAATTATTCCAATATCACTAATATATCATATATATCATATAATTCTAATAAACCCACCCTTAATACATTTCATGTAGTATGTGAATGAATCACATCGCATTGAGGGGCGGTAGTCCACACATCCTCAAACGAAATTATCGTATTTACGCCAAATGTAAAGTACAAATATATGTGTTTTAAAAGGATTAAAGAATATTATATACATTATGAATATAATATATAATTTATATAAACAAATTTTCTATCATCATGTCCACCATGAGAGGTGGTAAGGAAAGATGAACAATCATCATTTTGTGAGGCGATATTTTGCTGTACACACAAATAGTTTGTTCATTACACATTAGATGGAGGTGTTTGTAAGTTTAAGTAAAAATAATAGAAAAAAATCCTAGTATATTTAATATATTTTTTTTATAAAATAATGGAAAAATATAGTGGAGGGGTGGAGAAAGAAAATAAAATAAATGAGCTTGAGAGAAGACGTTACCTCTTAATTGGGTAACTCCTTTTGGTTTGTACCAAAAGAATTCCTTGGATTTCTCTATGACCAAGGGGAAGATTCTATGAGGATTTTATGGATTTTGGGAAGTTTATTGGGTATATATTTTCAAAACCTAATTAGTTTGTGTGGTGTGAAGAAAAGGGATAGGTGGGGGCCTTTTATAGGGAATGGAAAGGACACACTTGACATTTTTGAAAAAATGTTAGGTGTACCCTCGTTTTTTAATTAAAAAAGTCATAAAAAACCTTAAAAAATTAATAATTTAAGGTAAATGGATGAATAATGGCTATTAAATTTGTTTTTGACAAGCGTATATGTTGTTTTGGGTTTTAAATTTAAGGTTTATTACATTGTTAACCTAATTTTTCTCTTAATCTTTGTAATTAATTTTAATCACTCTCACTAATATTTTTGGTCAAAAAATAAGTTGACCTTATTATAAATTAGAATTTGTTCTTATTAAAAATATTTAATACATTTTTCCAAATTATAATAACAGAATTTTTAGAAATTAATTTAGGGATAATCCCACTGACATGACGAGACTGCGGGGTTTTAAAGTAAAAACGTCCAAAAGATTGCTATTTTTTTTACCCAATTTCATTGTGAAATTGATTCAAATGAAATTAATTTTATTAATTGATAAAAATATTGTTTAATTAAATTTTTAAACAAAAATAAAATATTATTTAACCTTATAAATAAAGTATATGAAAAAGAACTTTGAATTAAAATTCAATAATTTAACTATTAATTAAATAATGAAACCTTATAGAAAAATACCAAATATTTATCTTGACCTAATTTTTATGTTTATATTTAAAATTTGAAGTTTATTTTCACATATTAAATCTATAAAAGTTCAAAAAATTTGATTTAAAATGGGTTCTCCATTAAAACGTGGTAAAACTTTTTTAAAAAAAATATTGTTTTTAAGCATAAAATTAGATTTGTTCTTATCTTATGTCTAAAACATATATTGGATGAATATACAAAATATTTGATTTAATATATAACATATATATTAAATTAATATAACTTACTAATTTTAATTAATTTAATTTATTAAGGAAAAAATTCTTTAGGGTCATAAAATTAAAAATACAACCTTTATATTCAATCAGTTATTACATTTTAATTTATAATTAATTGGTAACCTATAAATTCATATTATATTTTTTTAAATGATATATTTTTAATAATTTAGTTATTAATACTAATTAAATAGGTATTTTATATTAAATAATATATTGTTATTCAGAAAGGCTCAATATTGCGTGTTACACATGCCAACATGGAATGTCATTGTTGCATATAACCCCATATGATCTAGGTTTGTCATGTAGAGAAATCTAAAATTTATGTTTCCTATAGTGCATGGTTAAATTGGTTGTAAATATAACTAAAGATACCCATATTTATTTAATATTAAATAAACTATGTTTAATACTACGTGAAATGAAAAATATCAAAAATAATAAATTAATTCGAAAGAAAACATTTCACAAAATCTCGAGGTGTTATAGCAGTAACTAGGGGTCATATACGTAATACAAAAAGGGTCACATTAAGGGTCATTAATCACATAACATAATCTAGGAATGTCTCCAAAAATATTTCATGATGGTTTCTCCTTTAGAATAACAATTTCAAGGGGCTATAGATGCTAGATTCAGTTAAAAAATGACATTGGGTATTAGATGGATAAGTATAAATTGGATATCATTAGACCATTAATTAACTAGACATGACTAATAGATATTCATTAAATATTCTTATGAATGTAATCAACAGCTGAAAAAAACCTTACAAGGTGAACTATATTTCCTCTGCATAGAGAGATTGCATCATTTTCACTATTGTTATCACCATCATTGTCTTCTTCATCATCACCCTGGTGTATCACACTATTGTCTAACATGACCTACTATTAAATGTAGAAATTTATAAGGGTTAATACAAATAGAATTTCATCATGAACTCACATGTGAAAAAATAGTACAAGTTATTGGAACTAAAGATGTTGATTCCTCTATTGTCAATACAATCACACACAAGCAACATATTTGTCATGTGAATCCTACATACATAATAAGATGCATGTGATGCCTTTTCTTGGTACAGAAAATAGGAAAATCTAAATAAAATCACAAAACTAAAATATATGTGCATCACAAATGGTTAAATCATATAACTATAAAAACATAACCAAGAAAATCAATCTCATTCCTTGGTAACCTAGACTTATCTTAAGGATAGTGTTTGTGATGTACCAAACCAAGTTTGATTGAAATATTCAACACATTCATATATCACTTGTATACCAAATCCTCAAATCAGTAAATTAATAAATATATGATACTTTTTATTAACACCCCAACCTGAATCATTGGGGTCAACATGAAGTTCCACATGACCTTAGGAATTCCTCCCCATATTCCAAAGGCTACTGAATTTCAATGAGGCTCTAAAGATAATCATGGGGAGACTATACCCACAATAATATTTTATAATAATTGATAAATAGCTAAACATGAACCAAAAAAATAATATTATTTAGAAACCAAAAACCATAGTAATAATGATTGATGTTAAAACAACATACTCGAACGATCATAGATGAATACAAGAACACTGATCGCACACCAAGCCAATAAAAAATACAAAATTTAAATGGAAAATTATAAAAAAGAGGCTCTATATCCAACTCCAATATTCACCTCCTCTTAGTATCCAAACTCTTAGTGAGATACCCCACTCAATAATCAAATAAAATCTCTTCCCAACCTATACCGCCAACAAGTGATGAATTCTCACATACCCAAGTGCTATGTCCACCTAGCAGGGCATGGGTACAACTTAGCAGGTAACAACTAATGCGATTTAATAACTAACTAGTAAATACAGTGTAAATTCATGTGATATGATCAATAGTTTAGTAAATAAGAAAAAAAAAAACTGTGAAAGAACAATATGTAATCACTGATGTATAAGAATGCAACAATCAACTATATACCGATTGATCATGTGTTAACCAAGCTTCCAAGAAACCCATATATACATGCTTAAACTCTATGTCCGAATGATAGTAAACTAGTTTCTTAAAACATACCCTTGATTGGAATGTCCATGAAAATTATTAACATATCCCCTTTAAAGGGATTACCCATGTATATATTGACCAAATTATCTAACACATCCCCCCTGGGGGGGAGTCTATATGGATCAACTTGTATGCATAACTATATAATCCAATGTAATAACACATGAAAGATATAAATATAGAATGGACGAAAAAAATCACATTATGTTAATCATGAGTAATAACCATCACAAATCCATATACGAGTAAGTATCATGCATAGTTATCATGATCCACACACACACTTGTGATTAATATTAAACATTGGTCTCACAGGTTACACACCCAGACATAAGTGACCAATATCAAACATTGATCTCACGGGTTACACACACATGTGATCAATATCAACACAGGACTCATAGATTATTCATGCACACACATGTAATCAATATCAAACAAGAATCTCATAGGATACTCATGTACATACATGTGATCATTATCTTGACCATTAACAGTTGATTTCATTCTATTGTTCAAGTGTCTGTTGTAGTCCTTGGCACATTTTATAGTTACATGAGGCATGGTTAATTGAAATAGTAATTACCTTCATATCATTAACTAATTAAATATTATGTGTAGTTTATAACACAATTATGAAGTATGGTTCATTCACCTAAAAAAGAAAAAAACAAATCAAATTCTAAAAGAACTTGGATAATACAATAGGTTAGAGAACATGGGACTATTTACCTCAATACCAAGACAAATTTCATCCAAGAAATTTCCAACTACTTTTCTCAAGTCCATTCAAGTCCATTAGACCTCTATCAAATGACACAAGTTATTAAATAATTCATGACCATTCCAATTTAATAAATTAAAACAAAATTATAATTAATCAAAATATTACAAGAAAACATATGACCAAAGGATAAATTCACACTTTTCAAAATAATCATAGGTTATTACTACCCTACTGAAACCATGACCAATCACCCATGGAAAGTCTGTAATACACATGTGACATCAGCCCATGTATAATCCCTATCAAATATAAACAAAACAAGGACCAATTTAAAATAATTAAATTGGTATCTCTAAATTATATCAACTGGGTAACACAACTTACTATAATATCACCTAAAAGAGTTTGGGTAACTCCTGCCACACTCCTGAATCTAAGGTATGCATAACAACAAATTAAATTTCATGATATGATGGATGATCCCACTATAATTGGATAAAAATCATATAAGTAACATTAAGTGACAAAACATCAATTAATCTCTACAATAGAAACACATGTTCATCATCATGGTATATCCTATTGCTATACTAATTGAAAAACCCATCAGCCTCGAACCACTCTACCATGATCTAGTGAAATTATCATCAAATTACCTAATCAAAATAAGATAATGATTTTATTTTAATCTATATGAACAATGTGATTGAGAAAGTGAAAATAATTGGTACATCAAGAGATTAAAAAGTTTAATAATTACCAATAGTAATCATCCATGACGAATGGTAAAATGATCCACAACCAAATGAAGAAGTGGGAGTCTAGATCAAAAAAGAATGATGGATATCACCTAGATTTGACAATATATGGTATCTAGATCGAGTGAAGATCTAGGATGTCAAATGAAGGGAGGTGAAGAGGAGATCCTATCCAAAAATCTCTCTGAAATTTGAACATCTAAAAATAATTAGGAGTGGTTCTCAGTCTCCAAAAATCTAAAAACATGCTTCTTAAAATCTTTATAGTTCACCCCCACCAATTTATTGCTGGGGTTCCACTAGCTAGAAAATGGTTTGTACAGTATCCTCAGTACGTCTTAGATTCCTCCACTTATTACCTAAGACCCAAGTCACCAAAAAATCATCCTTCTATTTATAAAAATATCTAGGATATTTAAGCACGGATCACTTTGGTTTATCACCCAGTTCTATAAACAATCCATCCACCAAATACAAAGAAAAAATTATCTCCCAAATTCATAACTCATAGTGGTGTGATTTGTTATAATTTCATAGTTTTGTTATCTCTTGGTATGTTTGTGTTAGTGGGTGACTATATTTCATGGGATCATTTTCATTCTATCATGTTTTAGTTTCCTTTTTCCCCATTTGAATCATTAATTTATTAGCTAGTTTGGCCTTATTTTTGTTCTTGTGATATAGTTTAGTTTTGATATCATTCTTTTATATTTTTCATGTGTGATTTAGGTTTATTTTTTATTATTCCATATTTAGATTTCCCTTATTTTAAATAATATTATTTATTTTTATATGGGATTCCAACACATAAACGGGTCATGCTAGAGTTCTGGTAGAACTTTATTGTTTGAGTAATAATATTTATTAGGAGAAATTCATCCCATGAGATTGCATGTGATGATATTTTACTTTTTACAAGCACAAGGTGATTGGAAATGGGATTGAGGCATGTCAGAGGTTGGTTTAGGTTCCTACATCTGTGATGTCCTAGGTTGGTTTGTGAAAAAATGGCTTCAGTTCCTAGGCTATTATAATATACTAGGTTTATAAGTTATGTTCACAAATGGATTATTTATTTCTCTATAGGTCTAATAAAAATAAAAAATTTATAAAGCTCATACTAGTATAATTAATTAATTAAAACATAGTGTGTTGAATGACATGGTTAAACCCACAAAGATAGTGAAATTTATTTAATTATATTTTTTATAGAGAATTGTTTTGTTTTATTGATTTTAATAAATAGGGAAAATAAAATATATTAGTTATGAAAGTAATTTAATAAAAGAGGGAGAACAAATCAAAGTATGTTGGATTTTTAAAATCATGTTTTGAAAGAATGATGGGGTTTTTAGTTTCTAGGTTTAAGTTAAATTGGATTTTAGAAATTAAATTATAAATCCATGTTTGGAATTAGAGTCGAGATGAGGTGGATATAATGGTCATGGTATCCTATCTACCACATGGTAATCCTCCTGTTACAATGGTATGGTAATTCATGAATTTCTAAATCAAATCTATCTTGATAACATATTTAAATTTGGTTTCCATGAATTTTATAATGTTCATGTACTAATTTATAGTAAACAGTTTTACAATTATAATGTTCCTTTCAGATTTATTAACCTATGGTTATGATTAAACAAAAATAAATAGATCGGAATTGGATAAAGAAATATTTGAAAACCAGATACATGAATAAGAATAAGAAATAGATCCAAAAAAACCTCCCACTTCATATTCATAACCCTACCATAAGGAGATTTATCCCCTCATCCTTATGATGATAGAGTAAGAGGGAAGGTATAAAGTAAAAGAAATCATATATAAAAGAGTGGTAAAATTCGAATTGGTTAGGTATCTACATATCACAGCTTCTCTCTTCAAGGACTAGTCTCCAGATCTCCCAGAAGAAACAATACTTCTATCTATTTATAGACTCCAATAGGGTTTATTTAACATTTAATGTTCTTAATGATGGTAATAAATTCATCTCAGAATCAAAAAATGTTTATGCCTTTAATTGTGTCCAATTTTTCTATTTTTGAGTCATTTTCACTCTTTCATGATGTGTGGGTGTTTTACGACATGTAATGTTCAACACCATGGAATATTCACGACTTTTTTTCACGTTATATAAATTTTTAGGAGTGTCATATATTGTATTGGTCTCACATCTTGTAATTTTTACACGATGTGAATCTTGATATTCTATCTCCAAAAGCTCTATTTTTTCTTGTTTCATCAATTTTGTTCCCCAAAAGTGTTTCATGATCACCCCTCTTCATGTGAAGCCTTCGTTTTTATTGTTTCATGTCTCAGAATGAAGTGCCACTGTGTGAAGTGTATTTTTCTCCTCAAATTCATTCCTTTTTCCCATGTCCACATATGGGTTGTATCCTTCTAAAAATCAAAAAAGAAGATAAATAGTCTAAATATTTTAAATAAAATCATTTATATTAAAAAATAAATACATTAAAACACTCTAAAATATAATAAATAAATACATGTATCAATAAGAATCGAAATATATTTGTTACATAGTGGTATATTAGAGATAAGGGTGTCAAAACTCAAGAGTTAGGTGTAGGAAGATCCTAGATAACTTTTTATTTCATGAATCCTAGAGTTTCCATGGGTACCCAAGTTTAAATCATTAATTTAAATCACTATATTCATTTTTTTATGTATTATGATTTTTATAAATGCTATTTTGAATGATATTTTGGCTCTACAATTTGTTTTGAGATCTAATGTGTTTTTGGGAAAAAAATGAGGGAATAAATAGAGGCACATGGTTAGGTCATAGGGCATGATAAACTATGCATATCCTATACACATGGTAACATCAATCCCATTGTGATTTTCATACAGTTATTCCAATTTCAACAAACAATAGATCTAAAATGTTCTAAATCTACTAACCCCACATTAATAGTAGTTGAATAATTTTTCCTTTTAGTTAAACTTTAGTTATAATTTTTGTTTTTATGGGATGAACTGAGGCATTTCATATAATATTTCAATGTTATTCAATTGAATTTTTTAATGAATTGTGTAGAAAAACATGGTTTTTATAAATAAAGGTATGTTTTAAAAGTAATAAATTATATTTTTTAAAATTATTTCATATTGGTTATAAATATTAGATTTCTAAATGGTTTAATAAGAGAATAATGAATTTAAAAGTTCTTTTATGTAGAGTTTGAAATTAATAATGTGGATTCTAAATATAAGTTGGAATGAACTCAATATTTATATATTCAAAATTATTTTTAAAGGAGTTATGAAAAATTTATATCTTATTTAAAAATTTGATCTTTTTTATTTTCAAATTAGTGTGAGTTAATTTGAATTTCAATTTTCAAAATTATTTAAAATAAAAAACTTTGTTTATTTGTAGTTTTGTGAAAAAATACTCTTTTAAATGGTGAAATATTAGTTAGATATTTTGGATTTCCCAATGTATTAATAATGTAATGATGAAATTAAAATTTATTCTAACTATAATTTGAAATTAATAATGTGGATTTTAAAGATAAACTAGAATTAACTCAATAATTGGATATTCAAAAGTATTTTAAAAGGAGTTCTGAAAATTTATATCAAATTTCAAAATTGAATATTTTTTTTATCAAATGAGTGTGGTTTATTTTAAATTTTAATTTTCAAAATTATTTAAAATAAAACACACTATTGATTTGTAGTTTTGTGAAAAAATATTGTTTCAAATTGTGAAAATTTATGTTTGAAAATTTTAAATGGATTTTCTCAAGTGAATTCAAATGAATATAATGTGGTAAGTTGTCATACAGATTTCAATGATGATCTCAAAGTTGGAAGACATTATATTTGGGAAAATAAAATGGGTATTGATGAATTTTAAAATGATCCTTTTGTTTGTTTTGTTATATCAATTTTTGAGTAGTGGTCATGACTTCTTACTTTGAGTTTTTTGATTTTTACAATGGGTAACCTATTTTTTTAGAATATCTCTTGGAAATTTTTTATTTTTTTCTCAAATTACCTTTATTATTGGGTATTACTACAAGAAATGTATTGATGTATTATGGGTAATTCATGTTTTAGGTTGTTCCCAAATTCTATATCTATGGTTTAGGGAAATTGTTTCCTTTTGGTCGATGCACTCTCCTAATCTATAGGTGGAGTAGTGAGGAAACAATATTCCTAGTTGTTGAGACTTACTCAATAATTCTTGTTTACTTTATGTCTATCTATCTATAAGTGTGGTTAATTTTTCTCCAGTTAGTGTCTACAAACTCTAAAAATGTCAGATATTTGGATGATTCCTTTATTTGATTCTGATTTGGGTGTATTCTAATAAAACATAATTCCATTTATTTATTTGATCAACAAGAAAATAGAAATGTCTTTGATTTATATGGGATAAAGTAGAATTAGTGGTGACCTTACACCATTCAGTCATGATAAAAGTCTTATATGCTATGGGGGAAACTCTATATTCTTTAGTGTTAGTGGCTTAGATATTTTATGATATATCCTTCCGTTTAAACCCATTATTATGGAGTACGATTGGGTTTATTCATAATATTTATATTTTTGAGTTTCATAGTTTGAAATATTATTGTCCATGTGTTTTCTTAGAGACCTAAATGACCAGTTTGATGAAAGTGTGGATGTGTCCTCGAAATAATATTTCAATGAGATTCTTCAATTTGGAGTACCATTGTGGTTGTTGTATTTTCCTTGGAGTATTCTATAATAATATAGGCTTTTGTATTTAGTGTAATCCATATGGTAGAGAGACCTAGTATCAACCTCTGATATCTTTTTAATTATCCTTCATAGATCTTTTGTTTATGTTATGGTCTGAGGTTGTGAACATTAAATTATGAATACATATAGATTTGGATATGGATTTAAATTATTAAATTATTATTTTGGTTCTATATATGAATTGGTATGTGTGAAAATCACCATTTTCAGGTATGTGTCTTATTTAGGTTGGTTTTGATTCTAGTTTATATCTAGTTTTGAGTTTATCCCTTCTTGTGTTTATCTAATTGATCATTTTTTGCTCTAAAATGATAAATTTATAGGGTTAGAAACTATTATGATTAGAATAAAAATCACACTTAAAAATATACATTATTTTTTTATTTTACCAATTTATTGATTTGTGTATTTTCCCTTGATTTTTAGGTCAAACAGGACTAAAATTTTGAATTTTTGGAGTTTAAAATATGAGCACACTGTTGGGAATTAGTTAGTACTAATTATGTGGATAACATTGTGAAGGGGATTATTTTTTAATAGATCCAATATGTATGGTTTAATAATGGTTTATTAACCATTATTTATATACTATGAAACTCTCCAGATGAGTCCATTGAAGGGCATGTGGTTGCAACATGGTTTGGTATACCGTGCAGCAAAATCATGATCCACCCCAAAATTTTATTTTTTCGATTTCCTGTTAAACTCATCCCCAATTTTAACACTATTAAGTATTTATCCTCCATTATTCACTTTAATAAATCATAGGTATCCCAAGTCATAATACCCCTTTCTCCATTTATATTTTGTATGCCTTCTTCTTCGATTTTGGGTGGACTTCTTGAGGATAGAGGTTTTTTCCTCATCTTCTTAACTTTTATTTTTTTTACTATTTATTAATCTTGGGTTTTTATTATTTTAATAGTTTGGAGGGTATTAAACATAATACCTATTTTTTTACATTAGGGTGTATGGATCATTCTTGGGGTCCCCCTCTTCTTGCACTCTAAGGTTTCAAATGATTTTCATGTGGTTTAAGGTTGGTGGATTCATATATATGGATTTAAATTTTTGAAAATTAATTTCATGGGATTTATAGAAAGGGTTTCTAAATTTTTATGAACCTTATCATATATGTTTAATAATTTTTAAAAAATATGTCAGAGTATATTGGATTTCATAGAATGTGAAAGGATTTCCTTTTTAATTTTTGGTTGAAATATATTTTTAAAGGTGTGTTATTTCATTTTGTTCAATTAAATACATGATTGGAACTTTAAATTTATTTATTAACTAGTGATGGGAATTTTGGTTTCTAAATAATAATTAAAAGCCTCTTTGTAAAATTTGAAAATAATTTCATGGTTATGGTTTCTTAAAGAGGTTGCAAGGCCCGGTTGGCACTTTATGAACACGACTTGTGATTATCCAATAGATTTTACTATTTTGATAATGATTTTTTAATATGGGTTATTTTGGGTATGATGGGAAAGGAATTAAGGGTTATTTTACATGTTTTTGATGCTTTTTTTTGTTTACATTGGTTTATGAATTCATCACCCTTTTTATTGATCAAGGGAATTGGGGTTTTTGTATGGGACTCTAAGAAATGCACTACTAGTCCTGGAACTCCCTACCATACTGTGGACCATAGTATAACACTAATTAATCTATGAATCATTTTGGGTCACTATTTGGGGTTCCTCTATGTTACTATGATGATGGAATGTACTCCTTAGTGGATTCAAATTTAATTGGGAGTCAGCAGTCACAGTTTCACCACACCAATAGGCCATGTAATATAATACTTACAGGATAACATGAATGTGGTTAGTCAAAAAGGATCTTCAATTTAAAATAGAATTATTTATTTGAGAATTTTTTCATCTAAAAATGTTTTAATGTTTTGGTTTGGTTTTTAAATGGGAAACTACAGTTTTGAAATTAAATGAATTTCAAAGTAAGATATATGTGATTTTTTTATTAAAATGGAAAGCATTCCTTTATAGATTTATTTTCAAAGTAGCATAAAAGTCTTTTATTTTTAAATTTTATACAAGTTATTTGGTTTTGTAATACATATTGGGATATTTGATTATTCATATAACAACTGTTCAGTTTCAGGTTCTTGATCATTGGGAAACTCCTTGTGTGGAATTCATGGACCTAATCACTCTTGTACTGGTTGTGTTGGTGCAAGACTATAGGATTTTAAATCATCATAATTATATTTGGTTTATGTATCCTTTCTCAAATCATTTATCTTTTATGTATCAACCAATCAACCATATTTTTGTTTTTGGGATGTTTTTTAGTTTTTATATGTCTCTTTTATATTATAGATGTGTGAGATATTTTTAGTTTTTTTGTATTTTTTATTTTTCATATCCTTTATTTTGAATTTGATTATTTATTTTTACATGGATATCCATCTTATGAATGAGACATGAAAAACTTATAGTAATTTTCTATTTCATGTTTAATTAAATTTATTGGGTGAAATCATTCCCCAACCATGAATGTTATGTGTTAGTTCCTCTGACCATCCTAAGGAGATCAAGAACATGGATTGGGTATGCCCTCGGCTGGATCGGGTGCCCAAATTCGGGGTGTCATGGGTTGATTTGTGGAAACCTATATATCACCCATTATGATAGATTTGATATCATTATGTATGATATAATATGATTTTTTGTCAAATATTCCATTATTAATTAATTTAAATAATTTATAAATTGTAATGTTCCTCAACCCCGCACTCTCTCACATGGAAGGAAAGGGTTATCCACAAAACATCAAGCATGCCTCCCCGTAAGTGAGAGGCTGCTGACTAATAGTAGAGGTGTGAATAGAATAGGGGGGAGACTATACCCTATGGTATTAAGTTTCATTTTAGTATAAATAGTTCATAATAAAATGGAAAATGTCTAGAGTAAAAAAAATGTAAAATACCACAATAAAATCCAACTAAATAATCCAATAAATAAATAAGGAATAATTTAATGATGTGATGGAATGTAAGTAAATTTCATGCTATAATAATACAAGAAAAATACTAAAATACTCAAATAAAAGACTCAAAGTATGGGGGTACCAAACCCCATGTTGGTCCCATATCCAAACTCTAGCCTAATGAAAAACAAGTAATCAATAATAAGGTCCTTTTCCCTAATCCAAAACTACATCCACGAAATCTTCTTTTGTACCAGACGATGGCTTAAATAGGGTGTCATTATAACTCAGTAGGTCGACACCACCATGTCTAAAAAAACAACTCTGATAAGAAGTGTATGTAACAAAGTGATAAATATGCATATTAATTAATTCAAAAATTGATAAAATTCAATAACCTACATCAGATCCATGATAGAATAACTCTGAACATGTCTTATGACCATGAAAACCACAACCACATAACCATGGTAAAGTCATAACAAAAAAATGTGGTCAAAGCCCAATAAAAATTGCAGCATTCTGGGTCAAATCCCAAAAACCATTATAGCATGGGACTGGGCATATCCTACTCTCTATAAGCATTACAACATTAGACTGGGCTGAGCCCACTCACTATAATCGTTACAATATATTCATGTGCAAGTTCCTAGGCCTATCCTGTTATATAAGCATCTCAACATGGTAGAAAATTCATGTCATACAACATGGATATCACAATATCACTTCCCAATTCTCAATGGTTAATTTTGAAAATTTCCATTCTTCATTCATATGCCACATTTAAATTCAATTCACAATTTATTAACAATTATATCAATAAGAAATAATCCATAATTTAGGTATCCTATAACAAGAAATCCCCCTATGTCACATGTCATGCTAAATAAATTTTAAGACCGTTTGTCAATTTATTTATATTAAATGTTTGGCTCACCCAAATGGTATGCATAAGCCAGGTTGGAATCCAATTTCAAACAAAAGACTTAAAGGAATAACCCCATTCATATATTTAATTGATTTGGGTACACACAATGACTTAGAAATCATGGAAATTATCAAAACAAAGGGTTAATATCTATACCCCCAACCTTTAAATGATGATGAAACAATACTTCCAATGAAAAAATCCATGAGGAAGAATGAAAAGATGATTTCAAAGTGATTTTTTCGATCTTAAATGATCAAAATCATAACCAAAAATGCAAATTTTCAAATTATTTCACCATGATGGTTGGAGAAGAAGGAAGAGAAGGAATAAATTGGAACAAAACCACTTACTAGGGATTTATCACACAAACAGGACATCCATAACGGATGTTGGAACCCCTAAATAACCTAAAACATTCCACAGGGTTGAGATGATAGGTTCTGCTACAAAATATAATGAATTTCATATTTTGGTTATTATAGGTTTTAGATAAATTTTTTGAGGTTATGTTTGGTTGGAGACTTTGGGTATGCATAAAACCACAAGGATTCAGTTACAAATATGTTCCATTGAGAAAAGATTGATATAGGTATGAAAGACCCATTTGGGATGAGAATATTGGTGAGGTATTTTTCAAGGATAAGTTGTGTACTGGAGAGACTAACTAAACTTTCTTAAAATGGGATAGGTCCATGTTTTTTTATTACAATAGAGGAGTCTGTTGTATAGTATCCTATTATTAGTTAGGCTTGGGGGACCTTTGTGTGTTCCCCATGTCTTGTTGACCCTAATAAGGTCAATTTTAGTTTCAGTAGTTGTGGATTATGGATATGGGTTTTGGATATCCTTTTTTATTGTATTATAGACATAATTTTTCGTTATATTCTTTCTTAGGTTTTTATAGATGAGAGGATACCATTGGGATATTTTTGTATTGGTTGTTTTCCCTAAGACTGATTAGATTCTCTCCAATTTTGGTTGAATAGTGTTAGGTAGTTCTAATAGATGATGGATGATATGGGTGAGTGAATCTATAACCCTTGTTTATTATTACACTTTGGATAAGTTTTGGGTCCCATTGGAGGCTTTTAATCTCCCAAGAAATATTATAGATGTAGCCATGGACATAGACCAAGTTTGGGCTTGGACAGGTAGTATTTCACTAAGGGGTCATATTATCTTAGATAGTTATATATGACTCCATTGAACATGATAATCTCTCTATTAATATTGACCTAGAGGTTCTAGTATCTAATTCAAATCATTCCATTAGAGTCAAAGAGTCTGTTAGTAGTGAAAGTTTTTTATTTTAGATTCCTATAGTGTAATGCCCTGATCCCAGAAGCCTAAAGCCGGTGCATTATTTTATTACATTGGCATGTTTAAAAGAAAATAAATCCCAAAGGAACATATAGTTTAGATGTTTTTTAAATCTAGATTAAATATTTGATACCCATAATACATTCAGAAAAGAAAGTAAAACATGATACATAATAAAATTAAATAAACTGTTTCCTTGAAAGCTTATTCAAATATTTTTTCTTCAAAACCTGGGAAAAGAAGAATAATAAGGGTGAGATAAAATGATCAATAAGTGTAATTAAAATGGAATAATTAATTAATTAATTAATATATAAAGGTAAATAATTTAAACACATGCCAATTTATCAATTAATTGACAATGAAATACATCTATACATATGTCGATGCAAAATCTCATGGATAAATAACAATTGAGTCTAAATGATAGGAATGCTTAATTATTAGACGCCATGTTTCCTAGGTACATGTAACCTTTAACATCAATAAATTTCACAATAAGTTTTAGCATATTGGGTAAAAAACCATCTATTTTGGCTAACTTTTCATCTCATGAGACTACTAATGCATTGAGGGGGTATCTATAACTGAGCCCCACCCGTGTGTTATATGTCCAAAGCATTCCTAGTATCGAATAATTGATTAGAATAACAATCAAATTTCATTATCAAATATCCATATTGAATAAAGGATCAATAATTTTCTAGTGTATGATATGTAACAATAATGGTTGTTAATGTTCGAAGAATAGAAATACCATTGAAATATCATTTAGTCATTTTTGAGGAAAATAATGTTTAAACATTCCGAAGTGTCCCATACCACTTTGAAACATCTCAATCACAATCTCAATGAAGGAATAACATTAAATAAAACTTATAAAATCATTAAAATGAGTATATTAATTATATAATCTATCAAATTTATGTATATACAACATATAAAAGTGAAATGGTGTGTCATAATAATTAAGTCTCAATGGAATATAAATTGAGACAAAATCCCTTACCTTGTGTTTCCTTTTGAGAGATCATCATTTAATATACTTTATATTGGTTTTAATAGTTTTAATAAATTATTAAATAATCATATTATTATTTATTATATCATATACAATCATCTTATAATATCTTATTATTCTTTGGTTAACATTCTTTCATTATTTTCACTATTTTAGGTGTTAATTTCCTAGTTTCTCGAGTAAGTTTTGACTTGTTATTTTTTGTTCCTATTATTTATATCATAGTTTCATCCTATACGGAATATAAAACTTAATTTAAATATTATATATATATGTATATTATATATGTATTTGGAACAATCCATAAAATTCGAAGATAATAAATGAATTTCACCGTTCATGGAGTCGGTAGGCCGTACGTACGCACAAACACTACTTTCATTTCTTTAACATATAAAAAGAATTAAAAGTTTATTATATATATGTATATTATAATTAAATTATCATATATATTTTTTATATATCATATATTTTTATTTAAACCATCTATTATATCTTCCATGTATAGTGTGAATGAATCACGTCGCTTTGAGGTGGTGGTAGTCTACACATCCACAAACAAAGTTATCATATATCCACAATATAGAAAGCAAGATGGCCTATTTAATATAAAATTTCTAGAATATGAAATAGGTTTTAATATAAAAATTAAAATATTATTTAACTAGAATGATAGTTTTAAGACCATCCATGAAGGCAGTAATGAAAAAAGCATTATTCTGGGAGGTGATTAACCGATATAACTTGGATAATAATTTATTTTCTTTGAATAAGAGGAGATGAGAAAAGAAATTAATATGAGATATAAAATTAGTAACATAATAATATAGTATATACATTATTCTAGAGTTATTATTAATTTATGGATGAAGGGAGTGGGGATAATGTAGGAAAAGAAAATAAATTAAGAGAGGTACTTTGGGGAAATTACATCTTGAATATCACCACCTTGAGAGACCCTTGAGGACCTTGGATTTTTTATTTTGGTGTTAATAACATAAATATCAAGTTTTTATAGAATGGATAAACGGTTTGAGATGATATTTGATGATATACCAGGCTTTTGGATTGAAATGGGGTGGTGAGTGGTGGTATCTTTACTTGAGGAGAGGTAGGTTTAAGTGATTAAAAAAATGATCAGTTTATAATTAAATCCAACCATGTTGAGGTAGCAATAATTTAAAATAATTATATTTTAAATTAAATTTTTGGATGATTTTTAGGGTCTATAAACACCTCAACCAACCATTAAATGTTTTAATTTTTAGGTATGTTAAGATTCAACCATTTAACTTTAACACTTCTCACTATTTTACCTATACTACGGTAAATAATTTTTTTACCATGGTAAATTTTTTTATAACTAAAAATTAAAATGACCTTAAAAAATAATTTGGACATTTTGGATCCAAATATTTAATCCATTTTACCAAATTTAATTAATATAATTGGAAAAATTAGATTTAAAATTAATCCTGCAGACAAAATGAAAAAGTGGGGTTTTAAAGTGAAAAGTTCAAAAGATATAAATGTTTTTACATAAACATTAAATGGTAAATTGATTCAAATGAACTAAATAATATTAAATTATAAAAACATGATCAAATTATACGTTAAAACAAAATCAATCCATAATTTAACTATATAAATAAACAAGTTGAAAATGCAGTTTTGAACCAAAATGTAGTATTTTTTTAAAAGTTGAGGCTGAAGCCTCAGGTAATTTTAGGAAAGAGGATAAATTAAATAGAAAAAAATAAACACACAAATTAGGAAATTAATCAGTGAAACTTGAACTTGAGTCCTCACTAAAACTCTGTAGGGGCTGCTACCATCTAAGATACACACAATAGTATTTTTCACCATTCATCAAAAATTGAAACACCTTAGGAAAATAAAAAAATATTAAACAGAGTAAATTTTTATAATCCAATTTCATAGAAAAAGTTTATTTTTTCAAATATAACTTATAAAATTTTAAAAAACTATATTTAAAATATGTTCCCCATTAAAAGGTGGTAAAAAGTCTTTTATAAAAACATATGTTTTTATGTGAAACATTGGGTTTTATCATGTCTTATTTCAATAAAATATATTGTACGAGTGTAAAAATATTTTTTTGGATATATTATATATAAATTTACTACAAAAACTCTATACAAGTGTTTATAATTTAATTTAATTTTCAAAATATGACTAAGTAGTGGTTTGTTTATATTTGGTGTTGTGTATATTTTAAAGCTATCAATAAAATAAAATTTATTCTAAAAATAAAATATGGTAAATTCATAGGGTGATACATATAGAGGTACCAGTATTTTTATTTATTTACTATTATGTTTTACACATAGAAGATTTCATTCGATGAGAACACATTTTATGATGTAATGTCTATGATACTAGTGCATGTGATTGTTGTTATTGGTTTTTGTGTGTGTTAAATTTGTGTGATTTCACCTTGTGTGACATAACTTGATTTTTAGATTTATGATTTATTATATTTTTTTTCTCTTTACCTTTTATTATGAGGATATTTTACATGAATCAATCATTATATGTATGAGTCACATGAAATAGACCTATGTGTGATTTTTTTGGCTTACAATAGAGGTTTATTTGCTTAAAGTATCAAAAACAAACTATATAGTGTTTTATTATATATATTATTTATGGTATTATATTAAACTAAAAAAAATAATATTTCTTCTACAAACATGCCTTATGGATATTGGGGAATTATTTTCTATGGTGATGGAAATATATTTCCTTGTTTAGGGATAAATAGAGGACCTAGTGGGTTGGTGTGGGCTTTGGATTCTTTGGTGGAGGCTCGATGTGGGAAAAGATATCAAAGAGGTGTTTTGATCCAGCTTGAGTTTCCTTGTGGTACTGGTTTCTATGAAGAGTTTTTTATAGTTTCTTTAGGCTATAGAGGAGGAGCGTTGGGAGTGATTTTGGTTTTAAGTTTGGGTTTATATGGTACTTTTTGATGGATAATTTGACCTATTGGTTCTATTAGTTTTGGCTATGTTTCTGGTCTTATGTTGGAAGAGTGTGTATGTTGTCACATTTTTGGAATTATGTATATATGTTGGGTGGTTGTGTGGTTCATCATGTAGTAAGTGAGATTAAAAAAATATTAGTAAGATTATTTAGGGTGCTTTGGATTATTGGAACTATACTACAAGAGGATCTTCAATAGTGGTTTATGTTTGTTAGCCTAGGTTTGTTAAGATGTGACTGATGTGAGTTTGAGTCAATTTATTTATTAAGGTTCTATGGGAGAGTGTGACCATTTCATTTGGGTGAGTTTGGGTTGGTTGGTGCATAAAGTCATGTGTGTTCTTTTTATTCACATTTTTAGTTTTTTTGGGGATTAGTGGAATAAGATATGTGTGGATATTTTGAGTGGTTTTTCATAATTAGGAAACCCAAGGGGTGTAGATATGGTGGAATTATTGAGTTTGATGCTTGAGGAGTACAGTTGGGTGAGCCTTATGGATGGGAGTTTACCATAGACTATTATATTGTGTGATCCTCATTATAAGTGGATTAGTGAGTAAGGGGTTTTAATTCTTTGTTACCCAGGGATGAGAGACAATTTGAATTTCATGTTAGCTATTGGGTGTGAGAAATTAAATCTTGTATACTCATTATTTTATGTATTGGATGGAGTTTGGGGCATGGATGTTGGTTCGTTGGTCATAGGGTAATGATAAGGATACTCTTATGGTGCAGACTATTGGATCAATTCCAAATGAAAAATGTTCATATAAGAGGGTCAATGGAAGCAGTTAGACTAATCAATGGATGGTTGTGGGGGAATCAAATGTTCTAGTAGTCATGGTTAAAAATTGACACATAGTTGTCCATCAAGTAGTTTTTGTTCAAATAAGTGTTTTTTTGGGAGTTTTAAATAAATTGTGTCATTATGAGTTGGAAAAATAATGGGAAATTTGAATTTTTGTACCAGGTTGTTCTGATGGGAAAATGGTAATTTTCCCTTATAGTTAATCTTAGAATAGTTTTTAGGCCTCCTTTAGTTTTGAAATAGGGTGTTTATCCTATTATAAGAGTTTGATATAAATCGGAGTCAGTGGTGTTTTTTAAAAATATTTAAAAATTAATTAATTAATTAATAATTATTTCAGTATGTTTAATGGTCATATTTCTTTAGTAGAGGATAAGATTGAAAATTTGACTTCATTATTGAGTCTCTAATGGGAGTTTTTAACTAGGTGTGGTATATACCCACTTTGATATTCAATACTTGAGTGGGGTTGTTTGAGAAAGAGTTTTTCTTTTCTTTTTTCCCTTTTCATTACTCTTCCTCTTTTCTTCCTCTATATATGTTAATGGTGTTGATTTATCCCCTTTTTCAGCTGAGGGGGATATAGATGTGAGAGGGTAGGGTATCTTACTATAGAGTTTGATCAAATATAGATCGATATGCAGTTGGTCTAGAGTATAGATCTAGGCTTGAAGTGGTGGTTTTTATTCCATGAGGTAGGTTCCATATGATTTTATTATTTTTTACCATTTTAATTAATAGTATCTATATTTTAGTGCCTTTATATTATTATTCATGAAAACTTGAGGCCCTTTTTGGAGTGTTTTTTAGATAATATATGATTTTCTGACTAATTACATGTTTTTTATATTTAGTAAAAAATGATCACATGGTGTGTGGTTCAAGAACAAATGTCGTGTATCCTTATCTTTTGGTGTAGGGTTGTAATTAAGGGCTAAAATTCATTTTTGTTCAGGACACTCCATGTAGAGATACTTTAAGTGTGGTAAGGTAATCAACCATAAAACTCTTATTGGGGGCATGTAGCCTTGTAAGTCACATGACCAGAGCCCTTGTTTAGTGCATGGCTAGAGCCCATGTAGGATACTTAGTTATAGGCCATGTGGGTTACATTGTTAGATACCCCATGTATAGAACACAATGCATTGGGCTAGTTCACATCATGTACTTGGAAAAAAAATTCCGTGTTGGCTTAAGGTACACAGCAAGGGGAATACTATGGGTGTACACACCATGGACAAGAGGTTCACACCATGTACTTACCATTCCAAGGGTTCTCAAATTTTCTCACACTAGATTCATAATTATAATTTTTTGTATACCGTTCTATGTTTTTTCTACAAGGGATGCGATGGTAAGTACCTTGGGAAAATATGTTGTCATTAATGAGATTTGTTTGAGATGGTTTGGGATGGTTTGTTTTTTAGCTAGAGGATTCCCTTGAGGTTCTGACTTAGAATATTCATGAGGGATGTGAGTTTTTTGGTGAGTCCTAGTTGAGATATGTAAGATTATTTGTATCCTTTGTATAAGGATTTCAAAGATAACAATATAATATTTTTCAGATGGTTCTTGGAAGGAGGGATTGAGTAGAAACATGGGTTGAGAATACTAAGGTGTTTATAGTGAGAATATTATTTAGTTATTTATGATTTAGATCATTTTCTTTAGGTGTATTTTGGTTGGACCATTTGAGATGGGGTGATATCATGGGTTTTCAAGTAAATCTTGGTTCAATTGAGTAAATTTTGAGATGAGTTTGAGTGAACCATTGATAATTCCCTTGTGGGTGAAATTTTTGTTTGAGGATAACATGTGTACTGGAGAGACCAGATAAGACTTATTATGATGGGTTAGCCTTATGGAATTTCATGATCTATAGGAACCCCATGTAGGGTGTCTTATTATTTTCAATTCTCGTGGTAACCTTATGATTTCCCCATATATTTTGACCCTAATAGGTTCATCACTCATTTTAGTGGTTTTTGATGATGGGTGTGGGCATTGGTTAAGCCACATTTTTGAATTTTTGAGGCTATTATTTAAATGAATTTTAGTGTTTTTTTGATATTTTTGGTATATTATATTAGTGGGAATTGTCCTATAAATTGATAACATACTCACATCTATTGATTCTATGGTGTTCAATGGGATTATGGAGATAATGGATGATTTGGATTAGTGGACCTTTACCCTCAATTTTAGTACTACACTCTATCTAGGGTTTGGGGTCAATGAGATGCTGTTGAAATCATGGGATAAAATATATATGTTTTCATGAAAATGGAATTATTTTGGTCCTTGTTAAGAAGTTTTTCACTGATAGTTTGAATTAACTTCACTAGTCCAATAAGATTCTCGAGAGTTTGAAAGATTCTCTTGTTATGATAACGTATAGGTTTTAGTAACCATTTTATATCATACAATTAGATTCCTTGATCTTAGTAATGGTGCATGTTTTTTTTCATTAATTTGGATATATTTCTGTATAAAATTCAATAATGTTGTGCTATACTTATGTAATCTTTAATTAAGACCTATAAACCCCTAGGTTTGTGTGGATTGGTGAGAAACATGCTCTATATCACCAGCATCTGGCCGGAGTGGGGTAGATAAATATTTTGTGGAACTATAAAACACATGGTTTTATTGATTTTTTTTTCATTATTTCTATCGTCATTATATTTTTTTATTCCTATTGTTGTTCGACTAGGCTGGGAATATCACATATTTTGTACACTTATTA
This sequence comes from Viscum album, assembly GCA_963277665.1. Taxonomy (NCBI): domain Eukaryota; kingdom Viridiplantae; phylum Streptophyta; class Magnoliopsida; order Santalales; family Viscaceae; genus Viscum; species Viscum album. The sequence continues at coordinate 1,079,580,658 of OY728120.1, read as the reverse complement.
TGATAGCATATGTGAGGACCGTCCTTGGGGGTGTCATAGTAAGAATTTATTTTATCACCCCCTATATGTGAACCTTATTGAAAATAAAGAACTTATATAAGAATCCATCTTGATCATGAGATAAATAGTAGATTTAGTGGAGATCTTGTGTTCCATGGTTGAGCTAGAATGTTCTTGTCCAGTTTGAGGATCGGATAGGAGCACCACTGCAGATGTTTGAGACTAGATTTGAGGCATGTATCGAGGATGGTAATAGAACATTTTGAAGTTTATTTTCTTAATTTAACCTATCTATATATCTATTAATCTAATTTTTCAGTCAACTTATGGGTTTTAGTATGACCCTAAATCTATATGTTTCTACACTACATTTGATATAACATGGTTATTGTTTCATTTATCTTGTGTACTATGATGCTTGTATATGGAATATTTATTTATCTAGTTTTGTAATTTTACTATGATATGAGGGTATAGTCTCCCCAAAAAATCTCTTTAGACCCTTATTTCTTATTTTTATCCTCTAGAATATGGGGATGAATGATTTATATCTTGGTGCATGCTGGATCAGGTGATGTGTTAGGTCGACCTGAGTTAGTTCATGATAATGAATCCATATGACAGATTAGGGTAAAAAGTTTATATTATACAAGATTCATATGTAATATGATTGAAGTGATTTTATATAGATATAGTCATGGATTATTTCCATTCTTAACTAGTGTAAGTCCAGATAAATATGAATCCTGACCCACTAATGGATATAATGCATTTAAAAAAGTGGTCATTATTTTTGTGCGATCGCATTAAACAAAATCTCATATTAGATGGGTTTAATACGTGATTCTCATATGATAAAAGATTATATTGTACATAAAATAACATCATCATCTAATTTTACATTGAGATCAATTTTAGATAATGGAAGAGTTCAATATAAGAAACTACTTAGACCAGTATATTAAATTAATAAATTCTCTTAAGGATGAAATTTATTTTTGTTAAAAAATACCTTAATTATTAAAAAAACATTAAATTCAAATAAAAAATTAATATAGATTCATATGGGGAGGATATAATGATTCACTAAATGGTTTAAAGGAATTAGACACAAAATGACCAATGGAACTTCAGTTTCCACTCATATACTCAAAATTATTCAATATGCTGATGACTTGGTGAGACTGGAGATATCCTTAAATGCTTATTATGGTTTTGTATTTCATTATAGAATCATTATTGGAAATATTATAACAATAATATTGATTTAAAAAAAATTTACCCTATTTTCTCAAAATGTTGAGAAAAAACATGATTTGCTTGTTGTGTCTACGCTTTAATTCTATATTAAAAATGAAAATGGGTAAAAGTTCAGATTAGAGGAAGAATATTTTGTTGAGAATGAAAATAATGTTTTTTCAGGTAGACAACCACAATCATTGAAACCTTAATTAATATTAAAGTAGGGCTGGATTTCCATATGATGAAAATATCAAGGATACGTAAAATATTATTGAAACTCCAAGGAGAGTCCATTTCAGGTATTTATATTATTAAAATTAATTATTTAATTTTGGAAGGGTATATGATATTGAATTAATGTTTTATATGTGTTGTAATTATATTGGGAATCATAATTATGGAAATAATTGAAATATATTTTTGTTTTCATTATATTGATAAAGAAAAGTCATATTGAATCAAGGGAATGATACAAAGAAAAATATATTAAGATAATATAACTTAAAAGGGTTTGTTTTTCTATCTTACTATTATATGATAATATATTTTTTTTAAACATGATTTTATTTTTAATAATATATGATGATGAATTATATATATGTGGTTCATGATTCATCAAACTCTATAAGATACTTGACATGAAAATAATGGATAAAAATATTTTTTACAGGGTGAAGTGTTTATCAAAATGTTTGTTAAATATGAGGTATTTAGTTCCAAAATAAGAGGAACATTTAAAAAATAAATTCTTATTCTCATAATAATTATTGAAACACATAGAATACCATATATGGTATAAATATAATAGTATATTTATTTAAAAATATAACTAATTAAAATAAATGTTATAACATGTCATATAACAATTAGCGTATTTTGGAATGATATTATGAAGAGGATATAATATCTAATAGGATAGTGGGGTAATTTTTTAACCATGAGAAGTTCATAGTTTACAAATAAACTATCATTACTGTAAAAATTAAAATTAAATGTCACTTAATATTATGAAAGAGTTTGGGTAATTTGGTATAAGATTAATTTGTATAGTGACATTCACTTATTAATAGACTTCATAGAAATGTTTTATATAAAATTTTATAATAATGATGATAAAGGTGAAATTATACCGAAATCAAAGTAGATAAGATACATTATTAACATTTTAACCTGAGATGTTGTGAATTAAAGTACTTTAAATACTATTTTCAAGGAGTTAAACATTGAAAGTATGATTCCTAAGCCTTTTAATTATTAAAATTAGATTTCATCATAAATTTTAATCACTAAAAAGTTTTGTTGGAGGGTCTTATCAGATAGTGACCTAGTGATATAGATAGATAATTACAAAATAGATGTAATGACATTAATTTTTTTAATGCTATGAAAACATAAGTATGTTATTGTATTATGTCATATGTGATTTAAAGTTATGGAAAAGTATGTATAGTTTTGATAATATTATTAAAATAATTTAATATTATAAAACGAATCATGTTTCACCAAAGGAAATCTTTATATTATTATTCATTCATTTTGTCTGCGTATTTATATCATGAATTGAAATGAAAGTTTTCTTATAAATGTATATCTTTGAGTATTATTGTTTGAGATAAATTATAAGGAAAATGTGATTAGTATTCTTGTATCTAGAAATAAAATATGATCATAAGGCACAAAATGTTTTTTTACATTGGATGAACCATGATGTATGCTACATTGAGTGTCATACACTATGTCTTTTATATAATAAGGTCACATAGTTCATCTTGGAATTTCTCAGTACTAGAGGATAGTGTGATACCTATCATGAGAACCTTATAATTTGATATAATTCTTATATAATCCTTTTATTTAACTAATCAGGGGTGGTTAGACATGTTGTTTATCATGCCATTGGTTAGATCTTAACCAATATTGGAGTTTTTCTATCATATGATGAGTATGAAATTAGTTCCCTAGACTGAGATAGTGTAAATATGTGTATAGTAACACCTAGATAATATATAAGATGTTATTATCTATTGGACATTGGTTATGTGATTTTATCATCCATAATAGTGAGTGATATGTGATATATTCATCGACCTGGTGAGTATATACTAAGAGAGTCAAGAAAATTTGAGTATGATATATGGGATTGAAATACATTATATCCCAAGTTTAGTCAATGCCATTGAAAAATAGATTTTATGATAATCCATTATTTTATATGATGTAGTTGGTGGAAACATGTATAAAGATACATGTGTTTTATGGAGATCACACTATATCCCTTTTTTATCTTGAGTAAAATAGATGATTTTATAAAGGATTTTATTTTCATGCATTTAAGAATTCCATAATTTGGATTTTATTTCAACATAAAAAAATCATGTGAAAGTCGTAATCTGTGGTTGACTAAATGTATATTGAATTTAACTTAGATATATACTCTAAAGATATTTTAGATTTTATCCAAAAGGGTTTTTGGATTAGTATTCACAAGGTATTTCACATGATTTGATACAAGGTGATATTGATTTTATATTTCCAAAAGTGTTTTGGAAATACAAAAAAATTAGTTTTGAGTATAGTCTAAGTAGTTATTTTTTATTATAACATAAAAGGTGTGTAAGAACCCAGTTTTTCACTTAGGTATGAATCCTTTAAATTTCGGTCTAAATGTTTACTTTGGACCTAATATGGATGCCTAACAAATTAGAAAAGGTCCTAGGGGTGTTTGGGGAAATTTCAGAGCTTGGAACCAATATTTTTGGGGAAACTAGCCATGTCGCATGGTTAGTGCACAGTTGGCACATAGTTTGGCTAACTGTGTGGATTGAAATTTCCAGACAGAACCAAATGGAATTGGGTGTGGATGGCCGTGTGGCCTAACTATGAAAATGTCCTTCTACCCAGGTAACCATGCATATTTTTTTGTATGTTTTTTCAAAATGTGTGGACAAACCGTGCACATGCCATGTTTCTATGTAAAATGTCAAATTTACCCTTAATGATATAATTATATCCCACCTTCTTCCCTAATATGAGTTTATGTAGGATTTACCTCCATGGATCTCATTATGGATATTTTTGAAGTCCAAATCTAGGGATTCAAAGATCTCCTTTTTCTAACATCAATTAGGGCTTCTGTTCATCATGTTGGATGTACAATGGTAAGTACTCGAGTCCATTTAAGCCTTTCCTCGTCTCCCTTTATACTGACCTATTTATCGGGGTATGTGTGTTTTTCTACTTGTATTCTGATATAAGAATTCCATGAGCACTCAATAACCCACATTCCAATTCAAGGATAGGACTTGCATAGCTTGAGACCCACCTAGATACCGATCCTTATCTATTATTTCGATGCTTGATATGGAACCACAAGATCCCTTACATATTATCATAGGATGCCTCTAATACACTCCTTGGATCTAGTATTGACAATTTGGTTCCATGGTTAAATCCCATCGGGCCTAGTCATTTTTTAGATCTGTTTTACCTTGGATGAATTCGTTGGACTTGGAAGGCATCTCATTGTGGAATGCCTCAAACTATACTCTTTGGATTACACTATTACCCCATTCCAAGCTATAGTTATTACTAATTTAGCTAACCTTTATGTCTACATCACCTTGGTTATTACCTTGGGACATCACTATTAAATATCATTATAGGTTTCCTTGTTACATCTTGGAACATTTACTTTTATTAACATGTGACATATTTATAAACTGGTAACAATAAAGTAATGAATTGGCTACATGTTCATACGCTAACCAAGGGATGAAGTAGGTATTTAGTTATTTAGTTACATTGTACTGATTTATATTATATATTAATGCTTTCACACCATTACATTTCCATTACACATGCCGAATGTTATAGACACCATTAGTGGTAGCCCACTTAGATTTATCTCACACCCTCTCTAGGCACCGTTTGGTACCCAGAGTAGATTACATGGTTATAGGCGTTGACAATGGGAAGCATATGCCTTCAAAACATCACTTATTGTTGTTTAGTATAGAGAATGATAGCATATGAACGAGTTGGATCTCGAGATATTTGGTATAGTATATTGATTTACTTTATAATTTTTTTGGAACATGTTTTTACCTCTGTCATGTATCCATGTTTTCTATTTTTCTATTGACATGATATATCATCATCAGTTTTTTTATGCCTTATGTTATTCCAATTATCCCAGTTATTATTACAGTTGTCTCTATTTTCCGCTCCGACTTATGTTTACTTATATTTATTACACTATCTACCCCTATTTACATTCATCTATTGTGCTACACTTTGGTAATGAGGGCATAGTATTCCCACAGACACACCCTAGGCCCTCACTACTAATTATTAGCCACTGGAATTCAGGGAGATGCGCTTGGGGACATGTGACCCACCGGGCTCGGGGCACCCATGAAGTGGGATCCAGGTCTGGGATGTCACAAAGTGTCATAAGAGGAGTTTCATTTCTTGATTTACTATTTAGAGAAAATATATTTAAGATTAGGAATGCTCAGGACTTGGTCATAAGTTGTTCTTGGGAATTACGAAACCATGTTTGGGGTAAAACCAAGTTGCCTAAATTATAACTATTGTTCTACTTTTTCCTATTACAGTTGATATTATTTCACTATTGGGTGATGCACATGATGTGTGATGTTGTTGATTATTACTCTATTTGAGATTTTTCTTTCATCTTAGATCCGATATGAGGGGAAAAAGAAATGTCACTTTCATCATTATAGGAACCTAGATTTCATATGTCATGCACATTGCCATGCCATATAGGTGCATTTTACTACTTTTCATTGCTTGATATGCTTGTGATTTTTGAGTGATGTTGTGATAGTTAGTTTATGCATGTATTATTATTTGTTGGTATTGAGTGATTTCATGTCTCAATTCATGAGGTGTATGGGACCTCATGGGTTGGGATGAGTAATTTACCGAGTCGAGACATTATGCTATAAATAAATGGGTGTCATTTCCAGTGATAAGGTGTATGGGAACCGATTCACCAAAAATGGATATCCATTATAAAGTGAATCATTCCATCTAAAATTAATTGTTTGTACATCCTTATCCTACCTTGTCATGTTTATGAAAGGTAAAGGAGTGAATCAGGAAATTAAATGTAAAATGAAATGAAAATATACTTGATCACTTATTGATACCTGGACGTCTAAGCAGGTAGTTGGGGTAGTATGCCTTAGGTAGTGAGTTTTCCTAGTTTAGCTTCTGTTTCTGATGGTATCTTTCTGCTTACTCTTGTTTTGAGGTGTGTTCTTGGCAATTTCAGACCAATTCCTCCATGATGTTATTATATTGTACGTCACGAGGGTGGTGACGACCATGCTCCAAACATGGTGGGCCCTAATCCTCCAGTCTTACCTCTAAGAGTTCCACTTGAGCCACCACCTATTGTACCTAAATTGGAAACTAACACCCAAGTTCGTGATAGTTTCTTACTCTTGATGTAGTCCATGAATAGTGCTCAAAATCTTGCACCTACGATGGATGATCTGACTCACAACTTTCATTAGCAGTATCCTTCTAATTTCTCAGGGGATGGTGGTCCACAGGTTGGTGAATCTTGACTAGATGCCACCCTATCTATCTTTGATCATCTGTAAATGCCTCTAGAGTGTAGAGTTAATCTTTCCACATACATGATTTTGGATTTAGCCAAACATTGGTGTGATGTGATTTCCTAGGCCGGTCGTCATCAATGCATGTTATGGGTTGATTTCCAGACTTCCTTCTATGATCAGTTCTTTCCTTAGATGCTGAGAGATGATACAGACAGAGAGTTCATGCATCTCAATGAAGGTTCTATGTCAGTTATGGAATATTCAGTGCATTTCATAGATTTACAGTGTTTTCCATCACTTCTAGCCAATGATTAGATTTCATGTGCTAGACGCTTTGATGATGGGATCTAGTACACCATCTATATATAAGTTAATATCTTTCACCTACCTACTTTTTCTGAAATATTCAACCATTATCTTATCATTGATCATAACACGAGGGAAAAAAATAATACCAGGTGTAGAGGGTCAGTGTCGCGGTAGGCTAGTAGTTATTCCAGTGGTAGGAAACATTCCATTGAGGTTTCTAATTAGAGTAGTGACAACCAGAGTGCTAGTTTCAATGGATCTAAATTATGTCATCAGCGTGGACAATGAGAGAATTCAAAGCCTTAGTGTGATAGAGATCTATTGGAGTGCCGAGATTGTGGCCATATGGGGCATCTATAGTGTTTTTTTAAGACCTTTCCACTAGATTCGAGTGAAAAAAGATCCACACCAGCTCCACCATTAGGAGTGGGTTCTTTCATTCCATGTCAGGTGGGGAGTTGGAATAACACTAGTAGGTCTGGCCGAGGAGGATTTCATGTCCATGATTTCCAGACCCCTGATCACCAATAGCCCCAACAAAGGAGTTATGATCGTTTTAGTCCATATATTACATAGGTCCATGGATCAGCCTTGTTGAATGCAATAAAAACCATACCCATTGATCAAGATATGATACCATCTATAGTATAGGGTACTATTATTGTGTCATCTACTATAGTATCTAATTTTTTTGATACATGTGATTTGAACTCTTTTATCTCTATATCTATAGTAGAGAGTCTCATAATTGAGATACAATATTACTATGGTGTAATTAAACTAGATACACAGTTAGGGGTACGAATAGAGGGAATATGATAATGTAGGGACTCCCCCATTGAGGTAGGAAGTTATACTTTCTTATAGAACCTCTTCTTTATTTAGATAACAGGCTTAGATGTCATTCTTGGGATGGATTGGTCAGTTCAATATCACACTTTTGTAGACTGATATCACTACATGGTATCTTTTACATCACCATAGGGAAGCGGTTATCTACATAAGGGTGATTGGGATGTCTAGACTGATATAGTGGGACTAGAGCATCATGGGCTAGGTCGATTCACTACCCATATTGAAAATCTCTTCATGGAGGATCAAGGTTTACAACAAGTTAATTTCCCTCAAGTAGTGGATCATTTTAAGGATGTCTTTACCAACATTTTTTTAGCTAACCACATGAGATAGAGGTAAGGTTTATAATTGTGTTTATTTAGGGAGAAGCTCCAAAGTCTATTCCTCTTTAAAGGATGGCACCTACAGAGCTTTAGAGACCAAGATACACCTAGAGGATTTAGAGTCCAAAGGATTTATACATACCATTACATTTTATTGGGGTTAGCCTCTGCTTTTTTCCAAGAAGGAAGATGGGACCTTATGTCTATGTGTGGATTATAGAAGGTTGAACTAGCTTACGATCAAGAATCGATATCCACTGTTTCGAATAGATGATATCTTTGACCAGCTCCGAGGAGAAAAGGTCTTCTCAAAGATCGACACGATATCGGGTTATCATTAGGAATGAGTCAGACCATCACACATACCTCATAAAACTTTATGTAGAAGGCATAGTTTGTTTGAGTACCTTGTTATGCCATTCGGTCTTATGAACATGCCCAATGTTTTCATAGCTCTGATGAATAGGGTGTTCCACCCTTATTTGGATTCTTTTTTTGTAGTCTTTGTGGATGAAATCTTGGTGTATTATCCTAATCGTATCTACCATTACATACATCTTGATATCATTCGGAGTACACTGAGAGATCAACAGATTTATTCCAAGATTGATAAGTGCCACTTCTAAATTGACAAAGTTCACTTTTTGGGTCAATAATATCAGAATTAGAAGTATCAGTTGTCCCTAAAAAGGTTAGTGTTGTACTTTCCTAGGAGAATCCCAAGAATATGTTTGATATACATAGTCTCTTGGGGATGGATAGATATTAAATACATTTCATAAATTACTTATAATGTATTGCTTCACCTTTTAATGGACTTAAAAATAAGGGTGTCAATTTCCTTTGGTCAGAAGCATGCAAGAAATCCTTTCAGGAGCTAAAGGGGAGGCTTGTATCTACACCTATTCTGACTATTATAGATCCAAGTATATGTTATACCATATTCTGTGATGCATTAGGAATTGGACTAGGAGTAGTGATGATTCATGGGGATAATTTTTTTTTTGTATATATCTCGACAGTTGAGGAATCATGAGAGAAATTACTTGATGCATAACCTTAGGCTAGCAGCAGTTGTCCATGACTTGTGTTGTTGGAGACTCTATCTTTTAGGTGAGTGATTTTTGGTATACACAGACCACAAGAGCCTCAAATATATATTTTATCAACATGAAATGAACCTCAAAGAGTGTATATGGGTCTAATATCTACAATAATTTTATTTTGAACTTGCCTATAGGCATGGTAAGGTAAATTTAGTTATAGATGAACTGAGTTAGAAAATTCAAACACAGTCCATATAGGAATCCATTGATGAATGGAAGTTAATGGCCCTCTTTTTTGAGCTGCATATAGAGTTTCATGATAGTCACAAGTAGTCTTACCTCACATGAGAGTATATTAGGAGATAACAACCTCTAGATTGGTCTGTGGACAGAGTCAATGTTCTACATCTATGTGGAAGTATCTGGGTTCCTAGAGACATGAGAGAGGAGTTGATGAAATATTCCCATTGTTCTCAGTTGATAGTTTATCTAGGAATATCGAAGATGAATCGAGACATGTGATGCCAATATTGGTGGCTTGGGATGAAACATCAAACAACATGATTTATCACTAGGTGTTCCATTTGTCAATAGGTGAAGGAAGAACACTAGAGACCCGAATGCTTATTACATCCACTTCCAGTCCCAAAATGGAAATGGTAAGATGTTTCTATGGACATTGTATTTAGTTTACATAGGTATCCTAGAGGTAGTGATGATGTATAGATTTTCATTGATAGACTGATGAAAGTAGCACACTTCATTCCTATTCATGAAACTTTCTTAGCCAATGATATAGAAAAATCGTATCTCTGTGAGATCATAGGGCTCCATGGGGTTCCAAATACTATCATTTTAGATAGGGATGCTCATTTCCCATCATGGTTCTAGAAGGGTCTTCAGAAGGATATGGGGACATAGGTGCTTCTAAGAATATCTTTTCTCCCTTAGACCGATGGACAATTAGAACAAAAAATACAGGTTCTAGAGGATATGCTTTGAGCACGTTTCCTTGATTTTGGAAGTTATTGGGAAAATAATATCACTCTCACTAAGTTCTCTTATAATAATAGGTTTTAGGAGACCATTTAGATGGATCCGTTTGAGGCCTTGTATAGTAGGCCATGTTGTTCACTCCTATGCTAGCTAGAGGTAAGCGAGGTAGTCCTACTAGGTCCTCAAATCATTTAGGAGACTTCAGATTAGGTTCATCTAATCAAAAATTGTATGAATACTGCTCAGTATAGATAAAAATATTATGATGATCACCATCTAAAACCTATATAGTTTTAGGTCAAGGATCATGTTTTACTTTGGGTATCACCCAGGATAGGGCATAAATGGTTACACAAGCAAGGTTAGTTATCGCCTCATTATGCAGGGCCATTTGAGATTCTAGAGAGAGTCAGGCTGATATGCTATCAGTTGCTACTTCCTCATAGGTACCATGTTGTGCATGAATTCTTCCATGTCTCATAGATTTTCCAGTATCATGATGATCTATCTCATAATTTTGATCCCAAAGAAGTTGAGTTAGATGTTGATGCTACATTTGAGGAGTATCTAGTACGCATCATTGACTAGAGAAAAAAGTCTCTATGAGGCTGGTCTATCCATCTGGTATGGGTGCTATGACAGTACGACCGAGTACAAGATGAGGCTTGGGCGTGGGAGGCCAATGTACATGCCCAATGGCTAGAATTGTTCTCAGACAGTGTTTCACCACCCTGGGAAGGTGAACTCAGGGACGAGTTATTTTAAGGGGGAAGACTGTAAGAACTTTTTTTTTTCACTATGGTATGTATCCTTTAAATTTCAGTCTAAATCATTAATTTAGACCTAATATTAATTATTAATGAATTAGAAAAGGTATCTAGGGTGTTTGGGGCACATTCGGAGGCTGGAACCCATCTTCTTGGGGAAACTAGCCATGTCTCACAATTAGCGCATGATTTGGCTAACCATGCAGATGGAAATTTCTAGACAGAACCAAATGGAATGGTTTTCACACTGTCATGCGGCCTAACCATACAATGTTCCCTTATTCCTAGGTAACTGTGCATAGTTTTCACATGGATTTTCAAACCATATGGACAAACTATGCACAAGCCATTTTTCTGGGTAAAGTGTCAAATTTTCCCTTAATGATCTAATCAGATCCCTCCTTCTTCCTTAATCTGAGTTAATGTAGGATTTAACTCCATTTCTCTCATTTTGGATCTTTTTGAATTCCAAATATAGGTATTCAAAGATCACTTTCTTTTAAGATCTGTTTGAGCTTCTGTTCACCATGTTGGTTGCACAACGGTAAGTACTTGAATCCATTTAATCGTTTCATATTATCTATTTATCTCATCCTAGTTATCAGGGTATGAATGTTTTTCTCCTTTTCTTAGATCTACTTATATATGATCCAAATCAAGGGCCAATACAAGAGAAGGATATTCATACAAGCCTAAGGTGGGTGGTCTATAACTCATTCCTCAATTTCATTGATTTTGGATTTGGTGTGTGGGGCCCACCGATTTCATCGGGTGCCGTTTGTTGAATTTATTTTCCATGATTATAATCATTAGAACTATATGATTATTATCTTTCCGTATATGTGATTAATTTATGGTGGTTATTACTATAACTCCATTCATCCCATGTAGGTGGTTATTCCATAATTTTCGTTTTAGTGTTTGGACACGTTTGAGCTACCGTTTGGGTGTGCCTTGAATAGAACTTCCAAAGGGTAAGAGTTTATATATTAAATAGATTGTTTATAATGAGAATTTGAAAATGGAAAGTACAATGTATTCTCACTACTTTACCCGCCTATGGTAAGTTCTTTAATTTGACAATAAAATATGAAATGTGAATTGGCAAGTATACTTAGTACATGACTTGGCCTTAAATGTAGATGAATAGTAGATTGCATATCCGTAGAACCCCTTACCACCTCAATGGGAGGTAGTAGAATGAACCTTGAATTTTTAATATTCATTAAATGTATTAAATGAATGGTTTCATGCTACTTGGCCTTGTCTTACTAATAAAAGGCAAGGCTTGAGCCAAATGACTTGATTAAAAGGTTGCATGCTACGTGACATTATCACAATAATGAAAGGAAATGATTGAACTAGAAGACTTGATTAAAAGGTTTCATGTTGCATGACATTATAACACTAATTAAAGGAAAGGGTTGAACTAAATGAAATATTACATGACTTCAATATCAAATAGGAGTGTTCTGACTCGATCTCACCTTGGATTCTAATCAGATAATGCCCTGAGCACTCGGGAACCACATTCCGATTCAAGGATACAACTTTCATAGGTTGAGACCCACATGGATCCTGATCCTTGTATATTATTTGGATTCCTTGTATGAAACCATAGGATCCCTTATATATTATCATAGGATTCCTCAAATACACTCCTTGGATCAAAAATTGACAAGTAGGTTCCATGGTTAAATCCCATCAGGCCGAGTCATTTCTTAGACCTATTTTACTATGGATGAACTCCTTGGACTCAGTAGGAATATCATTGTGGAATGAAATGGACTATGCTCCTTGTATTACACTCTTACCCTATTCCAGGCTATAATTATTGTTGAGTTGGCGACCCTTGATTTCTACGTCATCTTTGTTATTACGTTGGGACTTCACTATTAAATATCATTATAGGTTTCCTTGTTTCATATTGGAACCATGACTATTATTAACATTTTGAATATTTATAAACTGATAAAAATCATGTAATGAATTGGTTACATGTTCAGATTCCAACCAATGGATGAAGAAGGTACTTGGGTATTTAGTTACACTACACCGCTTTACTTTATATATGAATGCATGCACACCGTTACATTTTCATTATATGAGTCAGATGTTATAGACACTATTGGTTGTGGCCCACTGAGTTTAATATCAAACTCTCTTCAAGTGCTGTTTGTTACCCAGATTGGATTACATGGTTGTAGGTGTTGACAAAGGGAAGCATACCGTTTCAAAAACTTGATTTCTTGCTGTTTAGTATGAAGCTTGATAGCAGAAAGTCGAGTTGGATCTTAGGATGATTAGGATAGTATTTTTATTTCCTTTATACTTTTGTGGAACATTTTCAGCCTTCTTTCTTGTATCCATGTTTTCCAGTTTTCTAGTGACATGACATATCATCATCAGTTGTTGTATGATTATACGTTATTCCAGTTATTCCAGTTATTGTTACTGTTATCTATATTTTACATTGTGCATTTTGTTTACTTATATTTATTCCCCTGTTTACCCCTATTTACATTCATACACTATGATTCACTTTGGTAATGAGGTCATAGGCTTCCCCCAGAAACACCCTAGGCCCTCTCTGCTAGTTGTCTACCTCTGAAATTCGAGGAGATGTGCTTGAGGCCATGTGACCCACCAGGCTCGGGGCACCCATAAAATGGAATCTGGGTCTGAGATGTCACAAGTTGAAATTAAAATAATTATATAAATCTTTATTACAAGTGGGAGATTAAAGTATATATTCCCTAAATAACTCATATCATGTTGTATGATCTGAGGATTTTGTATGGTATGACATTAAGGTTTTAAATAAATTTTAAATGATTTTAATATATCATTCAATACGATATGTGGATATAAAATCACCACCAACTATGCCAATTATAGATCATGATTTATCTATTTTATAAGGCATGGTTGTGAAGAATCATTTTATATGATTCTTACAACACCCTATGATCAAGATATTTTAGACGGTCACTAAAGTGACAAAATTCAAAATATATTCCACACTTGATATCATTAACAAAAACTTGTATTAAGATGAAACATATGTAAGTTGAACTAGACCATATTAAAAATATCTATAAATGAAATCATTCACTCATATTATATGATTCATTGAATGCACGACTCTAGGAGAATTATATAGGGATTATGAAATTCGCTGATTCCATCAAAATGATATGCACTTAAAGTTTCCCAAAGTTTAGAGGATTCTCCCATACACAAGAGATCTCTTCTTTTTTCTACTTTTAAAATTGAGGGACTATAATTATATGGTGATATTGGTAGTCTCACTTATTCAATGTGATATTAATTCCAACCAATGGATGCACCATAAAGGAGGGATTTTTTTGACTATCTTTAATGGATCTTCATCAAACCATTATCATAAATAAAGTAACAATAGACTGATTGGTGGAAGATGCACAATATTAAATATTTTAGTTTACTCATGGTTTTTAACACCCTATGATTTTATGATATATTTATCTATAAATAAATTTTATTTTATTGATATCATTCATTACACGCAACACTGATTTTAGAAAAACTATGATATACTATAGAAATATTTTATTTAATGTGATAGTTATCACTTAGTGTTTGGATCAAAGGGTATGTATATAACTAAATATATTATGAAAAATTATTATTTTTACATATTTATGGAATTAATTATTTAGTTTTAATTTGGTTATAAATTAAAATAAAATAATTTAAAGGTAAAAAATATGTTTTTCTAAAAAACTATTTTTAGCCACACAATGTATTTTAATATTAATAAATTAAATTAATATCTATTGATAAATTATTTCAATTAAATTTTTAGATAATATATTACATAAAATGTTTTGATATTAATCTAGTATTTTTTACTAGGAAATAAATAATAATAAATTTAGTTTTATTCTTAAAAATACATTTTTTTTAAATAGTTTTATTGTGTTTTACACAATTAGATTAAAATGAATTTATACTGGATATAGAAATTGAATCATGTAAAATGGATTTCATATTTAATATCAGTGTAATTATTATAAATTAACATGGTTAATTTTTTTTTTCATAATAAATTGTAAAAATAGAAAGCATTTGTTACTATGGTTAGGGTTAAACGAGTTTATCAAGGGGTTAAACTAAGAGATATAGGTAAAAATGACACTAAAAAATACATAAATATAATTTTTTTTGAATTTATTTTAGCCTAATATAATATTAATTATAAAATATTTTCTAATTTGTGCCACTTTCAAAAAAAAGTGACATTATATTATTTTAATCTTCTAAGTAATTGCATGTTTTTCCCTCCCTTAACTTATAAAAGGAAACATATTCTCCTCCCATATTCAAAAAACTGAGATCTCTATATATGCCAAGAAATACCCAAAAACCTTAATATATTTCTTCCCTTCATTATTGATCTTTTATTCCTATCCTAAGACCATCCTATGAATGCATAAAGTGTAATCCAAAGCAGTTCTCTCAAATAAAATAAAATTATCTTACCCAACTCATTAAAAGTTTATTTCTTCTTATAAATCCTATAAATATGTTGTAACCATCCTAAAAAAATGAATACAATATCATTAGTATACTAATATTTTATTATAATTATTGGACCACCATTTTTTTTCTCATTTATCATCCTATTGGAAATGAAATCACCGATCGTTTGTAAATATGGACAACCATATCCACAAAAGTAATGTACTTCATTTTCCATCACCATATTTAATTGTCACTTATTAGGAATGATTCAATATTTTCATAATATATTTATTAAATATTTATGATACTAGAATTATAATATCATATCTACCTTCTTACCTATTCATCTTTTGGAAAACAATAATGTCGCTCATGCGTATGTGTAGGCCACCACCTCCACGAAGCGATGTGATTTATTTTTCATTTCTAGTTTAAATTTATGATAATAAGATTATATTTAGTGAATATAGATTATATTTATGATATAATAATAATTTTATAAATTTTAATTTTTATTTATTTTTCTTTCATTCTGTCTATCAAAAATTAGAAACATCATTCATGCGTACTTAAAACTACTATCACCATGAAATGTTGTAATTCCCTTTTCACCACCAGTTTTTATGAATGTTTATAAATGTGTATAAAATTAATAATTATTATAGTTATGGTGGTTTTATGTTCTATAAATTATGATACAACGACCAAGGTTCAAGAAAAAATATAGTCCAAATGAAACTTTTCTGGAGAATAGAAAATTTGTCACCCTAATAATGATTTTTATGAATAATTATTAACAAAGGGATAATTTCAATTTATAAGGGAATGATAAATAGTAATACATATTAATATTTCTATGTTATAGATTTATAATAATATTATATTTATTATAAAATAAGTTTGAATACATATGATCAAAGGTGAGACTTGAGGTAATGAATATATGTAAGAATATCGTTTATTTTGGGATTGTTTATGTTGAAATTATATTGGGATAAATTATATGAAAATTATCCATTAAACCCAACATATTTTATAATACTATGGTTATTTTTGTGTTTCCCATGTATTTTTCATTATCCTTTCATTGGTACATGAATCTATTGAGAAAATGTTTTTATGAAATGTTAACCATATTTCTATTTTAATTGATGAATTTTTTCATCCATGTTGATAAACATACAAAATTATTTTATATAAGTTTATAAATATACATGAAATGTTTTTATGAAGATAATTTCCATGATATTTCACTTTATTTATAAAGTTTTTTTAATATTTTTTTAAATTTTTTTTTCCAAACTATTTTCTATTGAATTTTTACAAAATAGTGAAAATAATGTTCTCTGTTAACGTATATGGTCGAATATATTTTCCTATAACCATGGTAATTATTTTATATAAGATTTAATACAAATTTTACCATATTTATTTTCAAAAAAAATATTTTTTTATATTCTAAAATTTTTTATATAAATTGTTTCGAAAGAAAATGATATTTTCTCAAATTTGCAAAGAATCATTCAAATGACCCTTTAAAGGTATTTTTTTTCATCTATGTACAAATAAATTATATATTTTTATGATTCACTAAGGATATGATCTTATAATTCCATACAAATTTGAAGATGACTAATGATGATTAAGATATTAGGTTGATTCTGTGAAACCTATTTCTTTATTATGGGTTAATTAAGTTATAATGAGATAATGAATGGTTTTTAAGATTCCATCCACATCATTTATCTGTATGGATTATAACTACTAATGATGAGATTTTTACAAAACTTATATGTTTTTATTAGGAACTGATATGATTATATGATGATTTTTTATGATCTTATTGCACATATATGTATTATTTTCAGTATATTATGAGTGAAACAAGAATTATATATCCCTATAATGCATTGGGTAATGAATGATATATCATGAAATAATAGGGATTGGAATGGAAAGTGAACCCGCATTAGTATGACACTCTTTCCACTATGATTGTCTTGGGATAGAAAATTAACTAAGGAAATGGTTGAATAAAGAGTGAACTCAATCCGCTCTAATAGACTTGGTAGTGAGCTTTAATTAGGGAAATGTTTTTATATGATTATTTTCATGATAAAAACGCATGTATTATTCTTATGATACATTCTAATGCTTCATGATAGATTATTGTTGATTCTATACTCTTATGACTTATATCTTTTGTTATGAAAAACCCTTCTTTCATGATTCATGATTAAATATCTTTGACTGATTTGGTATTGTGTTCTTAAGTTAAAATCATGTTATCATACTGCTCATTATAGCTTATAATCATTGATTGAAATATCCTATGTTAACCCTTACTGAGCATCTAATATCACCTTTTCTTTTGTTTTCATTTTCCCTAGGTTATGAATAATGGTTTTAAGTAATAAATGTTTAAGAAGTGTACTATAAGAGAACAACTTTGTAGGGTATTTTTATTATATTTTATAAAATATGATGATTTTGTACCTAGTATCTAAATACATCAAAACATTATGGTCCTCAGGCACATATTATTGTTAAATGTAATGAATATTCATCTGAAATGTAGTAATGTTTATGTATATTATTCTCAAGTCCCATTAGTTGGAATTAGAGGATGGATTAGTTATTGTTATGGACTAGAACTAAAGAACATTAGTGAGAACCCTTTGGATAATACTAAGTACCGAATAAAATCCTTCGTTATGATAATGAAAGGAGTTTGGTTTTTCAAGAACTACATCACTATCAGGATACTAGCTAGTGGATTTTATTATGTACTAGATACACTTTATGGAAATAATTATAATAGGGGTGGATTGGATATTAACTCGATCATCACCCATGCATAGTGAGTGGGCCTAATACTGTACACTTGGCTAGAAAATCTCGAGGGGATATGCTTCGGTTAGTTTACATTCTCTTTATGTACAATTATGATGAATACGATAATAAAATCTTTGAAAATCAATTATAAGACATAGTGTTATGAGATAAACTTACTGTTTCATGGTTTGAAATAATATTTCATGTTTGTGGACATCATTATAATGGTTTATATAATTATATGGCAGTTTAATCTGATTATTGTTGTCTGATACCCACATTAAGTTCTTTTTTGGTTTTAGTCAATGGTTGGAACCGGGAGAATTTATTTTAATACTGTCTGTGATAAATAAGGTAATGATTTTCCTCCTTTAAAAATAAATGTTATAGGATATATAATATCAACTATTATGATTTTTTTCAAACTATCTATCTCAATATATGATAAAGAAACTCTACTTGGGTGATTTTCGTAACACACCTAATAAGTGTAAATTTAGTTTAATGGTAGTTCAGTTGATAAAGTCCATAGAGGGAAGAAGATTCATCATCGTACATGTCCTGAATTTGGAAAGAAACACCACATTAATTGTCTTAGAGGAATATTAATCCATTTTATGTGTGTAAAAGAAGGGAATAAATCAATTATTTATTAAGGAAAAATTAAGTGTTCAATGGGAGAAATAAAGTAAATCCTAAGGAATCATTTATAGTTAAATTTATTTTATGTGGGGAAATTTAGAATTATCAATGTCAATGACCTAATCTATGGGCTAACTGTGACAACTAGGCCCCGATGACAGCACAAACACCCCGCCTAATCTATGGGCCAACTGTGACAACTGGGCCCCGATGACAGCACAAACACCCCGCCTAATCTATGGGCCAACTGTGACAACTGGGCCCCGGAGACAGCACAAACACCCCGCCTTAACATGGTTGTCAGGTCCTAGCCCACCAGGTACCACTAGTTGCCCCGTAGACACGTGGGGCCCACCCCAGGGTCCACACACGTGCCCAAATGGGTCATCTGACTAATGACAACCCCACACGCCAACACATGTCCTTTCTGGGGCCCACCCTAGGGTCCACCCACGTGCCCAAATGGGTCATCTGACTAATGACATCCCCATACGCCAACACATGTCCTTTCTAGTGTGTTTTTTCCTCACTCACACACACCCTGGGAGACTTCCCAGAAGGTCACCCATCCTGACCACTACTCCACGCCAAGAACGCTTAACTGTGGAGTTCTAATCAGACAGGCTCCCGAAAAGGAAGGTGCACTTTGTTGACACGAGTCTTATCATTAGGCCATTTAACCCTTTAACATTCGGGGGTGTTACAATCACCCCCCTTTAGAGCACAACATCCTCGTTGTGGGCCCTACATCTCAACCTAGGCAGTGCACCATACTTAAGGCTGGGTACCACCTCTGATACCAAATGTGACAACTGGGCCCCGATGACGGCACAAACACCCCGCCTTAACATGGTCGTCGGGTCCTAGCCCACCAGGTACCACTAGTTGCCCCACAAACACATGGGGCCCACCCTAAAGTCCACCCACGTGCCCAAACGGGTCATCTGACTAATGAAAGTCCCCACACACCAACACATGTCCTTTCTAGTGTGTTTTTTCCTCACTCACACACACCCTGAGAGACTTCCCAGAAGGTCACCCATCCTAAACACTACTCCACGCCATGTATGCTTAACTGTGGAGTTCTATTCAGACAGGCTCCCGAAAAGGAAGGTGAACCTTGTTGACACGAGTCTTATCATTAGGCCATTTAACCCTTTATCATTCGGGGGTGTTAAACCAACTCCTAGGATAAGGAAGGGTATATTATATGTATATCTCTAAGGTGGATCATGAAAATTAAGGCACACTTATCCCCCACTCCAGAGTTAGGACTATTATGTTGATGTTTGTAAGAATATTCCCAAGAAAATTATTATTGTTCATACATTAATAAAATTTGATGTTATTTTGATCATTGATTAGATATATATATATACATAGATTATATATAAATTTATATAATAATGAAATCAAATTTCATATTTTGAATCAACCTTTGATCATCTTTTAGAGCGGAGAATAATATGAACTTCTAATGGAAATTAATTCCATTTTACAAGTCATACTATCTATTACTAAGGGATATTTATCTCAAATGGTTAGGTATAAAGTCAACATTGAATATATGAATATGTTTCTAGAATATTCAAGTGTTTTTCATGAATTATTTTCTATTATTCCTCAAAATCACAAAGATGAGTTTTTAGAATAACTCATACCTATTGTTGCATCTATTTCAAAGACTCCTTATAGAAAGGACCCAATTAAATTACAATAATTGAAGAGGAAACTCTAGGAGAGTATTTATAATTGATTCACACACCCTAGTACATCCCCATGGTGTGTAATTGTTCATTTTATTAAGAATAAATATGCATTAATAAATATTTTCATTGATTATTGAGAACACAACAAGATCCTATCCAAAAAACAAGTATCCATTAATTCATATTATGGACCTGTTTGACTAACTGGGAATAGATAAATACTTTTCAAAGATTCAACTTAATTATAGATATCACCAATTAAGGATCAATATGGGGGAGATAACCAAGATAACCTTTCATATGAGGAATGGTCATTATGGATTTATAATTATTACATTTAGACTTACAAATCCATTCAATATCTTCATCAATTTATTGAATGGGGAAATTAGAGAATATATTGATCAATTTGTGGTATTATTTAAAGAATATATTATTATATATTATATTATCATGGAATAAAATGTAGATCATTTGAGGATTACATTGAATACATTTAGGAATGATAAAATGTATCATAAATTCATCAATTTTTAATTCTGATTATAAAAAGTTCCATTATAGGTCATATAATCTAAAGTTAGTATATATTAGTAGATCCCTAAAATATAAATGTTATTGAGAAATATACCAAATCAATAATGATTATTAAGATACATAGTTTTCTTGGGTTTAATAGGTACTATTGATGATTAATGAGTGAGTTATCATGGATATAAAATCCAATAACCAAGTTGACTCAAATGGGATCCAAGTTCATTTGGACAAGTGGATATGAGAAAATTTTTAACGAACTGAATATGATGTTGGTAAAGGTACCTTTTATTACACTTAGTTATGGTGGGGATGGGTTTGTGATCTATAGTGATGCATTGAATAGGGGACTGGGAAGGTTCATCATACATAATGATATGTTTATAGATTATTCCTTACACCAATTGAGATTCCTTTGAAAATTTACTTGAGTTGTGATTTATAGTTGTAAGAAGTAATATTTTCATTAAAATATAGATCCAATATATTTATTTATAAATATTTGAAACATATACTAATAATAAAATATTGAAGTATATATAGACACAATAAGAGTTAAATATACACCGAAGGAGATGGTTGGAGTTGATTAATGATTACGACCACTCAATATATTGCCACTATAGGATGATGATCAAGGTTGAAAATGCTCTAAGTCAGAAAGACCATGAAAAATTTATCATGATATGGATTTAAATAGACCCAACACTTATGGATTTTTATAATATGGATCATCAAATCATATGGAAGGGGTTAAATTTTATTTTTCTCATATAATTGTTCAACCATTAACCCATGTAAGGATCAATATGGCCTAGAAAGAAAATTTATATTTAAATAATAAGGTGATAAATTTTATTAATTTGAAAATTGATTATGATGGAATGATAAGGTTAAAGAATCGAGTATGTGTCCCTTCAATACCATATTTGAAGAAGGAGCTGTTGGATGAAGCTCATAGTATATCATTCTCTATTCATATTAGATGTATGGATATTTATAAATATCTAAAAGTGTATTTGTAGTGGAAAACATGAAAAGGGAGTTTATAGAGTATATATAATGATATTTGGTATGTCATAAAGTTATGGTTGAGAAAACAATCATAGTGGGATGTTACAACCATTACCTATACTGTAATAGAAATGGAAAAATTCCACTATGTATTTTATCATTAGACTCCCCAAATATTCTAAATGTCATAATAATTTTTGGGTTATTGTCGATCACCTTATGAATTAAAAACATTTCATTTAAATCATATAATATTTCTCTCATAATTAGTTTTCTAGGAAAAACATTAATAATTTGATAAGGTTTCATGGAGTACCATATTCTATTGTATTTGATAGTGATATGATGTTTACTTAGAAGCTATGGATAAGACTCTAGTAATATTTGAATAATGACTTGAACTTCAGTAAAAAATATCATTATTATAATGATTATAACTATAATAGGACCATTAAAATCCTAAAAGATATATTGATAGAATATTCTGTTTATTTCAAAGGTGTTTGGGAACAACATCTTTCTCTAATCAAGTTTTCTTACAAAAATATATTTCAATCTATAATTTAGATGGATAATTAAAAATACATCTATGGAAGGAATTAAACAACTCCAATTTAATTGAATGAAGTTAGATAATTAATTCTATTGGGACTTAATATTGATGAGGAAATTTTAGAGAAAGTTAGTGTAATTTTGTAGAACATTTGGCCAGATCCAAGTCAAGAAAAAAGTTACGATGGAAACTATCAGTGAGATCTAGAGTTTGAAGTTTGTGATAATGTATTCCTATGAGTATATCATTATAATAATGCTATTACATTTTTAAATAAGAGTAATTTGAGCCTTAGATATAATAGTCACATTGAAATTCTTGATTGCATTGGGATGGATACTTATCTCTTGGCGCTTCTACCAAATATCTCTCAAGTTCATGATGTGTTTTATGTATATCTCCTAAGAAACATATACCTTATTTTATATATATAATAAATATAGACGTTTTATAAATTAATCATGATCTCTATTATGAAGAAAAATTAGTTTATATTTTCTATCAATGAGAGAATGTTTTTTGGAACAAGACCACTCACCTGGCCAATGTTCTTCTAGAAAACCATAAATTGTATGAAGCTATGTGGGAATTTGAGGATGTCATGATGTAGTTTTATAATCAATTATTTCTATAAAATTAATGGAATTTATATTGATAAATTCTTATAATTAGAGTATAATGTAACATACCAATATGTTATTATATATTTTTCTTTAAATAATATTTTTTCTAGATTTCTTTATATACAACACTATGTTCAAACAAACAACAATATACTATTGAAATATTATTATTTAATATGATATTTACTAAAATATGTTTTTTAGTGGTTATGAATATGACTAAAAAAATATTAGAAATTATTTCTTACATGTTTATAAAATTAATTCATTGGTTTTAAATTGTTTAAAAATAATAAAATGGAAGGTAAAAAGAGATGTTTTTATAAAAAGATATTTTTTTGGAATAAAATGTGTTTTTATATTAATAATTTAAATTAATATATATTTATGAGTGATTTTGAATTAATTTTTAGATAATATATTCAATAAAATATTTTATCATTTAGTTAAGGATTTTTACATGGACGGTAATAAGAATAAATTCAGTTTTATAGTTAAAAATTCTTTTTTCTAAGAGATATGGGTAAAAATGTCATTTAAAATTGTCAAAATATTATTTTTTAAAGATATTTAGGACATATATTATCTTATATTCAAATTATTGTCCATTTAGTTCCAAATTTATAAGAATGTTACTTTATATTATTTAAATATTTTAAGTAATTCCATGTGTGTGACACCCCTCACATATAAAAGAGCACCACTTATCCTCCCTCATTCACAAAATTAAGCACTATGTATCATCCAAGACCTAAAAAAATATATTCCTAGATTTTTTATATCCACTATTGAGGTAATTTAATTACCCTAATACCATCCTAAAATAGCTTAATTTGTAATCCAATAGAGGTCTCTCAAAGAAGAGGTAATCATCTTACCAAACTCTTTTAATGTTTATTTATTCTAATACTTAATATAAATCTACTGCATCCATACTATGATAATGAATCCATTATCATCACTATAATTATATTTTATTATGATTATGTTGCAACAATTTTCATCTCCTTTATCATTCAACAGGAAATGAAATCATCACCTGTGCGTACGTATGGGCTATCATCTCCATGATTCGATGTATTTAATTTTCCTTGACCACCTTTCATGGTTGGTTATTACGATGTATTTAGTATTTATATGATATATATATGATATAACTAAGATCTATAATTATAACATCATAACTACCTATTTACCTTCCCATATGTTGGAAAATGCTAACGCCGCTCGTGTGTATTTGTAGACTACTACCTCTCTAAATAGATGCTATTCATTTTTTATTTTGATTTTACCTAGATAATAATAATTATATATTTAATTAATTTATATTATATTTTTTATATAATAATTATGTTAAAAATATGATTTATTATTTTTGTTTATTTCATTCTATCCATTTAAAAGTGGAAACATCACTCGTGCACACGTATGGGCTACCATCTCCGCAAAGTGATACCAAACATTTTTCACTAACACTTTTTTGAATGGTTATTAAAGTGTATAAAATGAATAAATATTAAATTTATAGAATTATTTAGATTCTATAGATTATAAAAAATTTACCATGGCGCAACTTCTCGAACCTTGAAGCAAAAATATTTATAGAAAATGAACTAGTTTTCACTCAAATAAATATTTTAATGAAAATTGTTAATAAAGGGACAATTAAAATTTATAAGGAATGATATATAATATATATATATATATATATTTATATATGTGTGTGAATATAGTTTTTATATATATTCATAATTAATCAATATTTATTATATAGTACATCTGAACACATACGAATCTAGGCAAGACTTAAGGTAATATATTTATGTTACAGTCTCATTTATTTTTAATATTTTCTATGTCAAGATTTAATTCAGGGAAATTATATGATCCTTATCAATTATAATGTATATGTTTTCATATCTTCTCATTATTTATGAATTTAACATTTTTTTCTTTCATTCTCCTATCTATGGTACATAAAATTATTGATAATTTTTTTAAATAAAAGTTGTCCTTATTTTTTATTCATATGGAAACCATTTTTTCCATGTACGTACTATTCAAAATGGTTTCATATAAGTTTTTATGTATTCATTAAATATTTTAACAAGTTCATTTTCACTACCAATGATATTTTTATAATGGTTTAAAAATAATATTTTTATAATTATTTCTCTAAAAAGTCATTTTGGACTTTTTACAATTGTGTGATAATAATGTTATGTTTTAACCTATATGGAATGAATATATTTTACCATAATAAAGACCGTAATTTTATTTGAATATTAATTACAAATTTATTTTGGTTATTTTCAAAAAAAATATTTTTCATTATATTATAGGAATTTTTAGTTAAAATGATATCAAAAGAAAAAATATTTTCTCATGTTTTCAAATAATGCATCAAATGATATTTTAATAGCATTTTTTCTTTTATGTATACACCATATAATGATTTTTTTGTTTCACTAGGGAAATGATCATATGATTCCATCCATTTTTTTTGATGACTGATGATGATGATGACCTTAGGAGGATAAAATGATGCTTGTTTCTTTCTTACAGTTTAATTAAGATATATTCAAATAATGAATGCCTTTATGATACCATCCACTTAATTTTATCTATATGGCTTATGAATGTTGGTGGTAAGATTTTTATAGAACTCAATTATTATTTATGGGTTACACTATGATGATAGGATTAAAATTTAGTGATCATGTGGCATGCAAATGTATGGTTTTCATTATGTAAAGGGTTGGCCTAGAATTTTATATCCCATTAATACATTATGTAAAGAATCATATCTAATGAGATAATATGGTCTATAATGGGGATTGAACCTAGTTCTATAATGAAATATATCCAATTTGATATCCTGGGGAGTGATCCTTGAATGTGGAAATGATGGAATATTGAGTGAACCAAATCTACTATGATATTATTGGAAGTGATCCTTAACAAAAAATGATTTCCTATGTTTATGAATATGAAACTGACTTATGTGTTATTCATATGATAAGTTTTCTTGGATCATGATTGATTATTTATGATTCCAAAATCTTATGAATTATATATTTTTTTGATAAAAAAAACTTATTCCATGATCTATGATTAATGATCCTAGATATATTGGGTATGAATTTTTTAAATTATAATCAAGTTCTTATCCCCCTTATACATATTCTCACTTATTATTATTGAATTTAATCTCTTATGTTTACCATTAATGAGAATATAAACTCACCCATTCTTATATTTTAATTTTCACTAAGTTATAAATAAAGGTATTAAGTAAGAAATATTTATAAAGGGTATTATGAGAGAATAACATTGTGGGAGATGCATAATATATTTAATGAAATAAGTTGATTATGTATATAGTATCCGAAGTCACTAGACCGTTACAATCCATATGTATAAAATATTGTGAAATGCATTGAATATTAATATAAAATGATAAAAAATTGATGCATTTTATTCTTGGGTCACCTCATGGTTTTTGTTCCATTCAGGGTAGATCTTGATAATTTGTATTTCTTATTATTTATACGATACTTATTGAGTGTCGATCAATCCTTAGAAACATAAAAAAGTTCACCTTCCATACTATTGATTAAAAAGGGATGTTAGTGAAACCTAATTCCACCAATAATTGGAATTAAGCTGAGTCATGCGGAACCTAAAAAAACCAAAATGGGGAAATTAAAATAATAACTTCAAAATAAAAAATGGCGGACCTAATGTGAAACAGTTCACTTCAGAAAAAAGTTCAATGATGATGAAATCTTGTTTGTGACACTACATTGTTGGGTTTATCGTTCTCCCTTAAAATCTATATAGAAAATTTAATGAACATAACATGTATATTTTGGATTTAAAAACATCATAGGGAGAAATAACACAACAATAAGGGTTTTTATGGACTATTGGATGATGGAACTTTGATCTGATTCCACTATCTTTATTATATCTACCTCAACTATAAAACACTAATGCACATTATCACCTAAAAAACACCTAAAGTAGTAGATGGTGAATATAATATTGAAAATTTAGATCTTTGATTGTATGTTTCCAACCATTGACACAACCCATTCTTATTTGGATGGACTAAATACAAGAAGCACAAAAATATGCAGATAAGTCAATAGGAAGAAGTGGATTTCATATCATTGTCTAACCTCTAGATAATTATTTACCATGAGGGGGTTTATTCTTAACTTCCATTAATTGAATAATGTGTGGATAAAGTCTATGATAACTATAAATTTACCCCAAATCTTTCCAAGAATGGTCTAATTAATTTGGTACATCATCATCAGAATTATACCATCCAAATTCTATAAGAATTCATTAGAAACCAAATCATCTAGAATTTAGAACCCATAAGGAAATCCCATTGGGTGAATTGGGCCACTACAACTTGATTTTAGCTCTAGATATTGGTTATTGACCACATTCCTGAGGCCAATCAACAAATCCTAATAGTGGCCAAGTGGAAATTCATGACAATCATTAGCCAAAATCCTTATACATCATTAAAGATTAATTTAGTGTATATTGAATAAAACTATCACTAATGAGATATGTCATTAACCCACATGGATTTTATCCCTAAATCATCCCTATAAATTTGGAACTAATTATAATTTCATCCCGGGAAACCTGTATATCATTAGAGATAAAACATTTGGCACTAATCAAAATTCCACCCTATAGAATCCTACTATATTTGTAACTAATCAAAATTAGATATTGGGAATCTTGGAAACTATTGGAGCTTTAAAATATTATTATAAATCCCATACCACATGTATATGGTAATTTTTAAACCCATGGTTATATCCAATACCATTAATTGAATAAAAACATTCATAAGTTATTGATATACCTTCTATAAGGAAATATATATTTCCTTTTATTGGTTTCAAATAATTAAATGTATTCATTTCATACCCAATTGATGTTTGAAAACATGATAATATTTAAGAACATGATAAAGAGGATATATTTAAAGAAAATTTCACATACAAAGAGGTATGCATAGATGGATTAGATACCCAGAATCAATAGAAATACCATTATTTGAGATCCCCTCCAATTTCTCCACTATCAACTACGCATAAGTCTAGTTCCATATAAAATGGAAAATAGGTGGTCATTTTCACACACCAAAAACACCCCGAATATAGTTAGTCCATCTCTGTATAACAATGCATTTCATAGTTTAAGCTATATTAACAAATCCTTAAAATATCAATGTTAAAATAATCTTGGGAAACAACCCCATTGGGATTCATTTTTAGGTGAGGAAAATGCATCCATTTATTCTTCTTCAATAGTAGGATATTACTCTACCAAAAAATGTAAAATAAAATCAGACCATTAACTTGAGATCATATAAATCTGTGTTTTAATTAAAATATAACTTAATTTTCAAGAGTTCCCTCCAATGGGGATGCATCAACTACAATTCATGGAAAGTCATCTATTTCAAACTTATGTGAGTTTCAAAAAAATAATTTTGAAGAAGGTTAAATTTGAAATACCAACAAGATAGTCCAAATAAAGTTTCATATTAGGAAGTACTATCTGAAGAATTAATGGATGATTTTATATCTTTAATTGGAAGCTATGGAAGCCCATGAGAAATTGGTACAAAAAATGATAAATTAATATTCCAAATGGGATGATTTGACTCCTCCCTTTCCTAACTTTATAAATCCAAAATTCACAAAAATTAATATAATTATACATACACAATGGTATATTACTAATTTTTCATCATTATGAGACCCAATATTTGGAACTCTAGAATAATATATAGAATCGAGGGTCATATGTCTCTTTCAAAATTTAAATGGACACATATTTTTTTTGAAAAAAAACTTTTTTATGGGTCTATGAAAAATGATAATATATTCATTAGTAATTAATTGACCAATTTATCTCCACATTTGAATAGAACATTAATATCTAAGGTGATTGTAATTAATAGAATACCGAGAGAGCCCCCAATATCATTTTTATATGGAATGTTCTTGAAAAATCATTATAATACATCTTCCCTAAGACTAATTATTGGAGATATTTACATATAATCTACATGATGAGTGTGTAAACATGATTATCCTATAATATAACATAGTTGATTCTAAGATAAGTTTTAGTAGAAATACTTAGATTATTCCATTCGGTGAACTAAGATGAAAGCTCAGCATGAAGCACAATCAAATCTAAGAAATTAATGAAAGGGAAAGGCAATATTTTTTTGTTCTCATTACAATAACATCAAGGTTGAGGTGGTTTTTTATTTCAAATAGGAATAAAAATAATATCCATTTCATAACGATGGGGATTCATGGTACATAATCTATTCCTTAGAGAATAATTTGATCTCATTTCTAAATATCTAGGAACTAGTTGAACCATAGAATAAATGTCACTAGAATTAATACCTTTATAATCATATACTGGTCACATGATCTTGGAATGAATCATCTTCAAATATATATTTGAAAATATGATCAATGATGTTTATGTAACATTGGACATTCCTAAGGCACATATGACACGTGTTTTTTTCATTATCCCCAATGAGGGAGAACAATTTGAAAAGGCATATAACAGTAACATATAAATGTTTGATGATAGGATGAAATCCTTAGAAAATGGATAACTAAATAAGTGACTATCCCAATTAACTTAGAAAAAAATATTCTATCACTATCTACTCTAAACCAACCAAGGGATGATATAATTGGAACAAGTGAGAAAAAGAAAATGTAGGGTTACTAATGATTAAAAATAATATTTCAAATTACAATACAATTTACGATCCTATTATTATGAGAATGTGATTCATCGCACTAAATGAAATATTTAGCTCAGAAAAAGTGTAAATACAAACTCTATCAAAAAATGAGATCCTCTTATAATAAGGATAAAAAATATGAATAGTACAAATAAATAATATTGAATTATTTTTAATATAAATAGTTTACCTCTGTAAAATTTATTTGAGTTATATATGAGAACACTTATAATGAAGTGTTTTATGAAATGGGATACTCTGTTTCCATCAATATGTTATCATCTAGGATTATAGAATTTCCACATGGTTCTGGTAGATGAAATCATAAAAGAGAGATGAAATTATTATAAAAACACTTTAGGGTCAATAGGTTTTCCCATCATCTACACATAACATTTATGAATTAGTTCTCGGTGATATCCTAACTTCCCAAAAAGAAGGTGTCTCCAATCCTATTGATTCCTTATAGCACAATATTTATATAACATACCCCAATTTCATAGGTGGATCTAGTAATTAGGGTCCTTAATAAGACATCCATTATTATCATCCACATATCATATAATTGGAAAAATAAAGTCTATTGTAACATATCACTTTCATCAACCACCATAATTTTTCATGACAATATCCGATAAATAACTAATTGCTGAGTTACAAAAAGAAATTGAAAATATTCAGAAAATAAAGACAGAGTTACTTTGAGTGAGAAATCCCTTTCATTATGTTTTATGGGATAAATCCCCGCATTCACTGGATCAACTAATAAAACATAATTCTATTAAAATGGAATCCTATCTGATTTAGAATAAATTATTTTTTCTTTATTGTGAAAATCTGGCCTTTGGATACGATGGTCCTCCATGCAATGACATTTCCTAACCCTAACCGATAAAATAATTTTTTAAATTTTCAACCTTTAATGAGTGAATATGGTACATCATTCAACCCTAGTGATTAGTAAAAAATATATAATGTTGTTAGAGTTATCTAGGATGATAGCATCACCATTTATGCCACAAACATCAAGAACTGAAATATCAACCAAAAATTGATTGAGATAACAAAAATTCTCCCCAAATCTCAAATTCAAATATGTGCCAATGAAAATCAAGGAATATATATAATTCATGTTAATAAATGTCATAAACCTAATAGTAGAATATTGAAAACTTTATGTTTATTTAAACAATATAAATTTTTCAAGTACTTCACCCTTTACTTGGAGAATAACTTTGTTAGTCTTCAAAGTATTATGAGACCTAAATAGATTAATTTAAATAATCATTCCCATTATAATCCCAATCATCATGTTTTAGGGAATGAAATAAAAAATTAATTAATATTTAATGATTGTCTTTGGTAGAAGATATATGAGAGGATAATAAAGATAGTAATGCCCATATATCTAGTAATGTGAGATCCTTAATTAGAATAATCAATGTGCACAAAAGAATCAGAGTTATCTGTCTCTCAAGGATAGTTGGATCATAATATATTAAATTATGCTTGAAAATATGATTACATAATACATCTATTCATTAGTGAATAATTTAATTATGATTCCAGGAATCAAGAGACCCAAGGAGTCTATTCCAAAATATCATCTCAATAATTTTTATTACCATTGACTTTTGGGTCATACAATTGAAGGATAGTTAATCTCCAAGGATTGGATCCAAAATAAGATATATGAATTCCTAAGATATTTGGATAATCTTATTCTCTCTATAATATAATATTATAATTATATAAAATCCATTTTAGGATTAAATTATTTGCATCATGACTCTAAAATTCACAACATAAGGTCTTAGTTGCAATACATTAAATAACATGACATAAGGCCTTTACTACATCACCCTATATAGTTTGGTTCATAGTATATCCCATATATCATTAAAATACTTAGATTATTCCATAATAGATGACCTTAAACTATGATTCCACATTTCATAAGAGTTTTATCTTCATAGACTTCCCATTTTCACTTTTAGAGAGTTTAAGGCTAGGTTAAAATTTAGTTTGTATATTAAAAATTTATAGGGTTTATAGAAATAATGACCAAGATGTTCCTCCTTACATTATGATACCTCACTAAATTTTTTAGGTTTAATTTTAAGGTCTATTAATCATAATCATTAATTTTATAACCCTATTTATATAAGATATTGATATATATAATATTTTTCTTCCTTGAGTGATTTTATGTCTATAGAAACATCTACCTTCATAAATTTCATAGTTCACTTAACCAATGAGAAAAAATAGACACATTTTATAGAATTAGGTATGGATCAATTATTATTATCATGTGATATATAGTGATACCTAAAAAATATATATTGGAACTATATAGAAAATATCTTTTCTATAGATTCTTTCTCTTTATCCTTGTGTATTGGTTTTATATTTCATTATGGGTTTCCTCTAAGGTCCCAACAAATTCATAAAACCATTATATTTCATGAAATATATATTGCTTGATTCTTTTTGTCAAAATAAAAGTAGTGAGTCATGTATGTATGATGCAAGGACCACCCAAAAACTTCCTTCCCATTCAATACACAATTCATCCAATGTGTTTGGATATTATCAATTCACGTTGTGTGTTGCCTCCTATACCCTCACCATAATACCTATTCAATCAATTCCATTTTTTACAATGTTTTATCCAAATATAAATATTGTTCCTTGAGGAACCTAACTTGGTCCATGTTCTAGGACCTTAAAAAATGATAAATACTCTGGTCTTTATAGTATGTACTTAAACCACAAGCCCAATTTTCTATCCATAGGTTCCCATAATAGATTTGGGTTCATCCTTCACATCAGGTTATTTATACAATTTTATCATATATGAAACCTCATTTTTGGTAATGCATAATGTATTTAAGATTAATTTACATTTGGTCTAAGTTGTATGAGAATAATATATAGTCACGTAGATTTGTTCCAAATTAATAGACTTTAAAATATGAATGAATGGAAGAGAAGGAATTTTTAGGATAAAAATATGTGAAATATATCCCTAGAAAAAGTTAATTCTCTAATATATATGTTATTCACTTTCATGGTTTAGTAAAGGGTTATTGGGTAAAAAATGAAAAGGATTATATATAAAGAATAAATATCCTAATAACTAGAAATAGGAGGCCTAAAAAAACATGTATTTACTCACTATGATATTCTATTTTATGGATTATAAAAAATATAAAACATGAATAAAAAAATATAAAATAAATTTAAGGATCAACACTTAAACATGAAAAAATTAAATTTATGCATATTTGACCCAGTATTATTGGAAATAGAAAGGGAATATCCCTTTAACCCATGAATGTGAGTTTAAAATGTGTCATGGCAACATCGATGTTTATGAAAAGTTCATATATTTACATTGATTCATCCTTATCATTTAGTAAATTATATACATAAACCATTTTATGTCATATATTTGAGAATTTATTCAATACATGGAAAGATAATCTTTAAGGTAGTCAAACCCTTCTTGAACATACTTTTCTCTTTGAATCCACTTCATAACTTTGATTTATGATTCATTATCATAAGAAAATCAAGATCTAACATTTAACTCCATGAGAAACCAAAGACCTTGAGTTGGGATTATATTCACAATTCCCCTATTCCTAGAAATTTGTAACTTGGCGATTCAATTATCTAAAAGACACCTATTAATAGTTAATGTCATAATTTCCTATGAGATACTATATAACCATTAGGAAATATTTTTCTTATAATAATGTCCCTCTTAATCCACATTTTCAATTTTCTAATGGTGTAGTGGTGATCTATTCATTACAGATGGTTGATCAATTCTAGACTATTATCATTTTCAACCGACTCAAACATTGTTTTGTTATTATTAACCTCTTATGTAACATAAAAATTCATGTGGATTCAAATAACCTCAATGTTACACATTCATTAATTGTACCTATTACTAAATTAATTTCATAAAAACTTGATATTATACCCTTTAATATCTAATAATTCACTATTATTAATAAAAAAAATCCTTTAGCAATGATGATATTATTTACCTATGATAAATCCATGAAGTGAGATTCTTATCATGGAGACAAAAAAAGTACTGATTTTTTTATATATGTGGGCCTTCAATAAATTCTAGAGTCAATATTCACATCATGGAAAGAAAAAATCCATAACATATATAGTCCTATTTGATTACTATAAATCATGGATTCAACATTATCCTATTATAATGAAAATATATGATTAAAGATCCTCCTCTTGAAAAATTCACATTTGGTTTATAGTCCTAGTCACATGAATCTAAACTATATGAAAAATTATATATCCCACAATAGCTCAAACTATATAGAGTTGTCTATTCTATTAACATGATTCCCTATCATAAATGATAGATCAATGTAAGGGAACCTTGTTTTAGGGTTTACATGTTCTTAATTTATGAGATTACTATCCAACATAGGGTCTTATATAATAACCCCAAACTGTTCTAGGACAATTTTATTTATTATTATATACAAGACATATCTTTTTAGAGACCCAATTTTAAAGACTATGTCTAGACTGATTTATGTTAGGAAAAGATATATAATGATTCCTAAATCACTTATATTAGACACATCCAAAATTTTCACTTCCACAAAAAATCTCTTAGTGTATAGTCTCTTCATTCCTGATTGTTTTTCTTCACTATACATGTACTAGGACACTGTATAATGAAACCTAAATCTCTTATACTAGGTATAAATACTGATCCTTCATCTCATTATCAACTAACACCTAGATGAAAATTTCCAAAAAAATAACAACATGTGAATTTATTATTATTCTAAAAGTATACATAGTAGAATCCAAATATCATATTCTTGGAATTAGATGTAATTTTCACGTTTTCACTATACTTCATCCTATATGTATGTTAAGAATCCTTATTCACATCAGTTTTGGAGTATCATGTCCTCTTACCTGGAAACCCCTTTAATCCATCTCAATTTTCCACTACAGCTAATATGGACTAGTATAGAAACCATGTATTTAGTACTATGGGTGTTCTGATTCTTATTATCATAGGTTACATAGTGATTTTTGGATCAACAAACCTAGAAAAATCTATAAATTACATATTCATTACATTATTCATATCATCCTAGATTATGGGCTCACCAATTCACAACAAATATTCCTCCTTTATAACTTCACTAGCATAACTAAAGTCTAGATTCAATATATTCATCATGGAAACCCACAAAATCCATAATTCAACATCCTCATTTAGGTAATATAAAAAATGTGAGTAAATATTCTCCTATTAGTGTCAAAAATACTAAAGATGAGATAATACTCTTGGGAAATATCCTCATAATGTTTTCACTCTAGGAACCTTCCTAAAGTTCAAGTAATGTGAAATGATTCTCCCAATTGTACATTATTATTGGATTTTTTTATTCTAAATGATCATAATGCTAGGGGTATTTTTTGGGACTCAAAAAAGTATTCTATGCAATTTTTTTTTGAAGTAGTGACTTTTTATTCACTCAAAAAATTGAAGAAAACTTTTAGAAGAAATGTATATTAGATTATAATGAATATGATAATGGTATATCTATGTGATATATTGTAGTGACCCGACCCTAGGTAGCATGGAGCTAGGGTCTGCTGTCAATTATATTGGAATATATAGAAGTAAATCACTTCCCAAAGGACAGAGGAGTTTAGTATTCTTGGTAAACCAGAAACATACACGAGACTTACATTAAAACTGAATACACTAATTAAAACACATTTTTTTCTTCTTTTAAGGATAATGACATTTTTCCAACTGACATATTCATTCATATCTTTATTAATTATTAGATTCATGGATAAAGGAAACATAATATGGGTGAACTCAAATTCATAGTAAGGTTAATGTATAGTGGAAGAAATAACGGATCAATGTGAATTATAATTATGGAATGGTAAATAATTTAACACACATACCATATAATCAACAAACAAAGAATAAAGTTCTTAAATAATATGAAAAGTTAAAAAATGGAAACAAATTCCACCCAAATAACTAGATAAGGAAAAATAAATATAGAAAGGTAAGAAACTAAAAATACAGGACATTTAATCTATAAATTGAGAATTAAATGAATCCATATATTTTATAATATGAAAATATCATGGATAATAACAATTATATCTGAAATTTCTATGAAATAAAATGTTATTTATTGGATTTAATGTCTAAGGAACATGAGGACCTATACTATCAAGATCCATCCTCCAGATAGTTTAAAACTATGGATAGAAACCCCATTAATTTTTGCAACTTATTTGTCTCATGAGAACCTATCAATGAATTAAGGAAGTATTTAAAACCCAGGATCCACCCACCATTTCATTTCCAAATCATTATTTATATCAAGTAATCGAGTTAATTAATAAAAAACATTCCTTATAAAATATCTGTATTAAATAAAATACATGGATTTATAAATAACTCTTAAGTTAATAAAATAAATATCAAATAAAAAATTATATGTAAAATGATATATGGTTTAGAAAATAATCACTTCCATCGTATGAAAATATTGATATTAAAGTAAATTTTAAAAGAAAAATGATTAAAATAAAGTTATTATTTTAAGATAATGATAACAATCACAAAATAAAGTGATATTGCAAATATAATCATTAAGAAAATTCTTTAGGAGAATAATATTTAAACATTACAAAGTTTCCGATACGACATTGAAACATTTAAATCATAATACCCATGAATGGATAATATTAAATGAAACTTATAATATCATGAGAGTAAGGATATTAATCCTATAACATTTCAGAAGGTAGTATATACACCAAATAAAACTAAATTGGTGAAATATAACAAATAAGTCTCAATAGAATGTAAATTGAGACAAAATTATCTTATATATGAATCGAAAGACCCAATGGTAAAAATCATCAAATTAAAAAATTAAATACCATTAAGATAAAATAATTCATGATATTATATATCAATAAGTGTAGGTGATACACCACACAAAATAAGCAAGTGGTGAATATGACATTTATCTCACAGATGTAAAAAGTGAGATAAAAATACCTTACCATGAGTTTCATTTTGGGTGAATGTCCTTTAACTTATTATATAATAAACTTATTTTAAATAAATACTTTCTTAATAACATTTTTCATTTTTATCATTACTTCTATTTAACTTATTACCATGTTGTGTGAAACTACTTAAATAATTAAGTTTGTGTTTGGTGTTTAGACCAAATATGATTTATGTGTCAAAAATAACATTGGGTACCCAACTATGGTAAAAAATTTAATTAAATAACATTTCCAAAATAATAATGATGACATAATTATTATTTTTATACATCAATTATACTTTTAAAATCAATCATTAAATATGGTTATGAAAAATGAATCAACATTAAAATCATTGAGGCATTTATATATATCTTTATTGAATGATCATTATACCATAAATACCATATTATTTAATAATATATACTTATATATATAATTATTTTTATTTAAAAGGAATCACATCGTGTTGAGGAGGTGATAGTCCACACATCCACGAACTTCGTCTTCACTTTGTAAGTGTGTGAAAGGGTAATAAAGAAAATGATATATATATATATATATATTATATTTATAGAAAGATAAATATGTAATGAATATTATTTATAGGTTTATTGTGTAAAATATGTTTAATTTAAACCATCCTTTGTATGTTCCATGTGTATTTTGAATGAATCACATCACTTTGAGGGGGGTGATAGTCTACAGTTCCACAAACGATGTTATCGTATTTACACAAAATGGAATTTATAGAGGTATGTGTGATAAAATAATCACAGAAGAATAAATACATTTTAAATTTAATATATAACATATATAAGCATATATTCCATCATAATTCCCACCATGATAGGTATTTAATGAAGAATGAACAATCATCATTTCACGAGGTTGTAGTTCTCCGTTCACAAACAGAGTATGTTCCTTACCCATTAGATTGTAGTGTGTGTGAGTGTAGTTATAACCCTTATCATAAAAACATAATAGTATATTTAGGATACTATTTTTTATATAAAAATGAAATAAGGATATTTTAGGGAGTGGATAATGGAAATAAAACTAAATATATTATGGAAATATGTTACCTCTTAATCAGGTAACTCCTTTTGGTTTTCACCAAAGAGATTCCTTGGATTGATTTATTACCAATAGAATGATTCTAGGATGAGGGGATCGATTTTTAGGATCTATTTTGTTAGATAATGGTCAAATAAAATTGGATTTAGTGGTGTGAGGAAGTGGGAGTAGAGGTGGCCTTTTTATAGTGAAGGTGGAGTGACACTCCTGTAATATTTTGGCAAAGGAATTCCATAGACATTTTTCACAATGAAAGTGGCTCCAATAATGGAAAAAAGTATATGAAAGGGAGTATAGGGTATAAATATGGACATAAAATGGATCTTTTATAAGTTTATAGGTTATTTTTACCCTTAAGAATAAGGTTTAGTCCCTTATTAAGCTTAATTTTACCTTAATCATTGTAATTAATTTTAATTATATTCACTAATATTTTTGACAAAAAATAGGTTAAAATTATTATAAATAATAAATTATTCTAATTCCAAATATGGAATCCATTTTTCCAAATTCATATCACATATTTGGTAGAAAATAATTTAAATTTAATCCCACAAATGGGATGATAATTCAGGGTTTTTAATGTAAAATGTTTGAAAGTTTGCTACATTTTTATAGTCAATTTCATAGTGATATTCATTTAAATGACCTAAATTTTATTAATTAATAAATATATGGCCAAATTATAATTTAAAACAAATTTAAAATATAATTTAACCTTATAAATAAATTAAATGAAAAAGAAATTTTGAACTAAAATTCAGTACTTTTCACTATTCATTAAAAAAGTAAACTTGAGAGAAAAAACAAAAAATTCACCCTGAACTAATTTTTATGATTTTATTTCAAAGATGAAATTTATTTTGAAATATAATATTTAAAAAGTTATAAAATGTGGATTTAAAATAGTTTCTCCATTAAAAGTCAGCAAATCTACCATTATAAAAATATAGTATTTTATGTATAATATTGGGTTTGTTCTTATCTTAATCCGATCAAATCTACTTGATGAATATCAAAAAAAATCATTGAATATATAATATATATTTCCTTAAAATCATCCTATAATATTAATTAATTTAATTCATTATGGTAAAAGACATTTGGGTACATGATAATAGTTTTCTATAAAAATATTTCCATTATATTCAATAGGTTCTTATATCCATTTATAATTAATTTGTTTCCAATGAATTCATTTTATATTTTTGTGTAAATAAAATATTTTCATAATTTAGTAATTAATATTCATAACTAATAATATAATATATATTTTTTATATTATTATTTTAAATAATAATATTTAAATAATATTTTATTGTTCGGTAAAATTCGGACATGCGTGTAATGCAAGACATTGAAGAAACTAATTGTTGTGCGTGTCACACGCTAACTCAGTAACATGTGAATTGAAATATACAATATATATTTAATTTATTAAAAATATTATATATTATAGGGATATTATAATCCCCAATGTTCTTAGTGTTGTGTTTCATACACTCTATCAAATACAGTGTTCCTACTTTAGATTTTCGGGGCGTTAAATTCTCCCCACCTTAATTAAATTGAATCCTAAAAATTTAATATTTATATTTGTGATTAATTTTTTGATATTTACTATGTTTGAAATCATAAATCACAAGAAGGTTTCATAATAAATCATCTATAAAAGAAATAATGGGAAGTACAAAGGTCATATGAACTAACATATAAGTAGGTCTCTAAGTAGAATAACATTAGTTTCAAGTAGAGATATATGCTTGGATGAAAAACATAAATATTTATAGGGAGTGATTGAGGTCATCATTCAAAAACAAGTGAATGATCAATGAAATTTTGAGGGCTTCAAAGACACAAATTTATGATGATTTAGATGACCATTGATTCAATATAAATCAAGTTATTAGGACAAAATTTTATTTCTAAGTCATTTTTCCTAATGATTGGTAATTATATTATTGCCTATGTATATAAGGAAATAAACATACTCAATATATGTATACAAACATAATTTCATTCTTTGGTTGTGATTTAATCAATTTCTAATTCATATAAAATTTAATATTCATTCACTAAGCACTAAAATACATTTCTAAAGGATCTTAAGGCCCATAAAAGAGTAAAAATTCTAACTAATAATCTCTAACTATCCTCTAAATACAATATTGTTAGTACATTAGTCTATATACCTAAAAGAAACAATATAGTTTCATCATTAATATTTATTCATCAAATTTTTTAACTAAAAACAATTACATTTTAATGAGGAAATTTCATATGTCATTGGTTGGTGTGAACCCCTTATCACCCATTGGTCACGTGTTAAAGACCCACAACCTTACTGGATTTGATTGGTTTTCACCCAAATTACTGGTTGTCCTCTTATAAAAAAAATTAATATTTTTTACAAAATAAATATGATAGAAATTATTTAAATAAGGATAATCACTAAATATCCTTTTCACTATGGTTTTCAATACAACACCAGTACATAAATACTTCAACCCTTTTATTTCTACATAGGTCCTTCCTTAGTCTATGGTTTACCTATAATATCATTTATAGGATATCTAAATCATGACACCTTATCTTCAATCCAAAACACCATAGGTCTAACCTAGGTTATTCATTTTCATTATCTATTTAACTCCTCCACAATGGTTTGTAAAGAAAATGTGAATTATCCAAAGTATATCTCTTGGGAGTGTTAAACCAGGTGTGCAGTAAGGCCTGTTGCGATGTACCAGGTTACACTGAGTCATGCTTAACACTCCTTGTTGAAGTTGTTACTCCTAGGTGAATCTATTCTAAAACCACATCCACTTGTAGTATCTAGATACATATGTGTTGTTAGGAATACCCATATAATATCCAACTTACCAAAATTCTTGTATGTTCTTCAATTATCCTCAAATTCTACCTTAGGGTTATCTTCTCTAACCTAGGTTTTCCAAAATCCAGTTCCTAAGGTTGGTACTAATATTTCTCTAACACCAAATATAGTGCCACAACCCCAGATATCCCAAATCCAATGTCTGTTATCAATTATATTTTAATAAATACAATTAGATGGCATCCCAAAGGGCTGAAGAGTTTAGCTATCTTGGTAGACCATAAAAATACATGTATCTTACATAATAACTGAAAACACTAACTACAACATAACTTTTTTCCTTCTTATTTATAGGAAAATAACTTTATTTCATCTATAATATCCTTTCATATCATTCTTATTTCTTGGATTCCTATGGTAAGGAAACATAATATGGGTGAGATAAAATTATCAATAAGGTTAATATATAGAAGAAGCAATAATGGATCAATAAGAATTATAATTATGGAATGTTAAATAACTAAAAAACATACCATATAATAAAAAAACAAAGAAGGAAGTGCTTAAACAATATGATAAGGTAATAAATGGAAATAAATTCTATCAATGTAACTAGAAAAGGAAAAAAAACTTGGTAAGGTATGAAACTGAAAACACATTCCATTTAATCAATAAATTGAGAATGAAATGAATCTATAGATTTTATCACATGAAAATCTCATAGACAATAAAAATGATAACAGAAAGGTATATGAAATAAATTCTTATTTAATGTATGTTAGGACCAAGGTATATGAGGACCTATACTATCAAGATTCATCCTACGAATAGTTTAAAACTATGGATTGGAAGCTATTTAATTTGCGCAACTTATTTGTCTCATGAGAGCGTATCAATTCATCAAGAATATATATAAAGTCTGAGCTCCATCCTTCAATGAATTTCCTAATCAACCTTCATATCAAGTAATAAAAATAATTAATAAAAAATATACCTTATCAAATATCCATATTGAATAAAAGATATATATTTATCAATAATTCCTTAGTTAATCAAATAACATCCAAAGTAAATAGTGTATGTAAAATGATATACGGTTTAGGAAATAGTAATATCCAATATATAAAATTATGGATAATTAAGTAAAATTTCAACAAAAAACAATTAAAAAAAGTGGGTTTTTCAAGGTAAAGATAAAAATTCCGAAATAAAGTGGGATTGAAAAGATAATAATTTGGAATATTCTTTAGGATAATTATCTTTAAACATTCTAAAGTGTCTCATACCGCTTTAAAACATTTATAACATAATACTCACAAAAGAATAATATTAAATGAGATATAAAATATCATTATAGTACTAAGATTAATGATATAACATGTCAAAAGGCAGTATATGCCCCAAATAAAAGAAAATTGGTGCAAAATAACAAATATGTTTCAATGGAATTTAAACTGAGACAAAATTACCTTAAATATGAATCAAAAGACCCAAAATTAATAATAAAAAAATGAAAAAATTAAATACCATGATAATAAAATAATTAATTATATAATATATCAAAATGGGTAGTAGATACACCACACAAAATAATTAAGTGGTGAACATGGCATTTACCTCACTGATGTAAAAAGTTAGATGAAAATCCCTTACCTTGCATTTCCTTTAGGGGGAACATCATTTAACTTCCTGTATAATAAACCTATGTTAATTATATAATTTATTCATAAAAATTTTAATTTTTATAATTAATTTTATTTCACTTATTACCATTTTTTTCAGTTCCTTAAATAATTAGTTTTATGTTGGGTGTTTGGACCAAATTCAGTTTATGTGTTAAAAAAAACTTTGGTAGGTCAACTATGGTCAAAGGGTTCATTAAAAAACACATACAAAATAATAATTATATTTTAATTATTATATTTATACATCAGTTAAACTTTTATAATCAATCATTAGGCATGGTTATGAAAAATAAACCAATGTTATAATCATGGATATTATAGGATGTACGTACGCATGAGCAATGTTCCCATTTTTCAATTATCATTATGGAAAGAAGGTAAGTAATACTATATCTTTGTAGAATGATAATTATATCAAAAATACCTTATTATTTTACCATATATACTTATATAAATAATTCTTGTGATTTAAAAATGAATCACATTGTGTCGAGGAGGTGGTAATCCACATGTCCTCAAACGATGTTATCACTTTTTAAGTCTCTAAAAGGGTAATAAAGAAAATGATATATATATATATATTATATACAGAAAGGTATTTATGTCATGAATATCATTTATAGGTTGTTTATATTTGATATTTTTAATTTAAACCAAGATTTATAACTTCTATGTATAGTGTGAATGAATCAGATTGCTTTGAGGGCGATGTAGTCCACACTTCCAAAAACGATGTTATCATGTTTACAAAAAATATAATTTATAGATTTATATGTTATAAAATATTCATAGAATCATAAATACATTATAAATATATTATATTAAATATATAAAAATATTTTCCATCATAATTCCCACCATGAGAGGCGGTGAAAGAAGAATGAACAATCATCATTTTGTGAGGTGGTGGTTCGTCATTCATATAAACAGTATGTTCGTTACACATTAGATGGAGGATTGGGTGAGTTTAGGTTGAAACCTTAGTATAAAAAACACAATAGTATATTTAGGACGCTTTTTTTATATAATAATGAAATAATGAGAGTTTAGGTAGTATATAATGGAAATAAATATAAAAAGATTAAGGAAAGATGTTACCTCTTAATCAGGTGACTTCTTTTGGTTTTCATCAAAGGGATTTCTTAGATAGATTTGTTACCAAGGAAAGGATTATAGGATGAGGTAATGTATTTTTAGGAGCTATTTTTTTGATAATTGTAGAGACAAAGTTTCTTGAGATATGTGAGGAAGTGGTATGAGAGGAGACCTTTTTATATTGAAGGACGAGTATCACTCTTGTAATACTTTGAAAAAGTAATTCCATACAAAATTTCACATTTTAAGTGGATAAAATAATAAAAAACATTATATAAAAGGGAGTATAGGGTATAAATATTTCCATCCAATGGATCTTGTATAAGTGTCTATGTCATTTGGGCCCTTAAGATTAAGGTTTGGTCCCTTATTAAGATTAATTTTACCTTAATCTTTG
The DNA here is from genome assembly GCA_963277665.1 of Viscum album. Classification (NCBI taxonomy): domain Eukaryota; kingdom Viridiplantae; phylum Streptophyta; class Magnoliopsida; order Santalales; family Viscaceae; genus Viscum; species Viscum album. The sequence continues at coordinate 1,079,536,102 of OY728120.1, read as the reverse complement.
TAATTAATTTTAATTACTTTCACTAATATTTTTGGTCAGATAATAAGTGGTCATTATTATAAATTAGAAATTAATCTAATTCAAAAATTTTAAACCATTTTTCCAATTTACAATATCATATATGGTAGAATATCATATAAACTTAATCCCATATATAGGATGACAATGTGAGTTTTTAAAGTAAAAATGTGTGAAAGTTTGCTACATTTCTATAGTCAATTTCAAAGAGAAATTGATATAAATGACCTAAATTGTATTAATTGATAAAAATGTGATCAAACTATACTGTAAAACTAATTTTAAATTTAAGTTAACTTTATAAATAAATTAGATGAAAAAGAATTTTTGAACTAAAGTTTAGTATTTTTCATTATTCATTAAAAAAATGAAACCTCACAGAAAAATACCAAAAAATCACCCTAACCTAATTTTTAAGTTTCTAATTTAATTATTATGTTTTTTTAACATATAATATTTTTAAAAGTTCCAAAATTTGGATTTAAAATATGTTATCCATTAAAATGAAGCAAAATAACCTTTATAAAAATATTGTATTTTATGTGTAATATTGGATTTGATCGAAACTTATGCCTATAGAATACATTGGATTAATATAAAAAATATTTGATTGAATATATAATATATATATTTTCTTAAAATAATACAATAGTAATTAATTTAATTTATTAATGTAAAACACCTTTGGGTGAAAAAAAATATTTTTTTTAAAAAAATATTTCATTTATATTCAATTGGTTATTATATCCACTTCTAATTAATTTGTGGCCAATAAATGTAATTAATATTTTTTTTTAAAGAATTTTTTTTCATAATTTAGTGAATATTATTCATAACAACTAACATAATTTCTTATTTATATCTTATTATATTAAATAATAATATTTAAATAATATTTATTTGTTTGGTAAAACTCAATCTTGCATGTAATACAAGCAATCGAAGAAAACTGTTTTTTCATGTGTCACACTCTAAGTCATTATTATGTGCGCTTAAAGATACATTATATAATAAATTTATATAAAATATTATAAATTCTTAGGATATTTTGTTCACTTACGCATTTGGTGTTGCGTTTTATACACACTATCGAATAAAATGTTCATACTTTAGATTTTCATGGAATCACATGTAGGATTTATCACACACCATGATATGGAGAATCTGGATAACAATTTCTCAGTCCTGGAACAAGGAGTAATATACAAAGTTCATCCACCAATAATGAATAGTATTTTGAAAAAATTAAACCCATTTTTATGGTCTCTATGACTTTTTTGGCCTTGTAAAATAGTTTATATGGGAAACACACATTTCTAATATAATAATAAATTTCATAGGCTTCAATTTTATAGCTCATGTTCCAAAACAGATATCCATATTGAAAGTTATATCCATTTAATGTTTAGATTATTTCTTTTATAAGTTAAGATTTCCTACTATGAATAAATTACACAAAATAAAAAACAATCCATTGGAACTTCATCATCCAAAGTCATATAGAGTGTTACCTTTGTAATCTCAAAAAAATTGTTTTGATCATCATTTATAACACAATCATGGAGATTATTTACAACTCCATGAATAAAATTATATATAGGCACCATACTCTCATATAACTGTTCTATTTTTTATAATGTCTAAAGAGTATTATTACATGGATGATTTTTTTATACCGTAGCTATTTGGAATTTCTCAGCATAAGTGATTATGAGTCTTTGCCTATAAATAAACATATGATGATACATATTTCAACATAGTTGTTAATTTTTGGAGTCCCATACTTCAAAAAATAGTATTGTTTTCTGGGAAATATTTTTCAAGGAGGTCTTTAGAGAATAATTCTTTTAGGTAGACTTGAAATCCAATTCTTAAGAGGGAGGAAACTTTCCATGTAAAAATGTCTAGGTAATGTTTCCTCTATTAAAAAAATGCATTGTATGGTCTATATAATACCCTTTAAAAGGTATCTATATATCTCATTGAGATTATTCGTGAAGGTATTCCCAACACATGAAATTTACACGGTTGATAACCTTAAACCCATGTACACCTTCATGGATCTAGTCTGATCACTTAAACAAAATCTTATAGTAAAATTTCACTTATTAAATTACTTATAGTACTTTTTTAAATAGTAAATTTTCATAGAATATTTTACCTATAATACTCTTTTTCACAAAATATCCCTTATATGGGTGTACAAGCCTACTTTTGTGAAAAACCATCTTTTTTCATTAACTAAACCTTTTGTGGAATGTTATTATATTGTGGAACCTTTCTATATGAGTTAAAAAATACCCTTGAATTAAATTTCAAGTGTAGGGTAATATCTTTCATGAAATATTTCTCATCTTGGAAGCTCCTATGTTATTCATAAACCTATTTCATGAGTCAAGATACTCCTCTTGATTTCCCCAAATACCTTGAGTTGAGATACTCTTTTTATTTTTACAAAATACATTTATTTGGGATCCAATTATTTTATTTCCAAATTACCTTGAGTCTAGATCCTCCACTTTTTTTACTAAACTACCATGACCAAAAATCCTTGGCTTGGTTTCAAAAAATACATATAGTTGAGATAATCCTCTTGCTTTTATGAAATTCCTTGAGTCACTATCCTTCCTTTAGTTTAAAAACATACCTTGATTCAAGATTATTTTCATGGTTATTCTAAAAAATACCTTCCCGCAATTCATCATAAATAATTACCTTGAAAAGGCCACTCATCCATAAGTCCCACACAAAACCATTTAAAGTTTCTTTTACCCTTGTAATACACTATGCATGATTTTAAAATTCTTTGAATAGGTCCTTAATGAAAAAACATAAAAGGAAAATAATTTTTCATGGATGAATAATTAAAAAAACATAGCACTATGGTTCTTTTCAAACATCCTTAAAATGTGTCACATGACTCATAAAATGGAACTGAACTATGCGGGTTCAGATTCCATTCATAGGGATATATTTGAAACCTATTTCATTAGATCAATACCACCATTGTAACATCTCCCACACACTTTAATAAGATCAAAATGCATCATTTTATAGTGATAAATTCTTTAATTCCTTGTTATATAATTATAAACTATAAATTAATTAAAATTTATATTGAATAAGAAAAAACATAATTCCATGATTCAATGTAAACTTAAATAAAAGTTTCTAATCAATCGTCATCAACGGGTAATTGATATTGTTCTTAGGAATTATTTTATGCATATAACTGAAATATATGAGGGTGTCTTAGACTAGACAATATGACCCCTCAAGGGATGGACATACCTCATATCCTATTAGTAACACACCAACATTGTTTAACCAATAAGATCAATTACTTTCTATAAGACATGAATCAATTTTATGATCACCATGGGATGGAAATAAGAACCAATGATATCTAATATAACCTATGAGAATTAATTCTCCCTAAAAATAACATAAAACATTGGACTGATCACATACAAGAATATGGAGTTAATGTATCCAATGTTTATATTAAACATGCATCTAAATAAAAAATTTCAAATATAATATTCATACCAAACATGGAATAAAGTAATCAAGAATACCAAACATCCCAAAAGTCCCTTAATAAACTGAAAATAAAGTGATATACAAAGTATTATGTGTACAAGAATCCAGAAAAATGTAAAAGACATAGTGTCTGATATATAAACATCACCAAAATATATATACACACATGGGGATCCTGAAAATACTCCAAAAAATAAAAATCCACATGAACCACAGTCACCACCAACCACCACTCAACTAAGGATATGAAAGACATCATGAAGTTCAACCAAGGTATGTGGCTCACTTCCCATTACCAATATGAGATAATACCAATTCTATATACACTCCTTGGATGTGTATAGGGTGTGATGAAAAATACTAGTACGATTCCACCATAAATTAAAATAATTCCTTTTATAATTAAAATACTATCACTGGTCCAAAAATACCAATATTAAGGAAAATGTTTTTTTAATAAAATAATAATATTGAAATCAAATCATGCTCCTTTAGATTTATAAAATAATCTTAGTAAAATGGAAAGTGAGAGCACGTCAAATGAAATTGTAACCAAGATAAAAATAGTTTAAAAATTATCAATTACAAAGAAGTGAATATGAATATAAGTTAAAATTAAAAAAACATGTATTATCAGAAAAATGGACTCTAACTTTTGGGTCATATTAATGATTGAAAACAGTAACCAAGGATTCTAGACATGGATTACTATACACCCTATGTGAACAAGATATGTAATATCCCATCACCTTTTTATCATGTAAATTTTATGATTTTTCATGGATTTCCTTTTTTGTTTTATAGGTTGGGATGATATTAAATTGGGAGGATACCTATAATGGTGATTTCATAGATTTTTTTGAATTTTCCGCATAAAAACTTTGAGTTCTATTGTGTGTTGGAGATTTACATGCTATATAACGTGGTTACATGATGTTTAATCATCACCTAGCCTATGAAATAAAACTAGTACATAGCATTAAAGGATACACATGATGTACATTTTCCACATCGTGAATAAATTAAAAATCATAATTTTAATGAAAGGAAATAGTTTTTTACCATATCAGGGACTTTAAAATTACATGACATTGAATATGGTTACACATCTTATAAATTCCCAACTATCATTTTTAAATAAGTGTCTCATTTTAAAACATTATTTTATTTAATCCAAGTTTCCTTTATCAAAATCGTGAGCAATCACTAGGTGATTTTTGTTCCCTCCAATCCTTCGAGATCATTTTGTTTATAAATTGATCATTGTTGCAGTTGTGGTGCATCTCTCTGGGTAAGAGGTCTCCATATATCTCCATCTATTTCTATTTCCCCCTTAGGGTTTGATATATTATCTTGGGATTTATGGATCAAAACATTGTGTTGTTGAATCTTGTTTCTAGGTTGAGTTCAATGATCTTCTCCACCGTCATTCTTGTTAGCTAGTTCTATTTGAGGTGTTGTGTTTCTATGAAAATGATAGGTGGTTTCCTATATCTCTGTCCAATTTAATAACCCTTTATTTGATTGATTTAAATTAAATTGATTTTGATTGTATTGTGAAAATTTTATTTGATAAAAATTGGGTTTTAAATTAAAATGGTGTGTATTTTTGGGAACACCCCCAATTATAATGAATTGTGGTGTGATTTGAATTTAGTGGAAATTTTGGAATTTTATTTGAGAAATTTGTTTGTGAGAAAATGGATTTAAATGATTTGATAAGAACTCCAGTTTGGTTTTATATTTGAAAAAGGAATGGATTTATTAAAAACACCAATTTCAGTTTTTAAGTATAAATTTACATATTGAAATGGGAAATGGGCTAATTTTATTTTAAATTTAAAAAAAATAAATAACCCATTATTGATTGTTTTTTGAGAAACTTGAAGCATGGGAAGTTAGTGAGTTATTAGGGATAAACAAACTAGGTTGGGATTTCCCTAGAAATAGATAGATTCTTTATATCTATAAAATAAACTTATTGACATATCTTATCGCCAGTGGGATGTTGGTTTGTACTCTTTGGAAAGTGTCTGTAATGCCACGACCCCAGAAGCCCATAGCTAGTGCATTTTTTAAATACATTGGAATGATCAGAAAAAATAAAATCCTGAAGTACTGACCAATTTATTAGCCTCAGAAAAATTAGATACAAATAGAAGTTTTACATTACATCATGAAATGAAAAAAACATAGTGTATCCTTTGAAAACACTCATATCCCTAATATTATCACTGTAGGTTATTCATAATATAATTCATCACGTCCTAGGGAAAAATGAAACATAATAAAGGGGTGATCTCAGATTTCCAGTAAGGATAAACAATATAGTGGAAGATAATATAAACATGTATAAAATTTTAAGGCAAGATATAAAACTAAAAGATAATCCTTTAAAACATAATATTCAACATATTATGGAAATAATAAATCAATTAATGTCATTTAAACATTCACATAAATATTATACTAGTCAAATAATCACAAGTAATATCAATAACTAATCTCATAATGAGTGAATTCATAATGTTATCCAACATAACAATACCATTAAGTCCTCGTGACAAGACCATAATTAACCATTCCGTCATGGCCTAATTCTAAGACAATAGTTTGTCTCATGAGACCAACTGATGCATCAAGGGACTATATCAAGTCCCACTCACCAATTACTAAATAAAATACATTCTTCATATCAAAAGGGTGAAATATAATATAAAAGTTCATATTAAAACTAACATATGAAATGTTAATACTTTAACCATAAACCATGAATGGTATAAAAATAGCACATCCATGATCAAACATATCATAAAACCTTTAATACAAAATGAAAGATTGTATCATAATAAATCAACCTCAATTAAGCATAGAATCCAACAAAGGATGCTGATATAGAAGAAAATAATCTAATAAAATCATTAAAACTCTTTAAGAGATATATCCTTCTTTGAATTTGAAATCATTTAAAATCCACACAATTATAAAACAAAGAATTTATTTTGAGACTAAACTTTTAAGATTTTAATGGAAGATTTAAAATGTTATGACATCATAACAACAGAAAATAACCGCTTGCACCGTATAAGTTAAAAAATATTCTTTCCTTAATTTGTCAAAAAGGTCATAAAGTACCTCATTTGGAAAATGACAGAAAGATTCCTTTCAAAAATTTTTATAAAAAGTCAAAAATGGGTAAAAATGAATTTAATTTTTTTATGATATATTGAAATACATTTTATGAAACATGGATATGGATGCTAAAGATGCTGCAGTAGAAACTTACGTATAATAACCTCAGATAATAATGAGATTGTGAAATTAAACCTTACATTATACTTTCCATTATTTGAGGGTGTGTTAACATTTTTTATAATGGTTAAACCACATTATTAAATTATTCTAGGACTATATATATATTTATGATATCATATATGATCCTCTTACATCACTTTTTTAATAATATTTTAGTATTACCATTGTTTCGAGTGTTAACTACTTCATTTTACCATTCCTATTTTATCATGTAAGTCATGTTTGATATGAATAGAATGTATTTTATTCATATTCAGAATGATATTAAGTTCATAATTATTATTTTTACTAATAATATAAATTTTATAATTATTCTTTAATGGTTGATGTGGGGAATGAATCTTATCAAATTATAAAGATGGTTGACCGTATGTATGCACAAGCGATGGTATCATTCATTTAATGGTTTAAATAGTATATAATTAGATGGAATATTAATTATAAATAATAATTATAATGTTATATTCATTATTTATATCCATTATACTCATCATTATATCCATCCAAATAAAGTAGTTTTGAATAAAAAATCACACCACAACATGGAGACGGTAAGTCGTACATATGCACACATGGTGATATTTTTTGTAGGATGGATAAAAGAAGGAATATAGTTGTACAATAATTATAGTAACATATTATAATGTATATGATAATGTATTTATTACCTTGGTATGGAAACAACATATGAATAGTAAGTAGAAGAAGAAAAAACTTTGAAAGAGTTGATAAAACAAATACCTCCTTTTCAGGTATCTTCTTTTGATTTGAACAGAAGGGCTCATTAGGTTGGATTTATGCCCAAATCATGGACTCTAGGTTGAATTTATAGAATTTGGGAGAATAAATGGGTAGTATTTGGCCAAGACAAATGGATTTATATGTGTTATTAAAATATAAAGATAGGTTTCCTTTTATAATAGAGGTGAGGGGCACTTTTGGAAAATCCAAAACTATAAATTTATTATAAAATTATTTTTGTTTTAAAATAGAACAAAAGTGAGTTATTTATAAGATAATATGAGTATGGGTTTAAATCTTATCAACCAATTATTTTTAGACAAGTTTAGTTCACAAAATTAACCTTATCTTTTGGGATTAACCCTTGGATAAACAGTTAACTCTTACCGTGTCTACTTAACCAAATGGCCTGAAGGTCTTCTATTTTATTAATTTTTTAATAATCACTCTTTTAAGGGTTTAACAGGACCCTTAAATTTTCCATATTATTTTTGACATTACATGACCTAAAGGTCTAAGAGGAATTCATCTAGACTATAACTACTTTGGAACTACTCCTCCCTAGAATCTATATCATGATATCAGCTCTCCACCTATGCGTGATTTTTCAGCTCGGCCTCCTGTGCATGCATAGGTTGGTCCTGATGGAAATTTCCACACCCTCCCATTCTTCCAAATCCATTTCTCTACTCTGGTGAATGATCCTTTCTCTAAATCCTTATCTGGAGCCTACTCCTATAAGATTAATATAGTTACTATAAAATTCCAATAGAACCTAAAGAGACCTGGTATTCTCCTTATAAGACTTTGGAAATTTTCTAAATATATTTCTAGATATATTTACTGAGATAAGATGCAATTACGAGGCCTGGTGTGCCCAAAATAAATTATACAAAAATATTAAGTGTTTTTGTACTATACACACAACATAAATAGGATATATCTTAAAAGGTTAATCGGATCAGAAATATGAGACCACAGTTGGGTCCAAAATGTAGTGTTTACCCTAGGTGAGACATAAAATAAGTTAACGTGGGATGTTCGGACCCCTCTCTTATTAGCTGTACGTTAAATGGATGAATTAATTTTTTAATTCATTCAATTAATAGCTCAAACCCAAATAACTCTCATACTGTAACTTGGATTAGAAATATGAGTCAATGGTTTATTCCAGAGCATTCCGTTTACCCTCGATGTGGTGTAAGATTTTTTGTCACATGCCTTCTGTAGAAAAAGTCCTAGTGGGAAAAACCATAAATAAAATAATTAAATAAAATTGTTTTATTTGAAATGATACTTTTAATAACTTACAAATGAGGAATCAGATTGGAAATTTGAAACCGATTTTGATTTAATAATGTCATGTTTACCCTAGGGATTACCTCAGTTGAGAGGGAATGGGAGATTCAGATTTCATGTTTGCTGGCAGTTTCCTATAAATAAGAGGTTAGAGGAATGAGGCAGGGTTGGCTCATTTCTCTCTTGGATGGTGGAGATTTGGCTGATGATGATTCGACATCCAAACGTTGTCGTATCACGATGAAAATTTAGACCTGATAGATCAAATCATAGAGAACACAATGGAAGATCTAGATTCAAGGTAGGATTTTTATTTCATATTCTGCAACCCCTTGGTTGAATATTTTGTTGTCCTTTTTGACTTCTATTTGTTTTTTCTGCTATGGAATCCTTTAACGATGGAAAAAAATAGTGACCATCATCTATTTAAATTTATTATATTCCTTTATTTGCATTCTTCATCACAAAATGTTTAGTCTTATAAAAATGACCTCCGATCATGGAGTTAGACCCATATCTGTGAAGCTCTCAACCGGAGGAGTCCCGATCCGTACTCATGTTTGAGTTTCAAGCATCGAAGGAAGCGCAATAGATAATAGAAGTGGAGGTTACTTTACGCCATTCCAAAACATCAACGGATCCTTGATCAGAGGCTGGCGCTGTGAAGGTCTCATCCCAAGGAGTCCAGATATGGTCCCATATCACGATTTGGACCACCAGAGTGATCGTGGTGGTCCACATAAGCTCTCTGGTGGTAGGTTCTGGAGAGGGGCTTCAGCGGGTGGTAGAGCACGGTGGATAGTTCTAGAGATATGGTGGTGCAGTTGTTCGAGCCAGACCGGCTGGGTCGGGCCGGTCCAGGTCTATTCGGATTGGGTTTTTTAATAAAAACCACATATCTCTGAATCTGGGAGTGTGTTATGTGTGTCGTTTGTGGCCACACAATCCTTGTTTTACGGGGGACCTTTTGAGTCCATTTTGAGATATTTTTGTGTCATGGAGTCGAGGATTGGTGATAAAAAAACATCCGTTTTAATAATAATAATATAATAATAATTATTTGACGATTCTTGTACCAGAAATAACTTCTGTGTCTGACGTCTGACTGATGCGCCTTCAGAGGTGTTGTGACCCTTCAGTTGAGGTGGAACCTTCAAGGATGATTTTGGGATATTAACCTGAAATAGTGGTTCGGGCCCTACGAGGCTTGTTTCGGGCATTTGCGGTGAAATGCTTATTTTTTCACTGAGTATCCATTCTAGATGATCAATTAGTTGATCTTGTGTGTTTTCCCGTGAGGATTGAAATGACATGATCTACCTGACTAAATTCAGTGCTAATGTGTGGGCCCTATGAGATTCCATTTCGAGTGTAATGCAGTGCTTTATGAATCTACATAAAATATCCATTTGGTAAAAGTGAATAATATAGCTTATGTGTTTTCCTCAAGGATCTCAATGGTGCGGTCTATTTGGATGTACGAGGTCTTTTCATGATCAGTAGTGATCGAGCACCGATCAAACATTTTCAATGAAAAGCACCCTTTACACTGGTTATCCATTTTGAACAAATGAGTAGCTAAACCCATGTATTTTTCTATGGGGATCTCAGTGGAACAATCCATGTGATATGTTTCTTGATCGAGGCATGGGCCCCATAGTACACTATTTGTGCATAACATGGTGGAGTGTAACTTCTTCATTGGGGAGTCCATTTTGGGAGAATGAATAGTTGATCTTGTATGATTTTCTACAAGGATTTCAGCAATGCAATCTGTTTAGTTATCCAGGGTCATTTTCAAGAGGCATGTCAGTATACTTTCATTTTCTCACTTTAGATTAGTAATGAGCAACACACGCTCTTCATAATTTTGGCTAGAGGTGCCATGTACTATGGAGGTACACTGGCACACCTTGTGGGTACTAGTTCACAGTTTAGTACCTAAGTATGTCTAGGTACATGGTCGGATGATGAGGCAGTGTCACACATCATGTGGGCCCCACACATGTTGTGTACCACTTTACAAATCTTCTAAATCTTGTATCTATTTCTTATGAACATGTATTTTTGCTTGTGAGTAGAATATCCTGTGTGTTTTTCTACATGGAATGCGATGGTTCCCTCTATAGTGTCTGTTTAGGTATGATGTGAGATTTTATAAGTGCGATGCCCATATAAGGTGACACTCGATGTTCTGGGTACGACGCCTATCTGAGGAAATACACAATGATGAAAGTGATGGTAGTGATGTTTTCATAATCACTAGAGAAATACCGTCTTATCCTCCAGTGTGGCTAGGAAGTGAGGTTCACCATTCTCTCTTCATCACTTACCCTCCAGCGTGGCTGGGCAGTGAGGTTCATCATTTACTCTTCTAGGATTACTCTCCTGTGCGGCTGGGTCATGAGGTTTTTCATTCTCTCTTTTGGGATTACCCTACAACATGACTGGGTATTGAGGTTCACCAGTTACTCTTTCGAGATTACCCTCTAACTGAGCTGGGAAGTGGGTTCGCCAATCACTCTTCTGAGCATACCCTCCAATAGGGCTAGGTAGCGGGTTCATGAATTTGTAACACGATCTGTTGAATATGCGATATAGTGACGAGATGTACTCGACATGACTTTGGACTCTCAATAAGGAGGGTGATGTTTCCACCAAAATGCGTCCTTGTTATGTGACCTAAAACTGTGTGAGTGAGACAGATCCGCCCAAAGTGGATAGTATCAAGGTATGATGATTGGGAACCTTTGACTTTCAATTCAGAGCATATGTGTGGTATTCTGGGCATCAATGGTGGTTACTTGTAGAACTTTTGGAAACTCTTTTACTAGGCTGATCTAGTGATATAGATATCCCCTTACTCTCTTGTTTGGTCTTCTTTGGTTGAGGATATATTTTTCATATTTGTGTTACCCACTCCTTGGGTTTTGGTTACTCTCCTTCTACGAGTGGTGAAGACATACGAGGTATGCCATGTTCTTTTTGTGTCTAGATTTTCATGGTTGGATGAGTCTACTCTCCTACTAAAGGTAGTGAAGACTTGATAATAAGTTCATCTTATTTCCGTTTCTATCTCCTCGTGTTTGTATGAGCTTACTTTACATATTTGTGGGGTTGAGTTGTACTCTTTTGTTGTACATTGTTCTATCTATTTCTTCCCTCTTCATTACCTCTCTTGTTGCTCCCTTGAGCCTTCAAGGCATCCTACTGAGTATTTTTATACTCACCCCTACTTTGGATTTACCCGCACTCAGTGTGCATTTGCAGATGAGGGACATGTTGATTGTGACTTCAGAGGAGCATAGTGATGTAGGGTGCTTGGACCGCACGTGGTGGTTGTTTCTTGGGATCCCAGAGTAGGGCTCTCTCAGCTATTTTACTTTTCCACCTATTTTTGGGTTGTGTCACTTTTATGGTTGGGCATGTATTCCCCCCTTTCCCATTTTAGTTTACTTCTATGTAATTGTACTATTTTGAGGTTGATGCATATTTTTGTTTCATATATATAGAAATGTTGTATCATGTTTTCCTTTCCCTATGCACTTTTTCATTGATTTTGATATGTGTGTGTGTATAGGTACTAGGGAAAAGCCTCCCCGAGTTTGTTATGCCTTTAACACTAGTCTCCAGCCTCTAGCCTATGGAGGTGGGTTTGGGGTAGTTGTAGCTCGAGCCCTAATATAAGTCGGGTCATAAAATAGTGTTATCAGAGGTGGTTTGTTCCTTGGGACATTTTTTTTGAAAATCCCTAAAAAATAATTGGTTGGGTTTTAGGGAAACAATTTTAACTTGTCTCAAGAGTGGCTCTCAGGCCAGCGAGTCTAGTGATGGTGCGGTGGCCATCATATCCATTCACCAGGACCCTGATTACCCACATGTCGACTTGGCATGCTAAGACACTTGTTTTAGGGAACATTAGTACATGCATTATATAGGATTGAGTCTTTGACTATCCTTCTTGAGTTAGCTCCCCACCGTTTTTGATATATATATGCTCATTTGATCACAATACTCCTTGATCAGATTCAGGATGCATCCATGATGACAGCTAGCTAGGATACTAGCTTTGGTTCATGATGAAAATTCCGTGAGTGACAAGCCCTCAGTTCAGGATCCATCATACATTTACCCTTTCTTCAGGAGGGAAGGTATCAACACCTCCACCTTTGGAGAAACAGTTAGTTCTGGTAGAATAGGCTGAGGACGTGCACAGGTTGAGAATTACCCATGAGTTATAGCATCAGAGACCACTAAGGTTCCATGTTAAACCAGACCCTCAGGCAATGAAGGGTTGGCTAGATTTGGTGGTTCTCTTCTCCAGGATTGTTCGGACACCGACATGTTAGATGGAAACTATGACAGCTAGTATTTTTCCACAAAGAATCTTCGCATTGGTAGAGATGGGATACTCAGATGAAAGATGATTCAAAAATCTCTTAGGATGAATTCCAGAAGCTATTTCATGAGGAGTACTACCCCTCATGCATATGCTCCATACGATTTTAGGAGGTAGTGGAGTTTCAGCAGGGAGGGATGATGATGGATGAGTATGTGACTAGGTTCGCAGACCTTACTCGGTACAATTTGGATGCGGTCCATGATGGAAAATTCCGAGAACATAAGTTTTAGTAGGCTCTACATAGAGGATATTCATGTTAGCTTAGTTCCCTTGTGCATCCTCACCTATCTCAGGGTGTTGGATCATGCACTAGAAATAGAGAGATTTCTTTCAGAGGGGAAGCAGTTGGAAGGTTTTAGCATTGAATGTAATAGAGTTGGGATGTCCTCCACAGCTAGCAGACATCAGCTGGAAGGCCCTCAATATAGGAGGCCTCCACTTGATAAGACTCAGACACATGTTCGGGGATAGTGTAGAGCACCGGGGTAGCCTAGGAAGGGCTAGAACTATTATTATGATAAACGAGGTCATGTGGAATGATACTACCTAACCAAAAGTGCTAATCTTTGTATGGAGTTCATAGTTTCTCCACTATGTTAGAGGTAATGCCAAGATCAGGGATCTCCCAGGAGGGCACATGGTGATCCTTAAGGAGGTGGTGATGGTAGAAGAGTAGAAAGAACAATGATTTGTGGATGATGTTGTGAGGTCCTTCCACCACCATTATGTGGGCCATGTCAAGCTCAGAGAGCTAAAATTTAGGGCCATGGGAAGCAGATTTCTATAGATGCCTACAATCCTGCTGTGCATGAGACGATAAGAGGTATACTCTGTGTCTTTTCTACCTTATTCAGTATAATGTGTTAGAAACTGCTCGCGGTACTCTTTTTTTTCTTACTCCTTACATGAGGAGCAACCGAGGGTGAATAGGGGCATTGGTGTAACCCTGTTTCAGTGTTGTTCGACATACCTTTGAATGAAAAAGAAAGTGGGGTTCTTCCCCCACTGAGAAATTTTTTTCTGACATGAGAAAAATCTTGAGGGAGAGTTAGTGACACCCAAAGTGGATTGTATTGAGGTGTGGTGGATGAATCCCTCTGACTTCTGTGTTCATGGAAGGGTTGTGCAGTGGAGTGTCAGAGTAGGTCTTGGATTTTCCAATGGACTCTTGCAGTTTGACCTCCCTTTTTTTGAGGAGACACTAGTGGGTTTGGAAAAGTGTTAGTTTTAGGGATTACTCTCCTTCTAAGAGGGGAAATAATTCACGAGGTATGCCACATGTTATCCCTGTCTAGCCTCTTGCTGTTGGATGAGTTTACTCACCTGCCTTGTTCGTGGGTACGTTGCGTGCTCAATATCAATCTTGATACTATTGTCAAGTACAAGTCAAGGTGATGGATACCCCATAAAAAAAACTATGTTACTCACTATGTTGCTAGAAGCGGTAGTCTTCACCCTAAAAATGTGGAGATGATACCTTCTAAGAGAGCGCTTTATGGTTTTCTCATACCACCAGTGTCTTAGGTGTGTCTTCACCCAGAGAGACATGAACCTAATATAGAAGTACTGGTTGAAATTATTATAATACAATGGCTTAGATATAGTCTATACTATTGGAATGGGAATCATTTTAGAATATGACCTTAGAAAGAAATCACAGGCTTTCCAGATATGGGGTGTTTTAGAGTAGTTAGCTTCCCTACAGCTGACCCTAGTGGATTAGGGGGTACAAATTTTCTTTAGTTGGTGGTGTTTAATCCTTCACTTCTCAAGCATGTTAGAGAGTCTCAGTTGTGATGCATTGATTGTGAAATCTTGTGTGACCATATATCCTTGGGTGTTTTACTAGATGGATGTTATAAATGAGGGAATCACTAGATCCTATTCTAGAGACAAACCGTGATTCTAGTCGCAATGTGAATATAGAGGTTTTTCCAGGGAAGTAAACTATCCCCCTAGTTTCTTCAGGCCATCCAGAATTTTGAAAGAGATGGTGAGGTTTCCTACCACCTTGCCCTACCCCCCAATAGTTGGAGTGGGCACACAATGTTTTACATGTGTCACAGTGGATGAGATATGTGTATGTTATTATGCACGTCATCAAAATGAGTAGGCTTTATAAGCACATACCATCCCTTTGGTTCATATGTTGCGCCAACATGGAGATGTGCAGGTTTTACATGGAGCGAAAGAGCCATATATGAGATTAGTATCCTGAATTGTTTTTCCAAGTTTTTCTTTTCAGGGACAAAAATATTGAAGGAGGGAATGATTTAGAGACCTGTTTTTCACCTTGTAAGACTTTGGAATATTTCTATATATATTTCCAGAGCTAGGCCCCAAGACAACATGCAATTCCGATGCCTGATGTGCCTGATATAAATTATATAAAAATATTAAGTGTTTTTGTACTATTCACACAACAAAAATAGAATATCTCTTAAACGGTTAATTAAATCTGAAATATGAGACCACAGTTGGGTCCAGAACACAGTGTTTATCCTAAAAGAGACATAAAGTATGTCGACATGGGACATTTGGACCCCTCGCTCATTAGTGGAATTTTAAATGGATTAATTAATTTTATAATTCATTCATTTAATATATGAAATCCAAATAACTCCCAAATAGTAACTTAGATCGGAAATCTGAGGACATGGTTGAGTATAGAGCATGTTGTTTACCCTTGGAGGAGTATAATCTTTGTCAGTGCATGCCTTCTATAGAAAAAGTACCGAAGGGAGAAAATGTAAATAAAATAATTAAATAAAATTGCTTTATTTGAAATTCTACTTTTAATAACTTCTAAACTAGGAATCAGAATGGAAATATGAGACTGCCGTTGAGTTTGTAGCATGGTGTTTACTCTAGGGGTGACCTTAGTTGAGAGGGAGTAGGAGATTTGGATTTCTCATCTGCTGGCAGTTTCCTATAAATAGGAGGGTAGAGGAATGATCCAGGGTTGGATCATTTCTTTCTTGGATGGAGGAGCTCTGGTCGATGACGATTTGACATCCAAACATCATCAGATCACGATGAAACTTCAAACACTGATAGATCAGATCACAGAAAACACAACTGTAGATCCAGATTTGAGGCAATATTTCTATTTCAGATTCTGAAGCCTTCCAGTTGAATTTTTTGTTGTTCTTTTCGACTTTTGTTCGTTTTTGTTATTATGAAATCCTTTAACGATGGCCAAACAAACAACAACCATTGTCTGTTTCAATTTATGATTTCCTGGTCTTAACATTCTTCGCATTCTTCAATGAAAAACTTTTCATCCTGCACGAACATCCTCCAATCGTGGAGTTAGACCCATATCTGTGAAACCTTGGACCCGAGGAGTCCTAATATGTGCTCGGGTTCAAGTTTCAGGTGCTAGAGGAAGCACATCAGCAAGATGAAGTGTCAGTTACTTTACGCTACATAGAAACATCAACGAATCATCAAGAAGAGGCTGGCGCTTTGAAGGTCTCATCCCGGGGAGTCTAGATCTGGTCTGGGATCACGATTTGGACTACCAGAGTGACCATGGTGGTCCACGAAATCTTTCTGATGATGGGTTCTGACAAGGGTGTTCAGAGGGTGGTGGAGTGCAGCCACAGAATGACGAAGCATAGTGGGCGCGACAGAGTGTAGTGGACAGTGCAACAGGTGTGGCGTAGCATGGAGGATGGCGACAGAGCCATGACAGCGTGGTAGTTTGATCCTGACTAGCCGGTTCAGTTAGGTCTAGGACAGTTCAGACTGAGGTTTTTAATAAAAACCCCGTATCTTTTAATCCAAGAGTTTGGTCTAAGTACTGTCTACGACAACATGATCCTTGTTTTTCGGTGGACCATTTGAGGTCGTTTTGAGATATTTTTTCCTTGGGCTCGAGGTTCAGTGATAAAAAACATCCATTTTTAATAATAATAATAATAATATAATAATAATAATTTGATGATTCTTTCACCATACGTAACTTCTGCATCCAACGTCTGATTGACGCGCTGTCAGAGGTGTTCTGACCTTGGAGTTGAGGTAGACCTTTCAAGGAAGATTTTGGGAGCTTAACCTCAAACATTGGTTCATGCCCCATGAGGCCCATTTTAGGCGTTTACAGTGAAATGTGACCTTTTTCACTAGATATCCATTCTATATGACCGATTAGTTGATCTTGTGTGTTTTCCAGTGAGGATTGAAATGACATGATCTGCCTGACTAAATTCAGGACTGAGGCCTGGCCCCCCCAGAATGCCTTTTCGAGCGTAGTGCAGTGTTTTATGACTTATGCATCAGAATTCCGTTTGGAGAAAGTGAATAGTATACCTTGTGTATTTTTCCACAAGTATCGCAGTGGTGTGATCTGTTTGGATGTGCGGGGCCTTTTCGTGATTAGTAGTGATCGAGCCCCGATCAAATGTTTGGAGTGAAAAACACCATTTTCATCAGTAGTCCATTTTGGATGAATGAGTAGCTGATACCGTGTGTTTTTATAAGGGGACCACAATGGAACGATCTGTGTTATTTGTTTCAAGAACAAGGCGCGGGCCCCACAAGTCACTATTTGTGTGCAGCATAGTGGAATGAAGATTCTTCATCGGGAGTCTTTTTCGAGCGAATGAATCGTCGATTATGTGAGATTTTCTACAAGGATCGCAACGGTGTGATCTATTTGTTTATTCGGGGCCGTTTTCAAGAGGCATGTTGGTAGAATTACATTCTCTCCCTTCAGATCTGTAACGAGAAACATCTGCTCGTCAGCCTTTTGGCTCGTGGTGCCATGTACTTTGGGAGTACATTAGAAAGCATTGTGGGTAATAGTTCCCATTTTAGTACCCGAGTATGGCTAGGCACATGGCCAGATGATGAGGCAGGGGAACACATTGGTGGGTCCCACATGTGCTGTGTATCACCTTTTGAATCTTCAACCTCTCATATATCTTTCTTCTGAACTCATATTTTGTCTTTTGAGTAGCCTATCGTGAGTGTTTTTCCATATAGAATAGTATGGTGCCCTCTTTAGTGGAGTTTGAGGTATGATGCAATATTTTTTGAGTGTGATTCCTATCTAAGGAAACTCTCGATCTGGCTGCGATGCCTATCCAAGGTGATGCTCGATGATGATAGTGATGGAAGTGATGTGTTCGGAATCACTAGAGCAATATCAGTTTACTCTCCAGCGCGGCTCGACAGTGAGGTTTTACATTCTCTCTTCAAGACTTACCCTCCAGTGAGGCTATGTAGTGAGGTTTTTCATTTACTCTTACAGGATTACCCTCCAGCACAGCTGGGAAGTGAGGTTCACTATTTACTCTTTCGGGCTTACCCTATTACTGGATTTCGAAGTGGGTTCACCGATGAATCTTTTGGGCATACCCTCCAGCGGGGCTGGGTAGTGGGTTCATGACTTTATGAAACTATCTATTGATTGTTCGGAATAGTGACTAGATGTACTCTATGTGACTTTGGACTCTCATTAAATAGGGGTACATTTCCCACCAAGATACATACTTGTGATGTGACCTAAAACTCTGTGGGGGAGACAGACCTTCCCAAAGCGGATAATATCAGGGTGTGGTAATTGAGCCCCTTTGACTTGCAGTTCAGAGTATATGTGTGGGATGCTGGGCATTGATTGGGGTTATTTCTATAACTTTTGGCAATTCTTTTCCTAGGCTGATCTAGTGATATAGAGATCCCCTTACTCTATCATTTGGGATTCTTTGGATGAGGATATATATATATATATATATATATTTTATTTACAGTACCCACTCCTTGGATTTTGGTTACTATTATTCTAGGAGAGGTAAAGAAACATGAGGTATTAAACATTCTTTTAATTTCTAGATTCTCATGGTTGGACTAGTATAATATCCTACTAAAGGTATTGAAGAAACGTCAATAATTTCATCTTATTTTTATTTCTAGCTCCTTATGTTTGGATGACCTTACTTCACTTTTTTGTTGGGTTGAGATATAATCTTTTGTTGTGAATTGTTCTATCTACTTATTCCCTCTTTAGTACCTCTCTTTTTAATCCCTTGAGCCTTTGGGGCATCCTACTAGGTATTTTTATACTCACCCTACTTGGGATTTTCCCGCACTCAGTGTTCTATTGAAGATGAAAAACATGTTGATCGTGACTTTAGAGGAGAATAGGGATACAGGGTGCTTGGACCAAGTGTGGTGGTCATTTAATGGGATCCCGGAGCAATGCACTCTCAGCTGTTTTACTTTTCCACCTATTGCTGTTTTGTGTCACTTTTTTGGTTGGGCATGTATTTTTCTCCTTTCCCCTTTCAGTTTACTTTTCTGTACTTGTACTATTTTGAGGTTGATGCATATTTGTGGTTCATAGATATAACAGTGTTGTATCTTTTTTCCTTTCCCTCTACACTTTTGAATTGAGTTTCCAATGTGTGTGTGTGTGTAGGTACTTAGGCAAAGGCCTCCTTGAGTTTGTTATGCCTTCGGCACGGTTCGTTAGCCTCTGGCCTATGGAGGCAGGCTTGGAGTAGTTGTGGCTCAAGCCCCGGTATGAGTTGGGTTGTGAAAGAACCTCAGTTAGATCATTTATGAAATATTTAAAACTATAATCATTAGTTTTCCAGCAATTATATTTTTATGAATTTTATACAATTAAATAAAATATTATTTATTTTAAAGTATCATTTATTTCAATTTTGATATTATTCCAAATTTTCATTTTTAAAAATATCAAACCAACATAATAACTTCAAACCAATACTTTCAATATTTCACTAACATATCTATGGTTTCTATGAAATCCATGTATGTCAATAATTAAGTAAAACTACATTTATTTTAATACTTTTAGTATCATTTATTTGATATTTCTGTTAATAATATAATTTCTACTCTACTTTTGTGTTGTCATTAATGGTAATTATTTAATCTCTAAAAATTATAACTAAATTACTATGATGTAGAAAATTATTTTACCTTTATAAATAATATTTATAGTCGACCATATCACTTATATAACATCATATTAAAAATTATATAGTTATTAAAATTTGAATATGAAATTTTTTACTCTTCTTTAAATAAAATATAATTAATGTCCTAATCTAGCACAAGTTACTTAAAAAGGATAATATTTTCGACCTAAGGTTGATTTTGGTTGAAAAACACTTATCCAATGAAATTAGGACAAGTTTTATGGTAGTTTCATGTTATTATAATATTATTTTTACCTTTAATTACCCTATTTAACTTTAACGGTGGTAAATAAAATTCAAAAGTTACTATTCACAAAAAATTATTTTGATCCTATTAGACCACATTTTTCCTGAATATTACATCAATGTATGTCTATTTTTCAAAATTGAATTCACAGAAGCAACAAAATTACATTTAATGTTAATTCACAGATGTGTTTAGAAGGCGGGTGAAAGAGACGTTGAAAAGTTTAATTTTTTTTTGTATCTTATTCTATTACAAAAATGATTCCAATGGCCAACATTGGACTAATATATTTATTATGTATATATTGTGACATTAAAATAACTTTAAAGTAAAATAATTATTTAAATGAAAAAGTCAATTTTTTAACAATAATGCAATACTTTTCACTATTCATCAAAAATTGAAACCTTTTAGAAAATTACCAAAATCTCACCCTAAGATAATTTTGATATTAAAAATTAAAAATGGATTATATTTTGAAAAATAAAATCTATAATTTTTTTAATGTGGTTAATACTATTTATAAATAATTTTTAAATGGATAGTTTGATAGCTTATGGTGTCACTACTACAAAAACAGTCTTTATTAGCGCTCAAAACGGGATTTATCAGCGCTCAAAAAGCACTGATAAAGGAAACCTTTATCAGCGCTAAAAAAGTGCTGATAAAGGAATCCTTTATCCATGCTAAAAAGGAATTGATAAAAAACCCCTTTATCAGTGCTAAAAAAGCGCTGATAAATTTGTGTTTTATCAGTGCTCTTTTAGCACTGATAAACTGATCCTTTATCAGCACTTTTTTAGCTCTGATAAAGGTGGAATTTATCAGTGCTTTTTTAGCGCTAATAAATGCCCTGTCTGCTGCTACAAAAAATTCTACACCAGCACACCCAAACAACACCTTCAAAAAATTCAGCATCTCAATAAGTATACCCATACAAAATTAAAACATAAATCCTAAGATAATTACACCAAGTATACCCATACAACAAGTATACCCGTACACCATTAACACATAATTCATAAGTTAATTAACTACATAAAGAATTAAATTCAGAATTCAGGGGGTTGGGGGGATGTTCAGGGGTTTGGGGTGGCTGTCCAGGGGGGGTAGGGGGTGTCCAGGGGGATGGGGGTGTCCGGGGGGAAAGGGGTGTCCAGGGGGGTGGGAGGCGGTCCAGGAGGTTGGGGGCTGTCCAAGGGGGGTGGGGTGGTGTCCAAGGAGGGGGGTGTCCAGGTGGGTGGGGGGGGGGGCTATCTATGGGGTGTCCAGGGGGTGGGATGGTGTCCAGTATGTGGGGGGGGGGGTGTCCAAGGGGGTGGGGGTATCTAGGTGGTGGGGTGGTGTCTAAGAGGGGTGGGGGTGTCATCCAAGGGGGTTCTGATTGTCCAGGGGGTGGGGGGCTCTCCGAGGTGGGTGGGGGGGGGTGTCCATGGGCGTGTCCGGGGGGTGGGGGTGTCAAGGGGTGGGGGGGGGTGTCCGAAGTGGGGGGGGGGGGGGGGTGTCCATGGGCGTGTCCAGGGGGTGGGGGTGTCTATGGGGTTGAGGGGGCTTTCTAGGGGGTGGGGGTGTCCAGAGGGGTGGGGGGTGTCCAGGTTGTAGGTCAGTTGTTGTTTTCAATTAAAATTGTGTCCATTTTAAACAAACGAGACACCCTTTGAGTGATATTGGCCACACCGTGCCTCAGATTGAGGCCAGATTGACTCATACATTTCAAAAAGAACCCATGGATCGTTCTATTATAATATCAACACAATCCAAATGCGTTTGGTGGGATTTTTGTAGGTCAGTTGTTGTTTTCACTTCAAATTGTGTCCATTTTAAACAAAAGAGAGACAATTTGAGTGATATTGGCCACACCGTGCCTCAGATTGAGACTGGGTTGACTCATAAATGTCGCAAAGGACCCATGGATCATTATTCTATAGGATCAAGAGAATCCAAATGCGTTTGGTCAGATTTTAATAGGTCAGTTGTTGTTTTCACTTAAAATCGTGTCCATTTTAAACAAAAGAGGGACACTTTGAGTGATACCAGCCACAACATGCCTCAAATTGAGGCGGGGTATACTCATAAACTTCAAAAAGGACCAATGGATTGTTTTCATAAAATATCAATACAATAAAGATGCGTTTGGTCATATTTCTGTACGTCAGTTGTTGTTTTCACTTAAAATTGTGTCCATTTTAAACAAACGAGAGACCCTTTGAGTGATACCAGCCACACCGTGCCTCAGATTGAGGCCGGGTTGAATCTTATACATCTAAAAGGACCCATGTATTGTTCTCATAAATTATTAAGACTATCATAATGTGTTTGGTTGGATTTCCGTAGGTCAGTTGTTGTTTTCACTTAAAATTGTGTCCACTTTAAACAAAAGAGAGACACTTTGAGTGATACCGGCCACAACAGGACTTGGATTGAGGCGGGGTTAACTCCTACACGTCTCAAAGGACCCATGTATCATTATACTAAAAGATAAATACAATCCGAATGCGTTTGGTTGGATTTCTGTAGGTCAGTTGTTGTATTCACTTAAAATTGTGTCCATTTTAAACAAAAGAGAGACACTTTGAGTGATACTGTCCACAATATTCCTTGGATTGAAGTGGGGTTGAATCTTCCACATCTCAAAGGACCTATGGATCATTATACTATAGGATCAAGAAAATAATAATGCGTTTGGTCATATTTTCATAGGTCAGTTGTTGTTTTCACTTAAAATTGTGTCCATTTTAAACAAAAGAGAGACATTTTGAGTGATACCGGCCACACCGTGCCTCAGATTGAGGCAGGGTTGACTCATATATGTCTCAAAGGACCCATGTATCATTATAATATAGTATAAAGAAATTATTAATGTGTTTGGTCAGATTTCATAGGTCAGTTGTTGTTTTCACTTAAAATTGTGTCCATTTTAAACAAAAGAGAGACACTTTGAGTGATACCGGCAACACCGTGCCTCAGATTGAGGCGGGGTTTACTCGTACACATTTAAAAGGAACCATGGATTTTTATCCTATAGGATCAAGACAATCTAAATGCGTTTGGTCATATTTTTGTAGGTCACTTCCTGTTTTCACTTAAAATTATGTCCATTTTAAACAAAATAGAGACACTTTGAGTGATACGGGCCACACCGGCCCTCAGATTGAGGCGGTGTTGACTTGTAAACGTTTCAAAGGACCCATGGATCGTTACATTATAGTATCAACACAATCTGAATGCATTTGGTCTGATTTCTATACGTCAGTTGTTGTTTTCACTTAAATTTGTGTCCATTTGAAACAAACGAGAGACCCTTTGAGTGTTATCAGCCACATTGTGCCTCGGATTATGGTCGGGTTGACTCGTAAACATCTCAAAGGACCCATGTATTGTTATCATATAGGATCAACACAATCTGAATGCGTTTGGTTAGATTTATATACGTCAGTTGTTGTTTTCACTTAAAATAGTTTATATTTTAAACAAAAGAGAGACACTTTGAGTGATACCGGCCACACTATGCCTCAGATTGAGGCGGGTTTGACTCTTACACATCTCAAGGGACCCATGGATCGTTATTCTTTAGGATCAACACAATATGAATGCGTTTGGTTGGATTTCTGTATGTCAGTTGTTGTTTTCACTTAAAATTGTGTCCATTTTAAACAAACAAGAGACCCTTTGAGTGATACTGGCCAAACTGTGCCTCGGATTGAGGCCGAGTTTACTTGTAAACGTCAAAACTTACACATGTATCATTATAATATAGGATCAACACAATACGAATGCGTTTGGTTGGATTTCCGTATGCTAGTTGTTGTTTTCACTTCAAATTGTGTCCATTTTAAACAAAAGAGAGACACTTTGAGTGATACCAGCAATACTGTGCCTCAGATTGAGGTGTAGTTCACTCTTACACATCTCAATGGACCCATGGATCATTATCTTATAGAATCAAGACAATCTGAATGCGTTTGGTCAGAATTTCATAGGTTAGTTGTTGTTTTCACTTAAAATCGTGTCCATTTTAAACAAAAGAGATACACTTTGAGTGATACTAGCCACACCATGACTCTGATTGAGTCTGGGTTGACTTTTACACATCACAAAGGACCCATGTATCGTTCTAATAAAGGATCAATACAATATTAATTCATTTGGTCGGATTTCTATACGTCAGTTTTGTTTTCACTTAAAATTGTGTCCATTTTAAATAAACGAGAGAACCTTTGAGTGATACCGGCCACACCGTGCCTCAGATTGAAGTCGGGTTGACTCATAAACATCAAAAAGGACCCATGGATCATTATACTATAGGATCAACACAATATAAACGTGTTTGGTTGGATTTCCATAGGTCAGTTGTTGTTTCCACTTCAAGTTGTGTCCGTTTTAAACAAAAGAGAGACACTTTGAGTGATACCAGCCACACCGTGCCTTGGATAGAGGCGAGGTTGACTCATACATGTCTCAAATGACACATGGATCATTATACTATAGGATCATGACAATTATAATGCATTTGGTCAGATTTTCTTAGGTCAGTTGTTGTTTTCACTTAAAATCGTGTCCATTTTAAAAAAAAGAGAGACACTTTGAGTGATACCGGTCACACCATACCTCGGATTGAGGTGGGTTTGGATCATACATGTCCCAAAGGACTGATGGATCGTTATCATAAAGGATCAATAAAATAAAAATGCATTTGGTCAGATTCCCATATGTCAGTTGTTGTTTTCACTTAAAATTGTGTCCATTTTAAACAAACGAGAGACCCTTTGAGTGATACTGGGCACACCGCGCATCAGATTGAGGCCAGGTTGACTTGTACACTTTACAAAAGACCCATGTATCGTTCTTCTATAAGATCAAGAAAATTTTAATGTGTTTGGTCAGATCTCCATAGGTTAGTTGTTGTTTTCACTTCAAATTGTGTCCATTTTAAACAAAAGAGAGACCCTTTGAGTGATACCGGCCACACCGTGCCTCAAATTGAGGCCAGGTTGACTCGTACACATCAAAAAGGACCCATGTATCATTCTAATAAAGGATCAATACAATAAAAATGCCTTTGGTCAGATTTCCATAGGTCAGTTGTTGTTTTCACTTAAAATTGTGTCCATTTTAAACAAAAGAGTCACTTTGAGTGATACAGGACACACCGGGTCTCAGATTGAAGCCGGGTTGACTCTTAAACGTCTCAAAGGACCCATGGATCCTTCTCCTAAAATATCAATACAATCCAATTTCATTTGGTCAGATTTCCATAGGTCTGTTGTTGTTTTCACTTAAAATTGTGTTTATTTTAAACAAAAGAGAGACGCTTTGAGTGATACCGGCCACACTGGGCCTCAAATTGAGGTGGGGTTGACTCATATACGTCTCAATGGACCCATGGATTGTTCTCCTAAAAGATAAATACAATTATAATGTGTTTGTTCATATTTCCTTAGGTTAGTTGTTGTTTTCACTTAAAATTGTGTTTGTTTTCAACAAAAGAGAGACACTTTGAGTGATACAGGCCACACCATGCCTCAGATTGAGGCGGGGTTGACTCATACATGTCTCAAAGGACCCATGGATCATTATCCTATAGTATCAAGACAATATGAATGCGTTTGGTCAGATTTTTCACAGGTCAGTTTTTGTTTTCACTTAAAATTGTGTCCATTTTAAACAAAAGAGAGACACTTTGAGTGATAACGGACACACTGTGCCTCAGATTGAGGGTGGGTTGACTCATACATGTCCCCAATGCACCCATGGATCATTCTCCTAAAGGATAAACACAACCCGAATGCGTTTGGTTGGATTTCAGTACGTCAGTTGTTGTTTTCACTTAAAAATCTGTCCATTTTAAACAAAAGAGAGACACTTTGAGTGGTTCATCATTCTTGCATGTTGCTGGAGCATATCATCTGTTAAAATGGGAAAATTAATCATTGGATAAAGGATGTTTTATTTAATAACAATTAAAATTTTCCTACGAATCTTTACATAAAACAATGTTTCATCTTTTGATCCCCTTAACCCCTCTAAAAAATGACCGCTAATTATACACATCCCCAGGTCAGATCTTCAGTCTATTTGTGTACAATCTTCCATCAGGTATGTGGCCCACTCATTTTTGAAAAAATCTATATCATCTTGTGAGTATGATTATTTTCAGCAGTCAGAGTAGTACTTCAAAATATAAAAATAAAGAATTAATAAATAAATTAAATGAACTAGTAGTTGTTTTTTAAAATACCTCTTTAGGGATGCTAGTTTGTTGATGAAAAATGACCTCTTTCATAACTTTACAAACATAATAACCACAATCATTATATTTTGTTTTTTAGGACATTTCAAAAAAATTATTCATTAGGAGAATAAGTATCTTATGTTGAGATGTTTTTGGATAGTGAAATTTTATTATATATAACCTAATATTTGTCCAGACATAGTACTTGATCACCTCCTTATTCTTAGCCCCTATCCTCATTCCTTCTTTTAGAAGATAATGATACACCAATCTATCATAACATAATCCTCAGTAAAAGATAATATAAATTATATTACTTGATGTTTAGACCTAAAACGTAGTATGTAGTGTCTTACAGATTCACAAACTCCATCATGTGTGGTCGGTTTGATGAATATCCTTACTTTGAATCCAGAAAATAAATCTTTGGAGTATCCAAGTTCACCAAAATTAGCATCCAATGTTGCCTAAAAACAAAAAAAGGAATAAGTAATAAAATAAGTGAAAATATAATTGATATGTTTTAATCATAGAGTTCTACCCCTGCATGGTTGGTATTAGGAAGATTCCGTCATCTGTAATATTTCTTTCAAATGTTTTCAGCAAGACGTTTACTATTTCATTCTTTTTTGATGGCTCTAATTTTGTTAGATGTGTTTATGTGGTATGAGGACTAACGAGTCTGAATTTTGGCTCATGGGAAAATTCCTTCAACTATTTTTCATATATACATCTATCAACAATATAAAATGCATTTAGTCATAATTTTCACATTAGATCAACTTTTAGAAAATAAATTCATGAAAACATACCTGATATATATATTTACAATTGTGACACCTATCCAACTGTTTTCAAGGATCTCACTTACATTTTCAGCAGCAATGAAATCTTGACTTTCCTCTTCATATATATTCTTTTCGAAAATCACTATATGACTACTACCACCTCTTAGCTTCGTATCCACATGAGTCTTCATTGCTAGTAAATGTGGATAAAGAACATGTGGTGTTATTGTTCTTTCAATAGCTCCTTGGGATCAATTGGTCGATCCTTTAGATGGTTTTGAGCCGACATTTGTCACCCCCTTCCCTTTCTCTATCTATAATAACATTCAATAGTTCAGACCCTTTTTTCATTAATTGTTAAAGGTTTAGCTTGAAAAAAAAGGAAATAAATACCTCTTTGTCTGCATGTACTCTTACAAGTTGTTATTTCCATGAAATAACTTTCCTAATAGCCTTTTAGACTGTATGAATATCATCATCATCAAGTGGAATAGGTAGCTCTTCATTTGGCTTATAAGCTACAGTAATCATCACTTTTAGATGACCTTTTGAAAGTGGCCTATTATACAGCATGTCATATGGGATGTTGAACACTGTAGCCCTCTCTACATGGTGATAGGTGGGTGTTGATAGATTTAAATCACAATCACTATCACCCTGTAGAAGATCAGTACAAGAAATGTATTAGTGTTTGTATGATTCACATTTCATGAGAAAAATTATTAGAATATTGATTACCATGGGTAAGACAGCTCTTTGAGGGGAATGGCTTGCCTCAAAGCTGGTGTGGGGTGGGGCGGGATCTTCACGTGCTGGTTGTTCCTATGTTGTGTCTTCTCCTTGCTTCCCACCCATAAAATTTTCTAGCAACTCTCCCTACCATTGTAATTTTTCTTCAAGGGTTGCTAGTCTTTCACTCATTTGTTCCAATTTTTCATCTCTATCATCCATTTTTTTCTACTTCTCAAAATATACTCAAGGTGTCACCCCAAACCCCACGCCTCTGACATGACCATATTATTCTGGCTTTTTCAATGTCGTCGATAATAGGTATGCATCCTCTATAGGAGTATCTCATTCATGTGACTGTCGGATATAGAAAAATAACTAATTATTTTTATGTAATAGAAATTTAAAACAAATCTTTTTATCTTCGTTTCATACTTACATATATTTCCCACACTTTTTGTGAGTTCTCATCTACTAGCTTCCCTTCCCTATTCACATGTGCCTCCTTCCATAGCACATGACGTGGGATGGAAGTGTCTTTGGTTTTAGAATCATCAATCTACATATAAACATAGAAAGATAATTATGATGTTGTTTATTGGAACCTAATAATATTACTATAAATTTAAAATATGTACCATTTTCTTTCATAGTGAAGTGTACCCCATCCTTGCTTTATGACAGGGGTATATTGGTTTTGATGAACGTTCCTTATTTTCAGTACAGAGTTTCTATTTCATAAATGAAATATTAACAATAAAAGTGATAAATACACGTATCCTCAAACAACATATTATCACCCACAATGTACCTGAAACTTTTCATCCCCATGACGGCCAATAAATGCATACCATGCTTCTTGGGATATCAGGTGAGTGTAGATAATGTGTGGGTGCGGGTTTATTTTACCTTTGGAATATTTCAGGTGACATCTTGTTAAAATAGTGTGAAAAACTCAATGAATCCTTCCTACAAGCCTTAGTACATAATCCTTGTGTGAATCGTCTACTATAAATGTACTCTACAAGAGATTGAGAAGAGTAATACATTGTTTCATTATTTTATTTGCTATTAAATTAAAGAAATAAATTAATAACGTTACCGTAATTTCTTCCCAGATCACAGCCTTCAGCCCGGACACAACATGGTTCCATGAATCTATGTTAATTGGCACACGTTGTCGAGTGACAACTCCAATGTAACTACTAAACATAGCCTTGTTGGGATTCACATGTTGGCCTCATGCATTCCATCCAAAATCAAATTTTATGCCTTTGCATTTCGCCTTGAGAACTTTGGCTAACATCATCAAACTACGACGCACCTATATTTTCTGCGACGTCAATCTGTCATTCCTGAACATTTCATTGATATCAAAATCATCTATATGTTCATCTAAAATGGTAGAAACGACATGTGATGAGGGTTGTTGGACCTCAACACTAGGAGCAACAACATGTTCAGAAACTTGTTATTGCTCTGCACTATGAGCAGCCGCAGCAGGAGCAGCAGGAGCAGCAGTAGCCACAACATCAACAGCTTGAGAGACTTGTTCAGTCTTAAGGTTAGGAGCACTAGAATGCGTAGAAGTCATTATCTGCAAAAGTGGTTTAATAGTTAATTTAGATCACATAAATTCAGTAATGATAATATAATAACATGAGATAACAAGATCTATATTACAAACAAAATATAACCTTTTTATTGAACTCTATTTCTTTTTTTCAAAGGATGAAGGGATTTGACACCTATATCAATTATCCAAATCCCTTCATTGTGGTCTCCTTTAACATAAAAACATTATCTACATTGGGACCACTGTGAACTTATTACGACATACCACTGAAAGAATCATTCTCAACTAAATTTTCATTAGACCCTTCAGTAGTTTTGGACTATAACAGAACAATCGACCACTTTCGGTTTGCGGGATCTAGAACATAATAAACTTGTACTACTTGTGATGCCATTATAAACTGTTCGTCTTTGTACCATTATTTACTAAAATCAACTTTCACAAATCCCCATTCATCTATTTTAACACCACTGTTGTTATCAACCCATTTTCATTGAAAAATTGACAATTGGAATGTCGTATAATCTAACTCCTATATTAGTTTTATAATGCAAAAGTATGACATATTTACATAAATTGGATTTCTGTCCTTACTAGTAGAAACATGCATCGCTTCAGCCACTAGTGTAACTCCACTATTTTTCATGGTACTATCTTCATCATGTTCCTCTATATAGAATGTATAACCATTAATTACATAACCACTATAAGATAATACATACACACTTGGTCTGACAGCTAGCCATCGAAGTCGTTCTGAAATTGAATTCAGATTTTCATCCAACTGCTTAAAAATATAGTCTGGAAACCATCCTATAAACCGGTGATTATGTGTATTTGATAACCATTTTTCAGCCCTTGATGGATTCAACTACTTAATAATTTCTTTGTGCGTTTCAATATATGGAGAAACCTCCCAACTGTTATGAAAATCATAAAGGTGGTCCTGCTCCCGATCTGTAATACTGATTGTCACAACATCTCTTCTAGAAATTCCCTCACCCTCAATGCATCCAGTGTGACAAGATTTCAGGAGACCAATGCTTTCCACATCATATTGGTATTCGGTACAAAATTCAATGGATTCCTCAACAATATCTCTCTCTACTATACAAACCTCTTTCCGACTTTGATTTTTGACATACCCTTTTGAAATCTTCATATACCATTCAACATGATACATCCATCTATAGTGCACAGGACCAAAAAGTTGAATCTCTCTCACAAATTGAATCTTCAAATGAACCATCATATAAAAGAATTTTGGAGGTAATAACATTTATAATTCACATTATATGATGATAATTTATTTTTCCATAGATGGAAATTTCTCCGGGTCTAAAACTTTTCTACATATAGCTTTGAAAAAGAAAAAAAGTTTGGTTAACTTATGACGAACATTCTTGGAAAAAATGAAACGTAAAGATATAGGAATTATATCTTGCATCAAAACATGACAGTCATGTGATTTCAAACCTTTTAACTTCAAATAATTCATTGAAACAATGTTCTTGATATTTTATGAATACCCCTCTGGAACCATTACATCATTGAAGAAGTTGCAAAACTGATATCTCTCCTCCCTAGAAAGAGTATAAGAAGCTGGAGGAAGAAACATTCGATTTTCACCCTTCACGGGAGCCAACTCTTCTCGTATTCCCATGTAATCCATGTCCAACGTTGCCTTAATTCCATCATTTTTTAGGGGAATTTATCAACGTTCCGATAACACTGTCACATACATTTTTTTCCACATGCATCACATCAAGAAAATGTCTGACGTAAAAACAATTCCAGTATGGTAATTAAAAAAAACTGATCTCTTTTTCCAACTAATTTTCATAAGGTTTTTCGAAAATGGTTTACCAAAAATAGTGTTCATAACTCTTTACTTTCTCAAACAGCTGATCACCTGTTAGTGGAGACAGTGCTGCGTGTTGTTCTGAACTTCCATTTAATGATGTCGTCCAAGATTGGTACTTATGCCGATGAGGTAGAAATCTAAGATGTCCTAGAAACACAGATTTTGATGAATGTTTCAACCTAATTGATTATGTATCTTCTTTTCACATGGGACAGCCTTGAGTTACTTTAATTCTATAGCCTGAAAAATTTCCATAAGCAGGGAAATCATTTATTGTCCCATACAACATCACTCTCAATGTGAAGTATTCACTTTTATAAGCATCATACAACCTAACACCCGAATCCCACAATAACATCAAATCATCGATCAAAGGAGACAAATAAAAATCAATATAGTTACATGGTTGTTTTGGTCCTGATATAAGTTTAGATAACATGATGAATTTCCATTTCATGCATAACCAGGGTGGAAATTTATAATTTACCAACATAACATTCCATGTACTATGAGTGATGGTTTGAAAACCAAAAGGATTCACTCCATATGTAGATAACGTAAGATGAAGGTTTCTCGTCTATTTTACAAATTCAGGATACTCATGATCAATTTTCTTCCATTGTGGAGAGTCGGCCAGATGACCTGATTTCCCATCTTTATTTTTTTATCTACATTCCATGACAATTGTCTTGTAGTTTCATCACTTCCATATAGACGCCTAAACCTTGTAAGGATTGGAAAGTACAATAAAAATTTCATATGATTGGATTCATCTTTCTTGTATCTAAAAGCACCACACTTTGGGAATTCTGTAAGTGATTTTTTCGCCTTGAGAAACAATATGCAGTCTTTTCGGAAGACATGTATTCTTTATGAAATCATACCCATCGAGCATAGCATTTGTTTAGATTTATATGTCTGGATTGGGAGATCATTATCTTCCAAGAGCATGTCATTCAAGAGATCAAGTAGTTCCGTAAAACTGACATCACTCCATCCGTTTCCTTCTTCCAATTTATATAACTTCAGTACAGTTGGAAATGCTATATATTTAGTGCAACCAGCATACAATGGCGTCTTTGCACAACTCTTTAACTTCTCAAAAATTTTGGGGCAATCACGGAGTTCATCTTCAATTGTATTTGTCATTTCCTCAATATAATCTTCATCATCATTGACATCTGTAATGACACCCTCCATATGGTCTTCTTCATTATCCATATTTGTATTCATATATGATGTTCCATAAAACATAGCTTTATCCCAGCCTGTAGCTACATTCGCTTTTTCTCCGTGTTTATTCAAACATTTATAACTTTGATCTATTCTGTGACTTATCAAATTTTATTCAAACTCCTCTGAAGTAAGTATTCTAGAATAACAACAACTTAAACACGGACAAAGGATTTTAGAAGGATCCTTTGCGTGATCCTTTGCAAACTTAATGAACACTTTCACTCTGTTCTCATACTCTATTGTCAAATGATTAGAATCCATCCAATCTTTATTCATCTCCATCCTATTAGAATCTCAAATATTAGAATTTATGGTTCAAGTACACAAAACAAGACATCCAAATATAGTATAACAAAACAACTTCCTTATAAAAATATAGATTAATATATCCTAACAATTTCCAATAAAGACTTGGAAATAAACAGATCCAGGATAGACTCCCCATCAAAATCAACATAGTTTCAAAAAAAAAATGGGTTCACAGGGATAATCCCTTATGTCATAGATGGTAAAACTTAAATGACATCATCCTCCTCTATTGGTTCAACCCTTCTATGGTCAACTACTCCATCCTTTTTATACCTCACCAACCTAAAATACATATGAATGAAAATCAGTAGCCAACTCTATAAGTAAAGAATGGATTCTCATAATATCTAAAATATGGAATTCATTAAATATAATTACTTTAGATTCATTATAGTTTCCTCAAATCACCCCAATCCAAACACAAGAATAATCAATAATGATACATCTACCACTCCTAGGTCTCTGCCCTAAATTCAATATCATCATGCCTAAATACCCATATATCCACACATAAAAATGTCACAAACACATAAAAAACCATATCCACATCAGAACCAAATTAACCATATGGATTTCAATCAGGTTTATCGACTTAAGTGGTGGTGTGTAAGAAATAAGAAGAATATATAATAAGTATATAGTCACACATAAACCTCAAACTCCTTAATCCTGAGCTGGTGTTAACCAAACTAAAGACCAATCTTAGAGAACCACTCCCCCCTTTAGAAGATCTAATAAATCATAAATATAGGTCAACAGATACTTTTTATTGATCATAAACTGATTGAGATTCTGGTAATTAACATAAAAGAGAAGGGTTCCAATGACCTTCTTGGTGAAAATCACCAGTTCTTCCCAAGGCAACACACTAGGTTAAATAAAGAATTTGGAAACCAATTCATCCCACTGATTATTTAATTCCTTCAATTTAACTAGTTTTATATGGTAAGATAGAATAGATATTAGTTTTGTACCCATCACCAAGTTGATAGAGAACTCCACCTCCCTCTCTAGTGGTAGACCAAAAAAGACTAAAGGAAACACTTTTGGAAATTCAATAGCTACTAGGGGAAGTTCACTATAATAGGATTACTACTCCAGTTCAATAGAATAAAAGGGTATCATCCCACTCAACTCTGGAAGAAGAGTTCTATTTCAACTAGAACTCAGGTCTGATTCTCTATGGAAAACATGGAATTCTCCATCGGGGTATTAAAGGACACCCAAACATGACAATAGTAAATCCAAGATTTATTAGAAACTAGTCAGTCCATTCTGAGAATAACATATAGGGGAATCATTTTAAGAACCAAAAAATATCATATGATCTAAATCTCTGAAAAATAGAAAGCATGAGAGGGGAATCAGAGACCTTACTCCCTCTTTATCCAGAGAGATGTTACAATCTCTATCACATAAGCCATGATCTCTATTATAAGTTTCAATAGTTCTATATTGAGGTTTGATATGAAAGAATGATGAGAACCAATATCAAATAAAACATACACTAAAGAAAAATAAATGGAAATGGTGACTCTCACTATTGCATGACCCACATCAGTTCCTATTAGAGATTAATCCACTGCATGAAGTTGTTTTGTTTCTAATACATGTTTCTAGGATCCCATTGTTATTGAATAATATTACTATGATTTGGTACCTCTCAATATTTATGATTCCATTCCACTACACAGGGTAGTAAAAACATGTAAAACCCTCTTCAAGTGGGTTTAATGTCTGTAAGAGATGTAAATATTCAATGATTACATGTTATAATACTTTGTGTGATCAATATTTCCACATTGGAAAAAGTATTTTGGCCTTTACTAGACACTACAGATGATCTGAAGGAAGTTTTCTATAAAATACCACCACCAATATTTTCACAATGAGGCTCATTATACTTTCTATTCCACGTATAGGAACCACTAAAACTACCACTGGTAATATAAGTAACTCTAGTTAACCCTGACATAATAGTAATGCCAATTTCTTCCATCACATCCCTATCCAGAACATCAAAATTTTAGGTAAACTTTAGCCTAAATACTTGATATTGGATATCTGATCAAAGATCCATATAAAACCTCTGGGACTTAAGATTCTTGTTTGACACCACTTCAAGTGAAAACTGAGAAAGTTTAGAAAAATTATTAGTATAATGAGTCAATGTCTAATAACCTTAGATGAGGTTGATAAACTCCATTGACTTACCTGATACCATCAAATCTAGATATAATTTCTCCGTAAAAAATCTCTTCAAGTATTTTCAATATAAGACCCCATTTAGCTTAACTATAACTATATCACCACTTTTATATACACATTGAAAGCATCATAATCACATAAGGATATCACCACTTTCACATTTTCACATTTTCACATGGATCCAATGATCAAAATCTCACACCTAAACCACTATTTTACACAAAAATACACTTTCCATTTCACATGCACACTAAAACCATTTAGAAACACATTTCAAACCACTTTAAAAATTTATGAAACACATTTGGAAATACAACAAGAAGAACACATATGGAATCTAACCATTTCCATGTGAAAATCCCCTTTCAAATTCATAATTTATAACATGTTTCAAATCACATTCACAATTCAAAGACACATATCAGGTTCAAAAAAAATACAACATGCAACAAAAATGAATTTCTATTATAAAATCTATATTCAACACATTACAACCATTAATTCTCTTTGAAAGCTCATTTCACACCTTTCACACAAGACATAAAATATATTTAAGAAACACCTCAACAAAGATAACATGAAAGATAAAAACATTCCTTTAGAAAAAAAAATTCTTCACATGTGGATCTCAAAAACATTCCAAAAAATATTTCGTACCAAAAAAGTAATCCATAGAACACATTCATGAAAATAAGAAAGAATATAAAAATCATCTAATAATGTAAAAGCATTGAATCACTTACCACACACTTGGAAACGTTCAGAGGTTACGGTGCACGAGAGGAGCCACCAACTGAAGAGAAATGGAGGAGTAGGGTTCCCGGGTAGTAGGGTTGAGCGAAGAGGAGGAGAAGTAGGGTTTGTGGGGAGGAGGATCCTCCGAAGGGGTTTGAGGGGGAGGATTAAGAGATGAGCTAGTGGTGGAGGTCTGGAAACATGAAGATCAAGGGCGGTAGAGGTCCGACAACGCGAAGATCAGGGGCAGAAGAGGGGAGTCGCAGGGTTACAATATCGCAAGAGCTTTATTTTGTGATAAACAGAGGACACTGTGCGGACGATTTTATAAAATATGGGACTACGATTTTATCAGTTCTAAAAAATCATTGATAAATTCTAGCCTTTATCAGCGCTTTTTTAGCACTGATAAAGGGCCTCTTTATCAGCGCTAAAAAAGCACTGATAAATCCTTCCTGTATGAGCACTAACATTTTAGCACTGATACAGGCCTTCTTTATCAACGCTTTTCTAGCACTGATAAAGGGTCTCTTTATCAGTGCTTTTTTAGCATGGATAAAGGTTACCCTATATCAGCACTAAAATTTTAGCACTGATACTGAGAATATTTATCAGCACTAAAATTTTAGCACTGATACATGGTTTCTTTATCAAAGGTTTTTTCTTAGCGCTGATATAAGGTGGCGCTTCCCTTGCCCGTTTTTGTAGTAGTGTGTGGTCTAACTTAGTGTTTCGTCTAGAGAAAGATATTGAATTAATTAAAAATAAGAATACTGTGGAATATTGAGGTGTTAATTTCTTCTCTAATAATAATTTCATTCTCAAAATCTCTATAATATCACTTCATAAAATGATTCGGTTGGTTCTTCATCATATGTTCTTCTAGTTCCCGTGTCGCCTATTCAATTTTATGATTTTTCCCAAGAACCTTTACCAATCATGTAGTCCGATTACTCCACACTTGTTCACCAGTTTTAAGAATATAAATAGGCTCTTCACAATATGATAGACCAGGTTCCAATTCTACTTCTTAATAGGTGAGTATATGTGTTGGGTCTAACATGTATTTCCTTAATAGTGATATGTGGAACACATCAAGAAATTTGGAGAGACTTGGAGGAATTTCCAAATGGTAAGCTATAGCTCAAATTCATTATAGAATTTAAGAAGTTCTGATGCACATGTTACATAATTTACCCTTCTTACAAAATCTTATAACACCCTTCCATATAGATACCTTCTAGAAAGTATGATCTCATACTTAAAGTTACAAATCCTTTATTCGGTTATCGGGATAGATCCCTTGCCTACTTTGAGCTATTTTGATATGGGTTTGAATAATTTTTACCTTTTCCATTGTTTCCTAAACAAGTACTAGGACTATGAGTTTTATTTTACCAAGATCATCCCAACAAGGTTGTGTACAACAAATTTTTCCATATAATGCTTCATATGGTGCCATATGAATACTTTAATGGAAGCTATTGTTGTTGTAAAATTATACTAGAGGTAAATACTAATCTCAAATACCCTAAAATTAAGGTGTGAAAGATATAATATGTATTCTAAAGTTTTAATAGTCATTTATGATTGTCCATCAGTTTGAGTTTGGTATGCAATGCTCAAACAAAGCTCATTTTCTAGGTCTTTCTAAAAACTTTTCCAGAATCATGATGTAAAATAGGCATCAAATTTAGAAAGAATCATTATGGGTACACCATGAAGTCTTAAAAATTCATTAATGTAAATTCTTACTAATTTTTCAAGTGGTAAATCATCTTTTATAGGAATAAAATGTACTAATTTGGTAAGAAGGTCGACAATAACCCATATCACATCATTTATTCTAGGAGTATTTAGTATCCCTGTGATAATGTACATCATAATATCATCCAATTTACACACAGTTATAATAAGAGGATGCATGAATCTACTAGGATGTTGTCTTCCAGCCTTCACGAGTTGAAAAACCAAACATCTTAACACATAATCATTAATATCCCTATTTATATTCTCCCCCCAAAAATGATCCTTCAAATCTATATACATCTTAGTGCCACCCAGGTGTATTGAGAAATTGGAGCTATGAGAATCATCCAATAATTCCCTTTTTAGCTCAGGTATAGAGGGAATACACAACTACTTTCCAAATTTCAATACCCCATCTTCATATATGAAGTCTATCAATCTTCTATCATTCACTTCTTTAACATTATTTTGAAAATCCTAATCATCAAACTGAGAAATTTTTATCATTTCTATTAAATATGGTTTGGAAACCATTTGAAAAATTAGTAATGTTTCACCTTCCATGAAAATTAACATATCCATTATTACTAGATTCGTGAACATAGAATTCATTTCAACTCTCATTCTTCTCATAACTCCATGAACCTTCCTACTCAAAGCATCTATCACCGTATTTTCCTTCCCTGTGTGTTAGTGTATTGTGCAATAATAATCCTTGTGTAGCTCAAGCCATATCCTTTGTCTCATGTTGAGTTATTTATATGAGAAAATATATTTCAAACTCTTTTGATCAATATATATATATCAAATCTTTCACCGTAGATATAGTGTCTTCATATATTCATAGAAAATATTACTAAAGCTAATTCAAGATCATGAGTTGGATAGTTTTTTTCATGAGTTTTTAATTTTCTTGATGCCTGAAAAATAAACCTGTCATTCTGCATAAGTACACAACCGAGTCCCTTCCTTGATGCATTACTATAAATGAAAAATCCATCATTCCCAGATGGTAAAGTCAAGATAGGATAATTTAATAATATTATATTTAATTATTCAAAACATTCTTCACACTCTTTTTTTCCAAATTAATTTTACCCATTTACATGTGATCTTGGTTAATGGGTTATCCAATCAGGAAAATTTTGGATGAAATGATGATAGTAACCAGCTAAACCAATGAAACTTTGTACCTTTGTTATTCTAGAAAGTGCTGGCCATTCTTGGATTTCCTTTTTCATTGAAGGATCAATAAAAATTCCATACTTGGAGAAAATATGGCCAAGAAAATAAATTTATTGAATCCAAAATTCACACTTGCTAATCATACAATATACTTCATTTCTTTTAAGAGTCTTTAGAAAAATCTGTAAGTGGTTGTCATGGTATTCTTAGCTTTTTAATCATACCAAGATATCATAAATAAATTCTATGAAAAAATTATCAAGATATTCCTTGAACATTATGTTTATTAGAACCATCAAAATAGAGGCTGAATTAGTCAATCCAAATGGAATTATTGTAAACTCATAATGCCAATACCTGGTTCAGAATACTATCTTTGGAATATATTTCTTCTTTACACATAATTGATGATATCCCGAATAAAGGTCAATCTTAAAAAAATATTTATCTCCATGAAGTTGATAAAAAAAATCATCAATTCAAGGTAGGGGATACTTTTTCTTTATTGTAATAGTATTGATTTCTCTATAGTCAATTCATAGACCCATTGATCTATCTTTCATGTTAACAAAAAGAACTAGGGATCCCCATAAAGAAATTATATGGAAAATAAACCCCTTATTAATCAAATATTCTAGTTGTTTCTTTAGATATACTAATTAAATAGTGGCCATTATATAAGAATAATTTGATATTGTCCTCACATTAGGGATTAAATCAATATAAAACTCAACCTACCGTACTGGAGGACATCCGGGAAAGTCCTATGGAAATACATCAATGCATTCCTGTACAATATGTACATCCTCAATTTGAATATTATTAGGTTTTATCATTTCTTTTTCCCCATGAATTTCATTTATAATATCTATAAGAGGTGGATCTAGATAAGAATTAGGTGCTGATGGTTCTACTATAAAGATAATGGATTCTAAATCTTCCTCACAAATCGTAACATCCTTTTTCTTACAATAAATTTTCACATCATATTTTGAAAGCCAGTCCGTAACAAGGATTATCAAAGTTGACCCTAGGTATGATGAACAATTGAATATATAATGCACATTTATATGCCATAATGGGAACTGCCTGACACATCTTTTTTTTGCAATGAGACTTCCCTTAGGGGTTTTAGCTGATAACTACCCTGTTAATTTGAATCGGAAATATCTAATTTTTAATGAAAACTGAGAAGATATAAAGGAATGAGAGTAAATAGAATAAAATAAATCTTTGGATGAATTTAAGGAAATTATTAATGTACCTTCCACCACATTATTTGGTACTTCAATCACAATAATTTTGAACACAAAAGCTTGGAGTTGCTCCCTTGGAATTTTCCATGGAAAGTTTACTTGAAGCTTAGGAAAAACATTTTCATAATGTCCCATATCTTTACAATTTTATAATTGAAATTTTTTATCTTCTTTCCTCCCATTGAAATCATGATATTGGTGGACTTTTTCTCCATACTTTTAACAAACTATCATTCCTTTCAGGCAAGTACAAAGGTGTTTCTTCCCAAAATTACTACATGGTGGAAATTAAACTTTTCCATTATTCCATTTAATTTCTATTCTAGAGTGTTCAAAATACCTTTTCATCTCTTGATTTACTTTAAATTCATAAGACTTATATAATTAATTTTTCATCTTGATATCACATGATACTATATCATCATATGATGAGAAAGATTGTGAGACCAGTGCCCATTAGAGGAATGGTTTTAACCCATCAAAGAATTTATCAACCTTACTTATTGGGTTATGTATAGAGTTTTCCACATGAATCTCTAATATTGTTTAGTTAGCCTCATAGTTTTCAAAATTTTCATCCTCCTTTTGTGTTAGACTCAGAAATTTCATTTCCATATCAGCTCGCTGTTCACGAGGAATGTATTTTTTAAGAAAAGTTCTTCAAAATCCCTCCATTCTATATTTTCTATATCTTCATATTCCTTTTTGTTTTTAATTAATGACCACTATAGATCTGCATCTCTTGAGAGGTGATAAACTTCTATGATAACTTTTTTCTCTTTCCTTAATCCCCAAAGAAAGAAATAATTTCTCTAAGGAACTTATCCATTTTTCGGTCACAAAAGGAATTTTAGTCCCATTGAATATTGGAGGTTGTTGTCTCATGAAGTGGTCTAACATTAATCCTCCACATGGTGGATCAGGATGCTCTATATAGGTAATGTTATTATTCATAACCTGAGCCAGTTTTCCTAATATAGTAATAAGTTGTTGAACACCAGTTTCAGCTCCTACTTCAATATCATTTTATGGAATATGAGGGAAATCCCTAGATATATTATGTGCATTGATATGATTTCCATTTTTTCCACTAGGCGCCATTTCTAAACAATGAAATTCACTAGATTAGGTTTTGAATCATAGTATGTAATTTCAAAATATGTATCATAAATTGAATTATTTTTGCATGTATAATCTCATAATAATAAATATGGTTTCTTTGGAGACATATTTAATTTTAAATATTTCATAATTATTCACAATTAAAGTGTAAATTATCCTAAGCATATCCCCTGGGAGTGTCAAATAATGTGTACAATAAGGCTTGTTGTCGTGTACCAGGTTACCCCGAGTGAAGCCAAAAACACCTTGTCAGAGTTATTACTCTTAGGTACATCTGTGTCAGAGCCACATCCACTTGTACTATCTATAAAGAGATATATTATATAGGAATACCCACATAATCTCTACATTATCAAAATTTAAGATGTTCTTATATACTTATCCTCAAAGTCTATCTTAGGGAAGTATCCCATAATTAAAGTCTTTTTCTAAATCTAGTTTCCATGGTTTGTACTAAACTTTATCTGATACCAACTGTAATTCCCTGACCCCAAAATCCTGGAGTTGGTGCATTTTTTATAACATTATAATGATAAAAAATAAATCAAATCACAATGGATAGATCGGTTTAGTAGACTTGGAAAAACAAGATACAAATATCAGTTTTACATTACATCTTGAAATGAAGAGAAACATAGTGTCTCCTTTGAAATTACTAATATCCATTAGATTATCCTTGATGTTCAGTCATAATATACTAATTCACATACTATGGAAGAATGAAACATAAGAAAGGGGTGAGCTAAGATTCTCAGTAAGTATAAACAATATAGTGGAGGCTAACATAAATAAGCATAAAGTTATAATACAAGGTACAAAAATTAAAAGAAAATACTTTAAAAAAATAATATTTAGCATATTATAGAAAAAATAAATCCAATAATTTCATTTAAACATTCACATTTATATCCTACTAGTTGAATAATAACATGTAATATCAATAACTAATCTCAAAATGATCATAATGTCAGAGATCATAACCATACCGTCAAGGCCTCATACTAAGGCCATACATAACCATACCAAAAATTTATCATTCCAAGACACTAGTATGTCTCATGAGACATACTGATGTATCGAGGGGATATATCGGTCCCCATCCATCACTTACTATGTCCAATTCATTCCACATATGAAAAGAATAAAACATAACATAAACATTCATATTAAAACTAACATACTAAATGTTAATAATTTAACCATAAACCATGAGTGGTATAAAAATAGAACATCCATAGTCAAACATATCATAAAAACTTAAATAAAATATGGAATATTTTATCATAACAAATCATCCTCAATTAAGCATAAAATCCAACAAAGGATGTCGACATAGATGAAAATAATCTAATAAAATCATTAATACTATTTGAGAGAGATATCCCTTTTTTTTACTTTGTTATCATTTAAAAGCCACATAATTATAAATGAAAACATTTCTTTTAAAAATAACTTGTAATATTTTAAGGTAATATTCAAAATTTTAAGTTTTCATAATGGTAGAAAATATCCGCTCACACTGTATAAGTTAAAAAACAATCTTTCTTTAATTTGTTGAAAAGTTCATAAAGTACCTCGTTTGGAAAATGATGAAAATATTCATTTCAAATTTTTCTATAAAAAATCAAAAATGGGTAAAAATGACTTTAAAAAATTGTCATTGGTATATTGAAATACATTTTAAGCAACATGTACATGGATGATAAAGATGTCCCAGTAGATACTTAAATATAAACCACCTCTGATAATAATGAGATTGTGAAATTAACCATTACTAGATACTTTACTTTAGTTGAGGGTGTGTTAACCTCCTATATAAAGTTTAAAACATATTATTAAACTATAAGAAGACCATATCCATATTTATGATATCACATATGATCCTCTTATATAATTTTGTTAATAATATTTTAGTATTACCATTGTTTCGGGTGTTAACTGTTTCGTTTTCCCATTCCAGTTTTGTCATGTATGTCATGTTTGGTATGAATAGAATGTATTTTATTCATATATAGAGTAATATTAAGTTCATAATTATTTTTTACTCATCATATAAGTTTTATAATCATTCTATAGAGGTTAATGTGGAGAATGAATCTTATCACATCTTGGAGACGGTAGATCGTACGTACACATGAGCAACGATATCATTCCTTTTATGGTTGAAATAATATGGATGGGATGGTATATTACATATAAATAATTATTATAATATCATATTAATTATTTATATCCATTATAATCATCATTATACCTTTCCAAATAAAGTTGTTCTGAATAAAAAATTACACCACGACGTGGAGACGATAAGCCATACGTACACGCACATGGTGATATATTATTCCTAGGATGGATAAAATGAGGAATATGGTTTCCCATAATTATAATAAAATATAATAATGTATATGATAATGTAGGTATTACTTAATTATGGATACAACATTGTAATAGGTAGTAGAATAAGAAAATAACTTTGAAAGAGTTAGTAAAACAATTACCTCTTTTTCGGGTATCTCTTTTTGATTTAAACAAAAAAGACTGCTTAGGTTGGATTTATTCCAAAATTATGGACTCTAGGATTAATTTAAAGATGTTTTTAGGATAATTGGGATGGTTTGGATAGAGAAAAATTGATTTATAGGTGTGTATAAAGGATAAAGAGAGGTTCCCTTTTATAATAGAGGGGAGGGGAAC
The DNA here is from genome assembly GCA_963277665.1 of Viscum album. Lineage (NCBI taxonomy): Eukaryota > Viridiplantae > Streptophyta > Magnoliopsida > Santalales > Viscaceae > Viscum > Viscum album. The sequence continues at coordinate 1,079,491,901 of OY728120.1, read as the reverse complement.
TTTTGGGAACTCCAAAAATATAAATTTATTATAAATTGTTTTTCGATTTCAAATACCTCCAAAGGGAGTTATTTAGAGTATAAGATGAGGATGTATCTAAATAATCTCAAATAATTATTTTTATAAAAGTTTAGTTCACAAAATTAACCTTATCTTTTGGGATTAACCTATAGTTAAACGGTTTAACTCTTACTGTTTCTACCTGTGTTTTTATACTACAAGGTGAATATAGAGACTATAAAATGGAAAAAACAACCCAAATTGGAAATTTTTTGACATATTAAACATTTTCATAGTTATTTTTATGAACATTATATTTTTATGAATTTTATTACATTTACTAAAATATTATTTAGTTTAAAGTATCATTTATATCAATTTTGACACTATTCAATATTTTTATTTTGAAGAATATTCAAAAAACATTATAACTTAAAAAAAATACTTAAAATATGTCACTAATGTGTCTATATTATCTATAAAATTATATTATGTCATTAATTAATTCAGATTACATTTATTTTATTATTTACAATATCATTTATTTTTTTAGGAAGGTCATGCCTTGGTCAAACGACCAAAGCACAAATTATTCCATAAAATAATCTAGGCTTCACTATTGTGTCATCATGAATGGTAATTATTTAATATATAAAAATTATAAATAAATTAATATTATGTAGATAAGTATTTAATATTTCTAAATAATATTTATATTTTACCATATCACTTATATAACCTCATATTAAAAATGATATAATTATTAAAATTTGAATATGAAATTTTTATCTCATCTTTAAATAAAATATAATAAATGTCCTAATCTAACAAAAGTGTCTTAAAAAGGATCATATTTTTGACTGAAGGTTGATTTTTGTTGAAACAAACTTATCCTATGAAATTAGGACATGTTTTAGGGTAATTTTATATTACTATAATATTATTTTTACCTTTAATTACCATATTTATCTTTAATTGTGGTAAATGAAATCCAGAAGTTACTATTAAACAAAAATTATTTTGATCCTATTAGACAAAATTTTTTCATACTTATTAAAACCATTTATGTCCATTATTCAAAATTCAGTTCACAAAATTGGTTAAATTATGTTTAATGCTCATTCACAGATGTGGTTAGAATGCGGGTAAAAGAGACGTTCAAAAGATCAATAAATTTTTTTATATCAAATTATATTATAAAAATTATTCCAATGAAATACATTGTAATAATATATTTATTATTTATATATTTTCAAATTAAAATAAATTTAAAGTAAAATAAATATTTAAATGAAAAAGTTGGTTTCTTGACAATAATGCAGTATTTTCCACTATTCATCAAAAATTGAAACTTTTCAGAAAATTACCAAAATTTCACCATAAGGTAATTTTGATATTACTAATTAAAAAATGTTTTCTATTTTGAAAAATAGAATTTATTATTTTTGTAATGTGGTTAATATTATTCATAACCTATTTTTAAATGTCTAGTTTGTTAGGTTTTAGTGTGCTTGAACTCAGAGTTGCATGTAGAGAAAGCTATTAAATTATTTAAAAATAAGCATACCATGGAAACATGGGGTTTTACAGTGTTAGTGGGAAGTGTTTTCACATTGTCATTTTTACTATATGAGTGTGTTAAGATTCCATAACATGGAACTATCATACCTCTTGGAATATGGCCATGTTTCTCATTTGTGATTTTTTTAATATGTACACCATTTTTTGTAAAATTTATTTACACATGACTATGGGATTATATAAACTATTTTATATAAAATGTTTAATTAATCTAGTATTTCAAATTTTTCAATCAATGTCAATAAAAATAATTCTTTGTTTTTTATATTTGACTGTGTCTCCATGACTTATTTTATAAATATTAAAAGAAAGTATGGGTTAATTATTATTAAAATATTATTATGGAAAACTTGTTGAGACCCTGATGGTATTTTATCTCACACCCTACCTTTTCCTTTGGTAATTTATATATTTCCATCTGCCATGTTCAGGAAAGTGGAATGAACCACTTGGAGGTGTAAGTTTTTGCTTGTTTATTTGAGCTTGGAGTGTTGTGTCCATTGGGACTTGGGTTTTTTATCTTTCAGTTTTCTAGTAATTTTTTATTGTACTTGGGGTTTTTATACCCATTGTAATTCTGGATCTATTCTCCCTTTGGAGTTTCTTTTTTACATACTTACATGTTTTTGTTTCTTCTATTCTTTATGTGGAAAAACTTTTCCCACCATTATCTTGTAAGATTCCAGGTGCTTGTCACCAACCTATGGGGATCAGGAATTCCCTTCAGGCTATTTCAGTATTGGCTTGAGTGTTAGGGAACCAAGGTATTAGGGTTATTTCATAATGAAGTGGTATCAACATTAGGTTAATCATCTTTCTATTATGTATGTATGTAGTTGCGTAATTTTTCCAGGATTTAGAAGGTAGTTGTGAGTAGTTTCCTAGACATCTATCATTATAATTCTCCTTGAGTTTGCATGTGTGGTTTGGGAAATTTCTCTTGAGGATTAGTTCTAGATTTTACCCATAATTATTTGAATGGATTTAAATCCAAATATTTTTTATCTATATGTCGGGATTAATTTCCTAGTCACTCTTGTTTGAGAGTTGATCTGTGTAACATTCTGACATCTTCAATGCTGTCTGTTGATGTTGTGTAGCATAATGCCTTTGAGAATATGTGTGAATCTGATCTTAGAGGAAGTTGTTGATGAATAACAATGAGAGAGTACCCCCATGGACCAAAATTTGGCTGAGGATATTGTGCATGTTTTCCAAGATCCAGGACAAGCACCTATACCCATTCCTATTTAGGCTCCACCTATGGAACCCCATAGGTAGGACTCTCAAAATAATTCTTAGGAGTTCCTTTTTTTGAATACACCATTGTTCCAAGGCTCAGATAATCCTCAGAATAATGAGGAATGGTTGCGGATAATTGAAGCTTTGTTTTTGTTCTTAGAGATTATAGATTCAATCAAGGTGAAATGTGACACCTTCAAGCTAGAGGGACCTTGCAGGAGATGGTGGGACAATATGGTGATGGAAAAGAAGCATGAGGGATTTGAGTGGAAACAATTTAAACTTATTTTTATAGATCAGTTATATCCATTGTCGATGGTGTTGGATAAGACTATCATTTTTTTTCAAACTCGAGTAGGCTGGAAGGACCATGAAAGAATATAAAAATGGCTTTACTGGGTTTGTGAAGTTTGTACCTGAGATTGTATGGAATGAGAAGATGAAGACTCAGTAGCTGTAGATGGGACTTCTAACTGATATTTATTATCAGTTTTTCTTACTAAAGCTATCTTCTTATGTTGAGGTTCCGGATAGAGTGTTGATGGTTAAGATGGACCTGGATGGTAATTCAAGGTTGACTAGAGTTCCATTTTCTCCCATTGGTATCTCTATGAGTTCCTTTAAAGGAAAGAGAAAGTGTGATTATTCTCATGATGGTCATAATAATAGGGAGATTTTAGACATCATGTATTTCATGGAAGAGGCCCTTTTATTTTCTAATTGTGTGGATTTTTGGGGCACTTGATTTGGGTTTACACTGAGGACCCATTGTATGTGGTCCATGTGGATTTTTTGGTCACTTGTATAAGTTCTATCATATCTATTATACTCCACATAGTTTAATAGGATCATCAGTGTCAAAGAGTACTACATTACAATAAGATTCTTCATAGACTAAGGGGTTCTTACCATAGAAATCTGGAACAAAGATTCTTCACATAGTGGAAGAGTCTCCATAGGATACAGAAACCAGTCTAGTGACAGTGAGAGGTACCATCACTATTTCCACATCTTTGGTGATAGGTTTAATTGATACTGGTGAATCTCATTCATTTAAATCAACCCATATTTTGAATTTTCTAAATATTCATAAAAAGATTTTATCTTAATGTAATTGATATTAGTGAACCCCTCAGAACAAAGAGAGAAAAGAGTATCCATTACCCATATTGTGCCTTCCCATTATCATAGATCGATATTTCTTATGATTTTATAGTTCTCTTCATGAAACATATTGACATCATATTCTAGATGGGCTGAATTATTGCTAATAATGCCGAAATTTATTTTTTATCTTTCATTAGTATATTTTACAGTGCCTGATGGGGTGTGTCATATCATTCTTGGAGAATGGGTCCCACGGTCGAGCAGAGTCATGCCTTCTTATCTAGAGTTGGGAAAAGTAATACCTGTTTTGCATTTTGATCTAGAGAAATAATTTTTGAGTGGTGATCTCCCTTGAGTTATCATTGTGTTTCCCAATGTTTTTCCATATGAGTTCTCTAGGTTGAAACCAGTAAGGAAGGTGTAGTTTTATATTAATTTTGTTCCTTTTACTTAGTTGGTATCTATTCCTTCTTACCACATTGCACAATATAATATGAAGGAATTGAAGGATCTGTTTTATGATCTTTTAGATAAAGTTTTTATATGCCTGAGTGTGTCACCTTGGGTGGTGCCTATTCTATAACAACCCAAGATTAAGGTACATATCATTTTATCATTTTTGTAGAATACTTAATACATTATAGAATAGACACCTGAAGACTATATTAGTTTAGTGCTATCACGACCCGTCCCAGTGGGGCCTGCACTGTGACTCCCCAAGCCCGACACCAATAGGCTAGGGACTGGTGACTAGCACCGAGTAGTCATATTACTAATCATGGGAGGCATTTCCTAAGTACATGTACACACACACACATCTCAAAGCCCACAAAAGTTGAAATGTAAAAACACTAAGGAACAAAAATGCATGCATTCAACTAAACACAACCAACAGAGTATGAAGGAAGATAAAGTACTGAAAGTAAACTGGGCCAGAATACAAGCCCACCAAAAAAAAAGTCTGAAAACTGCCAAGTCCAACCTGTAAACAACAAAGGTACTGGGACTGCCGCTCATAGCCATAGGAACGCCTCAGCCTGTAGGGAACTCATAAATATCGGTCCTGTCCTAGTCCACCCAGGACTCTGTCAAAAGGCTGCTCGTCTGCACAAGACACTACACATGCGGGAAAAGCCCGTGCAGGGGTGAGTATAACAATATTCAGTAGAGGACCCTAAAAACCAAAAAGCAGTACACAAATTAAAGGTACAGTCAGCTATGCATAATATATGTCTACAAAACATATATCACAAACCAGATATACTCAAAACCCAGACCCGTAGTCTAGAGACAAGTCACACAACCGCATACCCCCAGCAAGGGGTTCAGTTTGAAGATTCCACAAAGCACTCATTTCGGGAGAACACAATCCACGAGTCTTATAGCTCTGATGACATTCGTCCGAGAAGTACCATTCGTCGGGAATCATTATTAGAGGTAGTTACACTCATCACAAGATACACACTCTTGAGTGAGAAGGTTACGGTAGATAGATGTAATTATTACGGGAGACACACTCCTGAGTGGGAAAGATCACGATACACAGATGAGGATCACTGCCAGGGCCATGGCAGATACTATGACTCATCCGGAATTCACCTGCTAGGTAGAGGATCGATTCCTGGTGGATTTGGTCATGTTGATGCTGGACTCTACCTAGGGTGAAGAATGGATAGAGGATCTCGATCTAGGACTCTTGGATTTACTCCTGACTCTATCACAGAAAGTCCTGCTGAAGGGATCATACTCCTGTAAAAAGGAAACGATACCCAACCTTCAGGGGAACGAGAAAAAGGGGCACTAACCCAAACTAAATACATCCAAGATATGGTGAAGAAGAGGACCATGCCTTTATCCAAAAAGTACACGATGTGTAAAAATGTTACACGTCGTGTTGTTTGACCCCGGTAACTACCCGTGTACAACGGATCGTGTTGTAAGGCTGGTCGTGTAGAAACCTGAGTACATGGAATGTAGTATGGTGTACACGCCATGTCCTAGTGACTAGGGTTGGCTCCGTGTACGCTGGACATGTTCCCGTACATGGTCATCAACCCGTGTACTCCAACCCGTGTGATTGGTACACTGGGTGGCCCACGTTACTGGCCTCGCCTAACCATGTGATGGAGTAAAAGGTTGTGTACTCTATCATGTGTTTGTGTACCCCATGGATACATGCCGAGTTCTGCATATCCGCCTCTTCCATGCTGTACACTCCATGTCTCCTGAAGCCGTGTAGTCCAACCCATGTCCGTGTACTTCCAAAAATACACATCGAGCTTCAGGGAAAGCCTAACATGTCGTGTGACCAGGGTCACATTCCGTGTGATTCCTCTTTGACACTCGAAACCCTAGCTGCCATCGCCAGTGCTACACAACATGTTCTTCAGAAGTAAACGCTGTGTATTCTAGAAATTTCTAGAAACGCGGACCTCTGCCATCGGGCCTCCGGTGATGCTCCATTCATCGATCAGGCCGTCCAATCACCATGAAACTCCTAGGTTTTGTTTACCCCGACACCACGAAGATGATTCCATTGTTTTCAAACCTTCGATTGGCTCCGAAAACATGCAATGATCCATCCGCGTGAAGAATGATCGAAGAAAATCCCTTCCCAATCCGGTCCGATTCATCGTCCGCTATCATCGTCGCACCTATGTGAGGTCATTGGGGTGTCGATTCTTCAATTTGGGATCGTTGCGTCATAGAACGGAAGCGCAACGATCCGTTTTTCGTCACCCTGTGAAGAATACAAAGAACATACGAAGAAAGGAAAAAGGGAAAAAATCGAATAAAACAAATTGAGGAATGAACCTCCGCCGTCATTCGTCACGGAGTTGACCCGCTCCCATTAGTAGACTTAAACGGAGCACAAATCAAAAAAAAACATGGATCAATTACCTGAATCATCCCAAATAAAACCCTCCTGCAAGAACGTATGAATCCATGGATCAACTTGTTCTTGGTTGATCCGCATTCGTCGTTTAAAATCAAAAACAGGGAAAAGAGATTTTAAATAACAACCACTACCTCAAGAAGGGATTGATCGCCGACGAAAAGGCCATGCTACCGTCATCATTGATATCCTCCAACCTTGTTGTCACAAAAATTCGCAGCTTCGATCCATCATTGTTCGTCACTGAGAGTTTTCTCCAGCATTTCCCTCAATCTTTCACCAACAATCGATGTTCGATTATCCCAGTAAAAAGGAAAAAGTATTTGAAATCCCATCATTCTACGGCATTAATGATTCAGTGTTTCTATTTCTGAGTCATTATAACATGACATTAATGACTGAAACAACTGTCCCATCACCGCACTGTAGTGAATGTTTCCATAAAAGAAATAAAATAAACTTGTGAATTTATTTTATTTTACTTTACTTAAAACATATGAAAAATTAACTTTTTCCCTCGACCTGTGCCAGTCGAGGTTAGGCTCATTCTTAGGTAAAGTTGTCACCCCGGACGTAATGGTTCCCTCATATTTTTAATTTAGGCATCCATTTGTAAAACTACCACAACCGCGCAAAAGTGCCAACTCACTTAACATAAAAAGTTCAAACCACCATTCTGGGATCACGGGGCCTCATAATGATATTCCATCTTCACACCCAGTCTCGAAATAATTCCAAATAATATTTAAAAATAAAACATGGAAAATACGAGACATTAAATTCTCCCCACCTTGGGGTTTACATCCCCAAAAATCCAAAACAAAGGCTACTAAAAAAGATGTGGGTACTGGGCCCGAATCTAGGACTCCCACTCCCTCGTGCTCTCCTGAAGATTCCCGTGCTGCCACCGGACGTGCACAAATGGAATCATTCACCCACAAAGGATCATCTCCTACCGATCCTTGATCTCCACTGGGTACTCAACAAAGGTCACTCCATCCTCGATGTCCAGCTCGCCCCAGTCGATGATGTGTGATGGGTCATACATATACCTCTTCAACTGTGACACGTGGAAGAAATCATGTACTCGATGCAACTGTGGTGGTAAATCTAGGTGTTACGCCACCTCACCAACTGGTTGCGCCCAAATTTACCCTACAGGTATGCGGTCGTTGAAGTACAAGTAGGGATCGAATCCACAGGGACCGAAGAAGTAACCTTGAGACGCTATGATTTATTGATGGATTGGCTATGAAGTGGCCAACTTTGAGGTAGATTTTAATTGAAGAACTAAAGATATAATTTAAATAAGATATAATAAAAAATGATGTGAACTAAACAATTATTGATGGTGGGTTGATCTTAGGGTTTTTCTTGGGGTGGATTGGATGAATTTCTTTTCTTATAAAATTTCATGTCATTAATTCAAGACATATCCAAACAATGAGATAATTCTTCCAAATCATTCACCAATTTAATCCCTACACAATTCCAAGGCTAATCACTAATTCACTTTAAGGATCACTTTAATGAGCACTCAAAGGAAATATATCGTACTAGCACTCGAAATGTGTCATCGTTAAAGTTGGCAAAGATGAGAAAGAATGTAACTCATCAAATGGAAATCCTAAAATAACGAATAGATTTAAATATTAAGTACATGAAATAACATTCAATCCATGACCTTGCTACTCCCTTGGATCAACCCTTAAGAGGTTAGCCCTCCATTTATGCTATTCTACCAATGGAAGCGGGATGTAGACTTACGGGGGCGGAATTGAAGAAGAAGAAAATTATTAAAAGAACGAACACTCCACCGTTTTGTGATTGAAATCACAAGTGTTGGTGTGAATAATTTCACACCATGATTCAACGGTATCAACGTGTGAAGAAAAGAAAAATAAAAAGTGAAGAAGAAGAAGAAATTTTATTAAAATAATAAACGTGAAAGAAAAACTTACATGGGAAAACTTGATGATGCGATTACAAATTGAAAGCAGGAAATTACAATTGAAAGAAATACAATGGATGAAAGAAAAACATGGATTCAAAGAAAAATGTTAGATGATTATTCCATTCACCACCAACTCCTTATATAGGCATATTAGGAGCCTTAGTTCCACCCCCAACATTAAATTCACCCCCCAACAATTAAGAGAGTCAAAAGGAGGGTGAAGAATCAAAAGGAAATTGACGTTTCGAAGTTGACCCGGAAAACTGTCCAGATTCGTCCTCCATTTTGACGTGTGAGTTTGACACTTCATATGGCCGAATCCGAAGGTGTCATAAATATAAAATATCTTCTTCCATGTGTCTTCTAGAATCTCTAAAAATATCAGGAAATTTGGCTCATCCGTTTAGAAGTTATGGTCGAAATGGTGGGACGGATTTCTCTGAATTAATGACAAGTCCACCATTTAAATGTTAACTTCATACCCCTTTATCATCATGAAAACATCAGAATTAGCTCTGGACACAGTTCAATAAAATGATCCTCATATTTTTATCTTTCTCCTGTATAAATTTTAGCTTCATTGGGCTTGGTTTCTGGGCCCCACATTTGTTTGATGGGCCTTAGGCCCATTATGCGTTTTCCGGAAAGTTTCTGCCTTCAGGCGCAAAAGTCTCCATCTTCCTTTGGGATTCATCCATCGGACCTAAAAGATAAAATGTTCCAAACAGAGTTATCAATCATATCCCAAAATTTAAAATTAAAATGATGAATATTGTAATTTCCACAAGCAAATTATTGAGTGGGCCCAAATTGACATTTTAAGCATGAATTGCACAATGATGGGAAATGAAGTTCAATTTCTGAATTGGACTAAAATTGATGTTTATGAACTTTTAAAAACATTAATATTAAGATCTTAACAATGAATATTAGCCACTTTAAGTGACTAATCACACCCCCCAACTTGAGTTTTGCTAGTCCCGAGCAAAATAAATTACAAATATGAAATTGAAATCCCCTTTTCCAAAAACATTTTAAATACACATTGCTCACCCAAAAGACCTCATACCGAAAAAAATTATGGAACCCATCAAAATCATTTAAAACAAGATAGGTCCATAAGCATATCCCAAGCCCAAGCCCATTCCTTTGTTCAAATTCATTGCCACATTTCATCCAATTCCAATTAAGCATGATAAAGTGTTGTGCATCATAAAAGATATGGGGCCCATTTTATTGTTCAAGGGGAAAAAAATGGAAGCGCTAGGTGGGAATCACATTAAACCTTAAGATGAGTATCCATTTTTTTTTATTTTTTTTTATTATTTTTTTAACCACAATAGATATGAAAAGACTAACTCTGGGCAAGACAACTATGGAGTCACGATCCCCAAGTGCCGGACGCCACACATTTTGTCAATTTCATGCTCTACAATAGAGATATAAAGCCTAACTCTGGGCAAGACAACTATGGAGTCACGATCCCCAAGTGCCGGACGCCACACATTTGGACAAAACATTGCTCTATGTGGTCATTATTATTTTTTTTCAATTTTTTTGTTTTGTTTTGTTTTGTTTTTTTTGGATACTCAAATTAAACTAAAAGTGACCCCAGAACCCTATGCTATAATGAAAGGGACCCAAGAACTCAAATTTACACCCACGATCCAGTAGACTTGAATTGTGGCATTTTTATTAAGAGGATGAAAATGTAAACATTGAAAAATCACATCGGACAACCGCACTTTCCAAAAACTATGCTCATGAACTTAAACTTGTATTAAAATCAGAATCAAGGCATTCAAAATTTATTTGATATCCAATTTTAGAGTTTGCAATGTGTGTTTATCATCTTCAAGGTTAATGGAATTTTTTCTTTCCATGCATGTTCTTATTGAAAAAAAAATCATTTTTTATCCCCCCCCCCCAACTTAGAATAACACTGTCCCCAGTGTTTAAAGAAAAGAAAAGTTAGAAGGGGGTAAGAGAGGAGTTCAATGAAGAAATTTAAAATGAAAATCATGGAATGAAGTCACCTGGTGGTTGATGATGATATCACATGCCATAGTCTCCCTTCAATCCTGGATTTGAGTCTCAGCAGCTTGGATGGTGGTGAATGGATTTTCCTTATGGATTTCCACATGTCCTTTTTTAACCTATAAAAAAAATAAAACAAAACAAAATAAACTGATGATACATTGTCTTCTTTATATTTTCTGGGTAAGGTATTACTCAGAGATCACACCACGTGACACGGATGAATATGGCGCTCCCCTTTCATACCCATCCTTACTCATAAAATATGAACAGGTCAACAGCTTATGGTAATTTATTATATGAAAAATAAAATGATTCAAAATGATTGGAAACAAGAAAACCATGGGTTGCCTCCCATGCAGCGCTTTTGTTTAACGTCGTTAGCTCGACTTGTACCCCCCAACTTATCCAATTCCAACTTTCATCATTTTTAAGACCCCATTTTTGTCCACTTCAACTTTATTCATATTGATTTTTTTATAATTTGATTCATGTGAAATCCTATTTTCTACAATGATTGGTAAAATCCAAGGAATATCTAAAATGGTTGATCGTGTTTTATCTGGAGTATTTCCTAAGATTTCAAGGTTCATTCCTACATTATTGGTTTCATGAGATGGATGAATGATAACTGAGAGGTCTTGTTTGTACCCTATGATGGAATGCCTAAGTGGGGAAGTAAGGACATTGATTTTAAGTTCAGGTTGGATAGGACATTCAAAAATAGATAAGGAATTAGAATCAATATCAATTTCATTTTCAAAATTTCCAAACACAATTGGTTCCATTTGAATTGAAGATTCAACCCCAAAATTGTCTAGATGAGTTTCATAAATGGGTATGGGTTTGATGTTTGTGATTTCTCCTAATGGTTCAGTGATTGGTGTATTTGAAAAATCATCATTGTAGAAATATTCCGAACATTCAATCTCTGAAGAAAAATTTCCCTCTTGTGAATTCATGAAATCAATTTCATCCTGATTTAAACACTTGTTAACAATTCCCTCATGTTCATTAGCTTGACTTTCAAAATTACCTGACCAATTCACTTCATTATCCAACTCTGTTTTCCAAGATTCTAAAGTGGGTTCATCACTAAATTCAAATAAGTTATGTGGGTAACAATATTCTTCTATAAGTGATGTGGAAGGGATAACCTGAGTTGGAGTGGGTTCCAAAAAAGATTCAATGCTTTGTAGTTCTACTCTTAGTGATGAAACTTCTGAAGTCATTTTATCCATTTTTTCACACAAATGTTCAATAATTTTTTCAGAATTAGGATTGATAGATGTTTGGAACTCATGAACTTCATTAAGTTTTATCTCTTCAATCATCCTCGAGAGGTATGGAAATTGATCCTTTAAACAATCAGCATCCCATTGATTGTACAAGTTATCGGGTGTGGGGTAATCATTCAAGTGTTGATCAAAGTAATTTTCTATCTGAGGGGATTCCCATTGTTGATTTTCTATTTGATTACAGCCTGAGTTTATGAAAGGAAATTGTTGATGATACTCCATTGGAGTTGAATGAAATTTGGATATGGATTTTTTTTGGACACACGAAAACAGAAAGGGGAAAATAAAAGAGAAATATAGGGTGAGAATAGAGAATTTGGGGTGAGAAAAGAAGATGTGGGTCTAAGGTACTTACTTGGGTCCCCGGCAACGGCGCCAAAATTTGGTTGCGCCCAAATTTACCCTACAGGTATGCGGTCGTTGAAGTACAAGTAGGGATCGAATCCACAGGGACTGAAGAAGTAACCTTGAGACGCTATGATTTATTGATGGATTGGCTATGAAGTGGCCAACTTTGAGGTAGATTTTAATTGAAGAACTAAAGATATAATTTAAATAAGATATAATAAAAAATGATGTGAACTAAACAATTATTGATGGTGGGTTGATCTTAGGGTTTTGCTTGGGGTGGATTGGATGAATTTCTTTTCTTAGAAAATTTCATGTCATTAATTCAAGACATATCCAAACAATGAGATAATTATTCCAAATCATTCACCAATTTAATCCCTACACAATTCCAAGGCTAATCACTAATTCACTTTAAGGATCACTTTAATGAGAACTCAAAGGAAATAGATCGTACTATCACTCAAAATGTGTCATCGTTAAAGTTGGCAAAGATGAGAAAGAATGTAACTCATCAAATGGAAATCCTAAAATAACGAATAGATTTAAATATTAAGTACATGAAATAACATTCAATCCATGACCTTGCTACTCCCTTGGATCAACCCTTAAGAGGTTAGCCCTCCATTGATGCTATTCTACCAATGTAAGCGGGATGTAGACTTACGGGGGCGGAATTGAAGAAGAAGAAAATTATTAAAAGAACGAACACTCCACCGTTTTGTGATTGAAATCACAAGTGTTGGTGTGAATAATTTCACACCATGATTCAACGGTATCAACGTGTGAAGAAAAGAAAAATAAAAATTGAAGAAGAATAAGAAATTTTATTAAAATAATAAACGTGAAAGAAAAACTTACATGGGAAAACTTGATGATGTGATTACAAATTGAAAGCAGGAAATTACAATTGAAAGAAATACAATGGATGAAAGAAAAACATGGATTCAAAGAAAAATGTTATATGATTATTCCATTCATCACCAGCTCCTTATATAGGCATATTAGGAGCCTTAGTTCCACCCCCAACATTAAATTCACCCCCCAACAATTAAGAGAGTCAAAAGGAGGGTGAAGAATCAAAAGGAAATTGACGTTTCGAAGTTGACCCGGAAAACTGTCCAGATTCGTCCTCCATTTTGACGTGTGAGTTTGACACTTCATATGGCCGAATACGAAGGTGTCATAAATATAAAATATCTTCTTCCATGTGTATTCTAGAATATCTAAAAATATCAGGAAATTTGGCTCATCCGTTTAGATGTTATGGTCGAAATGGTGGGACGGATTTATCTGAATTAATGAAAAGTCCAACATTTAAATGTTAACTTCATACCCATTTATCATCATGAAAACATCAGAATTAGCTCTGTCCACAGTTGAATAAAATGATCCTCATATTTTTATCTTTCTCTTGTATAAATTTTAGCTTCATTGGGCTTGGTTTCTGGGCCCCACATTTGTTTGATGGGCCTTAGGCCCATTATACGTTTTCCAGAAAGTTTCTGCCTTCAGGCGCAAAAGTCTCCATCTTCCTTTGGGATTCATCCATCGGACCTAAAAGATAAAATGTTCCAAACAGAGTGATCAATCATATCCCAAAATTTAAAATTAAAATGATGAATATTGTAATTTCCACAAGCAAATTATTGAGTGGGCCCAAATTGACATTTTAAGCATGAATTGCACAATGATGGGAAATGAAGTTCAATTTCTGAATTGGACTAAAATTGATGTTTATGAACTTTTAAAAACATTAATATTAATATCTTAACAATGAATATTAGCCAATTTAAGTGACTAATCACCAACTCTGCATAGTATCTGGAAGGGCCTAATGAACCTCAGAGATAGCTTGTCACTTCGTCCAAATCTCTATAACCCAAATCGAGGTGAGACCCAAAGAAAGAAGTGGTCTCCCTATTCGAACTCTTGAGGTCTCCATTGTCTGTCAACATAAGATTTCTACCGGCTCTGTGCAGTCTTCATCCACTCCCGGGTGATCTGCACCTTCTTGGTGGTAGCTCGCACCAACTCTGGACCCATGAGTGATGACTCTCTGGGGTCGGTCTAGCAAAGCGGTGACCGGAAGGGTCTCCCATATAAGGCCTCGAACGGTTCCATACCAATGGTGGAGTAGTATATATTATTGTACTCAAACTCCACCAGTGGTAGGTGGTCCTCCCAACTGCGACCAAAGTCCAAGAAAAATGCTCCCAACATGTCCTCCAGAACCTGAATGGTCCTCTCCATCTGACCATCTGTCTGGGGATGAAACACTGTGCTCAAGCGTAGGTGAGTCCCAAAATCATCCTACAATCCCTTCCAAATTCAGGATGTGAAATACGCGTCTCGGTTTGAGACTATTGTCGAGGGGACTCCATGAAGCTGAAAAATCTCTTGCATGTAGAGGCATCCCAAGCTCTCTACGGAACTCTTCTCCCTGATAGCTAGGAAGTGGTCCGACTTGGTGAGTCGATCAACGATCACCCAGATGGAATCATGACCCTTGGACGTCCGTGGTAACCCTATTATGAATTCCATCGATATTACATCCCACTTCCACTCTGGAACTTCCAGGGGGTGAGCTAATCCCACTGGAACCTGGTGCTCGACCTTCAACTGCTGGCATGTAAGGAATCTAGGAACGAAATCTGTTAATGCCTTCTTCATGCCTGACCACCAGAAATATCGTCAGAGATCCTGTTACATATTTTCCACTCCAGGATGTACTACCAAGGGGGATTTATGAAACTCTCTCAGGACCTCCTCCTGCAACTCCACCGATACAAAAGTGCATCCTCTGAAAAGAAGTATGTGCTCCCCACCTTGTGAATATCCATCAGGAGCATGTCCTATGGATAACTTAGCACGCAAATCCACACAGTCGATGTCTCTTATCTATGCCTCCCTAACCTTTTGTACGAGTGGAGAGGCGAAAACCATCGACTATAGGTAGGCTGCATCTTCACTATCCACGAAGGATAACTGCAACGTGGCTAACTACTATGTCACCTCACTCAACAGCTGTGAGCTTGACCTTCTGCTAAGAGCATCCTCCACCTTGTTCCCCTTCCCAAGAGTATATATGATCTCAAAATCATAATCCTGGAGGAACTATAGACAATATCTCTACCTCATATTCAGATATTTCTGCAAAAAGATGTACCTTAGGCTCTTGTGGTTAGAGTAGACGATAAACTGCTCGCACATAAGGTAGTATTGCCACATCTTCAATGCGAAGACTACCGCAACCAACTCGAGATCATGGGTCACATAGTTCTTCTCATGTGGCCTAAGCTAGCACAAACCATAAACAATCACTGTTTGCCTCTGCATCAGGACACAGCCAAGCCCAGTCCCTGATGTGTTGCAGAAAACTATGTACTCGACACCCTCCTCCAACCATCTCAAGACTGGGGCACTCGTCAAACTTTATCTCAACCGCTCGAAAGCCTACTGGAACTTCTCTGTCTATATGAATGGTTGCCTCTTCTTGGTCAAGGCTATCATCGGTGCTGATATCTAGGAGAATTCAGGGATTAATCTCCGAAAATATCCTACTAATCCACGGAAGCTCCGCACCTCCGTCACACTCCGAGGTGGATCTCATGCTAACACAACCTCCACTTTGGCAGGGTCTACAACTACTCTATCTTTTGAGATGACATGTCCCAAAAATTGGACCTCCTAAATCCAAAACTAGAACTTTGAGAGCTTCCCAAAAAGCTGGTGCTCTCGGAGTACGTCTAGAACCATCCATAGGTGTCTCGCATACTCCTCTTCTGACGCCAAGTACACAAGGATGTCGTCGATGAATACCACTACGAACCGGTCCAAGTACAGCTGTAAAATCTGGTTCATCAGTCCCATGAACACTGTAGGGGCGTTCATAATGCCTAAAGTCATCACCGAGTACTCATAGTGATCGTAGCAGCATCTAAAAGTCTTCTTCGGTATATCCTCATCCCGTACTCATAACTGGTGATAGCCTGATTGAAGGTCAACCTTCAAGAACCATTGTTCCCCTCTCAGCTGATCGAAGAGGTCATCGATTCTCAGTAGTGGATACTTTTTCTTAATTGTCACCTAGTTTAAATGTCGGTAATCCATGCACAACCTCATAATCCCATTTTCCTTCTTGGAAAACAAGACTGGGGCCACCCAGGGTGAAACGCTGGGTCTCATGAAACCCTTGCTCTGAAAATCCTCTAACTACACCCTTAGCTCACGAAGCTCTACAAGAGCCATCTGATATGATGATGAGGAAATCAGTATCGTCCCAGGGTGTAAGTCGATGCAGAAATCTATTTCCCGGCAGGGAGGTAATCATGGAACATCAGGAAAGACGTCCTCATACTCCGCCACTACTGCTGGGAATTGGGAGCTCACAACATCCACTGATTCGAGGTCAAGGCTATCAAACTCTTGAGTGATTGGATGCACCATCCTATGCATAAGCCCATTCTATGCTTCTTGGGATTACCTTTCTCCGATAAAGTAAAACCTCATTCCATCATGGTGGACACACCCCACTCTTTGCCTAGAACATTCAATATGGGCATGGACCGAAGATAACCAATCCATACCAAGAATGACATCGTAAGGACTTGACGCTAACACCAAGAAGTTCAAACCTAAAATATTACCTCGAAGTGTAAGATCACACTACCTACAAAGGTGCGTGATCGTCAAGTCTCCTCTTGTAGGTGTCTCCAAGCATAAGGATCGAGTCAACATTTCTACTGGAATCTCGAGGTTTAGTACAAGACACATGGCTATGAAAGAATGATTAGAACCTATGTTTATAAGTATGGAAGCTAAGGTAAAAAATACATAGACCTTACCTTAAATCATCCCTGGATCCCTTGGGTCATAAGCCTTGACCACATGAAGCTGTCCCCGTCCCTGTCCCCCAGCTCCCTGAGCCTGGTGCGGGCCGCCTGGGGTTTGTGGTGGAAGTAAGTTGAAACGTCTGGCAACACCCGCAGCTCTCCCTGCTCCTCTGCCAGGTCTGCCGCTTGGCGGGTCTGTCTGCTCCACTCTCTGCCTCTGCCTCAGTGGTCCATCCACTGCTTCCCTATCAGTAGCTCAACAGGTCGGGAAATATCTAGTGAGATGTACCCTACCGTCGCACGAGTAGCATCGCTTCTCCCTAGACTGACTAAACCCAGCCTGAGAGCCCTGGACTGTCAATCCTCTATCCTGGGTCCTCATATGATGCCTCCCGTGTCCAAATCCTTGCGTCTGATGCTGGATCCCTACTGCCAGTGTCTCCGCACCTGTCTGCCTGCTGCTGACTGTCATCGGCTGTCTCTACTCTGCCAAGAAGTTCTCGATCACCAAGTCCTGCTCGAGTACTTGAGTATAAGTCGATATGCATAGAGGCACAACACTAGCTCTAATGTCCTACCATAGTCCTTGATCGAAGGTCCAAGCTCTGAATTACTGATCCCTAACCATATCCATCGAGTACCGGGCAAGGTTGGTGAACCTCAATGAATAGTTATCTACTATCATACTACCTTGTTGGAGCTAGAGAAGCTCATGGATGCACACAAATATCAACGTAACTAGAGAGAACTCCTCCATGAAGAGTCACTCAAACTCCTTCCATGAAAGAGTCTCCTCAACATGAGTCTGTATGGTCAGACTCCACCATCATCCTGTCGAACCTTGAAGAAGGATCTCTCCTGGATCATCATCTAGTTTGATGGTATCCTCACTAGACAGAAAACTCTGGTCACCACCTCAAGCCAGTCCTCAGTTGCCTAAGGATCGGGCTTGCCTCAGAACTTAAGGGGTCTCTGTCTCTGGAACTCATGGAGCACGCTAAGCCTTCACTCCTTGTCATTCGGTACCATAGGTATCACGTGCTGCTCCACTGGTGGTGGCATAACAGGTGCACCACCTGGTGGCAATGACCCAGGGACTAGCCCCTATATCGAAGCCTCATCACAGAGGTGGTAGGTTATACCTTAGGACCAAGAGTCTATGAGATTGGTTTGGGGCAACAATGTTAAGTGTTTCGAGTTTTTATTTTAGGCCAGAGACTCCAGTGTTGGTACGGTGGCTGACATATCCATATAACAAGACTTTGATACCACTCTGCCACGACCCATCCTAGTGGGTCTTGCTCCGTGACTCCCCAAGCCCGCCTCTAATATGCTAGGGGATGGTGACTAACACCGAGTAGGAATATTACTAATCATGGGATGCATTTCCTAAGTACCTGTACACACACACACATCTCCAAGCCCACAAAAGCTGAAATGTAAAAACACTAAGGAACAAAAATGCATGAATACAAATAAACCCAACCAAAAGAGTATGATGGAAGGTAAATTACTAAAAGTAAACTGGGCTAGAATACAAGACCACAAAAACAAAAGTCTGAAAACTGAAAATTCCAACCTGTAAACAACAAAGGTATTGGGACTGACGCTCGTAGATGTAGGAATGCCCCAGCCTGTAGGGAACTTAGAAAGCTTGGTCTTGTCCTGGTCCGCCCTGGACTTTGTCAAAAGGCTGCTCGTCTGCACAAGACACGACATGTGTGGGCCAAGCCCGTGCAGGGGTGAGTATAACAATAATCCGTAGAGGACCTTGAAAACCAAAAAGTAGTACAAAAAGTAAACATACAGTCATCTATGTACAATATATGTCTACAGAACATATAGTACAAAATAGATATACTCAAAACCCATACCTGTATTCTAGAGACAAGTCACACAACTGCATACCGCCAGCTAGGGGTTCAGTTTGATGATTCCACGAAGCACTTGTTCCTGGAGAACACACTCCACT
This sequence comes from Viscum album, assembly GCA_963277665.1. NCBI lineage: Eukaryota > Viridiplantae > Streptophyta > Magnoliopsida > Santalales > Viscaceae > Viscum > Viscum album. Next base: position 1,079,472,631 of record OY728120.1, on the reverse strand, counting down.
AGTCTTATATCTCTGATGACATCCGTTCAAGAAGTAATGTTCATAGGGATGCTTCATGAGAGGTAGTTACACTAATTACGGGAGACAAACTCTTGAGTGAGAAGGTCACAGTAGATAGATGCACTCATTACAGGAGACACACTCCTGAGTGGGAAAGATCACGATACATAGATGAGGATCACTGCCAGGGCCATGGAGGATACAACGACTCATCCAGAATTCACCTTCTAGGTAGAGGATCGACACCTGGTGGAGTTGGTCACGTCGATTCCGGACTCTACCTAGGGTCAAGAATGGATAGAGGATCTCGATCCGGGCCTCTCGGATGGATGCCTGACTCTATCATAGAAAGTCCTACTGAAGGGATCATACTCCTGTAAAAAGGAAACGATACCTGACCTTTAGGGGAACGAGAAGATGGGGCACTAACCCAAACGAAAGACATCCAAGATATGGTGAACAAGAGGACCATGCCGTTATCCAAAAAGTACACGACGTGTAAAAACGTTACATGCCATGTTGTCTGACCCCGGGTACTGCCCATGTACAATGGAACGTGTCATAAGGCTGGTCAGGTAGAAAACTGAGTACATGGTGTGTAGTACAGTGTACATTCCATGTCCGAGTAACTGGGGTTGGCTCTGTATACGCTGGCCATGTGCCCTTACATGGTCAATAACCCATCTACTCCAACCTGTGTGATAGGTACACAGGGTGGCCTGTGTTATTGGCCTTACCTAGCCATGTGATGGATTACATGGCCGTGTACTCCATACCATGTCCGTGTACCCATGGATACATGCCGAGTTCCGCGTAGCCGCCTCTACCATGCTGTACATGCCGTGTCGCCTGAATCTATGTAGTCCAACCCGTGTCCATGTACTTCCCAAAATATACGCCGAGCTTCAGGGAAATCCTAACATGGCGTGTGACTAGGGTCACACGCCATGTGATTCCTCTCTAACCCCCGAAACCCTATCCACCACTTCCAGTGCGACACGACGTGTTCTTCGGAAGTATACACCATATATTCTTGAAATTTTCAGAAACGTGGACCTCTTCCATTTCACCTCCAGTGATGCCCCATTCGTCGATCCGGCCATCCGATCACCACGAAATTCCCAGGTTTTGGTTACCCTAACACCAAGAAGCCAATTAATTTTTTTTTCAGACCTCCTATTGGCTTCAAAAACATGCAACGATCCATCCACGCAAAGAATGCTCGAAGAACGACCCTTCCCGATCCAGTCTGATTTGTCGTCCTCTATCATTGTCGCACCTCTGCGAGGTCGTTGGGGTGTCGATTCTTCAATTTGGGATCGTTGTGTTGTAGAACGGAAGCACAATGATCCATTATTCATCTCCCTATGAATAACGCGAAGAACGTACAAAGGAAGGAAAAAGGGAAGAAATCCAATAAAACAAATCGAGGAACAAACCTCCACCATCGTTCGTCACGGCATTGACCCGCTCCTATTTGTAGGCTTAAACAGAGCATAAATCAACAACAATAATCAACATGTATCAATTCCCCGAATCATACCAAATAAAACCCCCCACAAAAACATACGAATCCATGGATCAAATTGTTCGTGGTTGATCTGTGTTAGTTGTTTAAAATCAAAAACGGGGAAAAGAGATTTGAAATAACAAACCCTACCTCAAGAAGGGATCGATCGCCAATGAAGATGCCATGCTACCATCATCATTGAGATCCTACAACCATGTTGTCATAGCAATTCATAGCTTCGATCAGTCATAGTTCATTGCCGAGAGTTTTCTCCAGTGTTTCCCTCAATATTTCGCTAATAATCGACGTTCGATTATCCCAATAAAAAGGGAAATGTATTTGAAATCCCATCACGCTGCAGTATTAATGAGTCAGTGTTGCTATTTCTAATTCATTATGACATGACATTAATGACTGAAATAGCTACCTCGTCGCCACGCTGCAACATATGTTTCCATAAAAGGAATAAAATAAACTTGCGAATTTATTTTATTTTAGTTTACTTAAAATGTCTGAAAAATTAACTTTTTCCCTCAACCCACACCGATCGAGGTTAGGCTCGTTCTTAGGTAAATTCATTGCCCCAGATGCAACGGTGCCCTCAGATTTTTAATCTGGGCATCTATTTGGAAACTTCCACAACTGCGCACAAGGGCCGACTCACTTAACTTAAAAAGTTCAAACCACCATTCCGGGCTCACTGGGCCTTGGAATGATGTTCCGTCTTCGCAACCGGTCTCGAAATAATTCCATATAATATTTAAAAATAATACATTGAAAATCCGAGACATTACAAGTGCCTTTGAAAACATGGAAATGTAAACACTGGTACATGAGTGAGCTACATTATCTCCCACTAGGTTCACCAAGACTAACACCCCTATTAGAAATATCATATATGAAATATATTGTTATAACATGGGGATGGAAATAATAAAATGGGTGAGATCAAATGATTAGTATGGCTAACATGGGAGATATGTTAGCATAAACATGAGAATAAGGGTATGAGAATTTGATCATAACATTATAAGATCATACCCTTCATTTCAAAGATCTTAAACATGAATCAGAGTATAAATATTAGCTATTCATAAGACATTAATCACAATAGAACAAGAGCATAAGGCATTTAATCAGAACATTGGAATAAGATATAGAATTGTGGCATACATAAGAACATTTAATATCATTCTCTACAAGTCAAGATACATTACAAGAAATTAGTAGGGAACTTCATGAGCACTAAACCTACATATAGAGACACACCACTATCCCCAGTCACAGTCCTACCATAGTATTGGATAGGGTTTCCCCATATTACTATAGTGGACCGGGTTTCCCCATCTTCCCATAGTGGATCAGGTTTCTCCATATTTCCATCATGGACTAGGTTTCCACATTTTCCACAGCAGATTAGGCATGTTGACTTGAATCCCATCATTATCTCATGAGAAATAAATATTTACCTAATTAATTGGAGGGAGATATAGGTCCCACCCATCCCATAATGTAATTATATATACATGTTGCACAAGATTATAAAACTTGCAACATATCAAGAACCGTAGAAAATTGGTTTCATAGAAATCATATCATAACCCAAGAAATGAAATGGGTATCATAAAAATTTCATCATATCACTACCTATGAAAAATTGACAGGTCTCATAATAATTTCATCAATGCATAACCCATGAAAGTAAGTTAGTTTCAAGAGCATATAACCCGTGGAAGATAAATGGGTGTTAGAAACATCATTCCATAAAAACATAAAACCTTCAATAAAAAATATTAATGGTATTATTGGATCATTTTAAACAATGTCATCTTATATGGATAAGGATTTTGAAAGATAACATGAAATATTTCTTAAAGAAGATATCCATTCTTTGAAAAACCTATTTATAAAATAATTTCAAAACCCTTTTTTTATAAAGAAATAATTAGGTTTTTATTTAAATAAATTCTTGAGGAAAATATATTTTCCACTTTGAAAAATGTTTTTTTTAAAATTTAAACATTTAGGACACATTTTTCTTATAAAATATCTTTAAAAACTTATAAAATAAGATTTGAAAATTTTTAGAGACGTTTTTTTTTGAAAACTTGCAAAGAATACTTGAAAAAATTTTGAAAACCATTTTCATTAAAAAATTATAAAATATTATTGAATTTTTTTTGAAAACCATTTTTTTGAAAATACTTTGAAAACATATAAAATAATATTTGATATCATTGTAATCATTTTCTTTGAAAAATTAAATTTTCAAAACATTTAAGGGGTTCTTTGAAAATCATTTAACACACTTTTTAAATATAAAACATTTTTTTTGAAAACATTTTCTTTTGAAAATTGATTTAAAACTATGAATTTCTAGGATATTAGCATTTTTTATTCTTAAACCAGATTTTTTTTAAATTGAAAAGTAAGCTTCCATGAAATGAAGGTCATGACGACAGATAAGTACATACATATTGAATATTTATTTTATGCTGTAAAATGTTTAGAAATGTACCTCAATCAGAAAATGACAAGAATATTTATTTTTTTAAAACATTTGTTTCAATAAAAAATGCGTAAAAATTTATTTTAAATATCATAGGATAATATTAAAATATTTTTTGAAACTTTTTTCTTAAAAAACATGGTTTTGGAAGAATGCATATTTCCAACCGAAGGGAGAGGTAAAGTCAGACTTTCTTAAAAACACACTATTAAATATCTTATGTACCAACAAGTGGAAAATGGTACCAATACATGAAAATAACATGTATAAATAGATGAGAAGAAATTTCATGACATTTCTTGAGAGATGGATTATAATATTTCATCAATGGAAGCATAATCATAAACAATATCGATAAATGATGATATTGTTTCAATAAACTCTTACCACTTGGTAACTTTGAATCATAATCCCCATGTAAGAAAATGAAATTACATGAATATTAAAATATAATTAAGATAAGGATATTCATGATATAACATGTAAAATGGTAGTATATACACCTTATAAAATAACATAGGTGTATAACAAAATATTTGTCTCAAAGATAGAAATTGGGATCAAACTATTTCACTGATTTGGTATCTTTTGAATGGTAAAACCCCATGAAAGAGAGACAATCAAATGTATATGTAAATACCAATACATTTAAGGTTAATAACCATATAATACATTCATTGGTAGTATATACACCCCACTATGTATATAATGGTGAATAAAACATAAGTATTTCAGAAACAAAAGTGAGGATATAAGTCCCCTTACCGTAAGTCATGAATTTATTTTTACCTGTTCAAACCTATTGAATAATTAATATAAGTTTATTATAAATCTACAATAGAAACATATTATTATATCTCATACCATATATGTTTTTTATGGCTTTATATTACTCATTTATTAACAACTCATTTATATATATACGAAATATCATTACATTATAATTATTATGTAATATATATCATATAATTTCACTAAATCCATCCATAATAAATTATATTTAGAGTGTGGATGGATCAAATCGCTTTAAGGAGGCATTAGTCCACACTTCCCCAAATAAAATTATCAAATTTACAAAAAATGGAAAGCATGAAGGTATGTGTTATATAAAAATTATCGAAACATAAATAAATAATAATAATTATATATATCATATAAAAATAGAGTTTCCATCATAAATACAAACCATGAGATGTGGTGAAGGAAAAATGAACAATATTGTTTCGTGAGGTGGTAGTTCGATGTACACCGCTAATCATTTTTTTCCTTTTAAAAATCCGGTTTAAGGGTGGCTGGGACCCCAAAATACAACTTCAAACAAGACAAGAGAACATAAAGAAACAAACAGCACATAAAAAATAGACATACACATCATAATAGTCAAAGTCTTCTCCATAATCCATGCTAGATTCTCCTTCACTAGTAGCCGATTCTCACTCCGGATGCCTCCAAAAGTAGTTCGATGTACACAAGAATAGTAAGTTCATTACCCATTAGATGGATGTGTGAATAAGTAAAGGTTAAAACCATAAAATAATAAATATAACTATATTTAGTAAATTGGATTTATTATATAAGAATGGAATAAGGATAATTAGTGGAGTGGGGAATGAAATAAAACCTAATTGCTCATGGAATAATCTTAACTCTTTTCGGGTAACTCCTTTTGGTTTTCCTAAAAGACTTACTTGGATCCCTTTCACCAAAAAATGAGGCTTCTATGATTAGGTTATAGATGTTGGGATATTTTATTATCACATTTTGGACGAGACAAAGTGATTTATAGGTGGGAATAAGTTGGAGGGTTGAGTGCCTTTTTATAGTGGAGGAGGAGTGTAATTCTTGTAATTTTTTGAAATGAGAATTCCACCCACTTTTATCATATTCAAGGTAGACCGAATAATTAGAAAAATTCAATAAAAGGGAGTATAGGGTCAAAATAATTCTCTAAAGTGGATTTTTTTTTCATGTATTTAGGTAATTTTCTCCTTAAGTGTGACGTTTAGTCCTTTGTTAAGCTAATTTTTCTCTTAATGGTTGTAATTAATTTTAACCACTTTCACTAATATTTTTTGTAAAAAAGTTAAACATACTAGAAATTATAAATTATGATGATATAAAATATTAAATCCATTTTTAGAAATTCAAATCATGTAAGTGTTAGAAATTAATTTAAATTTAATCCCACAGATAGGATGATATAACATGTTTTTAATGTAAAAATGTTCAAATGTTTGGTATGTTTTTATTTCCAATTTCAATGTGAAATTGATTCAAATGACCTATTTTGTATTAATTTATGTATAAAATAAATAATTTAACATTAAAACCAATCAAAAATATAAAATAAACTTATAAATAAAATTGATAAAAAAGAAGTTCTAAATTAAAATTAATTATTATTCACTGTTCATCAATAAAATGAATCTTTACAAGAAAATTCCAAAAATTCACTCTAATCAAATTTTTGTGTTTTTATTTAAAAAATTAAGAGTTTTTTTCATATAAAAATTATAAAAGTGTAAAAAATGATATTTAAAATGGGTTTTCCATTAAAATGCATTAAAATTACCTTTTAAAAAAATACATCTTTTTTATTAATAAAAGTGCATTTATTTTTATCTTATACATGTCAAATATATTGGATGAGTATCAAAAAAAGTTATTAGAATATAATATATATATATATATATATTGAAATATTTAATTAAATGTTTTTTTGTTTAAATTATTGAGATAAAACTGGGTTTGTATATAGAAAATAGTTTTCTTAGAAAAGTAATTTCTTTATTTTCAAATTGTTTTTAAATTATATTATACTAATTTATAACCAAAATATTAGTTTTATATATATATTTAAATCATATTTTTACAATTTAGTTAGTCTTATTCGCAACTTTCATTCCAATGTCCAAGTGGTAGCCATAATAATATTTTAATAATAATATTAATAGTATCTTGTAGTCTGGTAAAACTCGACCTTGAATGTAACAAAAGCTATAAAAGGGACTTTGTATCATTGTTAATACAAGTGAAACATAGTGTTGAGTTTACCATAAGTGAATCTAAGTATTTCATGTAGAATAATCTTGACTTGGTTTTGCATACAATGAAATCCAAACATAGTAATTTCATATAAAAAATCTATATTTAGTGTTGTGTGAAATAAAAAAATAAAAAAAATATTAAATTAATTCAAAAAAATAATTCTCAAAATCTTAGGGTGTTATATGTCCTCTTTTATAATAATTACTATGTGAAACTTAACCTTCTTGTTGATTACCAAAAAATCAATCGAGTTACAGTAAATAACAAGTATCTTTTGTCACATATTTATGGTCATTTTCACTAGTTTAATGGGTAAATGTAGTTTTCAAAGATTTATCTTTGATATGGTTATCAATAGTTGGGAATATAAAAGAATCTGAGATTCATAAAACTACCTTCTAGAGTAGGTATGTCCATTACAATCAACTTTTCATTCCATTTGGGATAACTACTTCTCTTGATGTCTTTATGGATTTGATAAAAAGGATCTTCCATTAGTATATTGTAGGTGAATGGATATATTTGTGGATGAAATCCTTGTTTACTATATATATAAGGAGGACCATATGTGTCATCTGAGAGTATTTATGGAATTGTTTAAATATTACAAACATTATGCCAAGCTACCAAAATGTGATTTCTAGAATCAAGAAGTGAAGTTATTGGGATTTGTGGTGTTGAAACATGGCATATCAGTTGATATAGAGAAGGTGATTTTTTCATGACCATGGATAAACCAAAAAATGTTTTTAATATTTGATGATTCTTGAATTTATCTTGGATATTATGACCAACTTTTAAAGGAATTATCAAAGTTGAATTCTCTGATTACTACTCTAACTTAGAATGGGTAGAGTTTTATTGGGATGAATAATGTCAGAGTTCTATTATTGAGATGAATTTTTTAACTACTGTACTGGTTTTGAGTCTTCCAAAGGTTGGGCAGGGCTATGTGGTATTCTATGAAGCACCAGGTTTAGGTTTGGGATGCATTCTTATACAGGGTGATCATGTCATTGATTATAGATCTTGGTTGCTTATGAGACATGATAAAATTCACTGAACCCATGACCTTGAAATTTCATCTATGACGAATGATCTTATTATTTGGCTACAAAACCTTTTCATAGAATGGTTTACCATTTATTCTACTGACAAGTTCTTGAGTTATATATTCTCTAAAAAATATTTGAAACTCTGCCAGAGGTGTTGGGTGTAGTACCTACAATATTTTGACTTTGAAATTACATATAACCTAGGGAAAGGGAATTTTTTCATGGATGCATTGAGCTAGAAACTTCCTACGCAGGCTGTGATAGAATCATTAGAATAGGAAAACAATCTAGATATTTTTAAAAAGTTGCGTATTGGAGTTCAGTAAATAGGGGATGAGGTTACTTTGTCCTATTTTTATTTGACCTCCACTCTTCTTAAGATTATTCTTTATAAAAAACATATTTATAAAGAGTTTCTTAGCATTAGAGGCCCTCTTTAGGGTTTGGATACCATTGCTAAGTGGCCATTCTCCATAGAGGGTATTCTATGTTTTCAAAATAATTTTCTTACGCTATTAGTTGTATGAAATTATGTGATAGGGGACTTACATAGTTCCCATTGGTTAGTCCACTTAGGGACCATGAAGATGTTCTATAACATATAGAAATGATTCAGGTGGCTTGGTATGAGATGGAGAATTTATAATTTTGTCTTTGATTGTCATACAAGCTAATAGGTTTAGGGAAAGCACCTTATACCTTCAAGTTTGATTCAACCACTTCTATTGAAGACTTAGAAGTGGGATGAGATATATATGTAATTTTTGGTGGGTATACCTTATACCCAGATAAAGAATAATTTGATATGGGTTGTGATCTATCATCTGAAAAAATCCACTCATATCTTACCCATTCATGACACAACCAAAGTTGAGGAGCTGAGAAATATCTATATGAGAGAGATTATTCATTTTTAGGGAGTCCCATACTATATAACATTAATAATTAATTTTTATTAATAAAAGTAGTCAGTGGAATAAAAGAATCACAAAAAACTACATAGTAAAAGAAAGGGGTCAAACCATCCCAAAAGAAAACACCAAATGATCATGGGATCTGAAATGGTGGAGACCAAGGGTATCCAAAATGACAAGATTCAATCCCACACTAAGAAAGGATCCAAGTCCTGAAAAACAAGTAATCCTCTTTACTTAGTTCCCCTTGTATTCTATAAATTTATCCACTATATTATTTTCACACCATGTATGGTGGATATCTAAGTGATTGACTGGATAATATACCCAATTGACTAGGGAATATGTCTGAGATCGAGCATGGCATGATGGATCGTGAGTGGTCTAGTCGTGACTACATTGAGGTAAGCATTTTTATTCTTTATAAAAAGGAGAATAGTGAGCCTCTAATGGGCCTCCTCTTGGAGGGAGTCACCACTACCAAAATTCCCTAAAAAAAGCTAATACCATAGAGCCCTAAGAGTTTAGAACAACACCACCACAACACATTAAACTCGTGTTACATGATCCATCCATGTTCATTTTTAAAATCATACTATGTGTAAGCCAATAAAACCTTCATCCTTCCTTCACACTATAGACACTATTGGTAGTAGGAATGAAATCTATGAATTTTCTCAAAGAAGGAGCGTCATTTCAGTCCTTACATTAAAGAATGAGGTTAATCATGGTGGTCTAAGTTTTCAAAAAAATACATGATCTGGTGCTCATGGATCCCTTATGCTAAGCATTGTATCTCATTTTCTAGAGGCTCTAATATCATGGCACTAAAATTAGGGTCCTTGCCTTATTTTCTAGTTTGAGACATGCTCTTTGGAACCATCAACTCAGAAAAGATGCATGTGGATCATCATTCGATTGCAAAACCATGAATCCATCGAACAAAATCCATAACAAGCATACCAAATCACCTTCAACCAAAAGGTGATCTAAGGTTTTAGACCATGACTCCTTGAAATAGTATCATTTTGAGGCTATACTGATTCCCAAGCAATTGATGTTATCATCGTTTGGCAACACATGGTTCTTAACTCTCTACACCATGAAATTGAATTTTTTTGGTATCTCTTTTCACCATAAAATTGCCCCTAGATGTCATGGTCATAGGATTCCAACTACATTCTATTGAATTATTTGATAGAAAAAATGATAGAGAAAGATATTATCAAAACACATTGGTCTGAATCTTGGTTCAAAATAGTTATCTCAAATATAATCCATTGGATCTCATAAAAAACTTCATGAATGAACCTCAAATACTCATAATCTTTCCTGAAATATATGTCAGGAGTGGGACAACTAGAAAAAATTAGAGTTACCCATAGATAGTTGGGCCATGGGAGGAGGGTTTGGATCATGTAAAAAAAGTTATATCTTCTATCTCCAAGCATTACTGTATCAAATCCATAATTATTTCATATAATCCTTCCACGTAGATTCCTCCCCTTAATTTCCTCCATTTCCAATTTGGAATGTAAGTCTTACATTACTGTGGTAAAACTCCTAACATTAATACCTCCTTTGTAAAATGGTATAGTTATCCTATTCTAAGACATCCAATGGTGCCTCCCCTTCGACTGGGCATCCCAAAGAAAAGAAGCCATGATATTATCAAATAGTGAAATGACCCCTTTTAGGAGCTTAAGGGTTAGAAGAACATGCATCAGTATGGAATAAATCATGTTGTTCACCAAATTAATTTTTCTTCCAAATGATTAGAACATATTATTCAAATTAAAAATTTCACCCAAAATTCTATTATAAATCTTATCAAAGTGTTGGATAAGGAAATTATTCAGAGAAATTTGTGTTCCTAAATATTCCATAGGAAGGTCCATATTTTCATTTGAAGACTCCTCTCCAATACCCTAACACACCTATCTAGAAATTTTTTAGAGGTATAGAAACTTCACTTGTCGCGGTTCACCAGTTGACCAATCCATTTTCAGTATTCTTATAGAATGGAATTGAATCCAAAAATGGATATGTTCCTACCATTTACAAAAAGGGTAGTATCATTATCAAACATGATATGGGAAATGAAATTTGAATGATACCTAGCATGGTAGGAGAGAATTTTTCACAAACCAATGAATTTTTTCAGGTAACAGATGAGGGTATCCTAGGAGAGAATGAAGAGGGTGGGGGTAAAGTGGGTCTCCTTGTTGTAGACCTCTAACTTCCTTGAAGAAACCATTTTGTTTCCCCATAAAAGGGGTGGAAATAAATGATGAACTAAAGAAATAGAATAGAATATCAACTATCCATGCTGATAAAACGATATGGTTTAATACCTTAACACTGAAATTCCATTCAGGCTTATCATACACCTTACTCATGTCCAACATGATTGCTACATGTATCCAAATTAATTTTGGTCGATATCTCTAATGGCCTCTTTTGCGAGACCAATGGCCCCATGGATTTTTCTCCCTTTGATAAATCCATGTTGTTCTTCTAAAATCCAATCAAAAATATGGACTGAGAATATTTTGATAATGATACTTTCCAACACATTTTAGGAGATGTTACACATGAAAAATGTCCTGTAATAATGTAAAGAATAAGGGTACTCAACCTTTGGAAGCATTACCATATTTGAAGCACAAGCGACCCATAGAAGATGGAAACCGTAAAAGAAATATTAAATAGACTAAATCAACTCACTCTTAATTACATCCCATGTGGTCCTATAAAAAGAAACTAGATACCCATATGAGTTGGGTTCACTTTTTGGATTGAGTGTCTAGACTGTATCTCAGATATCTTTTTCATCTACGTTTGCCTCAATGGAATTATTGTCAAGAGTAGATAGCATGCTTATAATTTTATAAAAAATATCATCTTCCCCTATTGGATAACCATAATTCATATTGGTGTTTGGACCACAGAGACGATATTTGAGATGATCATCTACCACACCTCCAATAATATCCTGATCATCCTTGTGAGTGTCAACAACCAAAAGTATATTGGGTATGTTGATACATAATTTTTCCTTAATTAAAGCAGGAAAATAACTGGTGTTACAGTATCCTTATCAAATCCATTTGGTTTTTCACTACTCATATTCCAAGTGTTACTTCTTTAGTAACCTTTTTTATATATTTTATTTCTGTTGGTGAGCTCGCTGAAAGGTAAATTATTCCATTTTTCCTTCAAGATTGATTCAAGATGCTGAATCTCCCAATTAATTGCTTCCAAGTTCTATGTTTGGGGTGGGGGTGGGGGTGAGTTGATCTATTCTCCATGATTGAAGGTAAAACCTATGGTGTCTGAGTTTTTTTGTGAAGGTATACCCATGAGAGACCCCGTGTCAACCTAATCTATAAATCTCTCACTATTTAAAAGTAACTAGAATCCTCCTTCTATAAGTGGGATAAATAAAAGAAATTGTCACTCATTTTCCTAGATTCTATAGTAATTCAATGGAGAGAGTGGTTAGATAATAACATCTTCATATGATAAAAAATAATGTCTAGATAGTAATAAATGTATTTACAATTAACATGGTAATGGTCAAGGTGGAACCAAGTCCAGTTGGCTCCCCACTGGTTGTTAAACCATGTGAACTGATTTTCAACTTACCAAGAATTCAATAAACCATTAATGTCCATGAAGGCCAAAATTTCAAGACTAGATCTTCAGGGAAGGTTTGTACCTCCTTTCTTCTCATTTGGATTTGCAACAACATTATATTCACTAGAAATTAACAATGGGTTACCCCTCACTACAAAATAATTAAGGTCTTGCCACAAAACATTTCATTATTGAGCATCAAATTATATATAAATGAACAAGAAGAGAAAAAATTTATCTCCTGCAAAGTTTTTGGTGGTAGTAAATTGATCTTTGGCCATGAGTAGCTCCAATAAAAGGTTTTTCTTCCAAAATGACCAAATATGGGAATTCTCAGTGTTGGCATGTAAGTAGTTGCATACCCACATTTTTTATGCATAGTCCATGATATTAGATGCATTATTGTTGGGATATAAGATCGTATCCAAGGAAACAGAAATAATGTGAAGTTCATTGGTAATTAAATCTTACATAATACAGGCTCCTAAGTAGTGGGTGTTCCATAAAAGGAATGAAATTATCGAATGGAGTCCTATCTAGTTTTGTTCCCATATAGTTGTCCATAAATAACCTGATCAAACTAAGGGTTGGATTTAGATTTAGACTAAGATCTAGTGTATTCCCCGAGTTAAGACGACATGGGGGTTACCACTGGTGGTGCCGAGAGTGCATGAGGATCCGTTTGAGTGGACCCATCATGATGAAACAGAGAATGAGGTACGTGCATCTCAGATCAAAAGGGTAGATCATTACCAAAAATCAATCCCTAGAGGGGTATTGGAGAAGGATGAAGGGAGTATGGTTCCATGATCATCCAAACACCTTATCATGTTTCAGAAAGTGATGGTGGAGACCAAGAAAGTGAAGATGCACAGATACAATGGGAAGGTAGAGGCCGCAACAAACCAAAAGGGCCTGAATTAGTTAGACCATCAGTGGTAGTCAAATAAGTCATGTAGGGGATCGAGTCTGAGAAAGGAAGAACCACTAAAATAAGAGGATCGATCTCATGTCTAGATGTGTTAGACCTTATGTACTGATGATATTCAAGTACCTTCTTGACTCGGGATCCCTCACCCAACTTTGATCTCACCAGAAGAGATGATAAATCATCCTTCTGAATCGATGAGTCATCCTGAATGAGTATCTTCCATGACCCCTCAATGGGAAAAAACAATGGGTCTTGCGATAGATGGAAAGGTAATTCATTGGAATGTGGCAGGATGAACAGAATCAAGAAGGTGAGTGAAAAACGAGGGGCTGCGACCAGTCTTCCATTCCTACCATCATGAGAATCAAATTCACTAGGAGTGGTTGTGCTAGATCAACTTTAACATTAATTCTAGCTATGAATACTTCCTTTAGATGAATATTTCACTCATCGTCATAAAGAAACATCCCTAAAGAGTCTCCAATCCCACACAAGAAAGAAGAATTATGTAAGAAAAAATGTATCCCTAGAAGGGAGATCCACACCGCCGCTCGAGAGGGATATTATCCCAAGTGAACCTCCATCACCAAATGATACAGGTGGAACCTCCATCTTAACACATACCTTGAACTAAAACACCAGGCCTTCACAAAATACTTACTAGAAACCAACACTATTCAAAACAACTTTTGATTCAATGAATACAATTTATACATTGACTCCAGGTCCCACTAATTCAGAAACACTCGAAAAGATGCTAGAGAAGGTTTGTCGAAACCAAATTTGTCTATGAGGTTCCATTTTAATTGGAATGACTCCTTTTAAAAAGAATAATAAGAGACCCCAAGTATGGGATAGTCTCTTTCAAAGTAAGAAAATTGATTGAGAGGGGTTGTTAGAAAGGAAGAGTCCCTTTTGGTTGAAGGAGGTTGTCACGACCCCCTCCCCACAAAGTGTACCCCTCCTAGGATGGCAATGTGAGAAGGGAGATAATGACCCCCGAGTCCCACCTCTAGTAGGCCCTGGGTTGGGAAATAGAACTGAGGGTATAGTAAACACACAAATGGGTGGAATTGCCCTCTAAGAGAACACATGCAGAAGATAGAGATATGATAGATACCAACCAACTCCAATTCATATAGAAATATAAATGAAATCCCATGTACACATATGTAATGTCATGCCAAACTACTACAACTAGAAGGGGAAAAACTGCAAGTACCCAAAAGAAAGTAAAACATCTGAAACCACAAGCCCGAATAGCTCCTTCAACCCCAAGCTAGTAGATACCAGCCTGATCTCCAACCTGCTCTAGGTGACCGGAAAAATATTTTATATATACAAAGGGTGAGTATAACAGTATACTCAAAAGGATCCTCCCTAAATAATCTTGTGAAAAAGTAAATAAAGCATGCTAAAACACAATGAAAAAAAGTGAAACTGACTCGTCATCTAAACATGTATACTATGTTCCCAGCCTCACCATGGATACTCTCAACAAGTAACACATACAAGATTATATCATATAATAAATAATATCAAGGGTACCCCGCTACTACTTCCCCACTTGTTTGCTGCTTTTCAAAAAAATCTCACGTCCTAAGCATATCGCTCCAAAAGGCTTTCCCATAGACACATGGGCGAAGCCCCACAACATGAACCTCATGCAACAAAACCAACAAGTCCACATAATAAAAGTAACTAGGTAGTTTCTAAGAGCCTCCATATCTCTCATAATGTGTATCATATGTCAGTTATTATACCTCAACCCATTACAACCGACACACTGAGTAAGGATCCTCAAGCTGTCACAACCTATACATGTTACGCCTATAGTAGTCCATAGAAAACTATATCCAAAATATATGTGTGTGAATAACCACAAGCCATTACATACCTCTATACAAATATATAGGGAAAACTAACTACTGTGCCTACCATCACAAGTAACTACCAAGAGAAGAGAGCGGGGCCAAATGGGGTAGCCATCCATCCATCCTCCCACCAAAATGTTGGGGAAAACACCCCCAAGGCTCAGAATCCCTAGGGTGTCAGTTTCCCTTACTGACAGGGTGGATTAGCATATAGAAACACAAAAAGTAAAAAATATACTATATTTCACAACCACACTATGGGAATAACCTAGTATTAGACTCAACTACAGTTAACGTCTCTTGGACTTCTGACTACCACTTCTAAGACTAGGAATCCTATAAGCACACAACCATTTAAAGATCTTCATTACATTACTTAATTCCCTTTTTCAGTTTCACTTTACGTTAATTAATTATTTAAACATTAATTAACCATTAACTATTTCCAGATTATATTTCATTAGAATCACACCCAAATTTCATTGATCCTTAAAATTACAACCTCAGCATTGCACCATAGAAAGCTCCAACCCCATGGGTTAACATCATTTATTCAATTATTTATTTACATCAATACTTTACCTTATTCTCAGGCATTCTAGAAAAACATTCTATGCTAATAAACACAAGGGGGATAAACACAGTGAGTAGATGAACTACTCGTCGAGTCTTTATTGCCAATAACAAGAGCGTAGACCCATCCTCCCTTGATAATCTAGACACAAAAAGCATGTGGAATACCCTGTGCATCATTTATTCTTTTGGAAGAAGGGTAAGAAAGACCAGATACATTGATCAACGGGGATAAGTAAAGTAGATAAACAACCAATAAGAATAATCAAGTATCCAAACATTCACATCCAACTCATTTCATCATCCCTAGTGTCCTCCCTGACACCCACATTCATAAACTGATGCATCTCGCCACTCTAGGCATCAACTTCTGGCACAACCAGTAGGGATACCTACCCCCACATATCATAACAGCCATCCAGGCTCACATCACAACACTAGCAGTAGGAAAAAAACATCTTATCAAATGGGCTCTTAGCCTTTAAACAAGCAAGAGGGTAACTTAGAACCCTAAAAGTGTTATCTTTTATCAAACAACTAGTTCTTTAATCCATCTTGGATTAAATGATTTATTATTCATAGGTTCCAACTTTTTGAAACCTAAACAGTAAGCTATCATAAATAATTAAACACGCTTTCGACACCAATTTGATTAACATCAAATTACAATAACCAGAACCAGATTCATTTACATGCCTCTTTATCTTTATCCAAACAATTATCAATTAATTCTGATATATGTTATTTACCAATTTCCATCAAGAATGAATAGCTAAATGAAGAAAACATAGATATCACACTAACAAGAAAAAAAGAAGCAAAAACATATGATCGATATCAATTCATTTATCTAGTTCAAATATTTATTATGTCAATTCCATTGTCATCTAGTGGGATAAAACATGCTAAATATACAGTTTCAAGTAAAATAAAAGAGAAGTAATGAATCCACCACATCAAATGGTTTTTTTGTTCTATATACGAGAATGATCCACACAACGGATCACGATCACCTCCTCCCGTGACAACTGTATCCACTTGAGGATAATACTGTACGACTGCACCAACCGAAACCCAAGAAAAATTCTATTAGGAACATGAAGATACCATTACATAAAAGGGTGTGGGGAAACAGAAATAGATTCACCCAAAAGCATAACAATACAACATACCTTATATCAAAGATTGATCATTACTGCTTGGTTGCATCCAAACAGAGGGGAACCATTCCAAGGAGGAAAGTTTGATTATGCAACTCCTGTGGGATGGAATGAATGGTCCAAGCATCTCACAACTGAGAACAAGAAGAAAAAATAGAGAGGAAGATATATCACCCCTTTAGAAGATGTAGCAGAGCAGTGGTTTAAGATACACTGGATTTTCCATTAAAAGCATATCTCATTAAACCACGCGGTTTGACCAAGTAAATGTATCCCGAGCCTTAGGGAAATTAATATAAGAGTTATGGAATTTGAATAAGTCATAGTGTTCTTAAAATGAGGCTTTAAATGCATCTTACGTCAAAGGAAACATCAAAGGGGTGAAACTGTAAGAAGCTAGAAACACTGTTCACAAACTCGAATTTGGAAAAGGAAAAAAACACTGTTCATAAACCTCACAATTCTGGAAACTCTGTTCACAAAAGGTCACTGATGACACTATTCACAGAAGGTCACTGATGAAACTGTTCACATAAGGCCACCAATGTCACTCTTCACATAAGGTCACTGATGTCACTATTCACCAAAGGTCACCGATGATAGTGTTCATAGAAGGTCGCCGATGACACTGTTCACATAAGGTCGCCGATGACACTGTTCACATAAGGTCGCCAATGTCACTGTTCACATAAGGTCACTGAGGAAACTGTTCACAAAAGGTCACCGATGACACTGTTCACAGACGGTCACCGATGACACTGTTCACATAAGGTCACTGATGTCACTGTTCACATAAGGTCATCGATGAAACTATTCATATAA
Organism: Viscum album; assembly: GCA_963277665.1. Taxonomy (NCBI): domain Eukaryota; kingdom Viridiplantae; phylum Streptophyta; class Magnoliopsida; order Santalales; family Viscaceae; genus Viscum; species Viscum album. The sequence continues at coordinate 1,079,454,596 of OY728120.1, read as the reverse complement.
GGTCACTGAAGTCACTGTTCACATAAGGTCACTGATGAAACTATTCATAGATGGTCATCGATGACACTGTTCACAAAAGGTCACTGATGACACTATTTACATAAGGTCATAGATGACACTGTTCACATAAGGTCACCGATGTCACTGTTCACATAAGGTCACCGATGTCACTGTTCACATAAGGTCACCGATGACACTGTTCACAGAAATGGAAATTTGTCAATGTGTTGGGGATGATTCACCTTGACCTCCCAAAACACCTCATACTCCAAATTTTCTCAAAGGAAAGGACCAGAGAGGTCTAGGCCATTACATCAGATACCTATAAAAACATTCTCATCCTTGATAATTCAAAACCAACCTAAAAGTAAACATAAAAGAAGTCTGAACAACTACCCATCGAGATTTCTCACAAAAGAGAGCAAGCCAAAAGAAGCAACCAAATAAATCCATCTCATAAACACAATAGGTCTATAACCACAAAGCTAAAATTGTTACATGAAAAGAGTTAAACATCAAAAAACTCTGGTCACTGAGCATGAATCTATGACTCACGTTCCCAAGTACTCTTCTCCATGCCTTCATGTCCCCACAAGACATGAACCAAGGGTATAGAACACCCGCGCAACACCTTCTCTTTGTGGTCTTGGATCTCTCTAGTCTTCTCTTCAAAGGTCGTATCATCATCAACATCGATCTCTCCCCAATTGATGATGTGAGAGTCATCATGAAGATAACGATGGAGCTATGATATATGGAAAACATCATGTATCCGACTCATCTATGGGGGAAGTGCTACTCGATACACCTCAACTCGAACACGATCAAATAACTTGAAAGGACCAACAATCCGGGGAGAGAGCTTACTCCCACAACCAAACCTTCACTGCCCATGACATTGAGTCACGTTCAGAAACACGTGATCCCCTACATCAAACTCTAAGTGTCTTCTCCTTTGATCAACATATGATTTCTGACGATCTTGTAATGTCTTCATCCTCTCACTAATCACCTAATGATCTTCCTTGGGACTCCATGAAGTCTCAACACCTCTTCTAGATACTGCCTTGACAATACTTCCACTAAGCTCGACTCCTCGATTGCTATAAAGTGGTCTAATTTTGTTAAATGATCCACTAACACCCAAATAGCATCTTGTCCTCCTTGAGCTCTAGGTAAACCAGTAACAAAGTCCATTAAGATGTCCTCCCACTTCCACTAAAGAATATCTAATGGTAGTATAAGGCCACCAAAAACATAGTGTTCGACCTTCAACTTTTGAAAAAAAAACATTGAGACACAAACTTCACAACTGTATGCTTTATCCCAGGCCACCAAAACTGACTCCTCAAGGCTTGGTACATAATTTTGATTCCAGGATTCACCGGTAAAGGAGAACTATGGAATTCTTTGAGAACTATCTTGTGTATCGTCAAAGGAATAAATATCCTTACATGATACAACACTTGGTGTTGTTCATCCTTAGACCAACAATCAGAGGCCTCGCCATAAACAACTCGGTCTCTCTAGACCACCACCTCTAGATCCCCTAACTGGGACTCTTCCACCTTATGCACCAGAGATGACTGCACCGATATCTCAAAAAGACAACCTCTGACCCCAACTTCTCCCATATCAAGATGTAAAGCTGAAAGTTCTTCCATTACTCTCCAGGAGTCACCAGATTCAGGCACTGCATCACTACGTGACTTCTGACTCAGCGTATCAGCTACAACATTACCCTTTCTAGGTGTATACGATATTTCGAAGTCGTATTCCTATAAGAACTCCATCCACCGACACTGATGTAAATTCAATTCACAATGGGAGAAAACATACCTCAGGCTCTTATGATCAGTGAAAACTAAAAAGCGCTCACCAAGTAGGTAATTCATCCACAACATCAGATAAAAAACCACAGCTTCCAACTCAAGATCGTGGGTGGCATAGTTATGTTCATTGGGACATAATTACTGAGACCCATAAGAAAAAACTGATATTTTCTACATCAGAACACAACCTAACCCCAGATGCGAAGCATCGTAGAAAACATAAAACTGAACTCCTTCTACTAGAAGACATAGAACTGGAGTACTTAATAACTTATCCTTGAGATACTAGAAAGCATTATGACACTGATCAATGTATCTGAATGACTGATCCTTCTTGGGTAAAGCTGTCAGAGGAGTCGCAACTTGAGATAAATCTTCTACGAACCTCCTGTAGTAGCCTGCAATACCAAGGAAACTTCACACCTCAGACACCATCTTGGGGGCTGCCCAAGACACAACTGCTTATATCATTGATGGATCTACAACTACTCCCTTCTGGGACAGAACATGCCACATGAAACAGACTTCTTGAGCCCAAAACTCACACATCAACAACTTCCCAAATAGTTTATTTTGACGAAGAACTCTAAAAACGGCGTGTAGATGCTCTCCAGGATCCTTCTCAGACATTAAGTACACAAAGATGTCGTCAATGAAAAACACCACAAACTTGTCCAGGAACTTATGGAACACATTGTTCATCAATACCATGAACACAACTGAAGCATTTGTCATGCATAACGATATTACAATAAATTCATAATACCCATGACGATGATGAAAAGAAGTCTTAGGGATATCCTCATCCTTCACACACATTTGATGATATCCTAACTGCACGTCGATATTTGAGAACCAAATTGAACCCTTTAGTTGATCGAATAAATAATCAATACACAGAAGAGGACATCAATTATTCACTATCAATTTGTTTAAACAATGATAATCGACACACAACCGCAAACTGCCGTCATCCTTCTTCATGACCAAAACTAGTGCACCCCATGGTGACACACTCATCCGAACAAAACTGCACTATAATATACCATCAAGCTATATATGTAGCTCTTGTAACTCATAAGGGGCCATCCTATATAGATACATGAAAATATGAGATGCTCCTGGTTTTAGCTTGATCCCAAACTTGATCTCTTGTTGAGGGGGTAAAGTTAAAACCTCTTTTGGAAAGACATCAGGATACTCTTATACAACCCTAGGAAACCCCAACTATTGAACCTTTAATGAAATCAGCATCAGCTCAGCCATCATGGATGATAAGGATGTAGCACACATCTGACCCATCCTAGGGTCTTTCTTGCTAACAAACACCACCAACTCTCCATCCTCATTGAAGAAAATGACCCACTTCCTGAAGCAATCCATGTTTGCCTACACTAAATACAACCAATCCATGCCTAGGATGACATCATATGGTTGTATTCGTAAACATAGGAAATCTCCCCAAGAGCGGTGCTGCCCCAACACTAGATCACAGTATCTACATACTTCAAACAAGTTAGCTCGACCTCCAACTAGTGTAGTAAATGCCAAGGGAATTGGAAGCCTCTCTACCTCAAGTCCCAAAGCATGGACAAGGGTAGGTGATATGAAGGAGTGTGTCACTCCTTAATTAAACAAGGCATACATCAAGGTAGGAAACAAGCAAAGGGTACCTTGAACGATGTCTGGCTTGCATGGTGCTGGCAACGCTAAAGCATGAAGCTGACCACGAACTTCTCTACAGCCTCTCGGACCTTGATGATGACCACCACCACGACCTTTCTCTACTCTATGAGGATGGGGGGTGTCATGGGGATGTCCTCTGCTTACCTCATCTACCCTATTCTGATCTAAAGCTAGTGAAAACTGCTGTTGTTGCCTTGGATGGAACAACCTCAACGAAGGAGCTTGGAGCGGAACACCTAGTGCATGATGACTTCTCTAGAAGGTCGAGAACTCTCATTGATGACGACCTCAACCACCAAAAGAAAAACAATCTTCTAATCCCTTGTAATAGGTCTGGGAGTTTCTACCCCTGAAGAAATGATATGCTGATGGCCGGGACCTACCCTCGACCGAATGGAAAATCTTCTACCCTGAAAACCAGGAACCCTGGACCATAGCTCTATTTCATGAGGAATCATGATGACTCCCCTCTAGTAATGATCTGGTTCTATACAAAGTCCTCTTGAAAACCTCTTCCATTACCATCACCTCAAGATATGTCTTCAGCATAAATGGGGTGACCTGGTGTAGGTTCTCTGGATGCAAATGCTCCTCGAAATGCCTCGCCCTGGCCTCCTCATTTGGAAACAGGTCCTATGCATATCGTAAAAGGTTCCTGAAACTGATTACAAACTCTCACAAATTGGAGCTCCCATGTCAAAGGGTAAGAAGCTCTTGGTGACTGGATGCCTTCACGGTCGAAGAAAGAAACTTGACTCTAAACATGTATCAAAACTCCTCCCATGAGATCGCTTACTCCTCGCGATCCCTGAGGAACAAGAACCACCACTACCTCGCTACTCCACATAGCATCATCACAACCAAGGACACTGAGTGATCCTTCCAAGCACATATCGAACTGAATCCTATCTCGATCTTCTATAACCTGTCTTCTATGATTGAATCTAAAACAGATCCCTTGAACTTCTGTAGACTCTGGCGCTAAAACTCTCGGAGTGTCCTCCTCCAAGTGTCGTAGTCATAAACCTCTACCCAACGGTGATCTGCTGGCACAACCTACTGGACATCTTCTAAGTGATCCTAACGAGGACGTCAACCTAGATACATACCTAAAAAATAAAAAATAGATAGGGATCCTAAACTTGAAATATGGAAGACTCTAAATTAATTAATTTTATTTTATTCATTTTAGGTTAACCTATCCCAAGGTCTACCCATTCAAACACAGACACAAAGAAGAATGATGCATGATCCTTTCTTAGGACTCAACCCTGCAACTAGTACCACCTCGTTTTGTAGCCATTGTAAACTTAAAGGTCTATACATCAGATCATAGGGGGCCCTAAAAGCCTATGTCTCAGCCAGTCTCCAGTGTTTACATCACTTGCTAAACCTGAATGACATCGTTTCCCTACCAAAACATGCAACCTCACATGTTCCTAACTCCAAACTCCATCCTATATCTCAACCACCTCTGATACCACTATTTCCTGACCCCCTCCTCACAAAGTGTACCCCTATTAGGCTAGAAATGTGAGAAAGGAGATAATGACCCCCCGAGTCCCACCTCCAGTAGGCCCTGAGTTGGCGACTAGCACCAAGGGTATAATAAACATAAAAAATGGGAGGCATTACCCTCTAAGAGAACACATGCAGAAGATAGGGATAAGATAGACACTAAAAAAATCCAGCTCAGATGGAAATATAAATGAAATCCCAAGTACACATATGTAATTTCATGCAAAACTACTACAACTAGAAAGGGAAAAACTGCATGTACCCAAAAGAAAGTAAAACAACAACAACCACAAGCCCGAACAACTCCCACAACCACAAGCTAGTAGATACCAGCCTGATCTCTCTCCAAGTGACCAAAAAAATAGTTTATATATACAAATGGTGAGTATAACAGTATACTCAATAGGATCCTCCCTAAAGCCTCTCATGCAAAAGTAAATAAAGCATGCTAAATCACAGTGAACAACAAGTGAAACTGACTCGTCACCTAAACAGGTATACTAAGTTCCCAGCCTCACCATGTATACTCTTACCAAGTAATGCATATAAGAGTATATCATATAATAAGAAATATCAAGGGTACCATGCTACTAATTCCCCACTGGTTTTCCTCTTTTCCCCAACATCACACTTCTTAATCACATCTCTCCAAAAAGGCCTGCCTGCAGATACCTTGGAGAAGCACCACAACATGCACCTCGTGCAACAAAACCCCCATGTCCACATAATAAAAGTAACCAAGTAGCTTCCAGGATCCACCATAGCTCGCATAACATGTATCATATGTCAGGTATTATACCTTAATCCTTGAAGCCCATACAATGAGTAAGGATCCTCAATCCATCACATCCTATACACGTTACGCCTATAGTAGTCCCTAGAAATATATATCCAGGATATATGTGTTTGAATAACCACAAGACATTACATCATTATACACACATATATGGGGAAAACTAACCACTGTTCCTACCTGCACAAGTAACTAAAAAGAGAAGATAGCAAAACCAAATGGGGTAGTAATCAATCTATCCTCCCACCAGAATGTTGGGGAAAACACCCCCCAGAGCTCAGAATCCCCAAGCTGTTATTTTCCCTTACTGATAGGGTGGAGTAGTGTATAGAAACACAAAAATTACAGAATATACTATATCTCACAACCACACTATGGGCATAACCTAGTCTTATACTCAACTGCAGCTAACATCTCTCTAACTCTCGGTTGCCTCTTCTAAGACTAGGTGTCCTATAAGCACACAACCATTTAAAGAACTTTATTATATTACTTCATTCCTTTTTTTTCGGTTTCACTTTATGTTAATTAATTATTTAATCATTAATTATCCACTAACAATTTACACATTTTATTTCATTAGAATCACACCCAAAGTTCATTGATCCTTCAAATTACAACCTCAGCATTGCGTCCCAGCAAGCTCCAACCCCATGGGTTAACATCATTTATTCAATTACTTTTTACAACATTACTTTCCCTTAGTCTCAGGTATTCTAGAAAAACATTCTATGATTCTAAACACAAGGGGATCAACATAGTGAGTAGATGAACTATCCTTCTAGTCTTTTCCGCCTATAGAAAGAGCATAGACCCATCCTCCCTTGATAAGATAGACATGGAAAATACGTGGCATACCCCGTGCGTCTTCACCTCTTTCAGAAGAAGGGTAAGTAAGACCAGCTGCCTTGAGTAGTGGGGAGAAGTAAAGTAGATAAACAACCAATAATAATCAGCAAGCATCCAAACATTCACATCCAAACCGTTTCATCATCCCTGGTGTCCTTTCTGACAACCACATGCATAAACCAATGCATCTCACCACTCTAAGCATCAACTTCTACCATAACCAGTAGGACTCCCTGCCCCCACATATCACAATAACCATCCAGGCTCACATCACAACACAATCAGTAGAAAAACAAACATCTTATCAATTGGGCTCTTGGACCTTAAACATGCAAGAGGGTAACTCAGAACCCTACAAGTATTATCATTTATTAAACAACCATTTATTTAATCCATATTGCATTAACCAATTTATTATTCACAGGTTCCAACTTTGGGAAACCTAAAATGTAAGAAATCACAAATAATTAAACATTCTTATTGCACCATTTTGATTAACATCAAATTACAATAAGAAGAACCAGATTCATTTACATGCCTCTTTATCTTTAGCCAAATAATTATCAATTAATTCCAGTTTACATTATTTACCAATTTACACTAAGAATTAATAGCTAAATGAAGCAATCATAGATATCACACTAACTAGAAAAACAAGAGTCAATAACATATGATCAATATCAATTTATTTATCCGGTTTGAATATTTATTATGTCAATTCTATTGTCAACCAGTGGGATAAAACTTGCTAACTATAAAGTTTCAAGTAAAAGAAAATAGAAGCAACAGATCCCCTACCTCAAATGGTTATTTTCGTTCTATATATGTGAATGATCCATACAAAGGATCACAATCACCTCCTCTCATGACAACTATATCCACCCGAGGATACCGTGGTACAACCGCACCAACCAAAACCCAAGAAAAATTCTATTAAGAACATGGAGATACCATTCCATAAAATTGCGAGGGGGAAAAATGAGATGCACCCAAAAGTATGATGATACAACATAATTTATATCAAAGATTGATCGATACTGCTTGGTTGCATCAAAAAAGAGGGGAACCAATCCAAGGGGGAAAGTTTGATTGTGCAACTTCAACAGGATGGAATGAAAGGTCTGAGTGTCTCACAACTGATAACAAGGAGAAATAACTAGGGATTAAGATATATGGACTCTTTAGAAGATGTAACTGAGCAGTGGATTAAGATACACTGGATTTTCTATTAAAAGTGGATCACATTAAACTACACGGTTTGACCAAGTAAAAGTATCCAGAGGATTAGGGAAATTAATATAGGAGTTATGGTCTTTGAATCAGCCTTAGAGTCCTTAAAATGAGGCTTTAAATGCATTTTAAATCAAAGGAAACGTCAAAGGGGTTAAACTGTAGGAAGCTAGAAACACTGTTCACAAACTTGAAATTTGGAAAAAGAAAAAACACTATTCATAAACCTCACCGTTCTGGAAACACTATTCACAGAATGTCACTGATGACACTGTTCATAAAAGTTCACTGATGACACTGTTCATATAAGGTCACCAATGTCACTGTTCACATAAGGTCACTGATGACACTATTCATAGAAGGTCACTGATGACACTGTTCACAAAAGGTAATCGATGACACTATTCACATAAGGCCAGTGATGTCACTATTAACATAAGGTCACTATAGACACTGTTCACATAAGGTCACCGATGACACTGTTCACAGAAGGTCACCGATGACACTGTTCACATAAGGTCACTATTGTCACTATTCACACAAGGTCACCGATGACACTATTCACAGAGGGTCACCGATGACACTATTCACAAAAGGTCACCGATGACACTATTCACATAAGGTCACCAATGAAACTATTCACATAAGGTCACCTATGTCACTATTCACATAAGGTCACCGATGAAACTGTTCACAAAAATGGAAATTCAGAAAAGTGTTTGGGATGAGTGACCTTGACCTCCCAAAACACCTCATACTCCAACATTTTGCAAAGGAAAGGACGAGAGAGGTCCGGGCCATTATAGAGGCGATGCTCCGCAAAGAACCTCCTTAAATTAAAGTAAAGATGGAAAAGTAGATTTTGGGGTCTAAGAGACCCATTCGACTACTTGGAATGATTCTAACCTTGGAGGATAAGGTAAGATAGGGCCATATACTGATGGATCAATCAATACCGACTAAGAAGGATTAGTGCATTCTTGAGAATGATAATTTTTTTTGAAAATTTGGAGGAGTATACAATATGTTCCATTAGAAGAACATTGTATGTAAATTCATTGAAAAAATAAATTTAATAAATTTAATATTCTATGATAGAGATATTACTTCTCAATTTTTGTGAGTCCTTTAGGAGGCACTAAGATCCTAGGTTCATTTGAGTATAACATACCATCCATAGTTGGATGGCCAAACAGAGTGGTCTATAAAAGCTGTTGAGGATATGTCTTGTGCCTGTATCCTCAATTTTGTGGGTCTTGGGATGACCATTGGGGACTAGTTTGAGTATTTATATAACAATAGTTACTGGTGTGTGATCAAAATGGATTTTTTAGACTTTTATAGTAGGCCTTGTAAATCTCCGTTGTGTTGGTAGAAATTAGTGAATGTTTCCTGGTTGGACTGATCTTGTTTCAAGAGATGACAATAAAGACTCTTTTGATTCATCAGAGAAGTTTGAAGACATAGATCCAATATAAATCTTATGTTAATCATCTACGTAGACCATTGGAATTTTCAGTTCAAGACAAAGTTTTCTTGAATGAGTCACCCGTATTTGATGACTTGGGGGGAAATGGAATCTTGATCCCCATTTTATAGGACATTTAAAGATGTTGAGTAGGTGCAGAAATTATTCTACCATTATTCCATAGATGTAATCAATATATAATGTGTTCCATATAGCACAACTATGAAAATATATTTTTGATCCATCTCATGTTTGGAGTTATAGTGATCTCGATGTTGAGCCTGGTTTATCCATGAATGAGCATCTGGTTAGGATTTTTTATTCTGAGACTATAGTGCTTCAGTAGATGATGATAACTTTGGTAATTGTTTTATATAATAATGGTTCAGATTCTTATGAGATATGGGAGCATGAGGCACTAATGAGATAGAAGTATCCTCACCTTTTTGATATAAAAGATTCTTGACATGATTTATAGGGACAAAAAGTTCTTGTGGAGGAGAGGTTGCAACTTACTGTTACCTTTCTATCAGGAACATTTTTTTATTTTTCATGGTTTTCCTTTTTCATTGTTTGGGTAGTACTAAGAAAGAATTAAGAGGATACCTTTAATGGTGAAGTCATGTATTTGTTGGAAATTTCAGCCTAAAACCTTTGGGTTCTATATTATGCTGAGAATTTACATGCCATGTTATGTAGTTACATGATTTGTAATCATCAAGCATCATATACCATGAAATTGGTATGTAGAGTAAAAGGATACACATCATGTCTAGTTTAGAAATCATGTATAAATTAAAAATCATATTTTTAATAAAAGGTGATAGGTTTTCAGTGTATCAGGGACTTTAAAATTAAATGATATGAAATCTGGTAACATGTCGTGTAAAGTGACAACTACCATTTTTAAATAGGTGGCTCAGTTAAAAACATTATTCCATTTCCTACAAGTTTCCTTTATCTTAACTGATATCCATACCAGGAAATTTTAGAGCCCCCAACCCTTCCAGATTGTTTTATTCAGTGATCGATCTTTGTTGTAGTTTTGTGGTGCTTCTCTAGGTAAGCATTCTTCTTGTCTCTCTATCTATTTCACCTTCCATCCTTGGAGTTTTATATATCATCATGTGGTGTGATTTTAATTTTATAGAAATTTTGGAAGTTTTTTATGGAATTTTTTTAAGAAAATGAATTAAAATGATTTGATAAGAACTTATCTTTGGTTTTATCTTGAAAAGACATGAATTGATTTGAAACCCATGTTTTGGTTTTTAAAGAGAAATTCTCATATTTAAATGGGAGATGGGCCAATTGTATTTTAAACTATTTTGAAATAAATTTTCTATTATTGATTATTGTTTGAGAACATGAAAGCCTATTTAGTTAGTGTGTTATTAGGGAAAAACACTATAGTTTGGGATTTCCATAGCTATGGATTGAAACTTTACAACTCTAAAATAAATCTATTATCATATATTATCCCCAATGGGATGTTGGTAAGTCCTCTTTGGCCAGTGTCAGAGGGATGTGGGTGCACATTTCTATTATCAGTATATGAGTCTGTGAGGATCCCATTAACTAGGGTTATCTTACTACTTAGAATATGAACATTTTTCTCTTCTGTGATTATTTTGAAATGTATGAAATTATTTTTAAAATGTATTTACACATATCTATAGAATTACATAAAATATTTTGTATAAAAAGATTACTTTAGTCATTGTTTGAAATGTTTCCATTAGTTGAAGTGAAAATCATGTTTTTTAAATAAGAGACTATATCTCTATTCATTTTTTTATAAAAATTAAAAGAATATACCAGTTTATTATTATTATCCTCTTATTTTGGAACACTTTGTGTAATCCAACTGGGATTTTAGCTCACCCCTACCGTTGAATTCAAAAAAAATTTAGATTTCCTTGTTCTAGGTTCATGTAAGGGGAAGCACAACTTAGAGGTGGTATTTTTTATTGAATCATTTGAGCCTAGAGTGTTGTGTCTATTGGGAAATATGCTATTTATCATCTAGTTTTCTTGTACTTTTTGGTTGTACTATGGGTTTGTAATTTTTTTTGAATTTTGGTACTATTCTCCCTTTGGATTTTTTATTTGAAAACACTGACTTGTATCTCTTTAATCACCTATTTATATGGAAAAAACATTCCCATCATTATCTTTTATGATTCTAGGAGTTAGTTACCGACTTATGTGGATCAGGAATGCCCTTCAGGCCATGTCATTGTTGGATCCAGTGTAAAGGTACCTGGGTATCCAAGCCAATTCATGACATGATAGGAAACCAACACTGACACGCCCTCTTGGACTCACTGGGTGTTATCTTCTAGACAAGGAATGGATTTCACTTGAGAAACTAACATGTAACTTAATCTATGTTCATCCAAAACTCACCCTAATTACCCAAATACATAATCATGGATTCCTCTAGAAAATAAATATTAACCATTTCTCATAACATGGATAATATCATATGAACATTCCAAGAGTTACGTTAAATTCACAAGGTAATATTCTCAACAAACTAATCACCATCATCATTAAATTGTTATATAAGTACATAATCCTTTGCATAGAATCATGGCCTATAAAAATAAAAATATAACTCACATTTTAATTATATTTAAAAATATAATTTTAAAACCCATTTGGAATCAAAATTAAATTTAAAAAAAATTCATCAAACACCTTATAGATGTAAAAATGGCCTCAAAATCGACAAAATATGTATGCTTTGTAAGACCCTCGCGTTATCTAACAAAAAAAAGGAAGAAAAAATAGATGTATAAATCATCCTTTAATAACTTATTTACACTATAACATGGTAGAAAAAACTAATAAAAAGATCAATAATGGAACATATACCAAGGGAAAGGACATCATATTGAGTAAAAAATCCCAAAATTTATTCAAACACATCTTTTTATTTAAACAAAAAGTGATTAGAGGGAAAGTTATCCCCACAAACCCTAATATCCAAGGGATTAAATTTTAATACCATACTAATTAATATAATTATCCATCATGGAAAAATAGGAAAAAATTTAAGAGTAAAATGGGATAATATGATACTATAAGAATATTATTGGTGAACCCAAGAGAAATCAAGAATTAATTGAATATTTAACTCTAGAACTCCAGGAAAATAACCTTGGGATCATAGAGGATGATTTCCATTGTAATTATGTGCACCTTAGATGTATGAATGAGATAAAAAATGTAAAAGTTTTATATTTGGAATGGGAAAATGGTTAAATTTTCAAATTTTATAATTCTAGGAAAGTTTCATTTTTTATTTTAAATGTTTGGGAAACCAGGCGCTAACCATGTAGTTTTCATTGGGGAGAAATTATACCTTGGTAGGAGTAATATAGACATTTATGAGTAACCATGAACTAAACCTAAAACCTTCCCCTAAACAATATGATGCTTCCCCTTATGCTAGAATAAACTCACATGACCAGTCTTAGGTGATAAAAAATATAAACAAAAAATTTGGTTTGAACTTATGTATGATTCATGGCTGTATGATTTAGTGAACCATGCGCTAACCATGCAAGCACCACTAGAAATATCTCTCATAGTTTTCACATATTGCATGTATTTTAGAACTAAATATGTTCCCATCCTTCCTAAATTTTTTTATTCTTTTGATCATTCAAACCCAAAAACTCAAATAAATTAAATAAAAAAATTATGATCTAAATAAACACATAATAGTGGTCTGGTAGTGTCACAATTTTTCCTACCACCATTCCACTTTCTACCCCAGAAAATATATCATCACTATTCATTATAGAATAAGTGAGTTCATTAAAATTTCATCAATTCCTAATATTCCCATGATATATAGATATATTTACTTGGTTTCTATATCACACAAAAGAAAACAATATATTTCCCTACAACACATTATACTAATTACCCATAATTCTAATAGGTTTCTTAAACTTGATGGAATATGACTCCATATTCAAATCCTCTCTTTTATCCACATGGTATGGGTCAAGATGATATTTCTTCTAATAAAATATTTTAAATACATCATGTATAGTTGTCATGTCGTATATTAATTTAATCTGGTATGACATTTTCTTGAAATGGTCCAATCTATTAAATTTCCCAGGATACCTTGAAATCAACTTAATTTTTTTACCTAATTTATGATGTAACAGTCAAAAAGAAATTAAAAGGAAAATTTGATCACTAATATTTTAAGTCCAATGTAAAATGAAGACAATTGGTGTAAAATTTATAGTGACATTGACCCATATCTAATGTTTTTAGATCAACTTAAACTCACTAGTCATCACCTGAATAATTCTTAGCCACAAAAAAGAACACTCACTCATTTATATATTAAAAATAGAAGACAAACATGGTCACCCATAAAGTTATTTTAATGGAGAAATATTTATCAATTTTTTATTTTTGTTAGTATAAAAATAGTATACATATGATAGATGTATTTTCTCATGACCCCTAAAAGTAGAGTGTGCACATTTGGATCATATCCTTTTGAATTTGAATCACCCACTCGATTTGACCATTCATATATGGGTGTTAATACATTAACAACTTCAACTAAGAATATTTAACTTATTGAAGTTCCTTCTAATCAAGGAGTAAATTTTGGGTGTTGATCAGAGAAAATATCATATGAAAGTCCATAAAGTATAAAAATACATTTGTCATAAAAGTTTATAAGTTCATTTTCTATTATTTATTTCTTGATATGAATAAAGTAATATGATCTCATTCATTAATCAGAAATCACCCATATTTCATTCATTCCACCTTGAGATCGAGGAAAGAGAATAATAAAATCTATAAAGATGACATTCTACTTACATTCTAGAATGGGTAGATATTAAAATAATCCCATGTGATTTTTGTTAATATTATATATTTTGACATGTGAGACACTGATACATAAATTTATCAAACTCCCACATCATCCTAGTCCACCAATATAGAAATTTGATGATTTATAATGTAATAGTAACACTGGTGTGCACTACCCTACTAGAATGGTCCCTATCTTTTATCACAACCCACATCATGATCAAAGATATCACCAACATCTTATTGTTGAAAATGGAACCTTTGGGATATTTATTCCCATAACTCCATATCTAAAAACCATTTAGAATTCCATTTATACACTAATAATCATAATACAGTACCTTATCATTCCATATTGGATAATACAAGGAAAGTGTGACTTTCTCATTAACCAAGAGTATCATATCATCCTCATATTTCGGATCCAAATACATATTGTAAGAAATAATTATCAGAATCCCCTCATCCTTATATTATTTAACTGAATTATGATATAACACCCTGATCATTATTTTATCCATTTCATCCAATTTTTCCAATGTGTAGAACAAGTAAAAATAAAAGATCTGAAGGTACTCAACTTAATGATTTTGTAAAAAAAATTATCCTTATAGTTGAAAATATACTAACACATCATTCGAAGGGTGTGGAAAATATTCTCTATTTTTATAGCACATCACTATAGTTGTCCAAGGTTATCCCTCTTAATGATATTTCACTATCAATAACTAACTACTTCTAAATAGTAATTCTATTTTCATATTTTTATACATTTGTAAAAAAATAATGTTATGGGGTTTTTGAATTAGAATATAATTCTAGAAATAAATTTTAAAATTTAAAGTGTATAAATAATGAATGATTGAGAAAGAAAGAACTTTTTCCAATAGTTAGGTACTTAGGTTCCTTTATTGTCTCTTGTTATCTTCTCTATTCTATTTAGTAGGTTATCCCATTACAAATGAACTAATATACCCTACATTGAGTGTGAAACTTAACAGACTAGGTGATATATTTGGAACAAAAAATCTCCCCTCCAACAATAATATATAATGATGAATACACTCCACCATATTTTTGAAACCTTCCAAGACTCATCTCCATCATATAGTGTTTCATCTATTGAAAAAAAATCAACTCCGTCTTGTTAAGATCATGTCCAAGAGAAGGGAGGGATTTTTTTTTCATAGAATAGATTAATGTAGTGAATTGTATCATATAATTATGTTCAATCTATACATCACCGCTCAATACCCCCAATTCCTTATTATAAATAAAAAATAAACATAAATAGTTTATTAACAAGAATATTTGAAACACTATGAAAACCTCCCCCAAGGGTAAGGATTAGGTTAGTAACTCACCGTTGAAAATTTAATATATCACAAGGATGAAAATCTATGAGATAGAGAGAGAGATGATAGAGACGGTAAGAATATGATATAGAACATAAATTTTTACTATTAAAGCATGAAATATAATAATTTTAGTGTGACAGAAATGTTAACAAAATATATAAAAAAACCTAATATCCCACTGGCCAAGAACTACCTAATCCATGAAAATTCCCCTATGATGGTAAATAATATATATTTATGGATTGATGGGGTAACTATTGTTACAAAAAACAAAAAATAAAAAGTTATAAATACATTCAAAGTAAATCCATATTTTTTTACACATAGTTTAATCATAAAATGAATGAAAATTATGTGGATAAATTTTTATTAACTAATTTTATTTTAGTCCAATATTATGTTAGTTTCTTAGAATAATCTGATCACATATGTAAATGTTATTAGTTAAACATTGAAGTGTTTTCTGGATTGATGAATTCAATCCAACTTTCACTTTGAGGCCCATAGTATCCATCAAAATGCATGATCCATATCATGGTATTAAAATAAAATATTTATCCCTAAATGTGTAAATTATGAATAAAAATGTATAATTAAATTTGGACACATTGAAAATTTAATGTTAAAAATACTATAGTACACATGAAAGAGAAAACTGAAATTTTAATAAATTTTATAAATTCATGCTGAAA
The DNA here is from genome assembly GCA_963277665.1 of Viscum album. Classification (NCBI taxonomy): domain Eukaryota; kingdom Viridiplantae; phylum Streptophyta; class Magnoliopsida; order Santalales; family Viscaceae; genus Viscum; species Viscum album. Next base: position 1,079,438,310 of record OY728120.1, on the reverse strand, counting down.
TTGATAATTAATATTAAACCACGAGTTAAAAATTTTAAAATATCAATTAATTTCAAAATAAATAAAGTGTTAAAATATATAATTATTCCATTTTCACATTTCAAAAAAATTATTCTTTTAATCTAAATATGTGACAACTAACCTCAAATAAATAATATTTTAGGATTAAAAATATTAAAATTCAATTTGAAATATAAGAAAATATTGTCTCTATCAATAACCTAACACATAAAAATTACACTGATGGTAAATAGAAAGAATAAAATTTAGAAAAATATATATCTTTATTAGGTATAATAAAAAACTATAAAATAAGGGAATATATGAGTTATTCATTATTAAATATATCACGATTCTTATATAAGTCTTATCTACTACCACAATTCAATTTAAGCAAATGTTAAAGTTTTATATTTTTGGAGAGAATATAATTTAGTGGAATTAATATTTTAATAACTGGCACTATGATAAATTATTTGTTATTATTCTCTTTATTACAATGTTCCATTTTTATAATTTATAAAACCTATATTTAATTATTATACATTAATGAACACCTTCTTCATTTTATTCTCAATATTTTTCTAACTTAATTCATAATATTTTGATAATAAGGCATTGTACTTTTTTTCCTTTTCTCTTATTTTTTTATTCAGTTTTTATATACCTTAGAACTTCATGTGGTATCCAAAAAGAAAATATTAATCCTGTTTAAAAGTGAATATATAAATGTATTTTTAGTTGGATCCATACAGTGTTCCTTTCCACAATGTAAAATTTACCTAAGATAGTGTTTAAAAATTATAGTTTTATGATGTTAAATTTTTTATTCCACTTTATTTTTTCCATTTATAATCATTTTCTTGGTTATAAAACAATAAATTTCCATGAAATTAGTGACAAATAATTCTAAACTATCATATAAATTCTGAAACATCAAAATAATTAAAATCTTAAAAATTATCTATATATTTTTTTCACTAGTAAATATATCATTCAAGTCTCAAATTCCATACATAAAAACACTCTAATAACTAAAATAATTATTAAAATATCTTAAAAAAAAAATAAAATTGTACCACCCTATAAAATTTAAAAGGTTACTTTCCATTTTTGGTTTCAAAAATTATTTTATCAACTTTTCATGCATAATTTTTTAGGCAGTAAATATGATTTATGAGAAAGGAATGATAGGACATGAATTTTTAGTAGTGGATGAATGGAATTATTTTATAGTATACTTTCCACTAAGAATGAAAAAGTAATGTACTAAAACATAATAAAATTATTGAAAGAAAAAATAAAAATAAATGAAATAAAAATATAAAGAAAAATACTATAGATATTTGTTTTGACCATTAAATGGATAATATGGTTTTATTTCCACAATCTAATTAGATCATGTAGATATACAAAATTTTATTGTGGATGAAGTTTATTTGAGATAAACCACCCCATGTTTTTATTTTCTATTCACTTCAAATTCGCTACTTCTAGAAAATTATTTATATATTTTTTACATTAAATCCATCCAATTATCAATAAGTTACAGCTTTCACGGTGGGAGTAGGGGGGAGAATAAATACAACCTATTTGCTTCATTAAAAACTTCTTTTTATTATTCTTTAATATTTAGCATGTTAAATGTGTGTTTCATTGAAAAAATTAGTATAAGGAATTTTTGTGAATAATATAATTTGAAAAAAATGAAAAAATGTTGAACTAATATCGAATTCTTCCCCTTAAAAGTAGAAATATTATGTCTCAGTTTCTTTAGAGAACTTATTATTATATCCCCATGTACTACCTCAAATGATTTTTCAATTATTTCACTAAGCTTCTTGTATTCCTCATCAAGTGAAACTTCATCTTCATCTTCACTCTCCATATAAAACCAAGAGTTATCTAAATATAAAAACTTAATGAAAGGAGAGGTAATTATTTATTTAGTTTCAATAAATTTTCATGAAAATGAGATCAAAAAAATTATCTCATTGTTTTGGTGAAGTTTCATTCTCTTCATAAATGGAAAATACATTTTAGAGTTTGTTTGTAATGAATGGAGTTAAGTAATAAATCTCCTACAATATCTCTTAAAAATAAACCACTTTAGTGGAGTCTTAATAAAAATAAAGAAAAGTATATAAAGGTTCTAATTATTTTTATTTAAATATTAGATGACCATAATTTAGTTAACCTTCAAAAAAAGATCCAACCACTCATCTAAATACTGGAGATCTCCCATAAGTGTGTTACTATGCATATTTTCTTCACAAATCTCCTCCAAAAAGGGCATTGAAAAAATCTGATGATAAAAAATAATAACAAAATTATTTTCTAACTTCATTAGGTTTATAAATTCTTAAAAAGAGTGGGAAAGTATTTTCTTCCACATTTTTTAGTTCCTACTATTTTTTTTATTATTGGTGGATGCAATAAGGTATTTAGTTTGATATTTCATTTGGTTTCTTTCCTCTTTAATGTCTTATCAAAAATCTTACGGCCATCCTTCACTTTTATTAAAAAATTATTAGTATTTTTTCACCCGAGAGTGGTCATTACATGCATATAATCTAATATAGATTACCAAATGGAAAAAATATTTTTAATACATTTTTTATTAAATAAATATAAAATGTTTGCAGAATATGGATGAATTAGTAAGTAAAAGGTTTCATGGATCCCCTTAAATGGAGCCATATTTGGACATAACAATCATAAGGTGTATAGAATTATATTTATTTTCATAGTTTAGAACAGTGTCATGAAAGCATCATCTATCTTGAGGAACTTTTACTACCAATAACTCACTACTTCAATTTTTTTTATATTTTTAGTGTTTTAAATTTATGAAACTAATGGGATAGTTGGGGGTTTGAGAATTTAAATAAAATACTGGAAATAAACATGAAATTAAAAAATAAATATACAATGAATGAGTCAACAAGAAATAACTTAGACCTATCTTTAGTTACTTATGTTTCTTCATTATCCATAATTATTATAAAAATTGAATTATATTGTCCATCTTATTATATGTAAAATATTTTCACATACTTTTAGTATTAAACATACTACTACAAGGATATATCTTTAGTGAAAAAAATATCACCTCCTCTAATAGTCAAGAACGATCATCACACTCCACTATATGTGTAATACCTTCCAAGTCCTGACTTCATCACATGTTATTTATCCCTAGAACAAACTAAACTCCATATTATGAATTTCATACCTAGGATAATTGAATTAAATTAGTTTTTGTAGGTAATTAAATATATATATGAAATTTATCATATAATGGAATAGAATATTAACATCACCCCTTAATCATATCACTTCCCTAATACAAATAGAAAACAAACATAAATAATTTGAGAACATTTTTTTTGTAAAAATTGATAAAACCTCCCATAGTTCCAATCCTCAATTACTTCACTCCACATAATAATATAGAATGATAATATTAAATTGAATGATATATATATATACATATGAATAGAGAGAGACATATTGAAACAAGAGAGTCACTAAGAAAATGATAGGGAATAATAATAATTTTTATTAAACAATACAATATTTATAGTGTGAGAAAAATGGTGAGAAAAATATATAGAGATACCTAATTTCCCAATGGATAAGAAATATCAAATACATGATCCTTTCAATTCAAATTTAAATAATAAACACTTATAAATCAAATGAGAGGTTAGGTTTACAAATATTGAACTAAAAAAATTTGAAATTTCTATCAATCTAAATCTATTTTAATATTCAAGGTTGTTGAACCGAAAAATAAACTAAAAATAGGGGTATTTATTACAACAAAACATTCATATTTTATTCTTCTAAATTATGTCAAAAAAATTTCCCAACATGATTATTGATGTATAATTTAGCGGATGATCAGTGAAGTGATGTCCAAATTGACAAGTCAAATCCAAAATTGACTTTAGGGACCATTTTCTCCAAAAAGAATTGTGATCTTGATCATGGAATTAAAATAATATACATTTATCGCAAAATTTCTATAGTTTTGAAAAAAATAAATTAAAATTATATACATATAAATTCTTATGAAAAATACTAGCATGCACATAAAAGGGAAAAATAGGAATTTATATTTAATTTTAAAATTCATAATCTAATTAATTTTTTTTACTAAATCATACCCTATAGAATAAGAATTTATAAATTATTGTAAAAAATTAATAAAATAACATATAAATCAATAAATATTCCATTTTTGTAATTTAATAAAAAATATTCTATTAATCAAAATATATGATATATAACATTATATTTAACAATCTGGTGAGATTTAAAATATTAAAATTTAATGTTAAATATATGAAGATATGGAATTTATCATTTAATTTTTACTTTTATAGTCATAATATATATTAAGAAATACATGCATTAGTGTTTCAAATTCTAGGTCATGTAAGGGGTAGTTCTTCTCATGAAGGAAAAACTACCAAGATCAATATTACAAATCATGGTGATTCTACATCAAAACAAACCCTAGCTCCATAAGTGAGACATCAATATAAAAAAATTATTTAATTCCTAGATTAGGATGAATCAGAATTGGATTCAGTTTCAACCTTTCCTTCAATTCCTCAAAATATCCCTTAAATTTATAAAATCTTTCATATTTGACTCACTTTTGAGTTTGATTTATCATGGGTGATGATAACTTTAGAAAATATAGAAACAAATCTTATAATATCCCAATAAAACCAAATATATATTTATATTGAAATAATTCATGACAATTTCCCAAGATATAACTGTATATATCATATTATAATATGTACAAATGCCTTTCTCTAATACCCTATTACATAAAAAATTCAATATCTAGATCTATAACTAAAACATAACCTTCTTAAAATAAAAAATAATTCCATAAAAATCCCCGTTTTTTCTAAATAACCCCATGATATTTCTCTATCTTAATGTAAATAATGGTATCAGTCATGAACACAGTGAAAAAGTCTCAAGATATCAATAGAATCAAATCTATTGAAACTAGTAGAGAATTAGTTAGGATAATTAGTATGGAATATTACTTATAATTCATGTACACACTCTTAAATGTGTCTATTAGAATGTTTTATTCTATGAATCTTAATTGGTGGTATCCTAATTTGATGTCAATTTTTAAACAATCATTACCACCATAGTTTTTTCAATATATCATAAATATGAGATAACATGCACTTATTTATGATAGTAACCTAATTTATCTCATTATAATTGATATAATTTCATATATTTCAATATAAATTATTTTAAAAAAGAATTATTTATTTACATTCTGAAATGATAGGATTAATAAAACAGTTACTCTCATGATCTTACAACCAGACCTTCAATTACATTATCTCCATGGGTCTATTTTGTAATATATCAATGAAGTTGGGTAAGTCCCTAAGATTAGATTAAAATAAAATACCACCACTTTCTAAATAAAAAATATAAATTGATCATTATGAAAAATAATAGGATACCTATCGACCAACAAAGGAAGTTGACCATCTGAAATCCGTTCAATAGTATCCAAAATAAAACTTAATATATGTGAGAAGATTATTCTAATATCTAGAATGATAAGTCCCACCTTACTTTATCTTTTATCTCACTCACCTAATAATATTTGATAATTTTTATAAAGTGGAAGAAATAATGTCTTATGATGATAATAATCAATCGAATCTTTAGAGGTAACAATCCTGTCTATACCAAAGATAAGGCCAAACACTTACATATCAGAAACTAGAAAATAATTAATGATCTAAATATAAAAAAACCATCACATACCATGAAGATCACTTTAATATATTCTCTTTATTATTTACCAAATGAATATAATGATCCATCATATACAAGAAAAACTTATACCACAATATAAGATCATCGATAAATCTAGGAGAGATAATGGAATGTGAATAACTTATTTCAATTAAATACAAGACCATAGAAATTGTAATAAATACTATACATCTAACAATTTATTCCCCAAAAATAGATTATATTGGTACATTTTTTACTAAATATAATAACTCATATTTAGTATCACATTGAGACATCAAAGTTAAATGATATCTCCCCTTAATATAAGGATGAGACCCCACTTCTGTAGGTGCATTTGACGACACATGAGAGATTTTAGAATAAGAATACCCACCAATACTACTGAAAAGAGGTCACCTGTAGAAGGGTTAATGATAATAAACCCTCCTGAATAAATATAAAGTTGTTATAGAATCCTCAAATTTTTTTATTATACCCCAACACTTCACATTATAAATAACCATCATCTTACAACATGAGTTTATCATGGGAGAAGAATCAAAAGGGAATTACATGCTCCTAATACTACCTTATCTGTATTCTTTATTCTTCCTCTATTGATCTTTTGAGGATCTAAAATGACCTCATTTATAAGTGGTGGTAACACCCAACCTAGTTTTATATTCCATTTATTCCTCATCCATCACTAATTTTTGACCACATCATAATATGTCGGTAGGAATAAATGAACAATTATTGATCTAACCTATGGATTCTATTCCGTATCAAATAATAAATCATTGAGGTAATAATTCATGATGAGATAATTGGAAAAGTGTAAAACTCAAAAAAATGACTTTTTTAATCCATTAATAAATGATACATTTTCTCTAGAGTCAAAAATCCTATCGATTTATCCACAATCAATGTCCCTAGGTATAATACTAGTTAAACATCTCTTTGAACTTATCCCAAATGTGTTCCTTAGGTATCTTGGCCTACATATATTATTTCTACCATTTAAAACATTCTCCATATAGTATATAGGTAGTATAGATGACCATGGAGGTTTGATGGGTTTGAAAAAAATAAACTTTTCACTTGATTTTCCTCATATATTTTCTAGGTTAGTGAAACACTTAGTCACAATAAGAATAATGTGGTTTTATCTTAGTAACTCGTGAGAAAGGTCCACCACTTGAGATTGATCTCAATAAATCACCCAATCAAGATATTAAATAGTTTAATAAGATAATATACATGATTAAGGTCTATTATAAGGTACAAATACATATAATTTCCACTACTCCCACTCTATTGTTTGTTTAAGTCCTTTGGGAACGAATCATCTATAAAATAAAAAACATAAAACTCCATACATGTATAACTTAAATTTCAGTAAAATTGATAAAAAAAGTTTATCTAAATACTCATAAACATTTAATATGAATAATAGTAGAAATTAAAAATACTATAGGGGTTAGAACATCCAAATTTTCATCATTTTATCATTTCACTTGGTTTGTTCATCTAATTTGGCCAAACCAATACTAACCATGAGAGGTCTAATATAATGATCAACCAGGGCCAATGGAATTTGATTTTTTTTATATATTTTGGTCTCCTTTTTAAATAGGTTTATTTGGATCCCTTACAGAACTTGTAGTCCCAGAGGAACAAGTCCCAATAGATCACCTAAATGCCCAATGACTCGACTATAGTAGAGTTCACCCTCCACTGAATCTTCTTTTATTATGGAATGTAGAACCCCACATTAGATGGATGGTCTACTAGATTTTTCCCATGAATAGTTTCATGAATCCTGGCACTGATGATAGTTTTTGAACCTTATAATTCTTCCAATTCATTTATCTATGCTCTTGTGGATACTACTTTCTCTGATTCCTCTTTTGAGACTTTCTCTAGTGTGGTCAAACCTAACTACCTCATGGACTGAAGGACCCATGTCTTAAATCCATTTTTCTGATGTCTTGATGTGGTATGGAGGCCCTATGTATTTAATTCCTATGGTGGACCAAATGACATGTGTCCCAAATGCCCAAAATTAAGGCCCATAGAACAAAATCAAATGAATAGTTCAATAGCTTCAATTACTACTATAGTAACTACAACAGTATCCATTAGAGTAAATTTTTTAGAAATCATTAACATGATTCCTAAAAATTCATAACATCCTTAAATAACATCAATATAATACAAAGATTTCCTAAATAAAGTTCAAATTCATGACATTATTCTCAACCACCCATGGTAACTCATAGATTGGTAAGAATAAGAGTTGTCCAAAAACTCCACTTTACCAATGTATTATGTTCACATGATTTTTTATTTAGTGTACATGAATTAACTAAATAATAATATGGGTATTTTTTAATATTTTTTATTTAAAAAACTCAATTGAACTGATCACATCATCCAGGTCATCTTACCACAAAGATCAAAGCTCATTCCTTGTCACCATGGTCTAAGGATAAGTGCCAAGGGAATAAAATACAACATTTGGGAGTGTTAAAACTATCGAAAATACAAAAAATAACATGATAAATACCATATTGGAATTAATCTATATGTATCAATAATTTGGAAAAATAATTGATATAAATAAATAGTTTCAAATATAAAATTAAATCTATTGATGGAATAATGTAATCAAGATAAAAAATATCCCAAACATCACTTAATAAACTATAATTAAAGTGACATAGAAAGAACCCTTTATAAAATAATCACAAAATAATATTACATTCATAGTGGATGATAAATAAACATCATAATGTAATGAATTCACAGGTGGGGCACCAGAATAATCTAAAATATCTTACTCCCAATGACCGATGGTCACTATTAATCACCTCTCCACCAAGGATGGAGAGGGAATCAGAAATCCCCATAAAATTTTATGGCTATTTTACTTTTAACTATATCAAATATTAAAAATTATTTAGGAACCTTGTGGATTGATGCAAGGTTTTAGGAAAATTACTTGAAGTGATCCACCATGAATCTACATAACAACTTCTATAATGTTGAGGTTATAACAATACCAATTTTATGAAAATTCCTTTTATTAAAAAAATAGAATTTTTTTATTCAAATATTTTAATTTATATTTAAAAAATAATAATTTATATGATAAATAAGACCATGGAGATTGAAAATGTAACAATGATTTATATACTTTATGTATCCTCAGGTCTAAATAAATGAAGAGGAACATAAAATGAAATAATGAAAAAAACATTTATCATTAATAAAAAATATTAGTTCTAAGATTTAGATTATATAATTAAATGAAAAGGGTAAATTAGGACCTTATTTGTGGAAAACGTTGTAGTCTATCTAAACCTTATAGAAACCCAACCCTAAATTACCCTCTTATTCTCACCTAGTGACATCACATAGCCAAGGCAAGTATTTCACCAGGGGAACTATCCTGTGTTGTAATCTAAATAAGTGTACCCCTCATCTAAATTACCCAAACATGCACTCATGTGAAACTAATAAATAATAATAAATCATAACATAAATTAAATCCTTTAAACAAATCATTAATAAAAAATCACAAAGGTGTGTGCTAAATTTATAAAAGAAGAAAAACTTCAAATAAATAAATAAATAGATAATCCTTTAAATGAAACCAAAGCATAAAAATCTTAAAATATATCTCATGTGAAAGTTCATTTTCAATATTTTTCTTAAAAAACCATTTGGAATAAAAAATATCATTGAATCATTTCATTAAAAAACCTTATAAGACTATATCATGTTTTAAAATGAGTAGTTTAAGGACTTTGAAAACCTAGTGTTTTTTAAAGAAAACCAAAAATGACATTAAATTAATATATAAAAATAAGTTATAAATAAATTATTTACACCATACCATGATAGTAAAAATAGTTATAAAATAGATTCACCCAATGCATACAAAGGTAAGGGTCATTTTAAAGAGACTTATACCTAAAATCCATTGAGACATGTATCTTTATTTAAACAACATGTTTTTAGAGGGAAATTGGACCATAAAAATGTGAGAGACAATACATTAAATTTTTATAACCATCACAAGTCATAGACATGGACACTATGGCCAACACAGGTAATAAGACAAGATTAAAATGGGATAAGATGAGCCTAGAAGAAGTGAGGAGGTGAAAACAAAGTAAATCAAGAATTATCATGATATCTTCTCATTTGAATTCAATTAAAGTCACCTAGTGTCTTGTATGAGGACTTCCATGACTAGGAAGAGTGTCTAGGTTTTTTTGATTAAGAATAATTAAGGAAGTAATAAGTATACATGGAAAGGGAAAATGGGTAAATTTTAAATTTCATAGTTTTGGAAAAGTCACTTGGTTTGAGTACACAGAATGGAAAACCATACACCAATGTTTTTTATCACTGAGAAGAATTTAACTTTCATTCGATAAATCTATGTGTATATGAGTAATAATGAACTATTTGTTTCTCCTTATTCTATATAACTTTTAGATGACCCCAACATAAAATAAATCTATACAATTACTATTATAAAAACACTAATTGTGAACTAACCATATAGGTTCACCATATATTACATTCATGGATGAAATTTTTAGGGAACCAGATACTAACCATGCATGAAATACTGGAAAACTCCCACCTATTTTTATTTCTTAGAACCATGTTTTTCACTAATAATATAAATATCAGTCACCTAATCATGAATCTCTTTTTTTTATCCTTTCATACCTCTAACTCATGAAGCTATTAACAATAAAAAAAATTGATAACCAGTTTTTTACTAGTGAATCATGAGTGTCACACTCTTGATTGAAACGAAGGGTTTTTAGCGCCACCTAACTCCACCCACCTTTGGAAAATATGACAGTCACATAAAACCCAATCCAACTAAAACCTTTCCAAGAAGTTGAAAAATGTAAAAAAAAATGATTAACCCGAAGTGTAATACATTACCATAGAAACAAGTATATTAACTATTAATTCTTATTCATGATTCTAAATATATCTTTTTATTTTTCTCCCCCATAATTGAAATTTTATATTTTATAAAAACACTGTGGGGAGTTAAAATCTCCAACCAGCTTAGGGTAAATCAAAAAGAATTTAGGGTTTCCATAAAACATCACCTGATAGAACCTTTATCGTATGATTGTATCCTTTCAACATTTTCCGAATCTATAAGGATTTTATGTTCGTTTGTCACAAAAATACCACATATAAAACTAGATAGTGAATTAAATGGATTTAGAGTACCGTTTTATCTAGACAATTCCATCCTTCAAAAAATACTAGGATAATTTAGAGGGATATAGGACATCTTGAAATACACCATGTAGACAAGTGAATAGAATAAATTTACTTCAATATAAACATCAATCCAATTTGAGAGTTTTTACTATATAGAGATTGATGAAGGAATTTTGGTGTAATAGAATCAGTTTTGTTAATGACCATAAATAGTTTTCATCTATTTCTTCAGATAAACTCCAATAGGCTAGGTTAGTTAGCCCCATATTGTTCCTATATAAGATATTTTAGAAGTAAATTTATAATTAATTAATAATAATAATTACCTTTATAGGATAATTATTTTATAATTGATGATCAATTCATTATATTTTCTTTTCATGTCATCATTATAGCGAATAATCCATAGAATAAGTACTCTAATGGTATCTATACATGACCCATGATTATTTAAAAATATTAATTGGTTTTTTGGGTATTATCATAGAGGAACAAAATATTTTTCATCATTCACCATTGAAAATAATAAGAATTATCTCATGTTTAAAGAATTCATGCTCTTTTCTTCTTATTTTTGATGGGTATGAGTAATATTTCCTCTCATTCATGAGAGAATTATTGAGAGGTTCTCTTGATATTGATATAATTCTATTAATATAATATTGATTTCCACTATAAATATCATTATCTTATAAATGATATAAGTTGGGTTATATACTTATTCTTAGATGATTAGTAATCGCATAGAGGCACCTAACTAATTCCTTCACTCTATGTAAACCCCATGTCAAATAATAATAATAATAATAATTTTATATTTGATGACTTTTATTAACTAAAAAATATTTTAATATCATTTAATAAATAAATAAATAAATATTTATTTCAATGATTTTAAAAAAATATAATTTTCATCAAGAGGTTAATTTGTCCCGTCATTCTTACTTGACAGTTATAAATAAACTAATAATAAATATTTCTTCTAAAAAACTATAATTTTATTATTAAATTGATTAATAAATAAAATTTATATTAACTAAATGGATTTTTTTAAAAATATTTACAATACTAAATAAATATTTATTTAAAAAATATTTTTTATTTATTACTTTTCTAAAAATGAATAAGATATAAATAAGTAAAATATATTTCCTACATGGAAAGAACTATTTACTTAATATTTTACCCAAATTTATTCTATTATTAATAAAATGTTATTGAATTTATATTATCAACATAACCCGAGTAATTATTATTCCTTTTTCTTGAGAATAATACTTATTCAAATATTGAATTTAAAAAAACTAATATTCCTAATACACTTAGTATGTTACTATATGGGAATATTTCATAGTGAAATTTGGTGGCCTTTGCTAAATTCAAATCTTAGAATCTAAGAAAATGTCAAGGAACCCATATTTAATTTAGTTAATATTGCAACAATAACATCCTCATAGGAATGATTACTATGTGATATATTCCCCTTTTCTTAATATATCATCAAGTATGTTACATACTAATTTCATCATCTTATATTCTTGATTATCCATCTTTAAACATATGAAATAAACTCATTAATGAACTACTATGTCCATATTTTTAAAAGTTCCATTTTAGTTAAAGGCCTTGAGATATCATCTTCTATAACTCAAAAGTAAAAATCCTTTCTTGAATTATCTATTAATTTCATATCACTTATGACACATCCAATATATCTCACTTCAACATGAGAATATTTCATAGTATTTTCTGATAATGCATAATAATATACAATTCATGATATATATTAATAATAATATCAATTATAATGAATAATACACATATTTTGGGATAGGAATATCCAATAACACCTAACATGTATTATTTATATTGATAGGTATATTCCCATAACCTCATCTCTTTGATATTTTCAAGTGATGAATTCATGAGAAAAACTCACAATGTCTTATGTGTCACCAAAGAATTCTATAAAAACACCATATAGGTTGTGTAAAATATATATCATAAAGACTATAATACATATATTGAATAATATTATCATCACACTTAAATTTTATCATTATAGAAATTAATTGTAATAATTTTTTTGTTATAGATCTCTAAATAATGTTTGTTGTTTATAGGAACTCTGGTAGTCTCCCACATTCAATAGTTCCAACTACTGGCTAACCAATTATCTCTAACATGATCAATATGATTATGTTGATTGATTATTATATTTATTAGGGATACAACATTCTTATGGATATTCTACTTATCGTGACTTCACCCTATGATAAAATAAAATAAGTAGTGATATGACTATGCATATCCATTTTTACACTACCATAAACTTTAAATATTGGTTAATACCATAACAAGGAACAAAAAATGTTTCTAAACCACTCATAAAACAAAATTAAGCAGATACAAAATACATTTTCCATAACAATATAGAAACTAATGGCTATAATAGGTTTTCTTGTTTATTACATTATAATTACTATGGTACTTGATAAAATTTATTTTATGTTAGATTTGGTCTATATACCTTAGGAAACTAGTATTCCCACTTATCCAAAACCAAAAAAATCATCCATTTATTCTCTATCAAGTACATTCATATTATTTTAAAAGCCAATCTATATAGTTATTATGGTTCTATTTTATATATTACTATTATGTTATATGAATAAGAAGTATAAAATATTAGTATATGTAATTTAATATGATATATATTCCAAAATAATCTTATGAAAATGTAATTTTATTCATTATAATGTTCTATTATCTTATTAGAGAGATAACATGTGATGTGATATATCAAACAATTCAGTCTTGAATCATTTCATCCTACATTTTCAATAAAATCTCAAGGTATATAATGTGACTTAATTAAGAAACCCCAAAGATATGTGTATGTAGATATTATTACCTAAAACATGGGTTGATAATTTAATTCATTTTTGTAAAGATATCCTTTCTTTAGTCTTAAAAATCTTGTTAGACAAAACATCTATTTTTTATATGTTATAATAATATTTGACATGGAAAACTATGGTTCTACCACTAAAATATTGTAAACAAAGAGAACGTTTTTTTAAATTATACCAAACTCACTTGTGGCTTTATAAAAAGAATTCAGGGATAATTATGCTTCCCTCAATCAATAAGTAGACCTGTGAGACTGGAACACCTTGTTTGATTTCATTAGTGTCACAAACCCATGGGTTGGTCTAGATATAAATACTCCACAAGGTTACCATAAATTAATATTGTCTTGACATATAATTCCCAATATAATGATCAAATAAAGTTTTTACTATAAGTAGAATTCTAATTCATTTTAGTATAATAACAGGGGTATGTTTTTTTACATACAATTCCTATATATTACTTGAAACCTCTGGTAATAAATCATTCCTCATTGGTAAAAGATTTTACCAACCATTTATATATTCTTCTTGAATACCCACCAAAAAATTTATATCTACCAGTTAATAAAACCAAATATGAACTAGATTTTGGTAAATGAATTTTGTTATAGGAACATTCCAATATTATCTTACTTCCATTTACAGTATCCTTATAGGATTCATGATAATTTATCAGAAAATATATCACATGTACTAGAGAATATAAAATAAGCTATTTTGATTTGAATTTTCTATGTGGTATAACTCTATTGAATAACACATCCCACTAAATATATTCAAGATTAGTGTTCCTATGGAAACTCATAAACTTCAAGATCCTCAATCACATATAATCTTATTCTAATCCCAATATCTCAAAAGTGAAGTGTTTTAATATTATAATGAAATAGTTGGTCTTCAAAAATATATTTATATCATATGGTTAGTAATATCTCGAATAGCTATATGATAATTAATTAATATTCACTTAGTTTTTTCCTTAATGTAATTTTATAGCTATTTCTATCATAAATAAATAGTTCTCATGAAATACATAAATTTGAAAAATAACAGATTTACATTATATTGTAACTTATAAGATATGTATTAGTCAAAATGATAGGAATATGGTTTGATATTTCACATATATTTGTAAAACATGTCTTGAAAGACATTACTAAATATTTTCAATACAAATAAGACTCCTCATAGATATTATTTTTTTACTATTATAATTTCATTGAGGTATATAAGTTAATGTGAGTTTAGAATGAGAACCATGATAAATTTAAATGATTTATGAATACCTAGTTATGATATTATCTATATATACTTCCCATAGAATCTTTTATGTTTTCCAAATTATATTATTTCCTTCATTTGGAATCTTTAAAAACACGTAATAGAATCTCATGAAGTATATGTACTTAGCTCTACATTCTCCTCAGAATAGTCTTTATGGAATTCTTGAACTAACTCTATAATCTTCATTACATTGATTTATTTATAAATGTTTATTTATCTAAATCATAATAAGAAAATGCATCAAATACCTTATTTTGTTATCTTTAATGATTCTAAACATCCTTCTCGGTATATACATGATAGTTACCTTTACTTTTACTTGAAAAATAAGTATCTTTCAATAACATGGTATAAGTATTATATATTTATATTCATCATCTATTTTGAAATTTTGATATCTATGATTTAAAAACTAATGGATTATTATGTATGAAATACCATAACACTATTCATTTAAAATATGAAATAATGTCTTGTTATGTTTAACTGTACAACATGTTAAATGTTTTGGTAAAACTTAATATAAAATAATAGCTTCATGAGAATCTATATAAGTGGCTATCTAAATTTGTGTCCCTATTTATGACTATTTTTAAATCATCCTTTATCATCTAAAAAGAGTGTACAACTTACATAATGTAATTTTTTGAATATTATTTGATTTTATATTTGGATAAAAATATGTCAACTATATATTGTATTTAATAACCAAGGGGTAAGATATAAGTAAAACTTATTGATGAATGTAAAAGCAGTAGAATATTCTACATACACCATCTTTAATTCCATAAAAATCCACTTCTAATGACATTTATTATCACATGAGATATAGATAGACTTTTGCTTTATACCCTTCCTCAGAATCATTTTTCACATTAAATAATTTTATAAAGTAACCATTGGATTTAGACTAGAAATTATATTTTCAACATTTTCATCACTTAATTCATTATAAGGGGGAGGAACCATGTTTCAACTAATTTTTATCTCTCTTGGGCGAAGAATAATCAATATTTTATTGAGTAACTTCTATATAGATTTTAGCATATGATTTTGGGTGAATATGAAAAATTAGGGTGCCCTGAAAAATAATATGGGATTAATAAATATATTTTTATCCAAATTAAAGTCCAAATTCACTAAATAATCAATATATATTTGAATTTTAAATTAAAGGTCACAATATAGGTATCGATCTTTCATTTCACATTGGTATATGGTAATGGAAATCACATTTATCTTAAGCCTCTCTTACTCATTTTCATGTTCTAGGTGATGGGTTTTCATAGTTCATTATTGAAAGTATTTATATTTCTTCTGAATTTTCTTATATAAAGATAATATCATGATGTAAGAAACATAAGTTTCACCTTCCATTGCTCATTGAGGTGGATGATCTTGAATTATGGACTCCAACACATTAAAAACAATTCTTGTAGTATTTTAGCACATAAAAAATGTACCAATATGAAAAATTTGTTTAGTTGAAGAAATTCCATGTGTCTCAGAATGATCAACTATTCTCTTGGATTCAATTTACATTTTCCATAATCAATTTATATTTTTGTACTTTATCTTCATTACCAATTTTGACATAAAAAATTCTATTTTATGAGTCTCACACTATTTTATGAAATCCTAATATCCATCTACATTTGTTATGGTACATCATATAATGTGTATATTTTAGTGGAAAGGATACATATTACCCTTTTCATAAACCATACTACGAACAAGAAAAATATTACAAGGTATTTAGGTAGGCATTCTTTCAAACATTATCAATCAGAAGTTCCTTGATTCATCGAGTCAAGTCTCCAATATTGAAATCATAGGCCCATCTTTCCTAAAAAATTTAAACTAAATGTAATTGAAAAGACTACGACCATTATAATAAATATAAATTTCATTATTTAAGCCCAATATATTTTTTGAGGTTCCCTAATAATTGAAATTTTTTTATAACTTTTTCCTCAATAAAACTTTACCTATGGGTGTTTCTTAACTCAGATGATGGAAGGATTTTTTGAATTAATATTTTTTTGAGGGATTTTATTTTTATTATGATAAAATATTTTTTATTTTAACCTCTTCATGTTTATTAATATTATATATATTTTATATAATTCATTCTCAATATCTTTATAAATTTATTTACCCATAATCCATTCATATTATTTTATCTTATCATCATAGTTATTTAATATATCTTATCTGACCATGATAAATCATTAAATATAAATTTTATCATGTAAATAAATAAATCACCATGAATTGGAAAAAATAAAATAAAATTGTTGTATTATCATGATATGTAATTTCATCTTGGTTTATTAAAAATATGATAAACCAACACTTGATCCTTTTTCCTTTAAATTATGTATCTTCTTGGTTTCTTTTTCATTATCTTGAACATGAATCATCTCCTCATGCTAGGAGCACTATCCATTATATATTATTCATTACTCATAGTTGAGGGGTATCAAGGTTTTTTTACATAAATAAAACACGGACATTCGAGACTCTACATAATAAAGAGAAAAGAATTATTCAAAGAACATCATATTTAGTTTAATAGGAAATTTACTAAAAAAATCCATGCAATAAATAATTAAATTAAACAAAAAACCAACACATTCATACATCAATAAAGCTCATGATTATCAATGAAAGATACTAATTAAAATTTATACTAATTAGCATTCATTTCAACCCTGTATTTATTAAGATAAATCTATAAAATTAATAAAGTAATTATCTTATTAATTAGTTTTTTAATTTTTATTAATTTACCATCCAAATAGTCCGTGATATGGTCTTCAAATTAGGATTAAAATAAGTGTATAAACTAATTTAATTTAAAATTTCTTAATTATTTGGTGGTCATTGAAGTTCGGATGTTGTATACATGTCTACATATTTTTAAACCAATTTATGGTGTTTAACTATTAAATGTCATGTATCATTAAATTATAATACCTATGATTAATGTTTTTTATAATAATGGTCTTGTAATATATATATATATATATATATGTGTGTGTGTGTGTGACATTTATGTCTACATGATGTATCATGATGTGTACAATGTGTTGTTTCATTGGTGAAATCGTATGGTTTTCACAGTATGTCTGACCACATGGCCTGACTGTATATAATAGGCACGTGTCTAAGGAAATGCCTATGAAGTAAACTGAAAGTAAAAAAACTATAAATATCGTTTACCTATAGAATAATTCATAAAATAATTAAAAAATATGTAATGTCATACACAACCAACCAAAATCACTTATTGTGTAATTCAATAAAAAAATCACTTGGAGTAAACATGTGGCTACATGTCCTATATTTCTATCTTAATTTAATTAAATTTCCTATCATTGTGTTTTACTCAAAGTATGCAATTTGTTACTATGAACACACACTACACACATAGGGACTCATCATGTATCTATTGTATGGTATCACATGTTACACGATGTCTACAACATAATAGATGACATATAATTCATGTAATAACATGTTACTATACTAAAAGTCCAACTATGGAATGTGTTAAAAACATTTCATTAATTTCAACACATCTTCTGAAATATACATAGGGAAAAACCATGTGGGGTTACATAACTTGCACACTAGATAAAAATTGTTTTACCCAATCATGCTATATTCTTATCGATAGTCAATTCATGGAGTGTAATTAATCATGACATGTACCAACACCCATATGGTATATTATATTTATCATGAATTTACCTCACGTGGTTGGCGAATGCTGTATGATGTTTACCATTTAGTTATAGTTCTTGTTACTGTATTTTTAATCCAACATCCTCAGCACCTATGGACGAGATATTCAATAATTCTTAAATATTCCCTCTCCATTTCTTATTCATATGAAACTGAATTATTATATTATCTTGACTTCTATAATAAAGAATGAAAAAAATGGAAATGAAAAACAATCAGTCATATGTGTAATTGATCACAAAATAAAAAATGATTATATATTAATATGTGATCACATTATTAATAATTTATGTTTTTGGGTTATAGAATAATTAGTTAGGTCGATGCCAAAAAATGTTTTTCATTGGTTTATTAAATAAAATCCTCTTAAATTCACAAATAAATCCAAAATTCCTTATATATAGGGTCTTATAAAAATTAATTTATAATATATTTATAAGAATAATAACCTCAAAATGAAAATTCTTTCATTTTTGATGATCAATTAAGATAACATCCTTGTTATGTAATTGTTACAGTGATGAATCCAAAGTATAACTCCATTGAAAATATGTACACATTATGAATGTATCTTGGAAAATATTCTTTAGTATATTTGGTGATAACATAGATGAACCAAATGCCTTGAGTCATTCATCATTGATCGCAATAACAATTCTCTCAATATTGAATAATTTATTCTCTTATTCTCTCATCCTTGAGATTGTAGAAGTAGATTACCTCCTATTATTAAGAGTATTATTGAGAGGTTCTCTCAGTCTATAGAGAGTTTTATTATGGTAATATCATTATGAATAAAAATTATCATTACTTGAAAAATGATATATGTTGGGTTATATAATTAGGGTTATAGAATTTATAATTGCACAAAGGCCCTTGACTAATATTTTTATTACATGTAAACCCCACATATAATAAAAATAAAAATAAAAATATTATCTTTCATGATGTGTTCTATATCAAAAATATTTAAATATAATTTTTTAAATAAGTAAATATTTATTTATTGAAATCATATTAAATAAAATGTATTATTTGTGTTGAACCCTTAACATAGTCTATCAATCCTTATCATCATTTATAAAAACATGAATAGGAATTATTTATTCTAAATACATATTTTTTATAATCAATTCAATAAATAAATAAATATTATACTGACTTTCTTGAAAATAAACCTTTATTTTAATTTATATATGACTAAATAAATATTTATTTTATAAATTAATATTTATTTATTACCTTGTAAATAATAAGAAAGTCGTAACAAAATATTTTAAATTTTATCAAAGGAAAATAATACTTATTTAATATTTAAATAATAAATATTATAAATGGAATACTAGGTCATTAAATTTAGATGATCAAATAAAATTTAACTGATGTTATTGATACACTTCATGTGTAACCCTCTATGTAAGGCCCTAAAAATCTAAAGTATGAACATTTTATTCGATAGCATGAATGACAGACAATACTAAGCGCGTAAGGGAACATAATATGTCAAGAATTTATAATGTATTTACTATTTTCTGAAAAATAAATCTATAATGTATCTTTAAATGAACATGATGTTGAGTTATCTTGTGATATACAAAAAAATGCGTTTCTTCAATGGCTTGCATTACATGCAAGACCGAGTTTTACAGAACCATAATATATTATATTATTTAATATAATAAGACTTAACATTGAAATTAAGTTAGTAAATATGAAGTGTATTTTCTAAATTATTAAAATATAAATATTTTACAAAAAATATAAAATAAATTAATTGGTTATAAATTAATTATAAATGGTTATATGAATTAATTCAATATAAAGGGAATATTTTTATAGAAAACTATTTTTATGTACCGAAAGATGTTTTGACTTAAAAAATTAAATTAATTAATATTAGTCAAATAATTTAATGAAATATATACTATATATTCAATCAAATATTTTTGATATTAATCCAATATATTTTTTTAGGCATATTATAAGAACAAACCCAATATTACACACAAAATATTATATTTTTATAAGGGTAGCCTAGCTGCCTTTTAATGAAGAACCTATTTTAAATCCACATTATGGAACTTATTTAAATACTATATGTAAAAATAAACTTCATATTTGAAAAAAAAATCTAAAAATTTGTCTAGGGTAATTTTTTGGTATTTTCTATAAAGTTTTATTTTTTAATGAATAATGAAAAATAATGAAATTTAGTTTAAAACTTCTTTTTCATATTATTTATTTTTATGGTTAAATTATATATTAAATTTTTTTTAATGTCTAATTATATCATATTTTTATAAAATGGTAAAATTTAGGTCATTTAAACCATTTTTACATTTGAAATTGACTGTAAAAATATAGAAAACTATCATATATTTATACTTTAAAAACCCGTATTGCCGTCCCGTCTGCGTGATTAAATTTAAATGATTTTCTCCCACTTATGTAATTAGAATATTTAAAAATGAATTAAATATTTGGAATCGTAATAATTTATAATTTCTAATAACTTCAACTTATTTTCTTACCAAAAACATTAGAGAATTTAATTAAAATTATTTACAATGATTATGGTAAAATTAAGCTTAATAAGGGACTAAACATTAATCTTAAAGACCCAAATGACCTGAAAAATTGTCGAAGATACATTTTATGACCATATTTTAACCCTATATTATCTTTTATCAACTTTGGTTCATTATGGGATCCAATTTCAATGGAAAAAATGTGGGTGGAATTTCTATTCCCAAAATTTACAAGAGTGTCACTTCTCCTCCACTATAAAAGGCCTATCTCCCACCACTTCCTCGCACATATCAAGCCACTTTGGCTCAACCAAGATCTTCCAAAATAGCCCCTAAAAATCCCTCCGATAATCCTTGAGTCCTTACCTTGTTCAGAAATAAATCCAAGGAATCCCTTGGATGAAAACCAAAAGAAGTTACCCTCTTAAGAGGTAACATCTTTCCTTAAGCTCTTGAGTTTCATTTCAATTTTTCACCCCCTAAAATAGTTTTATTCCATGATTATATAATAATTAAAGTATAATAATTATAGTATTATTTTTTATTCTAATGGTTCTATCTATACTTACACACACTTCCATCTAATTTGTAAATAACATACTGTCTACATGTACATCAAACTACCGCCTCATGAAAGGATGATTAGTTATTTTTCCTTTACTTCCTATTATGGAGAGAATTATGATGGAAAATATATTTATATATGTTATAAATTATATTTATTATATATTTAATCTTACTTAATTCTTTTATAAAAAATACCTCCATATATTCTATTTTTTGTAAATATGATAACATCGTTTGTGGAAGTATGGACTACCGCCCCCTCAAAGCGATGTGATTCATTCACAGTATAAATGGAACGTATAAAGGATGGATTCAATTAGAAACATGTGACATAAAAAACCTATAGATTATATTATTAAAATAATGACCTATTCTGGAAATAATATATATATATATATATATATATCATTTTCCTTATTACCCTTTCAAACACTTAAATAGTGATAATGACATTCTTGGATGTGTGGAGTACCGCCTCCTTCACAAGATATGATTCATTTTACATATCAAGAATTATATATTAGTAAATATTATTAAATAAAATTGTATTAATGATATAATTATAATTTTTGGAAATATATAGTATTAATTAACTTCTTTCCATAATAATCATTGAAATACGGGAACATTAATCTTGCGTATGTATGACCTTCTGTCTCTATGATTGCGACGTTAGTTAATTTTTCATAACCATATTTAATGATTTATTTTTAAAGTATAATTGATATATTAATATAATAATTATATCATGAATATTATTTTGAATATGTTATGTAATGAACCATTTGACCATAGTTGACCTACCAAAATTATTTTTAACACATAAACCGAATTTGGTCAGAACACCCATTGTAAAAATAATTGTTTAAGTATTTATAAAATACATGGTAATAATTAAAATATATTTAATGATAAATATTAAAAAGGTTCTAGAGTAAGTATATAATTATCATAATTTTATTATATAGGAAATTAAAGGACATTCGCCCAAAAGGAAATAGAAGATAAGGGATTTTCATCTCACTTTTTACAACAATGAGATAAATGTCTTGTTCAATATTTACTTATTTTGTGTGGTGTATATACTACCCATTTTGATATATTTTATCATGAATTATTTTATATTAGTTGAATTTAAAACTTTCATTTCAATTTATTTCTTCATGAGGCTTATGATTTAAAATGTTTCAAAGTGGTATGAGACACTTTAGAATGTCTAAAGATTATTTTACTCAAGAATAATTTTACTAGTTATTCATTTCTATTTGAGGAAATTATTTGACCATTTTTTATAAACCATTTATTCTTCCACTACTATAGTTATTAATGATATTTTTCACGTAGTAGTACAATTTTTCCACTCCTTATTACTCAAATTGTTTTCCAGAAAACCCATCTTTATTTCTCTATTTAGTCGGAGTACTTGTTTTCTTATAAAAAACTTATTTTTTTATAATATTTTAATCATTTTTTAAAATAGAATTTCGTAAATAAATGTTTATGTTTTTTTATTTTACCAATATTTTAAAAGGAATATATATACCATTTTCCTAACAACAAATTTTTCTAATCTTTTTATCATATAAAAATATTTTTTTACCATGTGTGAGATGTACGAATTTACCCACCATCATTCCTTCGAAGATTCCATTGAATGTTTCAAAGATTAATTTTATTAAATATTTTTTTCTCAAAAGTTATTTTCAAATAAAAGGTTTTTAAAATATAATTTTAAAACGAAATCATATTTTCCTCAAGAATATTTTTAAAATTTATTTTTATAATGTTTACATTTATTAACGATAACAAAACTTTATTTTACTCAACTTGGGATATGTTGTATTAATGCCATAATTAATCTTCCTCTATGTGGTTTATGATTAATTTTCTAAAGATATTATTCAAATTCACTTCCTTGATTCATTTTTCAGTCCCCTTGAAATTTCCAAACTCCTATGATGATTGAACAATGAATTTACCCTAAATAATCCATTTCATTTATCATGGATATTATTATTTCATAAACTGTATACCATTTTACATATAATGTATACTTTTATAGTTAATTTATTATTTGGGAAAATATTTATAATTCTATATTATATATTACATATGGATATTTGATAAGCTATATTGTTTAATAACTAAATTGATTACTCAATATGAAGAATTCTTGGGACATGTAAGGAGGGGTGGAGCCTGAAATTTATATATCTCATAGATTCATCGATAGGTTCTCATAAGACAAATAAGTTGTGAAAATTAAATGGGGTTCTATCCGAAGTTGTAAACTATATGGAGAATGTATCTTAATAGTATAGGTTCCCATGTTCCTTGGACATGATTTCCAATAAATAAGAAATTACAATCTAAAAAGTCAAGTTATCATTTTTATTATCCATGATATTTTCATATGATAAAATATATGGATGTATTTATAAATTTATTGACTAAATGACATGTGTTTTTAGTTTCTTACCTTGCTATATTTATTTTTACTCATCTAGATATTTGGATGGAATGTGTTTCCACTTATTACATTTCCATATTGTTTAAGAATTTCCTTCTCAGTTTTTTTATTATATGGTATGTGTGTTCAGTTATTTACCATGACATAATTATAATTCTTATTGATCCATTATTGGTTCCTCTATAATTTAACCTTACAAATAATTTGAGATCACCCTTATTATGTTTCCTTTACACAAGAATCCAAGAAGTAATAAATATATGTAAGGATACGATAGTTGAAATAAAATTATTACCCTTGAATGAATAAAAAATATATTGTAGTTAGTTTATTTAGTGTTAATATAAGACTCATGTATGTTTCTGGTTTACCAAGACTACTATACTCTTTAGTCATTTGGGAATGTATCAAATTGTATTTATTCCAATATAATTGATAGTAGAAATAGGCTTCGGTTTATTTGGGTCGAGTCACAAAATAACATCCTAGAATTTTGGTAAAATATAAATTATGTGGGTATTACTATCAATACATACCTTTATAGATACTACTAATGGATGAAGATCTTGAACAAATGTACCTAGTAGTAATAAATTCTAAAAGGTGTGCCTGACTTGACTTGGTGTAACCTCGTACATGAAAATAGGCCTTACTATACACCAGGTTTGACATTCCCATGGGATATTCTTAGGATAATTCATATTTTATTTTCAAACCATCATGAATGGTTTGAATAGATAATGAAAATGAATGACCAATGTTAATACTTATTCCAGGGAATGACCTATGTTGAAATAAGATGGAATAAATATTTATGTCTTATGGTTTTTATTGAAAACCTTAGTTAAAATGATAATTTGTGATTAACCATATTTCAAGGATGTCCATAATATTGATTTTGTAAATTATATTAATATGGTTTTTAAAAGTACAACATGTATGTAGGGTGATAACTAATCAAGTCCTTCTAGGCGGTAGGTCTTAAACCAATGACCGGAGGATGATAAGGGTTTCACTCCAACTAGTGACCTATGCAATGTCCTGGTTAATATTTCATAATTTTTAGTTAAAAAATATGATTAATAAATATTAATTATTATCTTGTAGTGCTTAATTTAGGATTAGATACTAATGTATTAACTATATTGGATTTGGAGAATATTTAGAGACAAATACTTAGAATTGTCACTCTTTTATAGGCTTTAATATCCTTTATAAATGTATCTTAGTGCTTCAGGAATAAAATTATTTTTTAGATGAATTGGAAATTGATAAAAGCATAAAAAGGATGAATTTTTTATAGAAATATATTAGGTAATTTTATTTACTTATATACATAGGCAGTAAAATAATTATCCATAATTAAGAAATATAACAGAAATGAAATGCTATCCTAAAAACATAATTTCTATTGAACTGGTGGTCTTCTAAATAATAACAATTTTGTGTCTTTTAGTCCCTCAACGTTCCATTTACCATTTATTTGTTTGTGATTGATGACCTCAATAAATACCTATAAATATTTTCACTTTTCCTCCCAACATGTATCTCTACTTTCCACAAATGTTCTCCTACAGAGAAACCTAATAATATGTTAGTGCATACGACCTTTGTACTAACCATTCTATATTTTAGAGAGGATGAATTATGAACCCTTATAAAAATTTTGTATTTAAAACATATTAAATATCAAAAACTTTATCACCAATATCAAGTTTAAATTGCGAGGATATAATTTAATTAAGGTGGTTATAATGTAACGCCCCAAAAATCTAAAGTATGAACATGTATTTGCTATTCTGTGTGAATCAAAACACCAAGCACCTAAGGGAATATAATATCTCAATAATTTACAATATATTGAATATTTTAAATAAATTCAATCTATAATTTAGTTTTAAGTGAACATGATACTTAGTTAATATGTGATATATGCAACAATGAGTTTCTTTGAGGCTTGCATTACATGCAAGACCGAGTTTTACCGAAACATAATATATTATATTATTTAATATAATAAAACATAACATTCACATTAGTATTAACTAAATTATAAAAATATATTTTTAAAAAAAATATATAATTAATTTATGGGATAAAAATTAATTATAAATAGATATAAGAACCAATTAAATATAAAGGGAATATTTTAATAGAAATCTATTTTTATCAACCAAAAGTGTTTTACCTTAATAAATTTAATTAGTTACTATTAGTGGATTATTTCAAGTAATTATAAATATTATATATTCTATAAAATATTTTTTATATTCACTGAGTGGATTTTATAGGCAAAAGATAAGAACAATCCCAATATTACTCATAAAATACTATATTTTTTATAAAGGTAGTTTTGTAGTCTTTTAATGCAGAACCTATTTTAAATCCTTTTTTTGAACTTTTATAAATCTTATATGTCAAAATAAGGATAATATTTTTAATAGAAACATAAAAATTAGTTTATGGTGAATTTTTGGAATTTTTCTTTGAAGTATAATTTTTTTATTGAATAAAGAAAAATACTGAATTTTAGTTCAAAACAACTTTTTTATATAATTTATTTATTAGGTTAAATTATATTTTAAATTTGTTTTAAAGTATAATTATATAATATATTTTTCAATTAATAAAATTTAGTTCATTTAAATCAATTTAATTTTTAAGTTGACAATAAAACTTAGTAAACTTTCAGACGTTTTTACTTGAAAAACACGCAATATCGTCTCATCTACAAGATAAAATTTAAATTAATTTATTCCACCTATGTGATTTTAATTTGGAAAAATTGATACTATATTTAGAATCAGAATGAATTATAATTTTTAATAAGTTAAACTTAGTTTTTGACCAAAAATATTAGTTAAATTAATTAAAATTAATTACAACGATTTAGGTAAAATTAAGCATAACATGGGATTAAATGTCAATCTTATGGGCCCAAAAGACCTAGAAACTTGTCCAAGATACATTTTATATCCATATTTAGATATTATACTCTATTGGATTTACTTTTTTCCATTAATGGATCCAATTTAAATGGAAAAAACGTGGGTGGAATTCTCTTTCCCAAAATTTACAAGAGTGCCACTCCTCCTCTACTATAAAAAGGCCTCCTCTCCTCCCAATTCATCACACATATAATTACACATTGGACCAACCAAGATCTAACCAAATAGGTCCTAAAAATAACTTACCTAACTTTAGTTCAATCCTCTTGGAATAAAATCAAACAAAGGAAGTTGTTTGGTACAAACCAAAAGGAGTTACCCGATTAAGAGGTAGCATCTTTCCTTAATCTCTTTAGTTTCATTTCCATTATTCATCCCCCTAAACTCTTATTATTACATTATTATATAACAAAAAATATCCAAATTACACTATTATTTTTTATTCTAGGTTTTATATCTACACTTACACACACTTACATCTAATGTGTAAAGAACATACTATTTACGTGTACGACGAACTACTGCCTCACGAAATGATGATTACACATTTTTTCCTTTACCGCCTCTCATGGTGGGAATTATGATGGAAAATATACTTTTATATGTTATATATGATATTTATTATATCATTAAGCCTATTTAATTATATTATAACACATACCTATTTACATTCTATTTTTGTGTAAATAAGATACCATCGTTTCTGGAAGTGTGGACTACCACCTCCTCAAAGTGATATGGCTTATTCACAATATACATGGAATGTATAAAGGATGGTTAAAATTAAACATACGTGACATAAAAAACTATAAATTATATTCATTACATAATTAAATTTTTGTTAATGTTGTATTTATATATATCATTTCTCTTATTACTCATTCACACACTTAAAAAGTGATAACATCGTTCGTAGATGTATGGACTACCACCTTCTCGACAAGATGTGATTCCTTTTATATATCAAGAATTATATATATATATATAAGTATATATGATTAATTAACATAGTATTTAGGATATATTTATCCTTATGAAAAGATATATTATTACTTACCTTCTTTCTAAAATGATCATTAAAAATTTGGAAGGTTACTCATGCATGCGCACGACCTACCATCTCTATGATTGTAACGTTGGTTCATTTTTTATAACCATATTTAAACATTGATTTTAAAAGTATAATTGATGTATAAATATAATTATTATTATATGAATATTTAACTGAAGATTTTATGTATTGAACCCTTTGACCGTAGTTGACCTACCAATGTTATTTTTGACACATAAACCGAATTTGGTCAAAACACGCAATGTAAACTTAATTGTTTAAGTAGTTGTACACAATTTTGTAAGAAGTAAAATAAATGAAATTCTAAACATGAAAATGTTTCAGAAGAATGTATATAATTAACATAAGTTTATTATAAATGAAATTAAAGGACATTCACCTGAAAAGAAATGCACGATAAGGAATTTTTATCTCACTTTTTACACATGTGAGATAAATGTCAAGTTTAACATTTAATTCATTTTTTTGGTGTATATAGTACACATTTTGATATATTATATAATGAGATATTTAATATTAATGATATTTAAAAACTTATGTTAAATTTATTTATTCACGAGGCTTATGAATTAAAATATTTCAAAGTGGTATGGGACACATTGGAATGTTTAAATATTATTTTCCTTAAGAATAATTATACTATTCATTCATTCCCATTTAAATAAATTATAATACCATTGTTCAATAAAAACTTTAATTTCCATCTCTTATGGTTATTTATAATCTTTTTATAGTATTAATACCATTTTTCCACTCCTTAGTACTTAAAATTATTTATAAAATGTTTTTCCAAAAACCTGACTTTATTTCCCTCTTTTGTTGGAGAACATGTTTTCTTTTAAAAAAAATATTTTTTTAAATTGATTTTAAAATGATTTTTTGATTACATATTTACCATTTATTTCTTTTACTAATGTTTTAAATGGAATATTCTTGTAGCTTTCTGAACAAGACATTTTCAAACCTTTTTACCGTGTAAAAGAAATGTTCTTTTTACCTTGTATGACATATAAAAATTTACCAACCTTTATTCATTAGAAGTTTAATTTTTATGTTTAAAAGGATAAATTTTTTTAATTAAATTTTTTTAAAAAGTGATTTTCAAAGAAATGGTTTTTGAAAAGGTTTTTGAAAATAAAATTATATTCTCCTTATGAATATATTTATAATGTATTTTTATAATATTTACATTCATCAATGACATAAAAACATTTATTTTACTCCACTTAGGATATGTTGTATTGATACCATCATTAATCTTACTCTATATGGTTTATTATTAATTTAGAAATTGATAGTATTAACATTCATTTCCTTGATTCATTTTCCAGTCCCCTTGAAATATTCAATCTCCTATGATTATTAGACATCAGAATTCCCATACATTATCCATTTCACTTATCATGGATATTAATATTTTTTAAACTATATAAAATTTTATATTTGGTGTCTACCTTGACAATTATTTCATTAATGGTTGAAATATTTATAATTACATATTATTTATTCCAATTAGATATTTTATCAGGTATATTGTTTAAAAATTAAATCTATTACATGACATGAAGAATGATTTAAACATTCAATGACAGGTGGGGCCCATAATTTATATAGCTCCTCGATGCATCGATAGGTTCTAATGAAACAAATAATGTGCAAAAAATAAATGGGTTTCTATTCATAGTTTTAAACTGTTTGGAGGATGGATATTGAAATTATAGGTCCTCATATTCATTAGACATGGCATCTAATAAATAAGAATTTTCTTCATAGAAATTTCCATTATAATTGTTATAATCCATGATATTTTCATTTGATAAAACCTATGGATGAATTTCATTCTAAATTTATTAAATAAATATATATTTTTAGTTTCTTACCTGTCCATATTCATTTTTTCAAATATAGTTTTTTGGATGGCGTGTTTTTCCATTTATTACCTTTCCATATTTTTTAAGCACTTTATTCCCAGTTTGCTGATTATATGGTATGTTTGTTTGGTTATTTACCATTGCATAACTATAAATCTCACTGATCCATTATTTATGCTAATATAATTTATCCTTATTGAGAATTTTATGTCACCCTTATTATGTTTACTTTCCTCATTAATCCAAGAAGTAATAAAGATATGAAGTGATATTCTAGTTTGAATAAATTTATTATCCTCAAAAGAAGGAGAAAATTTATTTTGTAATTAGTTTATTTAGTTTTAATGTAAGAATAATGTATGTTTCTAGATTACAAATACTACTAAACTCTTAGATCATTTGGGATGTGATATAATTGTATCTATTATGATATAATTGATAGCATACACTGGCTACGATATATCTGGGTTCAGGTCACTACAGTCTACACCTCTTTCTTAGTGGCATTAAGAAGTATTTACTAAAGTCCATGATTGTCATATATCAACACATCAAGGGATACATGGAGAAATAAATCAATGTCTCAATGAAAAAACCTCATATGAATACTAACATTGTAATATAATCCCATTTTCTGGATATCACATCAAGCTAGTTTCATACTTATTCCATCAACCTATGTGCTTGATTGTCTTTCTTTGAATATCTAATTTGAATTAATTGATGAACTACCATGGGGATGTATTTAATAAAGGTCCAAATTTATTATTTTCTATAACTCAGAAGGGATATTTATTTTATTGAATTATCGATTAATTTCATATAATTTATGGCACACCCAACGTATAATAATTTTTTATTGTAATATATAATCACGATTTCCAAAAGTAAATCAATATTCATGATTCATGTAATAAATTTATAATAATCTTATATATAAGGACCAATACACATGTTTGTAGATGGGAATTTCTAATGAAACATAACATGTGTAATTATAATTGGTAGGTATGTTCTCATAACCCCCTCTCATGGAGATTACTAAGTGTGAACATCATGAGATAATGTCCCAGTGTCTTATGAGCCCCCAAACCTAATATTAAAACATCATATATGTATAAAACTAGAAAAGAATCTATTTCTACACATCTATTACCATGATTTTAATAATACATGAAAATAAGTTTTATGATGCTATTATTTATTTAAAATTAGGGAAATACATCCCTATATACATAGCTTTCCTACAATATCTCATTAAAGTCGATACCACCTCTAATGATTCTCATAGTCAGTGCTTCCCTACTTTATGATTGAGCCCCAACCTATACAAATCTAAATGATCCTCATTTTTTAACATAGCTATCCCACCTCCCCATCAATGTGGATCCAACATGGCCTCCTCACCACCCTATTGAAGTGACCTCCCCACCATGCCATGATCCTCCTCCAACAGGGATTGACACAACACCGAAGTGGCCACCCCACCTCCCCATGATCCCCCTAATCTGATTCAACCACCAACCACCCCAAATCATGTCCTACCCTCAATACCTAATGTCCTTTACCATGAATTATGTTGATTAAAATATTATATTCACCTTATAATTTTTATTTATATTCATCCAATTTACATTTTTCTAGTTTACTTTTTTTATTCTTATATTATGTGCTTTAAAACTTCCCAAAATCATTTTTTGAAATTTTATTAGATATCTAAACCCTTTTAATTTCAAGGATTTTAGTATTAAACTAATTTCAGTCAATCAATATATAAATCAATACAAAATTAGAATTACTATTTCACACATAATTATTAAATCTTAATACATTGTTTTTTGTTACTTGTAAATTTACCAAAAAGTTGATAACACCTTTATCAAATTTATTTAAGAATTATATTTATCTTTATTAAGTGCCAAATATAATTATTTTTTTATATTATTGTTTTCCCATTAATTCAAATGTTCTCACTTACTTGAAATTTCCTTTATTTTATCCGAAAAATATTTAGATGATTCATCTATTATGTGATATACTTTTTTTGGAATTGATCAATTCTTACATGTTTCCCTACATAGCTTACGATTCAACTCACTTTCAAAAAATTATCTAGTGCTAAACTTGATGCTAGAATATCATAATTCCTGAAATATATGACTTTATATTAAAACATAACATACAAATTGTATTTATACTGGTCTCTATTTGTTTTTGAAAAAAGATTATATAAGTATTTTTAAAGGCCTACAATCAATGAATTTATATCATTTTTAATTCTAATTTTGTTAGAATAAATTAAACTTTAGTAGATTCATTTTAGATAGGAAAACATATTAATTATAGTTAATTATCTAATACTCCATTTAATGGAACATTCTATGTTGTGGTTAGTGATTCATTAAAGGGTTATCAAAATTTAATTTTTATTTGTTTTAAATATTTATTTAATAAGAATATATGCTTATAATTTTAATTTGGACCATAAAATGAGTTTATTATTAGATATTATAGTTAATATTATTAGTGTTATTATAGGTTCCTGAGAAAAAATATTTGTGGTCAAGCCATTGTGTTTCCTTAAATGTTGTTTCCTTTAGATTTTTTATCATTTTAAATTCTAAAAGTTAGTTATAGTAAGATATGTTGTCTTTATGTTATGATGTCAATTAATTTTTCTTATGTTTTCATGGTTTCTTAATTGTAAACATAAATTTATTATGAAATTATTTAATAATGAATTCATCATTGACATATAACTCAAAAATGAATTATATTAATTTTTTTCTTATGTTGTTCCAAAATGTATTAAAATTATTACTTGATTAACAAGGCTACATGAATTTATGTAAGAATAAAATACAAACAACGATCACTATCTTACAAAAAATTTTAAATTACTAATTGAGTAATTTTATTTTAACTTTATTGGTCCAATAATCATTAAACCATTATTTAATCATTTTTATCACCCCCACACAAAGAGTTCTAGTTGGATCTCATTTCATTTCATAGATTATGTCATATGGTGAAATAAATTAAATTTTTTATGGATTTTATGTTTTTTATTCATATTAATTATATTAAATTATATCCATTTATCTACAACTATTTTTTATGATTGAAATTCTAATTTTTTAGCATTAAATTTTCAATTAAGATGGGATCCCATGGGTAGTAAAATGAATGGCTGTTAAACCCACTTTGAAAATCCAATAAATACAATATGTTTCTATAAATGAATAATGCACATTCAAATTAACAAACCTTCAATTTCTATACATGTATAGTTCACTTAATGTAATGAATTTTCAATTTACTTAACTTTCATTTTATCCATTATTCAACATATATTTACATTTATAATCCACTTTCAATTTATTAATTTTGTAAAAAATAATTACATATCTCTTTTTTTATATAATTTTTTTTTATTTTTAATGTTAATATTGGTTTGACTAAAAAAAATAACTTTTCTACAGACATTATAATGTAATGAAATTACAAAATAAAACTCTTCTATGGTTTTAGTTTTCCAATATTCATTATCAGTTTAATTATATCACTAATAAAGGATTGATTAATATAAATTTGTTTTTTACACATGTTATTATGTAATGGAATTAGATTCTTTTATCTCATGGTTTATTTTATTTCCCTTACATGTCGATGATTTATGAAAAAATGCTTCTACATGTTTGATTTTTGTATGATCATGATGATAAATTAGACTTAATCTATTAAATTATATACTGGTTGATGTGAATTGTGGTAAATTAGTTATTTATTATTATAGAAAATCTTCTATACTATTTTTAATACACATTGAGTGTTGTGTTTAAATGCATTCTACTATTATTATGACATATTTATTATTTGGTTTTTTTATTTTAAGTCAGACTGAATATCAATTGGTTACAATCTTATAAACTATAAAATAACGAATTATATAATTTCATACCACTATTTCATTGAGAACTTAATGAGGGTTATATAGTAAAGATATATTATTGAATGTTATATAGTAGTTTTGTATATAAAAAGTAGTTATAATGATTAAATGGAATTATATAGCTCATTGAATTCCTTTCCTAGTTTTCTTGTCCTTGGTCTTTATAAATTTTTTCTACTGAATTCATTTATTTTATTATTTTCTAATTGATCGAAATATCTATTAAGTTTTTTTCACAAGGTTTATCATCATATCTTTGACAATTAATGGAAACTCATATGATTACCCCCATAGATTTGGGGAATCTATAAGAATCATAATATCTAATTTGGAATCTTATATTATCTTAAAATTATTCTATAGTTAAAAATTGGTTTTACTTTCAACAAATTAAATTTTTTGGGGTTTAATGATAAATTGAGATTAATTTTTATGAGATTTTATAGATGCAATTAGGTTTATTTATCAATAGGAAAGGTGAAATTTTTTAAATTAATTTGGAGGATAACACCGTATTACTGTAGGGGAGTACTTATTTTAATTTGAAATAGTTTTTAGCAGTCATACAACTACATAATAATTTTAATTTTTTAGTATATGGTTGGACTGATATAAATTTTCATGATTTTAAACTGTTAAAAATGAACTACTATATTATTAGATATGAAAGTTTTTAGTACAATATATTTTTTATGATCATGTTGAAGTATTTTTTGAAAATAATTTATATATTTCACTAATAAAACAAACTTTTTTTATATAAATATAAATTTATAATTTTTTATAATAGTTTATCATGTGTTGAAGCATTAAATAGATGTTACACAAGTTTCTTTTTTAAAATTATTTAGTTTTTCATGATTTGGTTATTGTTTATATATGTGAAAATTGATGGAAACCTATCCAATATATTATAGAGCCTTAGCATTGAACTACTTTAAGTAGGATGTGCATAAATGGATTCAACTTTGAGTCTTCTTAATCCACCTTTTCAATTACTAATTTTAGGACCTCATCGCTTATGATTAAATTTTTAATTGAATTTAATTATTGTTATTAGTGTTACATATAATTTTTTTAAGGAACATAAATAGCGAAAACTAAATTATTTTATTCATGTTTGAAGTGTGAAATTATATGGATGAATTCATAAGACAATAATGATTATTAGGGGATTATCAACAATGTAAGCATGAGGCATACATGGAGAAAAGGTAACAGAGTGGTGGATATCTAGGCTTTAAAAGGCTCTAACCAATTATGTGCAGATGATATTGGGATACTCTACTTTAGGCCCCTTACCTTCTTGAACCTTTAGGAGATTTTAATATATATTTTTTCTTTGGAGGGAATAGGGATTATCATGTCACGACCCGTCCTCGGGGCCCGTGTCGTGACTACTCCAAGCCCGCCTTCCATAGGCCAGGGGCTGGCGACTAGCACCAAGGCGTAAATCCTAGCAAAAGGGAAGGCATTGCCTTTGAAAAGTAAACAAGCACCACAGAGTAAGCAAGCAGAAAAGTAAACACTAAGTAAAAATGGTACAAGCTGTGTTGAAAGTAAAAAATGGGTCGGAAATACAAGCCCAACTGTAAAGTACAACTGAAAGGAAAAATAGCAACTGAAAGGAAAAACAGCAGCGTCGAGCCGTCCTCTGGAAGTCCCACCTGAAGGGTGGGTACAGATAGCCTCCGCTGCTCCTCGGGTCCACCTGACCGCTCCGAGTACGTCCCTCCCAGTGGTCCACCTCTAGGTACCGTCCAGCTCCGCACGCCTCCACCACGATCAGCGTTGTCTGTCGTCTGCAACCAACACAATGTAGTGCGGGCATAGCCCGTGCAGGGGTGAGTATAAGCTACTCAGTAGGGACCCCGAGACCCCCTAAGGTCTCCCGAAATCCACAAAGGATAATCCACAAAGGAAAGATACAATCACAAAGTAACAACCGACACTGATTAGGTATATGCCCATACATATACCTAAGTCATCAATTCCCGTTCGACTCCAACGTCCGAGCCCAATCACAACCCAGTCCACACAGGAAAGCAAAACGTATACCCACACAGGATAGCACAACCCAATCCACAAAGGAGAGTAAACAGTAAATCCACACAGGATAGCTCAACACAATCCACAAAGGAGAGTAAACAGTAAATCCACACAGGATAGCTCAACACAATCCACAAAGGAGAGTAACAGAAGAATCAGCTCACACAGGTATACATCATCGAAAAGGTGAAAGAGATGATCAGACATAGATACTAAATAATCTAATCTAGGACCCACATAGGATACAAGACCAGCCGTCCTCATTGTTTCGTTTATGCTGGGACCCACATAGGAAAAAGACCAGCACGGCTGGGACCCACATAGGATACAAGACCAGTACTGAGTCATCTAATCTGGGACCCACATAGGATACAAGACCAACACTCTTCATTGATTCATCTATACTGGGACCCACATAGGATACAAGACCAGTATTGAATCATCTAAGCTGTGACCCACATAGGATACAAGACCATCACAGCTAGGACCCACATAAGATACAAGACCAGCTGTCTTCATTGATTCAACTATACTGGGACCCACATAGGATACAAGACCAGCACAGCTAGGACCCACATAGGATACAAGACCAGCTGTCTTCATTGATTCAACTATACTGGGACCCACATAGGATACAAGACCAGTATTGAATCATCTAAGATGGGACCCACATAGGATACAAGACCAGCACTCTTTATCGTCGCAGTCCACTGAGGATCTCTACACAATCGTCATCGTCGAAGTCGCAGCCAACACTAGGGTTCCCGCACACAGCAAGCTCGTTCGGAGGGTCCGCTCCACGAGCCGAGAGGCCGATACATAAACTGTCACAAAGTCCGAAGTTGATGTATCCAAAAGTTCTGTATCGTCAACAGGAACTCAACGTCGCAGACGGCGCGTCAATCGGACGTCCGGTCTGAGAGTTATTGGCTTTTTCGTCCCGGGGGCCCGGTTGGTTTTTAAGGAAAAACCAACCCAACCATACTCCACCTGCGCCCAAACCTCGGACGGGGTATGCCAAAAGATCTGTCTCACCTAGAGGAACTCAACAAAGCTGACGGCGCGTCAATCGGACGTCCGTAGCTCAAGATACGAGCGTTTCCGCTCCGAGGTCCCGGTTGGTTTCGTGTACGAACCAACCCGACCGAACTCAAAGTATTCTGAAACCTTGAGTGTGATATACCGAAACGACCGTCTCGATCCAAGGATCGCGTTTCCGCTGATGACGAGTCGTTTGGAGGCTCGTAGCTCAAGAGATGGCCATTTGAATGAAAACCATCCGAAGATGGGGGGTCCGGGCCCGGGCCGACCCGGCCCGACCCCCCTGGGTCGGCCGAACCCGGTCCGACCCGGTCGGACCGGTCTGGCTCAGCCAGCCCGGCCCGTCTTGGCCAAGCGGCCGAGCGGCCGATGCGGGGGGAGCCTCCGCCCCGCGTGACACCCCCGCGACACCCGCGGGGTGTCGGCCAGACAGCCGGACGCGGCTGAAGCCGCGTCCCGAGTGACGCGGGGGGGAGCCGCCGCCCCTGCGTGACACCCCCGCGACACCCGTGGGGTGTCTCCCTGGTGGCCGGACGCGGCTTCAGCCGCATCCCACGAGCGCCGCCGCCGCGGCCGGTGCCGCGGCGGTCTCGTCCGGCGGCGCGCCGGGCGCCGCCGCCGGCTTCCGCGGGCCGCCGGAGTCACTTCGGTGGACCGTTTTTCTTCCCGGCTGCGCCGCTGCTCCTCCCGGGAACCATTCTTCACTGCGGAATAATCAAACCTCCATTGCGGCATGTTCTGTCGTCGCCCGTCAAATCCGCATAATAACGAAGAATGACGGAGGGTCGTCGGGACGTGTTCGTTTGGCCCGCACCCTCCGCGTTAGAGATAATCAACGGGAGGAATAAAGTTCAACACATGAACGCATATCCAAATTTTTTTTAATGAAATAAAATTGTTTTATAAAATGGGTTCCTCAATTTGAATGGAAACGACAAGGGAAAAAGAGGCATTTCCAAGAAATAAAACCCCTACCTCGTAGTCGTCACGCGTGAGCGTTCTTCGCGGATTTGATCGTCGCGGAAGGTGGAGATCGTCGCGTTGTCGCGGAAGGGCGTCGCGTCGTTGCAGAATCCGGCATAGCGTTGACAAACTCGACGGACCAAGAAACAACAGATTTTAATTATAAATAATTAAATCCATGTTTCGTTTTAAACCACAAAGAACTTTTATAAGAAACCCGAAATCACTCACCTCAAACGGTTGGTGATCGGAGATCGGGGCAGGGAAGAACGTCTCGGATTGGAGCGTCGTCAATTTCCACGGATGACGGCGTTTTTCGCGTTCTTTGCGAAGGAGAAAGAAGGTACAAGGATTCTGTCAAATCCTCTCAACGCACAAACTTTCAAAAGACTGGTTGGTCTTATTTTATTATTATGTCAACACATGAAAAAGGGTAAGTAACGACCCATCAATTCGTTGAATTAATTCAACGAAAGAAACAACTCATTTTATTTACGAAATAAACCGCCCAATTAAATGGTCTGTTAAGAAATTAAGAAAACGCGTCAGTTGACTTTCATAATGATGGGTTTTCGCGGGTGCGTTACTTAGTGGAAAGAAACGGCAGAGGTCGTGCGGGCCCCACATCACAAATATCCTACCGAGGGGGTAGGATATTTTCTGGATAGCATCCTATCCATATCAACTCAGTTTAAGCCATCTTTAAGTGGCTTCAAGTGGCTTCCAAGTGGCTTAAGTGAAATAAAATAAAGTTTTCGTAAAATTATTTTATTTCTTAACTTTAAGCCCAAAAATTAAAAACCACACCCGAGCAAACGCAACTCCAGAAGAGGCGTTTCTAAGCGAATACCGGCGCTGTGATTTCATCGGTGCCCTCAGAATTCGATTCCGGGCACCAGTTCAAAATTTAGAAAAACCCGCTCGTCCGTTCACTGAACGTACCCAAGCCAAACTTCGGAAAATGATTCCGGGCACACCGGGCCTCAGAATCAGGTGCCGTCAGAAACTGCGCTCTTGTAAAATTCCAAAGAAAATTAAGAAAAAAAAATTTTCCTTGAAATTTACGGGTCTTTACATTACTCCCACCACAGCGCTTTACGTCCCCGTAAAGCATCAACACAAATTAGGGAAACAAAGGCGGTACTGAGCATGCAACTGAGCCTCCCGCTCCAAAGTGCTCTCTGGAGGTTCCCGTGCTGCCATCTGATGCACACTAGAGGAATCGATCGTCCATGTAGGACCCGCTCCTGTTGATCCTCGATCTCCACTGGGACCTCCGCAAAAGTCGCCCCATCATCCACGTCTAGCTCCCCATAGTCAAAGGTTTGCGTCGGGTCGTGCACGTATCTCCTTAGTTGGGACACATGGAAGACATCGTGCACCCGGTGCAACTGAGGTGGAAGATCCAAGCGATAATCCACCTCGCCAATCCTGCTGAGGACCTGGAAAGGCCCGATGAAGCGTAGAGACAACTTGCCGCCTCGGCCAAAACTCTGCAAACCACGTCGAGGTGAGACCCGCAAGAAGACGTGGTCACCATCCTCGAACTCTAGTGGCCTCCGCCTCCTGTCAGCATATGAATTCTGCTGGCTCTGAGCTGTACTCATCCGCCCCTAGATGACCTGGACTATCTCAGCCGTGGCCTGGACCATCTCCGGCCCCACAAGAGCTGCTAAGATTTCTTCTTTGCTGATAAGAGAAAT
The DNA here is from genome assembly GCA_963277665.1 of Viscum album. Lineage (NCBI taxonomy): Eukaryota > Viridiplantae > Streptophyta > Magnoliopsida > Santalales > Viscaceae > Viscum > Viscum album. The sequence continues at coordinate 1,079,398,130 of OY728120.1, read as the reverse complement.
ATGGTCCCATCCCCTGGATGAACCACATTATTTGCCTAATACAGTCAATCCCAACATGGGTGATACTAATCCATACCAAGGATCATGTCGTAAGGCCTCGACACTACTACCAAGAGATCCAACCGGTACTCTCGCCTCCAAGGGTTGAGTCACACTGTCGGCATCAATGTGTGGTAACTGGGTCTCCTCCAGTAGATTTCTCACAAGTGAGGTTCAAGTCAACAGTCAAAACTGGAACCTATTAGTAACAACACAAAAGAGGAAAGGAATGAAAACATCACAAAGGTATGCATCTTTTATTATTGCAGCTCATAATACAAAGACGCTACACAATAGCAACAAGGAACTAGAAGTACAAAAGACGTATCCACTAGTTCTGCTCCTGTCCATCTGCTCCCAGAGCTCCATGATCGAAGGCCTCAGCTGCCTGAAGCTGAGCTCTCGCATGTCCACCTACTCCCTGCGGTCGGGGTGGACCTCCTGGTGGTGGTGGTGGCAACACCTCGAAGTGTCTCCCACCATCGGCTACTCGGCCAGCTCCTCTGTCTCGTCCTCCTACACCCTGCGGACCACCGTGGCCGAACCTATGTCTGGGAGGTCCCTCTACCACCAGCTGCTCATCTGAAAGATGAGTCGGGCAGTCTCGAGCCATGTGACCTCGCCCACTACATGCGTAGCAATGTTTTCCCCTCGCGTAGCTGGCTCTCCTTCGGGTGCCCCGCACAACCAAATCTTCATCCTGAGACTGCCCATCTGATGGTCTGGCCCGTTTGAACCTTTGGGTCACCTGTCTACTGCCAGCTGCAGAAGACCCTGCTACGGGCCGTCCTGCGGAGGGTCCTGTCACTAGAGCCTGCTCGGCGAGAAAACTCTCCACTAGAAGGTCTCTCTCCAACACCTCTGCCTGTGTCAGAATATTGAGGGAGATCATCGAAGCCCTGATCTCATGCCTCAGTCCCTGCTCGAAGGTCCGGGCCCGGAAGAACGGGTCCTGTACCATATCTGTCGAGTAGAGAGAAAGGTCGGTGAACCTCGCCGCGTACTGGGCGACCGTCAAGCTACCCTGCCGCAGCTGAAGAAGCTCCTGGATGCGCACCGCACAGAGGGTGGCCGGGACGAACTCTGAGTGGAAGAGGATATCGAAGTCCGTCCATATGAGGGAGGCCTCATCATGTATCTGGAGCATCAAGATCCACCATCGCCCTGCTGTTGCATGCAGTAGGCTCGCCGCGAGGATCACCATGAGGTCTGCTGGTGTCCTCACTAGCCTGAAAACTCGAACGACCGCCTCCAGCCAGTCCTCAGCTACCTAGGGTTCCGTCTCCCCACGGAACCAGGGTGGTCACTGGCGCTGGAACTCATGCAGAGCTCCAAGGAGACGTGCATCGTCAGCGGTCGTGGCGGGAAGCATCGGTGGCTTGGCGGGTAAAGGTACCGTCGGTGCCTCTACTGACAAGGAGCCCTGCACCGAGGCCTCATCGCTCAGTGGGATGTCATCACGCTCCACTCTCGGAACCCTAGATGGCTGCTGTTGTGGGGCCATCCTGAGAAGGAAACAAGTGCGCCACGGTCAGAACAGTATACCTGGTGAGCTGACACAAGTAATCACAAAGAAAACTTGAAACAAACATGAAATCAATGTTTTCGTGCATTAAGTTGGAAATCAGAAGTCAGGGTCCTGGTGTACGGATACGTTGGCTGCCGCACCAACACTGGACTCCCTGGACTGATAATCACACCCAATATGCTAAACACTATTGCTTCACATAGAAGAAAGATCAGAGTCTTTGGTAGAACCAACCACCTCTGGTACCAATTGTCACGACCCGTCCTCGGGGCCCATGCCGTGACTACCCCAAGCCCGCCTTCCATAGGCCAGGGGCTGGCGACTAGCACCAAGGCGTAAATCCCAGCAAAAGGGAAGGCATTGCCTTTGAAAAGTAAACAAGCACCACAGAGTAAGCAAGAGGAAAAGTAAACACTAAGTAAAAACGGTACAAGCTATGATGAAAGTAAAAAAGGGGCCGGAAATACAAGCCCAACTGTAAAGTACAACTGAAAGGAAAAACAACAACTGAAAGGAAAAACTGCAGCGTCGAGCCGTCCTCTGGAAGTCCCACCTGAAGGGTGGGTACAGATAGCCTCCACTGCTCCTCGGGTCCACCTGACCGCTCCGAGTATGTCCCGCCCAGTGGTCCACCTCCAGGTACCGTCCTGCTCCGCAGGCCTCCACCACGATCAGCGCTGTCCGTTGTCTGCAACCAACACAACGTAGTGCGGGCATAGGCCGTGCAGGGGTGAGTATAAGCTACTCAGTAGGGACCCCGAGACCCCCAAAGGTCTCCCGAAATCCACAAAGGATAATCCACAAAGGAAAGATACAATCACAAAGTAACAACCGACACTGCTTAGGTATATGCCCATACATATACCTAAGTCATCAATTCCCGTTCGGCTCCAACGTCCGAGCCCAAGCACAACCTAGTCCACACAGGAAAGCAAAATGTATACCCACACAGGATAGCACAACCCAATCCACAAAGGAGAGTAAATAGTAAATCCACACAGGATAGCTCAACACAATCTACAAAGGAGAGTAAACAGTAAATCCACACAGGATAGATCAACACAATCCACAAAGGAGAGTAACAGAAGAATCAGCTCACACAGGGGTACATCATCGAAAAGGTGAAAGAGATGATCAAACATAGATACTGAATCATCTAAGCTGGGACCCACATAGGATACAAGACCAGCACGGCTGGGACCCACATAGGATACAAGACCAGCACTGAGTCATCTAAGCAGGGACCCACATAGGATACAAGACCAGCACTCTTCATTGATTCATCTATACTGGGACCCACATAGGATACAAGACCAGTATTGAATCATCTAAGATGGGACCCACATAGGATACAAGACCAGCACAGCTAGGACCCACATAGGATACAAGACGAGCTGTCTTCATTGATTCAACTCTACTGGGACCCACATAGGATACAAGACCAGTATTGAATCATCTATGTAACACCCCGAGCTTCCACGATACGCTTCTCATTCAATAATGAAATAGCTTGCATTGAACGCAACTTCGAGTTCTAAAACACCGCGACTAATCAAAGTAGCCGTTATGAATAGTAATAACCACTTTTTAAAATTATAGAAATTTTATATGTCAAAATGGACTTCATTTTTGTATTCGTAATATCGAAATTAGCCTATGTTGAATTTTTGGTATTTTTCTGAGAACTTCTAAAATTTTATAAATAGTGAAAAATACTTAAAACAACTTTTTTAATCAAAATAATTTATAGTGATAAATTATAATATTTGATGGTTTTAAAGTATAATTAGAATATATTTTTACCATTTTATCCAATGGTGGTCATTAGAATTAATTTAACATTGAAATTGGACATAAACAATTGCCAATCTTTTGATATAAATTGTTTCTTAAAAACACGCTATTTGTTGTGACATCGGGAATTAATTATAAAATTAATTAATGCAACTAATATGTTTGGAATTTTGTAAAATAGACATCATTTTTCAATTCGGAATATTAATTATAGCTTAGGGTGAAATTTTGGCCTTATTCTGAAAAACTTCAATTTTTGATGAATAGTGAAACCACTAAGTGGTTGTTAAATAACTGATTTTTCGTTTAAATGAAATATTACCACTTCTGTGATTTGATTTTCAAAAATCCGACATACATGGTTGTCATTAAGAAGTAAAATGTGGTTCAATGGGATAAAAATAATTTTTCGGTGAATAGTAACTTATTAAGTTCTTAATCGCGATTAGTGGTAATTAGGGTAGTTTAAGGTATAAATAATACTTTAATAATATTAAATGACCTAGACACATGTCCCAACCTCATTGGTTGTGTCATGGCCGACCAAGACAAGCCATGGCCTAACTTGGGGACCCCATGGATCCACTTTTGTTGGGAAATAACATAAATTACTTTTTATTTAATGTTAAAGTGAAAATGACACTAACATAAAGTGTTTTACTAAAACAATTTTTAAGTAGGGTTAAACAAGTCCAAATTTTGATTATAAATAGTCATTGGAAAGATAAAAAGATTTCCTATATCATAGTATTTTTTTTATAATTTTTAGACATTAAATAAATTTAATTATTTATGACATAATAATGATGCAGCGATGACATCATTATTTGACGATTTAAATAAAATGGAAAGATAATATAAAATCTATGAACTACACATGGCCAAAACCAATTGGATGAGTGGATTTCGATGCCTTATCACCTTATCCACGAATTCTATCAATGTGGGACCTTTTAAAACCGAAACACATTTTCAAATAATGTAATGTTCCTTTACTTTCCAAAAGTGCCCCTCCTCTCCTCTTATAAAAGGCCCCCACCTCTACCTCATTTCACACACTCTTCAAGCCATTGGCTCGGCCAACCCCTGCCCATTTGCTCTCTCCACATCCCTCTCCTCATCCTAGAGGATTCCCTTTGGGCAGAATCCTTTCAAAGGAAGCCTTTAGGCTCAACTCAAAAGGAGTTACACTTTTTAAGGTAATTCATTCTCTCATGTTCTTTTGTTTTATTTTGCTTCTCCAACCCCCTAAACTCTTTTTATTTACTTCTTTTGTAACAACAACAGTATCTTAAATATACTAGGATGTTGTTATAAGATTTATTTGAGCTACACTTCCACACAACTACATCAAATGGTTAAAGAACATAAGGTTTCCGTGGATGGCGAAATTCTGCCTCCCGAAACGATGATTGTTCAACACTCATTTAACACCTTCAAAGGTGGCCATTATGATGTCACTATTTTTATATATGATATATAATATGTTTATGTTTTCCTTAAGCTTCTGCTTTTTTCATTTTGGGCATACCTTTATGGTTTCCATTATGGGTAAAACACGATATCTTCATTTTAGGAAGCGCGGACTACCGCCCCCTGAAAGTGATTTGATTCGTTAATACCATATGTGGGATGTGTGAAGGATAAAGTTAATGATATTATATATGTTATTATACTGGAATTATAATATACTCTCATATCATTATGATTCCATTCCAGAAAATATGAAATAGAAATGGAAGTAGCGTTCATGCGTACGTACGGCTTACCGTCTCCATGAACGGTGCATTTCATTTCTTACCTCTAAATGTGATGTAATATTATAAATGAATGTATGTACTGGATATATATGACATATATGATATCTACATCATGAATACCATTCTGGATATAATGAACCTTTGACCAAATTAACAACATGTAAGTGTAAGAAGCCTATTTTTTACTTAAGAACCAAATACCGACAAAATGAACATTATTAACTTAAATAATTACATAATGTTCATATCATTGTAATAAGTGATATAATAAGGATAATGAAGTTGAAAATTTTTCTTAATAAGGTATATATTAACTCTAGTTTATTATTCAGGAGGTTAAAGAACGGTTGAGTCAAGTCAGACACGAGGTAAGGGAATTTCTTAACCCAACTTCCATTCTTTGGGTTAATCTCCTACTTCAAAATTATGTCATGATATTATTATGTCATATCTTGAATTTTTACTTTATTTATGTGTAATTATAGTGAATACACATAATATATCTATTTTATATAAATGATCTTTGTAAGGGAATTTCTTAACCCAACTTCCATTCTTTGGGTTAATCTCCTACTTTCAAATTATGTCATGATATTATTATGTCTTATTTTGTATTCTTTATGTGTACCTATAGTGAATAGACATAATATATCTATTTTATTTTAAAAATGATCTTTTGAAGGACTCCGTCTCAATCCCCTTTCATTGAGGCATATTTGGTTTTATACACAACTTTCTTTTATACGGTGTATAAACCCCTTTGACTTTTACATTTATTCAAAAGGAATCTTTTTTATACGAAGCGTTTTACTAAACGACAAAAGGGAATGTTTTTCTTTCCGTACTTATGCGGCGACAACGACTTCTCCGCCGCCGTGACCATTATTTGAGTTTCGGCTTCCTCTACAAGCCATCACTTTTTTTAATGAAAAATAAATACAAAGTTTTAACTTACTTTTATTTTGGTATTGAAAATGGTTTTGAAAGCGTTTTTATTATATCAATGTGTTGTATTGATATCTTGTGATTGGAATGTGGAAATGTTATGTTTCCTTTATGCATGTTTTATGTGATATGATTATGTTATGGTTTATGATATGTTTAAACCTATTCATATGAGGAATGTATTGGACTTAATAAGTGACGGGTGGGGCCCGCTATAGCTCCTCGATGCATCGGTAGGTCTCATGAGACAACTAGACGTGGAATTGGCCGAGGCCCTTTCCCAATTTGATTTATGGTTTTGGCCGAGGCCTTAATCATTTTAGACGTCTTGGCCGAGGCCTTGACAAAGTGTTTCAGAATGTCTGGCATTATACATTCCCTCATTATGAAAGTGGTTATTGATATTACATGTGATTATTCGACCAGTAGAATATCCATGTGAAGAAGTAAATGGCATTATCTCATTTTACTTTTGCCATATTATGTTGAAGTTCATGTTTAAGAGGCTTTTGTTTTAGTTATACATTGCCTTAAATGTTAATGTTTATTTATGAAAGCTTCCGCATTATTGTTATCCTTACTGAGCATTTGAGCTCACCCCTTTCAATGTTTAAAAATTTTCCAGGTTGTGAAGAAGTATTTTATGACTGACTTGCAAGAATAATCAGTGAAGATATGAGTGTGGACTATGAAGACCATGTTTTTTGTAGTTTGTTTAAATTTGGATGTAATGAAAGACTTATGAATGTATCTAGTGTTTCCAAGGCTACTAAACTAATCGGTCTTTCGAGACTTGATCTTTTGTGATCATGCCAATGTTACGAAGTAATGCACCAGCTCTGGGTAGCTGGGGTCGGGGCGTTACAGTTGGTATCAGAGGCAGTTTAGTACTAACCTTGGAAGCTAGATTTAGATAAACTCTGATTAGAGCACATAGCCCAAAGATATACTTTGAGGATTAGTATAGAAGAACTTCCTAGAATTTTGGTATTATAGAGATGTTATGAGTTTTCCGAGCAATACATCCCTGTCTGGATACGAGCAGGTAGAGGCGGCTCTGGCACAGATGTACCTAGGGGTAAAACCCGAAAACACCGCTTTGAGCTAGACTCGAACGGGAACTGGTGCACGACAACGGGCCTTGCTGCACTCTTGGTTACGACACTCCCGGGGGATATGCTTAGGATAATTCTCATTTTATTTACAAACCACTATGAAGGGTTATGAGTACATACTTCCTCAAAGAAAACATTTCTTTTTATGATTATGGATTATATCCATAAATAGTTCAATTTATGTTAAGTGTTTTATAAGTATGGGATTATGTATTTTGATTCATAAACTAATCTAGTTTATGCCATTGTTTAGAAATGGCGCCTAGTGGAAGGAATGGAAACCGTATCAATGCACGCACTCCATGTAGGGATTGGCCTCCTGCTCAAGATAATTATAGTGGGGCTGGTGATGCAACTGGGGCCGATCAGCTAATCACCATACTGGGACAACTTACTCAGGTTATGAATAATAACCTTACCCGTATGGAGCACCCTGATCCACAGCGTGGAGGATCAATGTTAGATCGATTCATGAGACAACAACCACCAACGTTCAATGGGAGTACAAATCCCTTAGTAGCCGAGCAATGGATAAATTCCCTAGAGAAAATATTTCAGGCTTTGGGGAGCAGTGAAAGGGAAAAAGTTGTCATGGCAGTTTACCGCCTCACTGGAGATGCCGATCAGTGGTGGTCGCTGATTCAAAACACAAAGGAAGATGATGAAGTATCGAATATGGAATGGAGGGAGTTCAAAGAGATTTTCTTAGAAAAATATTTTCCTCGTGACCATCGAGCAGATATGGAAAGGCAATTTCTGAGTCTGAGGCAGAAGGAGGATGAGAATGTCGCAAAGTATGAGGCTAACTTTACAAGGTTAGCAAGGTATGCTGCAGATTACATACGTAACCCAAGGAGTAAGATTGATCGTTTCTTTGATGGGTTAAAACCATTTCTCCGTCGAGCTTTGGTATCACAATCCTTCTCATCATACGAAGATATTGTCTCGTGTGCTATCAAGACAGAAAAGGAATTCTCTAAGTCTTATGACAACAAAGTAAAGCAAGAGAAGAAGAGAACGGTGGAACAAGAGACAGATAAAGGGAAAAAGGGAAAGAAGGATTTTCCATTATGTGATAATTGTGGGAAGAATCACCCTGGTACTTGCCTAAAAGGAATGGGAGTTTGTTATAAATGTGGAGAAAAGGGTCACCAGGCTCGTGATTGCAAGGGAAAGAAAGAGGCTGTCAAAGTTGAATGCTACAATTGTAGAGAAATGGGTCATTATGCAAATGAATGTCCTAAGCGTCAGGGAAACTTACCTCAGAAAAGGCCAAGGGATCAAGGACAATCTTATGCTGTTACTACAGTTGAAGCAGAATAACTAATGTATTGGTGCTTTTGGACTCAAGGATTATATTCTGGTTATAAGAATAATGTAAAATATATATATGGATTGTACTGAAGTACTTTTTGATTTCAGTAAGGTTTTAATATGATTAAGGTAATCATATTTTTAGTATGTGATAATAAGAGAAACTTTTCTTTGTTTGGGTAATCTGATGTTACAATTGATTTTGGAATTTAGAGACCTTTTAGAGAAAGTCTGGATGAAGGTATTTTGGATAACTATAAAGGTTGGAGTGGATTAAGTTGAACTTTGGATAGTATTGTTTAAGGTTAAAACATTTATGAAGATTATTTTTGGAATAGTATGGTACTATATTTTTAGGAAAAGGACAACCTGCAGGGTGGGGCATAACCCGTCGCGTCGGACAAAGCTGCAGGAATCGAACCCACAACCATAGTGCGACAGGCCTTTATTTCCTACCACTAGCCTACAGGAAGTCCCTGGTTATTACAAAATAGATTTACTAATCTAAATGGTATGTGTTAACATTTTGAACCTTATACAATTAGGATAAATAGAATATTTTTGAGTTCCGTTACCATTTGGAGTAAAAGTTGGGTTTGTGGTAAAAATTTATTAACGAATGAAAGTATACATAATAAGTATGTATATTCCCTTACGTTCTTAGTAAATCTCTTAAATAAATTCCTCAACATTATAAAAGGTAACTTAAAACAAAAATGTTGACGGTTAACTTTTCCAACTGGGGATTCAATGACCGTTTAACCAATCACAAGTTTGTGATTTTCTTGTGGTTAAACTTTCTCCTAATCCTGTTTTCTATAACTCTCCATCAGACCTTGATGGTTTGTCTCTCCTCCATATCCATATTTTCATATAATCCTAGAATGGGCTATATCGGGTGACCTTTGTACTTATCCTGCTTTCTTTTAATGTTATATATTTATTAACCTTATTTCCGATGTGGGTTTTCCTCAAAGGTATTGTCTCTTTTCAACCTTTTATTTTCAAAGAAAAATTTCAAATTGCGAGGACGCAATTTATTGAAGGAGGGGAGAATGTAACACCCCGAGCTTCCACGATACGCTTCTCATTCAATAATGAAATAGCTTGCATTGAACGCAACTTCGAGTTCTAAAACACCGCGACTAATCAAAGTAGCCGTTATGTATAGTAATAACCACTTTTTAAAATTATAGAAATTTTATATGTCAAAATGGACTTCATTTTTGTATTCGTAATATCGAAATTAGCCTATGTTGAATTTTTGGTATTTTTCTGAGAACTTCTAAAATTTTATAAATAGTGAAAAATACTTAAAACAACTTTTTTAATCAAAATAATTTATAGTGATAAATTATAATATTTGATGGTTTTAAAGTATAATTAGAATATATTTTTACCATTTTATCCAATGGTGGTCATTAGAATTAATTTAACATTGAAATTGGACATAAACAATTGCCAATCTTTTGATATAAATTGTTTCTTAAAAACACGCTATTTGTTGTGACAGCGGGAATTAATTATAAAATTAATTAATGCAACTAATATGTTTGGAATTTTGTAAAATAGACATCATTTTTCAATTCGGAATATCAATTATAGCTTAGGGTGAAATTTTGGCCTTATTCTGAAAAACTTCAATTTTTGATGAATAGTGAAACCACTAAGTGGTTGTTAAATAACTGATTTTTCGTTTAAATGAAATATTACCACTTCTGTGATTTGATTTTCAAAAATCCGACATACATGGTTGTCATTAAGAAGTAAAATGTGGTTCAATGGGATAAAAATAATTTTTCGGTGAATAGTAACTTATTAAGTTCTTAATCGCGATTAGTGGTAATTAGGGTAGTTTAAGGTATAAATAATACTTTAATAATATTAAATGACCTAGACACATGTCCCAACCTCATTGGTTGTGTCATGGCCGACCAAGACAAGCCATGGCCTAACTTGGGGACCCCATGGATCCACTTTTGTTGGGAAATAACATAAATTACTTTTTATTTAATGTTAAAGTGAAAATGACACTAACATAAAGTGTTTTACTAAAACAATTTTTAAGTAGGGTTAAACAAGTCCAAATTTTGATTATAAATAGTCATTGGAAAGATAAAAAGATTTCCTATATCATAGTATTTTTTTTATAATTTTTAGACATTAAATAAATTTAATTATTTATGACATAATAATGATGCAGCGATGACATCATTATTTGACGATTTAAATAAAATGGAAAGATAATATAAAATCTATGAACTACACATGGCCAAAACCAATTGGATGAGTGGATTTCGATGCCTTATCACCTTATCCACGAATTCTATCAAAGTGAGACCTTTTCAAACCGAAACACATTTTCAAATAATGTAATGTTCCTTTACTTTCCAAAAGTGCCCCTCCTCTCCTCTTATAAAAGGCCCCCACCTCTACCTCATTTCACACACTCTTCAAGCCATTGGCTCGGCCAAACCCTGCCCATTTGATCTCTCCACATCCCTCTCCTCATCCTAGAGGATTCCCTTTGGGCAGAATCCTTTCAAAGGAAGCCTTTAGGCTCAACTCAAAAGGAGTTACACTTTTTAAGGTAATTCATTCTCTCATGTTCTTTTGTTTTATTTTGCTTCTCCAACCCCCTAAACTCTTTTTATTTACTTCTTTTGTAACAACACCAGTATCTTAAATATACTAGGATGTTGTTATAAGATTTATTTGAGCTACACTTCCACACAACTACATCAAATGGTTAAAGAACATAAGGTTTCCGTGGATGGCGAAATTCTGCCTCCCGAAACGATGATTGTTCAACACTCATTTAACACCTTCAAAGGTGGCCATTATGATGTCACTATTTTTATATATGATATATAATATGTTTATGTTTTCCTTAAGCTTCTGCTTTTTTCATTTTGGGCATACCTTTATGGTTTCCATTATGGGTAAAACACGATATCTTCATTTTAGGAAGCGCGGACTACCGCCCCCTGAAAGTGATTTGATTCGTTAATACCATATGTGGGATGTGTGAAGGATAAAGTTAATGATATTATATATGTTATTATACTGGAATTATAATATACTCTCATATCATTATGATTCCATTCCAGAAAATATGAAATAGAAATGGAAGTAGCGTTCATGCGTACGTACGGCTTACCGTCTCCATGAACGGTGCATTTCATTTCTTACCTCTAAATGTGATGTAATATTATAAATGAATGTATGTACTGGATATATATGACATATATGATATCTACATCATGAATACCATTCTGGATATAATGAACCTTTGACCAAATTAACAACATGTAAGTGTAAGAAGCCTATTTTTGACTTAAGAACCAAATACCGACAAAATGAACATTATTAACTTAAATAATTACATAATGTTCATATCATTGTAATAAGTGATATAATAAGGATAATGAAGTTGAAAATGGTTCTTAATAAGGTATATATTAACTCTAGTTTATTATTCAGGAGGTTAAAGAACGGTTGAGTCAAGTCAGACACGAGGTAAGGGAATTTCTTAACCCAACTTCCATTCTTTGGGTTAATCTCCTACTTCAAAATTATGTCATGATATTATTATGTCATATCTTGAATTTTTACTTTATTTATGTGTAATTATAGTGAATACACATAATATATCTATTTTATATAAATGATCTTTGTAAGGGAATTTCTTAACCCAACTTCCATTCTTTGGGTTAATCTCCTACTTTCAAATTATGTCATGATATTATTATGTCTTATTTTGTATTCTTTATGTGTACCTATAGTGAATAGACATAATATATCTATTTTATTTTAAAAATGATCTTTTGAAGGACTCCGTCTCAATCCCCTTTCATTGAGGCATATTTGGTTTTATACACAACTTTCTTTTATACGGTGTATAAACCCCTTTGACTTTTACATTTATTCAAAAGGAATCTTTTTTATACGAAGCGTTTTACTAAACGACAAAAGGGAATGTTTTTCTTTCCGTACTTATGCGGCGACAACGACTTCTCCGCCGCCGTGACCATTATTTGAGTTTCGGCTTCCTCTACAAGCCATCACTTTTTTTAATGAAAAATAAATACAAAGTTTTAACTTACTTTTATTTTGGTATTGAAAATGGTTTTGAAAGCGTTTTTATTATATCAATGTGTTGTATTGATATCTTGTGATTGGAATGTGGAAATGTTATGTTTCCTTTATGCATGTTTTATGTGATATGATTATGTTATGGTTTATGATATGTTTAAACCTATTCATATGAGGAATGTATTGGACTTAATAAGTGACGGGTGGGGCCCGCTATAGCTCCTCGATGCATCGGTAGGTCTCATGAGACAACTAGACGTGGAATTGGCCGAGGCCCTTTCCCAATTTGATTTATGGTTTTGGCCGAGGCCTTAATCATTTTAGACGTCTTGGCCGAGGCCTTGACAAAGTGTTTCAGAATGTCTGGCATTATACATTCCCTCATTATGAAAGTGGTTATTGATATTACATGTGATTATTCGACCAGTAGAATATCCATGTGAAGAAGTAAATGGAATTATCTCATTTTACTTTTGCCATATTATGTTGAAGTTCATGTTTAAGAGGCTTTTGTTTTAGTTATACATTGCCTTAAATGTTAATGTTTATTTATGAAAGCTTCCGCATTATTGTTATCCTTACTGAGCATTTGAGCTCACCCCTTTCAATGTTTAAAAATTTTCCAGGTTGTGAAGAAGTATTTTATGACTGACTTGCAAGAATAATCAGTGAAGATATGAGTGTGGACTATGAAGACCATGTTTTTTGTAGTTTGTTTAAATTTGGATGTAATGAAAGACTTATGAATGTATCTAGTGTTTCCAAGGCTACTAAACTAATCGGTCTTTCGAGACTTGATCTTTTGTGATCATGCCAATGTTACGAAGTAATGCACCGGCTCTGGGTAGCTGGGGTCGGGGCGTTACAATCTAAGCTGGGACCCACATAGGATACAAGACCAGCACAGCTAGGACTCACATAGGATACAAGACCAGCTGTCTTCATTGATTCAACTATACTGGGACCCACATAGGATACAAGACCAGAATTGAATCATCTAAGCTGGGAGCCACATAGGATACAAGACCAGCACTCTTTATCGTCGCAGTCCACTGAGGATCTCTGCACAATCGTCGTCGTCGAAGTCGCAGCCAGCACTAGGGTTCCCGCACACAGCAAGCTCGTTCGGAGGGTCCGCTCCACGATCCGAGAGGCCGATACATCAACTATCACAAAGTCCGAAGTTGATGTATCCAAAAGTTCCGTATCGTCAACAGGAACTCAACGTCGCAGACGGCGCGTCAATCGGACGTCCGGTCTGAGAGTTATTGGCTTTTTCATCCCGGGGGCCCGGTTGGTCATTAAGGCAAAACCAACCCGACCGTACTCCACCTGCGCCCAAACCTCAGGCGGGGTATGCCAAAAGACCCGTCTCACCTAGAGGAACTCAACAAAGCTGACGGCGCGTCAATCGGACGTCCGTAGCTCAAGATATGAGCGTTTCCGCTCCGAGGTCCCGGTTGGTTTCGTGTACGAACCAACTCGACCAAACTCAAAGTATTCTGAAACCCTGAGTGCGATATACCGAAACGACCGTCTCGATCCAAGGATCACGTTTCCGCTGACGGCGAGTCGTTTGGAGGCTCGTAGCTCAAGATATGTCCATTTGAACGAAAACTGTCCGAAGACGGGGGGTCCTGGCCCGGGCCGACCCGGCCCGTCCCCCCCTGGGTCGGCCGAACCCGGTCCGACCCGGTCGGACCGGTCTGGCTCGGCCAGCTCGGACCGGCTCGACCGAGCGGCCGAGCGGCCGACGCGGGGGTAGCCGCCGCCCCGCGTGACACCCCCGCGGCACCCGCGGGGTGTCGGCCAGACAGCCGGACGCGGCTGAAGCCGCGTCCCGAGTGACGCGGGGGTGAGGCGCCCCCCCGCGACACCCGCGGGGTGTCTTTCTGGTGGCCAGACGCGGCTTCAGCCGCGTCCCGCGAGCGCCGCCGCCGCGGCCGGTGCCGCGGCGGTCTCGTCCGGGGGCGCACCGGGCGCCGCCGCCTCTGGGCGCCGGCGACCCGCGCCGCCGCCGGCTTCCGCGGGCCGCCTGAGTCGCTCCGGTGGCCCGTTTTTCTTCCCGTCTACGCCGCTGCTCCTCCCGAGACCCGTTCTTCACTGCGGAATCATCAAACCTCCATTGCGGCACGTTCCGTCATCGCCCGTCAAATCTGCATAACAACGAAGAACGGCGGAGGGTCGTCGGGCCGTGTTCGTTTGGCCCGCACCCTCCGCGTTAGAGATAATGAACTAGAGGAATAAAGTTCAACACATGAACGCATATCCGAAAACAATTTTTAATGATATAAAATTGTTTTATAAAACAGGTTCCTCAATTTGAATGGAAACAACAAGGGAAAAAGAGGCATTTCCATGAAATAAAACCCCTACCTCGTAGTCGTCGCGCGTGAGCGTTCTTCGCGGATTTGCTCGTCGCGGAAGGTTGAGATCGTCGTGTCGTCGCGGAAGGGTGTCGCGTCGTCGCAGAATCCGGCGTAGCGTCGACGAACTCGATGGACCAAGAAAAAATAGATTTTAATTATAAATAATTAAATCCGTGTTTCGTTTTAAACCAAAAAGAACTTTTAGAAGAAACCCAAAATCACTCACCTCAAATGGTTGGTGATCAGAGATCGGGGCAGGGAGGAATTTCTCGGATTGGAGCGTCGTCGATTTCTGCGGATGACGGTGTTCTTCGCGTTCTTCGCGTTCTTCGCGTTCTTCGCGAAGGAGAAAGAAGGTACAAGGATTCTGTCAAATCCTCTCAACGCGCAAACTTTCAAAAGGCTGGTTGGTCTTATTTTATTATTATGCCAACACACGAAAAAGGGTAGGTAACGACCCATCAATTCGTTGAATTAATTCAACGAAAGAAACAACTCATTTAATTTATGAAATAAACCGCCCAATTAAATGGTTTGTTAAGAAATTAAGAAAACGCGTCAGTTGAATTTCATAATGACGGGTTTTCGCGGGTGTGTTACTTAGTGGAAAGAAACGGTGGGGCTCGTGCGGGCCCCACATCACAAATATCCTACCGAGGGGGTATGATATTTTCTGGATAGCATCCTATCCGGATCAACTCAGTTTAAGCCGTCTTTAAGTGGCTTCAAGTGGCTTCCAAGTGGCTTAAGTGAAATAAAATAAAGTTGTCGTAAAATTATTTTATTTCTTAACTTTAAGCTCGGAAATTAAAAACCACACCGAGAAAACGCAACTCCAGAAGAGGCATTTATAAGAGAATACCGGTGCTACGATTTCATCAGTGCCCTCATAATTCGATTCCAGGCACCAGTTCAAAAGTTAGAAAAACCCGCTCGTCCGTTCACTGAATGTACCCGAGACAAACTTCGGAAAATGATTCCGGGCACACCAGGCCTCGGAATCAGGTGCCGTCAGAAACCGCGCTCTTGTAAAATTCCAAATAAAATTAAGAAAAAAAAAATTTCCTTGAAATTTATCGGTCTTTACATATCCGGGTAGTTTTCTTCTTATTTTTATTCTTTAAGTGTTTTTACTTATTTTTTCTTTTCATTTTTTTAAAATCCTTTTGATCTTAAAATTTTGAAAATTAAATTGAATTATCTATAGAAATATGCACTTTATTGGTGGTTTAAATTTTTTTACAAGTGGTAATAAGTATTTTACATGGTCATTTTTTTTCATACTTTAAATTAATATGATATGTAAAGGAAAATTTCTAGGTATATTATTAGATATTTATTGAATGAAATTTTAAAATTATCTTCATGTTTATAGCTTTTAAAATTATTTAAATATACTTTTTTATAGGCTGTTGATTTTTTATTACAGTTTGAACAATTTTATTTTCATAATGATTCATACTAAAAATCATTTAGCATCCTTGAATTAATTTTTAAAAAAAAATTACATGCTTTTATCTTATGATTAAATGTTTAATTCAATTTATGTTGTTGTTACT
Source organism: Viscum album (assembly GCA_963277665.1). NCBI lineage: Eukaryota > Viridiplantae > Streptophyta > Magnoliopsida > Santalales > Viscaceae > Viscum > Viscum album. The sequence goes on along the minus strand of OY728120.1, from coordinate 1,079,381,612 downwards.
TATTGTTTCTAAGTATATTCTAGTTTATTAAAAAAATATTTCTTTACTGGTTTAATTTACTACATCTATTTTAATTTCATGTTTATAATGTATGAAGATGTTACTTTGAAATTTATTTTTTATAATTCATTTAGGGAAAATAGAACTTAACTTTCATTTATAGTATACAAGTTAATTTTGGATTTTTACATAAAAGTATCACTATTTTGAATTTTATTAGATTAATATATATAGTTCAAGACCCTTGGAATTATTATTTGTGGAAACAATAACTAATATCTGATTATGTTTTATTTTTATGAAATATCATGATAAAATTTATTTTTTCATTATATTTTCTTATAAGAACTGAATGAGGATAACCTAGATGGTAAAAACTATAAAACAATGCTTCAAATATTTATTTTCTATATCTACGATTCTTTCAACCCACTACACCTAATTTAGAATCTATGGTGTGATACTAGAGTGGGTGATATTTTCCTAATAAATTATTTGAGAACTGAAAATTGTTAATAATGTTAAAGATCCATCTTTTGGGGAGTTTACTTTTTAATTGTGGTAAAAATTTTAATTTAGATATAATTTTTTTTAAATATGTTCTCCGTTGGATGATTATTTAATGGTAGGAAGTATTTTCATGATAAAATATAGTTGTTTATACTGAAAAATGATATTCTTCTTACTGAAATATATTTATAAGAATATTTTCTAAATATTAATGTTGAAATTGTTCTTTTTTTCATGTTTATTGATATTGAACAGTGATCGTTCCACAACCTCATGGAATTTACATTCTAAATTTTTCTAAAAATATTAAAAGTTGTCATTTATATGATGAAGCTTCATATGGGTGTATTATATTTTGAAATTTGGGTAAACTTTAATATCATTTTTATTTTCAAACTATAGTTTTTTAGCACCATGTAAAAATAAATGATATTTCTAAATGAGTGTAAAGTATACTGATTCATAAATTGTCATTTACACATGTGGAAATTATGTTTTAAGAGGGATAATAATGTCAAACCAACATTTTTAAATTATCAACATTCTTGGAATATTTATAGTCATTATTTGTATAACTAAATTGATTATAAAAATCTTGGAAAAGTAATTTATGTAGTGAATAAACTTATAGAAAGAACATCGAGTGAATTGAGTGTTGGAAATATACATCAGCTTACCAAAGTGTAAGATTAGTATGATTTAAATGGTTTGATAAATGCTAGGAAAACTATTTATGAGGAACATATTATTGATTTTAAGGGGGAAATAATATACAATTTATGTTAAAACAAAATGTGTGGTTATTTTCCATAACTATGTATATAATGGTGTGAGTTACATACTGAATTTATATGTAATGAATCTATAAATGAATCCTTAAATGGTTACATAGAATGAATAATTGGGTAATGGTTGGGTCATTAACCTTAACATGAATTATTGATATTGATACCTCATTTTAGTGAAGTGTACGATTAATATGCTTTAAATGGTTTACTAAATTCTATGAAAAATTTATAATAGGAATATGGTATTGATTTTAAGGGAGAAATAATGTCCAATGTTAAACAAGAATGTGTTGTGTTCCATAAATGTGTTTTCCTAGGTGTGAGTTACATTCCAAATTTCTATATAATGAAGCTAGAAATGAATCCATAAATGTTTACTTAGGAATAATAATTGGGAAACTGTTGATTAATTAACCTTGACATGAAATATGGGATATTTAGACCTTATTTTACCAAATTGTAAGAATGGTACACTTAAATGATTTTCTAAATGGTATGAAAAATTTCTAAAAAAAATATGGTATTGATTTTAGGGGGAAAGAATTTTTAGAGTATATTAAACTCGGATGTGTGATGTTCCTTAACTTGTTTTGTTAATTTATGAGTTACATGATGAATTTATATGTAATTAAGATTGAAATGGTTCCTTAAATGGAAAAATAGATATAATAATTGGTTATAAGTTGGGTAATTAACCTTAAAATAAAATATGGGATATTGAGACCTTATTTTACCAAAGTGTATGATTGGTATAATTAAAATGTTTTTCTAAATTCTAGGAATAATGTTTAAGTGAAATATGCTATTGATATTAAGAGGAAATAATGTCCAATGTATACTAAACTGTAAATTGTAATGTCCCTCAATCAGGGTTTTAAGGTGTTGTTTACATGCTAAATTTATATATAATGAAGTTGGAAATGAATCCTTAAATGGATACATAGGAATAATAATTGTGTAATGGTTGGGTAATTATCCCTGACATGAAATATGGGATATTGAGACCATGTTATAGGAAAGTGTATGATTGTTATTATTTAAATGGGTTCCTAAATGATAAGAAAAATATTTAAGAAGAATATAATATTGATTTTAAGGGGGAAATAATTTCCAATGTATGTTAAAAAAAATGTGGGATGATGTTCTATAATGAGGTTTATTAAGGTGTGAGTGGACTGATTAATTTATATATAATAAAGATGTAAATGAATCCTTAAATTGTTACATGGGAATAATAATTGGGTAATAGTTGTGCAATTATAATTGACATGGGATACGGGATATTGTGACATTGTTAGAGGTTCTTTATATATATTGGTTGGCATAAATTATGATTTTAATATAGAAAATTTATTTGTATTTCCATGTTGATTTCACATGATATGTAGGGAGGGGATACATTAACAACCTGTGTTTTCATGGGTAAGAAATGATGTAATATGTTGTGTTTTTAGTGATCTATGAGATTTTTATCACTAACCATGTTGTTATATGTTTGAGATATGGTACTGGTCACATACTGGTGGATTATGTTGGGTTCAGTTATGAAATTACACAGTATGGCATAAATGGCCTTGAAGGTAATTGACCCTTTTTTGTATTACACTATTATTTATATTTTCACATATTAAATCCTTGAGTTAATAGAGGTTTTATGTTTTTTACAAAGGATTATATTCTCAAATACTATAAATAATATGTTTTTTTTCTATAAAAATTGAATTCCTAATGTTTCAGCTAATGGAAATTAGCCTTTGTAGTTGGATATTTATTTCTAGAAATAGTTTGAAGCTTAGTATGAAATATTACATATTATTAAAGAGTGTGTTTTACACACTTCCTACTAGTATCTCTTCATGTTTCATTATTTATGTATTGGTATATATGAATTACCTTTGAGATTAGTTTGACTATTTTACATTTATGGGTGTGTTATTACATTATCTGTTGAATTATTTAGTGAAAGGTACTAGCTAATGAAATTATCAAATAAAACAAATAACATGACATGATCTATATATTGGTTTACTGTTATGTAATGACTATAACATGACTAGTGATATAGGTTAATCATGATTTATTGAATGAATTGGAATAATTTATATTGTGTATAATCATTTAATTTCACCCAGTTGAAGTTATCATAAAATTATTATACATTATTTAATTATTCATTAAAAGTATTTATAATGTATATGAAAATAATTTAAATTATAGATTAAATTTTAGATGGTATTTTGATGATATGAGTGGTGTGGTGTACTATTGTAACCTATAACAACTATAAGATATGAGTTCCGGTAGCTATAAGTTTCAAGGAAAGATTTTTTATGGAATAAAGAGTATATATCCATGGTTTTGACCATGGAAGTAGATTCCAATTTATATGGTTTCACACTATTAATATAGCAAAAAATTTCAAAATTATAAACTATAACTATACATTATCTACTACCACAATTTTAGGTATGTTCCTAGGGTTAAATTGACTTGTTTAAACATTGGTTATAACTAAAAATATCTATATTTTAAATTGTGGATATAGATTAACAAATACCATGGCTTTAACCATGGTCTTATGCTTTAATTTATATAACTAAACTGTGGATATAACATGAAATTTCAATTGTTTCAAATGTGGATACACATGATCTACTACTATGGTTTAAATCGTGGAAATTGATAAATAGTATTACAACTATTATAGCCGACACAATATTGAAAATCATAGAAATATGACATTTCCACATTTTTCCTGCAACCACATTTCTAAACAATGGCTGTATGAGAATTTTCAAGTTGTGGTCCCATCAGATATAATACATTCATAACATTAAAATTATTTTGAAGAATAATTGCATAATAGTTAATTGTTCTCATTATTAAAGGGAACAATTATATCCTTTTGAAGTTATAGATTCTCTAAGTGCATTATCAAATTTGTATTATAAATAAGAACACTCATCAAGTTATATGATATTTATTAATATTAAAGTACATTTTTTTAGTAATTGAAGTTAAAAAAGAGATTTAGTTTTGTGAAAAAACTCTAAAAGTTAATTCTTAGCCTCCATACCTTGAAGAGAGTGTGGGGGAAGTGTCTTATGACCCAAATGTTATACCAAAGCTTCCCAAGGAGGCTCCAACCAATTTGGGAAATCTTATTAACTATTTAAAGGTATCAATTACTAAAAATGTTCAAGAGAAAGTTGTGAAAAACATTATCATCTAGAATTAGGAACCGATATAGAAAGATAAACAAGGATATCCAACCATTACAACTCGAAAGTATGTGCACATATAAAATATTTCCATTATAAAAAATTCCAATCAGGATATCCTTACAACATACTAGGGAAAAATCCATATCTCTGTTACCCATATACCTCAACCATCGTCAAATATTTCCTTCTAAACTTCCTTAAAAATCCACTCACTAATAAGAGAATGAATTAACCCACTTGCAGTTTTCCCTAGGGTATCCATCTACATCCATCAGTCTTTATAATAAGATCCCCGCAAGCCTAAAAATTCTAAATTATAGCTAAAATATCACAACAGAAACCCCATCTCATAGAGTAAGGGGAATTTTCGACCACACTATAATCTAAAGTATCATAAATTGGATTGATACACACCAAAATTATATATATATTATCTCTAAGAAAATATATTTGTCTTATCATAATATTCACAATAATAAATGTCATCTCTATTGAACAAACTAATGTTTTAGACCATGATATTGTCGAAAAATGATAATGAGAAGATAGTTAAAGAGAATTAAACTCATTTAGTGGTATGTGAAGATGGTGTATATACAAAAAATCATTGGAAAGAATGTTATTTTATATCCATTCCAATTTTTTCAGTGTTGAGAATTTAGTGGGATAGTTCGAATGTTAATTGAAAAGTGGTGGAAATATATAAAACCCCAATACCACTTGAATATTTTTATACAATCTTAATAAAAGAATGGATTTTTCTCTTCAAGGATTAAATAAGAAAGATGCATAAGATCAATGATAAATTTGACATGGAAGCATATCAACTATGTAATATTTCCAATGCAAGGAAATGTATCGTTAAACTAGACCTTTTAAACTACAATAGATTTATAAACCCATAATAATTGTATCAAGTCAAACCATCTACATGGGATCATATCAACTAGAGTATTTTAATAACAATCTATTGATTTTAAAAAGTTCTATCTACTAAGGAAACATTATACACTAGTAATGTAAATTCATTAAATGCTAACACAAGCGAGTCACCAACAAACAATTAAGAAATTCTAGAAATGGAAATATAGACAAGATATATTAACTCAAGTTTCATCTCATATAGTAGTATCCAAAAAATTATTGGACCCTTTTGTATTATTAATGGATTATTTATAATATTATTGAGAACTGATACAACCAAATAAAAACTCATATATTTAAGGGGTGGATTTGAATCCTCACTCACTTATCTTTAAGAATCCTAGAATCTCAACATTAAATAGAACAGGTGATTAAGAGAATTTTCTCACCCATTCTTATTCAATGTGTGGAAACAATATTGTGAACCTTAAATCTACTATAGGTTTTCAGGGTTATATAATTTATGTATACTTTAATAGGTTATATATCCATTTTTTTATAAACCTTAGTTCTTGGTCTGTTGAAACATGGGAAGATCTCTATTGAAAATTTCGTTAACAGATAAACTCCATATTAAATAAAAAACCATCAATGACATCTTTTGATTCATGAATAATGAGAATGACAAAGTCCCATATTGAATTTCTATATGGAAGTTTCTAACATGATACTTAGAAATATATATATATATATATATTAATATTAATTATATGAGATCTATGTGGAGAGCCCACAGGATTAGTTTGGAAACATGATTATCCCATTAAACTATCTCATTAAATTCTAAGATCTTGTTGTAGTTGCACAATGACTAGAATATTCCATTATAAAAACTGAGGTGAAACCATATAAACCACTATTATCATAGTTATAGAATTTAGGAAAATCTAAAATAATAGTTGTTAATATTAAGTAGGTGAGATTAATATCAAGGAAATGTGACATTGAAAATAATTACAAAAAAATTATTCCCTCTAAAATGATGAGGCTATATTATAATTCATCTCTTCCCTAAATAATAATATGATCACATTATAAAAAAAGAAGAAGATAGATGTAGTAGAGATTATAATTAACTGGAATTATTTCTTGTACCATCATATACAAGGTCACATAATCCATGAAAACTTTTTCTTGAAATATATGTTAAAAAAGATGGTTAATGAAGGTCAAGTAATATTTCAAAATCCCAAGGAACATGTGACATGTGTATCAAAGATTCCCCCAAAAGAAAGAAAACGATTAGAAAAGACCATATATGGTAACATATAAAGGATTAGTGACTAAATTATCTATAAGTTGGTGAAATGTGGGATTTAAATCATCAAGGAATACGAGAAAGTATTATTCATTAATCAATTCCCTCTAAAAACAATATTTCAAAACCATATACATCTCATCCACCTATGATAAAATGAAATCATTACAGGTGAGTTAAAGAGAAAATGAGGTCCCCAAGGATTCAAATACACGTCCAAAATTCAATTTACTTCACAACCCCATCGTTATGAGAATGTGAACCATCCCAAAAATTAAGATCCTATTATTTGGTAAAGTATAAATATGAATCAAGACACCCAAAAATATCATGACATCCATCTCACTAAATCAAATATTCTTCTAAATAGGTGCATGAGTGGTATCCATCCTGCTAAATAACATCTCCTTATTAGTAGGGACACAAATAGGAATTGTTCCACTAAATAATATCATATTCTGATGAAAATACTCAGCTCACCGTAGATGATGTTATTTGAGTGATAAAAAAGCATGATGATGAAGAATATTTTTATTAAATGGGAGCCTATATTTCCGTAAACATTACATCAGACTTGTATATGGAATTTTTACTTAGTTGTAGTGAGTCAACTCTCATTTGAGATGATCACACTATTATATAATTTTATAAGGATCAATAGGTTTTCCTATTATAGAGACCTAGTTTTTTACTTGAAAAAATTTAATATATATATATATATATATATATATATATATATATTTCCAGAGCTAAGAGTTGAGATGGAATGCGATTCTAAGGCCCGAGGTGCCTATAATTAATTTAATAAAAGTATTATATATATTTTATATTAATCACACATATTTCTTAAGGAAAATGGGATAAATCTAAAATAGATTATCATATAATAAATATGAGACAATAGTTAAGTCTAGAACATGGTTTTTACCCTAATTGTGAAACAAAATGGGTCGGTGCAGGGTGTTCAGACACCTCACTTATTGGTGGTACATTCAATGGGTTAATTAATTAAAAAATAAATAAATTAATTCATTTTATACCAAAATAAAATGTATAAAAATTAATCACTATGGAGAATACTACATGGTTAGGTGCACAAACCTTAGTAGGATTTAGAATATTCTCTTCCTACATAGTTAGAGAATCCCCTTAGATGATGATGGAATTCCGGATCAAAGAAGATCAGAGAACAGTGAACACAATGAATTCATTCAATCATTGGTGAGTGAATTATTCAAAAATTAATGATCCATTCTCCATGTAAGACTCATAAATTTATGTTTTACACCATTATTGATTAAATGGGTAAAGTAAATTAGTCACTGCTATTGATATATGCCAATTAGGTCCTTTGTATGTGCCTACACACTATATTAACTAGACTATTTCAATTGATTCCTAACCCCAATTTCCTCGTTCATGATCTATTGTAAAATAATGGTTTTCATCGATACTCAAAACATTGTTCTTGTGATTTTATCCCTAATTTTTTTCACATTATTCACTTGTTGGACACTGTGTTCCTGGTTCGATGTTCTCATGTATTATCGAGCCTGATCGTACCCCCAAAATCGTTGTGAAACAAAAATAGATGCTTGAATTTATGAAATAAGGTTATGTTTGGTACCATTTTGAGGAAAAAAATGATCATTTAAAATATTTAAGATCACCAAATAAACTAAAAAAGGTGTGGTTCATACTTTTTGAATAATAGATCCCCCAATGAGTAATGAAATCCAATTTTCAGCCAGCGAAAACTGAAGCCCATGAACCCTGGCTAGATCCACTAATCACAAGTGAAACCAAAGAAAAAATTGAAGACATAAGACCAAATTCAAAGAGCATATTGAGGATATTAGTTTATATGAAAATATTTAATACATTCAATGTAAAATAATAAACAACTGACATATACACCCTTAAGTGACACAAATAGGGTTTTAGAAATCATAACAATGACATGAAGTGTAACCCTCCTACACACCCTGTACCTCATCCCCAGGTGGACAAGTCATGTTATGGGTCACAAAGGTAGGACTCTATATAGTATTACATAGTAAATAACGTTAACATGTGATCAAGTACACGAACATGGTAAGGTCACACGGGTGACACCCCTTGTGAAGCCGCATGCCCTGTATCAGAGTACACTAACATGAATTGATGTACATGGACACAACCAAGGTGAACAGGAAGGGACCCCAAGTACTAGGATATAGTGTGTACACATCCTATATGATTTGTAGCCCAACATTAAGTGGGAGTATTGTACCTCCAAGGACACATCCAGGTGGTGGAGTAGGACCACAAGTTATGTGGGTCCCCTCACACACCATGTACCACTTTAACCCTTTTGAAGAAACTTCATGGATTTGTATCTCCTTTGTTAGAACATAGATTTTGGAATTTGAGTAACCTATCATAATTTTTTCTATATTAAAAGTGTTGGTTTTCTATTTTATGGATTTTGAGATATGATTTAAACTATTTTGGGCATGAATATTATTAAATCGATGGATGATGATGACATTGATAGGGAAAGATCACCCAATGCTTATTCGGAGTGGAAACCACCTATCAAGTAGGGTGTGAATCCTCATTGACTAGAGTGGAAATACTTATTAGATGAGGGTGTGGGTCCTTGTCCGTTAGAGAGAAACCTTCATCAGAATGGGTGCGGGTCCACTACAACTACCCCCGAGAGGACCCCCTCCGACACACTAGGGAATGGGTCCATGATGTCTAGAGTCTAAGCCCAATGTGGTACCAAGGTGTGGGTCTTCAACTTTTGAGTGGAACCCCCTATCGGATCGGGTGTCAGTCCATGATGACCAAAGTGGAATCCCCCTATTACACTAGGGTGCGGGTCCTTAACCTATATATTGGAACCCATAATCATCATGGGTGCAATTCCTCTACCTATTGAGTGGAACCCTCCTATCAATATAGGTAACATGTCCTCATGAAACTAGAGTGGAACACCCCATAAACATGGGACTTAGTCCTCTATGGATACTTATAGAGTGGAACTCCCCTAAAACACTGGGGCACATGTCCTCTACTTGGTGTTTCCACCCTCTACTTTGCAGAAAAGTCATGAGGCATGGATTTGATTGCATGGTTACTTCTGGGTAGATGCATGAGATGCATGACATCATTGTTGAACTTTTTCAACTATTGGTGACTATTCTTCATGGGATAATATGTGAGATAGATATCCCCTTAATCTCTCATTTGGGATTATTTTGACTAATCACAAATATATTTTTCTTTATAAAAACCCTTGGATTTGGTTACTCTCTTTATATGAGAGACGAAGATGTGTGGGGTATGCCACATGCATTTTGTGTTTAGTTTCTCATGGTCGGATGAGTCTAATCTCCTAATATAGGTTTTATTAACTAGATGTGTAGTTCATATACTCACAGTGTTGAGATCTAAATGTTTGGATGAGGTTACTCTCTATTTTTTTGTGTTGATCTATTCTCCATGACTATATATCACATCTAATGTATTTATATTCCTATTATATCTCTTAATTATACCCATATATTTTTGGGGTGTCCTACTGGGTATGTATATAGTCACCCCAACATGGAATTTTCCCACATGTGTCATTTCTTATATAGATAAAGGAAAGGTCTGCATTGATTTCAGATGACCTTAGGGATACCTGGTACTTTGGACTGCATATAATTATTGTGTCTTGGAGAGCAGGAGTTGGTATCTCTCAATAGTTTACTTTTTCAGTTTTTTCATTTTTGGGACATAATTATGGTTCAGTATATATTTTATCCCTTTAATTTTCAATTTGTAATGTCATAATCTTGTACACCCTAGGGGTTATGCATTCTTGGTTTACTTTCTAGTTGTATTTCATCTTCTACTCTTTTTATATTCACTTATACATCATGATGGTTATTTTTTTCATATAGGTACTCTGTAAAAATCCTACCCATGTTAGATATGTCTTTAGTGTAGATATCCACCTCATTCATATGGTGATGGGATTAGGGTAGTTGCGGCTCGAGACATGGCTTGGGTCGGGTCATGAGAGATTGGTGTTAAAGAAGTTCATTCCATGGGACATTGTTCGTACTAGACCCCTTACAAGGATTTGGTTGGATTTAGGGAAATGGTGTTAGAGTGTCTCAAGTGTGGATCTCTGGAAAATTAATCTAGTGATGGTGCATGTAGATGATGTATCCATTAACCATGGACTTGACTAACTACTTGTAAACTCTTCATACTGAGACATTGGTTGCAGGGTTTAATGTACAAGCATCATATAATATTGTGTCTTTGATTGTCCTTCTTTATTCATCTTCCCATTATTGATATATATGTATATATATATGTACACACACACACACATATATATATGATCATATGGCCATGGAAATTCTTAAAAAATATTATAATGTCTTTATAATGACATCCATCTAAGATACCAGTTTTGGATTATGACAGTGATCTGATCTGTGATAAGTCCACAGTTTAGGTTCCATCCCATGACCTCCTTCTTCTAGGTGGGAAGGTTGAAGCACCTCGAACAGTCGAGTAGTAGATCATTCCAGTAGAGTAGGTTGAGGACACACACCATCTTAGAATGCCCTGCGAGTTCCAATTCTAGAGTTCACTAAGGTTCTGCGAGGATCTAGATCCTTAGGAAGTAGAGGATTTGATAGAGTCGATGATCTATATCTTCATGATTTTTCAAACCCTGATGGATTTGGTGGTTGCACTAGAAAGTAGTTTTTTTCACAGAGGAGATGGGCACTAGGGGAGCCTTGTTATGCAGATACTAAATGTGCCAACACTCTCACGACATGAATTTTAGAAGTTGTTCCGTGAGAAATTCTACCCCTCCTTCTTGTGCTCAGTTAGGATTCAGGGGATTCTGGAGTTGCAACAGGGAGGGATGATGGTGGATGAATATATGGAGAGGTATATAGACTTTACATGGTACTCCCTTGACATGTTACAAGATGGTTATGTCTGAGCATAAAAGTTTGACCAAGGACTCATATGAGATATCCTAGACAGCATTGTGACATTGTGCATCCCCACCTATGTTGGGGTGCTAGAAAGAGAAATAGTTATAGAGATATTTCTATCAAATTAATTCCAAAAAATATGGAGTTTGAAGTGGGAGTCATAGGGATGAGTCGTCTGCATCAGCTAGTAGATGCCTAGTGCTAGGATCTTGATGAAAGAGACCTCCCCACAATCAGGATCAATCACATAGTCATTGTAAGAACATAGGACCAGGGAATCCCATAGAGGGGTTTTACTTCAATTTTGATGGAAAAGGTCTGATAGTGTGAGACTAATAGACTAGAATTGTCATGAAGCACATTCCAATAGCTGATGGAGCACCACAGCTCAGGTAGTACCATGATCAGAGATCTCCCAGGAGAGGTTAGGGTGGTCCCTAGTGGGAAGTGTGGGAATAGAATTAGGAGGATCTATGTGTGGTGGAATTAACATTGCGATCCTCCCCCACCACCATAGGGTGTCACATGTCGGCTCAGGGATTAGGAGGGTGGGTACACGAACAGCTACAGGATATTTAGTCTTATGAACCCAAAAAACATGAGATGATTATAGTTATGCTTATTTTTTTTTCTAATATTGATTTAGTATTATTAAACACATGTTAGAATAATTATTTTATCCTTATATTCCTAGTGTGAGATCTGGATCTCCTAGTTGGGGTATTAGCCTGACAACTTTTTCTTGAGGTTCCTTCATTGAATGCTTCTCTTGTATCTTTTGTCTGATGAAAGTGTGAGTTATCTCTTATTGGATAGAGGTAAAAAAAAGGAACATTTGGTTTTCATGATGGAATACTATGACAAAATCTTCGGTATGGATTGGTTTTCCGTGGTCTGAGCCCAGATTTGTTGTCACCACAGACAAGTCAGATGCCTACACATTGATGAGATGCGATTATCATTTTATGGAAAGATAAATCTCATGAATGGAAAGTGGGTTCTTTGTGAAAGAGTATGTATAAAATTACACATAATTTTGTGAGTATATCCCATGGGGTAAAAGGCTCTTCCATAAACTATATCTCTTTAGGAATTGATTATTATATAAACATCTTCCATGAGGATGTCTCTGGGATACCTCTAAGGTTGTAGATGTAATTTTTTATCAACATGAATCATAAGACTGCTCTGATATATTTTCTGGAATATTATATGGCCCCTAATGATCTTTGGGAGATTCGGTTGTAGTTGAAGGAATTTTAAGAGTTGGGTTTCATCAGGGTCAGTGTATCCTTCTAGTAAGCTCAAGTTTTGTTTGTGAAAAATGTGGATGTGAGCTTGTGGATTTTCATAGATTATCAATTGAACCAGGCCATAATAAAGAACAAGTTCCACTTTCCAATGATTAATTACCTCTTTGACTAGTTTTGAGGAGTGAGATGGTTCTTGAAGATTGATATCCATTCTAGATACCATAATTTGAGGGTTTGGGAGGGTGATATTCTAAAGTTGTCATTTCTATGTCTCTATAAACTCTATGAGTTCATAGTGATTACCTTTGGTGTGAAAAATTCCTCCTCCATGTTTATGGTTTTGATGAACCATGTATTCCATAAGTACATAGATAATTATAAGAGGATCATTTTGAGAACTTAAGGATGGTTCAAGATTTTATTTGAGAGCACCAACTTTATGGAAATCACTCAAAGTTACAATTCAAGATTCATAAGGTTTACTTTATAAGGAATTTCATTTCTAAGCATGGTTTATCTATGGAAATAACAATTATCGATGTAGTTCTTTCTTTCGTTCCACCTAATAATGTGTTTGTGTTGTGTATATTTTTCTCTTGGTGGGGTACTACAAGAGGTTTTTGGAAAACTTCTCTAGAATCATAACCCCTTTGATCGCCCTGATGTAGAAAGGGAAACAATTTACCTGGAATGAGAAGTGATCTAGGGTCTTTAAGGACTTGAGGCTGAGGATGAAAAGTGATCCTATGTTGAGACTACCTGAGGAGGGTGTTTAGTACGTATTGTATTATGATGCCTCAAGAGTTGGGCTTAGTTGTGTATTGATGCAGTTGCTGCCAGTTATCACAAATGGGTCGATGAAGTTGAGATTCCATGAGAAAAAGTATTTGAATCATGAAAAAGAGTAGGTAGAGGTAGTCCTCTCCCTGAGAATGTGGAGAAACTACCTTCTCGAGGAACACTTCGTGGTTTTATTAGACCATAATAGTCTTAGGTATGTCTTTACACAAATAGATTAAAAATGAGATATCAGAATTGGTTAGAGTTCCTATAGGACAATGACTTCAAGAGAGTCTATAGTATAAGGAAGGAATATGTAGTGGTAGATTACCTTGGAAAAAGTTATGAACCTCGTTTGGTGTAGGAGGATTCAAAGTAGTTGGCCTCCCTACTACTAACCCTGGTGGAGTAGGAGGGTACAACTTTTCTGAAGTTTATAGTGTTGAATACTCCCCTTATCAAGTGTGTGAGAGTTTCCTAGCTAGTTGAAATCCACTTTAAGGTATTTTGTGACTAGATATACATGGGGGACTCACTATAATGATATTATGTAGGAGTAAATCACACCATCCTTTTCGATGGACAGACACTAGTCCCAATCATTATGTGTGAGGAGGTGATGAGAAAGTTACACACTTCTCCCTTAGTTTTACATCCTAGTGTGGGGAAGATGTATAGAGACCTTTAATGGTAATTTTGGTGGTCCAACATGATATGAAGTGTAGTGGAGTCCATCTACTGCTTTCCTCAACTTTCAATTGGTGAAGGATGAACACCATGTTCCGAAAGGCTTTTTACAGACCCTTGATATACCAAAGTTGAAGTGTAATGACATATCCATGGACATTGTGATAGTACTTACATGAATGGAAAAGGGACATGACACCATCAGGGTATTAGTTGACCAACTCATAAAGTCGAAAAATTTCCTTTCTATCAGGGAGTAGAGTTTAGTGGAGTGTTTCGGGAAGTTGTACATATGGGAGATCTTTCATCTTCATGGGGTTCCCTAGATGATTGTATTAATCCTGAAACATAGTTTATGTTCAGATTGTAGAGAGTTCTACATGAGGAATTCATGACCCAAATGAGGTTAATTACATTCTTTCACCCCCAGAACAATGGGTAGAACGATCTCACTATCCATGGGATGGAGGATATGCTAAGGGATTGCATGTTAGATTTTGTCTAGAGATGTGAGGATCACATTCATTTGGTATATTTTGCATACAACAACATATACCACTCTAATATCTTTATGGAACCTTTTGAGGTCCTATATGGGAGACCCTTTAGGTCACCCTTGTGGTTGAGGGATACTAGTGAAACATCTCTTATGGGGCCATAGTTGGTATAAGTGAAAATAGGGAATGTTTAGTTCATCTGTGAGTAGATTAGGACTGCCCTTAATAGATAAAAATATTACACATATCACCATCGTAAGCCCATGGAGTTTGATTAGAAAGGCCATGTTTTACTAAGAGTCTCCCCATGATGAAGATTGTGGAGGTTTATATGTGGAGGAAAGTTATATCAGAGGTTCATCAGGCCATTAAAGATCTTATAGTGGGTTGGTGAGGTTGTTTTCTTCCTCTCCCTATGCCCATATCTACAGTTAGGGAATGGAATCATCCATGTGTATCTATTGAGGAGATAATTGTTGGAACCCATACACATTACCAGTTGGATAGAGATGGACTTCCGGGATGGAGGAGAACTTGGTGGTGATGGAGGATAGAAAGGAGGGTACCATGCGTGGAAGGACCATCCCCTTGGTTTATATTCTTTGGTACCATAGGAACATGAAGAAGAGTTATTGGGAGTGGGAGAGCCAAGTTTAGGATCAATATATAGATTTTTTTTCAGAGTTTTGATTCTATAGAAAGAAAATATTGGAGGAGGTAATGTCAAAGAGAACAATTTTTTTCCTTTAAAGACTTTGACATATTTAAATATTTATTTCTAAAGCTAGGAACTGAGATAGAGTGTGATTACATGGCCCGATGTGCCTAGAAAGAATATTATAAAAATATTAAATATATTTTATATTAATCACATGCAGTTATTAAATGGAAAAGAATAAATTTTAAATGGAAGGTCATATTAGAAACATGTGACCATGTTTCAGTCTAGAATTTGGTGTTTACCCTAGGTATGAACTAAAATAGGTCGGTATGAGGTGTTCATACTCCTCGATCATTGGTGATGTGTTCAATGGGTTAATTAATTAATTTATTTATTTATTTTATGAAAAAATTAAATTTCTATAAATTCATCACAACAGAGAATCCTCTAGGGTTATTCTCATAGAAATTGGGAGGTTATAGATCTTCTCTTCCTCCTTCATTGAAGAATCATATTGGACAATGACAAAACACCAGATTAGAGCAGATCAAAGAACATGGAATGTAATAAAATCCTTATATAGTTGGATAACATGTTCTTCAAAAATGAAAGATCCAATATCCTTGTATGAATCAATATTTTTTGGTTTATGCCTTAGTTAATTAAATTGATTGATCATATCAATCCATTTTATTGATCTGTGTTAATTTCAGCCTTTTCATACACCTACATATCAGATTAATTTTATTATTTTAATTGTTTCCTAACCTAGGTTTTCCCATTATTGATTGATTGGCCTAGAACATTTGGAATTTATCCAATTGTTTTTTCTATTTCTCTATCATTTTCTTTTTGTTCTTAAATGGCTTGACCTCATTATCTCAATTTGATGTTGTCAGTGGTGCTGAGCCTAATCAGACCACTAGAATCATGAAAAAAAAACAATTGAGGCTTGGATCGGTGAAATAAGGTTAGATCTAGGATCGTTTAGAGGCACATATGAATGTTTTTATTATTTAACATGGAAAAATTAAAAGAAAAAGGTGCAGTGGATATGGGATAAACGATGGGACCCTTGTTAAGAAATGAAATCTGATTTCTGGTGAGAGAAAAATAGAAACCTCAGCCAGATCCACTAATAAAGAATGAAATTGAATCCAAAATTGACGATAGAAGACCATATTTGAGGAACAAATCATGGATCTGAGTTTTTATGAAAAACGTGACTACATGACATATACATGATTAACACATGGAACATATCCCTAGAAGTCTAGTGGATAGGTTTTTCAAAATCATAACGATGACACAACATGTTACATTTCTACACACCATGTACCTCGTCATCAGGTGTATGAGTCATGTGATGTGTCACTTGGGAAATACTTCAAGTAGGAGTAAACGACAAGGAACTTGATCATGTACTGAAGAATATGGACATGACTAGATCACATGGGAAACACATTGTGTGAACTATAATGTCGTCTACCGAATCACTCACACAAGAGTTCATGTACATGGACACAACCAAGGTGCATAGCCATGAACCCTAAGTACTAGGAGATTCTATATAGGAACCCTACATGCCATGTAGGATCCCTATACACTCTGTATACCTACATGGGGTGGGAGATGGGTACATACAAGGACACATCTAGGTGGTGGAGTGGGACCACACACCATGTGGGTCCCCTCACACCCTATTTACCCTTGACCCATTTTGAGGAAACGTCATGGTTATGTATCTCCTTCATTTGAACTCATATTTTGGCCCGCGAGCATATTATCCTGAATTTTTTCCTCATAGAACATGATTATTCCCTCTATTGTGGATTTAGAGATATGATATGAACTATTCTAGACAAGACTCTTATTCAAGAAACACCTGATGATGTTAGTGATTGGGAAATATCACCAAATTTATCTTTTGAGTGGAACCCCACTATCAGATATGACATGGGTTCTTGATGACTATAGTGGGACCCCATGTCACACCATGTCTTAGGTCCTCGACGACTAGAGTTTAACCACCGATCAGTATAGGTGTTGTTCCCCTATAACCGACTCATGAGTAGAACTACCTTGACACACTAAGGCATGGGTCCTTGATGACTAGAGTGGAATCCACATTTGGTACCATGGTATGGGTCTTAAATATAAATGTATAATCCCCTATCAGATAGTGTAAGGTTCCTCGATGAATAGAGTGGAACACCCTATCATCCTAGGGTGCGGGTCATCAACCAATAGAGTGGAACCCCCCAACAACATGGGTGAAGGTCCTCTAACTACCGAGTGGAACCCCCTTATCAGCATATGGAGTGGTTCCTCATGACACAAGAGTGGTTCCCCCCCATCAACATGGGTGTGGGTCCTCTATGGATACTTAAATAGTGTATCCCTCGATGCACTAGGTAATGGGTCCTTTACTTCGAATTTTTCCCGCCTCGACTATGTGACACAGTGATGATGCATGGATTGGATTGAACAGTTACTTCTATGAAGATGCATGTGATATAGGGCATCATTGATGAATTTTAAGAACTATTGGTCCCACTTATTCCTAGGTTGATCATTGATATGGTAATACACATACACTCTCATTCAGGATTCTTTTGAATTATTATATATATATTCTTCCATATCCATAACCTTATATTATGTTATTCTACTTCTTTGAGAGTTGAAGTTGCACAAAGTATGCCACATTTTTTCTATTCTTAGCTTATCATGGTTGGATGATTCTACTCTCCTACTATATGTGGTGAAGACTTATTGTGTAGTTAATTTAGTCACTGTGTGATGTCCCATGTGTTTGGAGGTGGTTACTCTCTCTTGGTTTTGGTTGTGATATTCTCCATGATTGTATCTTGCATCCGTTGTCATTCCATTTATGTTGAATCTATAACTTACATACCTTGTGATTTTGGGGCGTCCAACTAGGTATGTATATACTCACCCCTATATAAGACTTTACAACACTTTTTGTGTCTTATACATACAACATATAGGTTGGTAATGACTTCAGAGGAGCTTAGGGATACCTGGTACTCTGGACCAGGTACGATTGTCAAAGCTTGGAGAGAAGGATATAGGAACTCTCATTGGTTTACATATCCATTTTTTAGTTTGAGAAATATTTATAGTTGGGAATGTATTTCCCCCCATTACATTTTAGTTTGTACTGTTGTACTCTTGTACACCCTAGAGGTTATGCATGCTTGGTTTAGTTTCTAGTTTTCCTGCATCTTTTACTCATTTCCAATGAAAATCTACATCAATATGGGTGTGCATATTTGTACAAGTACTTAGGTAAAGTCATCCCCATGTTAGATATACCTTTAGTAATGGTCACCACCTCACCGCCTATGGAGGCGGGCTTGTGGTAGTTGTTGATTGAGAGTCATCTTGGGCCGAGTCATGACACATATCCTTTACTTATAATTTTGATGATGAAGAAAATGTTGATACCCATACTTCCTCTAAAGATGAAATTTAAAAAAATATCAATTCTATAGAATTAAATATTGACACCCAATTTTCATGATGTTATTGGGGACCCACTTGGACATCTATTATCAATTATTCATCAAGTCATTAAGAAACAGAAGGGTGTTGTGATGTATCCATCCGATTAACCACCTAAATCTACTAGGAACCTTTATGATGAAGAACGAATCCCCCAAAAATAGAAAGAAATTGAAAATATATAGAATATAAATACATAGTTACTTTAATAATGAACTCCCCTACATGTCCCATGAATGTTTTTTCATTTAGGACAAATATTCTCATTCACTGGTTAGGTCCATATAGGATCAACATAACCAAACAAACATGTATATAGTGAATCTTCATTGTTGTTTTCACTATGGTGAATTATAATACTACTTCTATAATGGTCCTTTATACAGTGAAGTTCCAAATCCAAAAAGGTCTAGGGACATTTTTAGATTTTTAACACCCTCATTAGGTGAATTTAAGACATTATTTTACCATAGTGATTTAAATAAAACCCCAAATACTATTGGGGATATCTAGGATAATATTAGCACTATCGATGTACCAAACAAAAAAAATTAATTTCTACCACAAAAGTGATTAAAACAATGGAAATTCAACTCAAATCTCAAATTCATCCAAGTTCCAATATGAATCAATCCATATGTGTCGTGCTTGGGAAATAATGTTTTCAAACTAGTAGGGGAATATGTAACATTGTATATTTAATCCATCCATGGAATTTTTCTTGGTATTTCACTCTTTCCTTGGAGAAAAATTTGGATAATCTCCCAAATATCAAGAAACCCTATGGGGAACATTTAATGGATCATAAAAACTAGTGGTTGTATATTTTAGTGCAAGGGTCTACAATCTAAACGTGATTTTGGGACAACCCAAACATAATACACCTCATAATTATATATTTTTCAATAAATATTACTGAAAATTATTTCCCATAAACTTATAGTTTTAGATTTTTATATAATTATGAAACACCCTTTTATAAAATCCCCCATATATTTCCCAGAAAATAGATATTTATTACACTAATCCAGACTCATAAATGATACACCTCATTCATTTATAGAAAAAACAATATAATTTTAACTTTTAAAATATTATAGTTACAACTCATCATTAAACACTATAAAAATTATATAAAAATGTGAGATGATTATAAAAATATCAGTATAGGTACTAAGGGAAGGAATCTTGTTAGGTCTTAACTTACAAAAAATGACATGAAAATTTTATTATTTTAAATATTTTTGTGTTTTGTATAAGATCATAATATTATATTCAATCAGGATGTGAATTTATTTTCTTAATTTTTTCTCCAAAAATACTCATATTCAAGCCTAAATAAAACAAAGTACAAATGAATTTTTCTTAGGTCATCATATATTTAATCAACCTTATAGTATAATAACATATTCAGTTACTTTTAATATAAATTCTCTAAAGAATAATACATTTCTAAATTCATTATGGGAAAATATAATTACATGGACACCAATAAACATGAATAATATTAAAGAACTATAATAATAATTAACCACATCAGATATTGTAACTTAACCCACAAGTATAAGAATTATATTTAGTCCAATAAATGACAACTTTTTAAAAAAAAATAATGGGTTAACTAATTCTCTATTGAAGGGATTATAGTGAATCATTGAATAAATGAATATATCATTATGAATATTAAAAATATTATTATTATAAACATCAAATAATAATGGTAAAAATACTTTAAAATATGTTAAATAAAATTTTAAATGAAACTTATTATAAACATATAAATATATAAATCAATGTCAATGAATGAGAAAACATGAAATACAATTTTGATTCTAATCAAATGAATAAAAAATATAATAAAATTAAATCATGGAAAAATATATATATATAATAACTTAAGAGTATAAAATATATCTAATAAAAATATGACTGGGAAATGACAGAATGAGTACCCTTTTATAAGAAAAACATGATAGAATTTAATAAAATATTCAATATTTAAATGTTAAGAATGTGTTTTTTAAAATTCAAATTGATCATAAATAAATATGTAAAGATAAGATCTTGTCTCTTTTGTATTCTCAAAATATATGGATAAAAATTTTCTTCTAGATTTCTCATGTAAAATCACATCTAATTTTATTCTATAAAATCATTTTTTGATATTAATTTTTAACTTTAATAAAATATTTTTATCACCCTAATTAATTAAAAAACTATGAAATTAAATATTTTAAATCCTTTTAATTTTAATTTTTTCAACTCTATATTGTATTTAATACATTATTATCAACTACTTTTCAAACAACCTCTAAAACCAACCATGTAATATTTTTTTAATCTATTATCAGATAAACATTATTATGAGATTTTAGCTTTTATTGGGTTGTGAAAATAGTTAGTAAGAATTTCCATATTTATCTTTGAATAAAAATTATTTTTTTATTGAGTAATTTTATTTTGAGTATCTTAATATACAAAAAATATTCCAATAGATTATTTAATAATAAACATCCTTTTAAAAATATTATATTAAGAGGAAATAATTTTTTTTTCGAACTAAAACTTTTGTGTGACATAACATATGACTAAATATTTTTATTTATTCAAAAAAAAATTATTTTTTTTCATTAAGGGAAATAATTACGTGGATTTATGAATTTATAAAAATATTGAGTGATTTTAGTGATAATAAATGAAAAATATTCAAGGAAAATTGGACTATGTATGATTAAATTGAGAAGAAGATAACTAAATA
Organism: Viscum album; assembly: GCA_963277665.1. Lineage (NCBI taxonomy): Eukaryota > Viridiplantae > Streptophyta > Magnoliopsida > Santalales > Viscaceae > Viscum > Viscum album. The sequence continues at coordinate 1,079,359,747 of OY728120.1, read as the reverse complement.
AGATTAAAATTAATTATTTATTAGTTACATATGAATAATGAAATAAGAGACTAGGTTGTGTATAAATAACTCAAGATCATTTTATGTTGCATAAGGATAAAATTTGGTTTTTAAATATTGTGTAGGAATTTTATAGTTGTGAAATGACCTATTCAAGAATAAGAACCCATGGGGCTTGAATTTCAGAAGAACAAATTAGTGATATTATGTCTTTAATATGATTAAAACCAATATATTCTAGATTAAAACAGTTCCCACATTTTATTAACTATATGAATATGCATACTATGTTAGAATAAATATTTTTTGTAATATTAACATACTGTAGAATATTCAATTTAAGAAACTAACTACACTACGGTCTATCTCCTTATATATGGGATCCTATATATAAGAGAAAAGTTATTATGTGTGTTGAAATAATGTTATTTAATTATTTTTTTGTGTCTCTAACACCCAAAATATTCATTTCCTAATCTAATGATGAAATACTAATTCTTTACATAATGGTTATGACACCAACTGAGACACCTCAAACCCATAGTCCCATATCTAGTGCGAAAAAAATTTATGTGCCTACTAGAATTGATACCAACTATGAATTGAATTAAATATAATTATCCACAATTAAAATATCAAAAATAATATTGAGTCACATATAAACCCAAGATCATTTATATTTTGAATTTTAGGGATTTAAAAAAACAATTTAATTAAAAAATCCCATATTTTTTCAATTAAATTGGCTATTTTCCCACTATGAAAAATACTCTATATTTTATAATATGAATTTAAAATATATGATAAAATTTTATTCACATGATTTCACTCCACCCTACATTGGTAAACCTCCAAGGAAGAAAATAAGGTGAAGAATTGATCCCTAAATCCCATCCTCAATAAGAACCAGGTTGCTGACTAACACCGAGGTTATAAAACACAAAATGGGAGTATTTAACCTCATATATAAGTTATTGAAAAGTGATAATAGGGGGAAAAAGATCAAAACAATATCATAAAAGTTAACCAATATCACATAAAACAAAGTAAAGCAAGTCAAGTTATGTCATATATAATAAGAATCCATAAGAAAATCTAGACTAACCTCATAAGAAATAGAACAAACAACAAACACCACCCCAAGATGGTACAATCAAACTCAATCATTGAATACCTAGTGAAAACATAAAAATAATTTATATTTACATAGAGTGAGAATAAAATTTATTCTCATTATTATCCACCACGAAACCTCTCTTAAAAATGTGACAAAATAATATTAAGTCTCTAGTGACTATTGATAATAACTATAAAGAACTTATTAGGTTATCTACATATTACCAACCTCACCAAGGATCACTAACCAAGTATAAAATATATGTATAATAAGGTAATATCATAAGAAAATAATCATAGACACTCTGAAACCACTTCCCCCATGGTTTTCCACTATCACCCCCAACTTCAAACGTCTTGTTCTCCCATCCCTTCTTACCAGAAATGAATAAAGTCACAACACTACCTACCCAAGTGCCCACAATGTCCAATATCTTGTGTTTAAAACTTTTAAGATTAAATACCACATCACATCCATATCCATAACCTTAGAATCATATTAGTAGGGTATCATGATCCAGAATAATATCACCCTCATGCCACCCTCCTAACATACAAGGCCACCACCACGTTATCATCATCCCATCATCACCACCTTATAGAGAAAAACACATATCATTTTAATACCTTGAATTATCATACCAACATCGATCTATCATAACTAGTTAACTGCTAAATTTAGAGTGGGGAATTTGGGGTAGTCAACCATTAACCCTAACCAAACTAGATGCTAGGGAGAGTAACTAGAAACAAAAAATTGGAATGGGTATAAAGTACTCGACTTAGGTGGGTTGGGTTTAGAAATCACAAGGAAAATATTATACACACTCACACACACATTCTCAAACACATTCTCGACCTATGGGTCTAACATCAATAATTATTCTTCCCCATCTACCATCAAACCATATTAACTTTACCATTTGTTTTATACCTACCATAACCACCATTAAATACCACTCACTAGAAAAATTACTATACAAATCCCACATCTAAGTTACATACATTCACTAATTCAACCATTTTTCAGATTCTTACATTACCAACTTCCATTCTTTAATTAAATAATTGTAATCCCATATTTAATATCAAATTTAATTAATAAAACCCCACACATGATTCCATTAATTTCCATGCCATTCATTAATAATTAAACTATGAAGTCAATTAATTCACAATAATTTACAACCCACGACATTGAATTATAGCCCATATAGCCCTTCCAAAATTTAATTAACAACCATTTTTTCTTTATTCTAGCCTCATTATATAGTATTGGTAATCTGAACACCTTAACATCATTTATCATTGAAACACATGCATAAAAATATGAAATAAAAATATTTCATTACATATATTTTACATGGTCCATCATCGACATCATTCAAGTCCCGATCATTCAAAAAAATCATTTAATTATTGATTTTAATTATTATTTAATTATGATATGTGATTATAGTATTAAAAAACAAACATATTTCATGAAAATAGTTAAAAAAATTTAAATATTGTAAAAATTAATAATTCCTTACTGAAAAAATAATAAGTAGTTAATTCAAATTAAGAATAATTACCTATCTAGAAAATATCACGTTTTATACATCACTTTATGTATACGAATTTTCAATCCCTTTCACTACCAAATTTCTATTATATAATCATTCCATTTATTTTATAATAATAACAGTAGCATCAATATAATAAAATAACACAAAAATAAAAATAAATGACATGAATTAAATTTTTATTTTAAGTCTTATACATTATTTTTATTTTATATTCCTTAATATGATTCATGATAATTATCTTGTGAATAAAAAATCAGGATAAACTAAACATTTACAGCAAAATAAGTGATAATGTCTTGAATCCCCTACTTATATAAGGAGGTTTATAATTCACTATACTAAATATAAAGAAATAAGAGAAGTAATTATCATCCTAGAATCTGAGTAAAGGGCTTTAACTGATCTAATAAATCTATAATATATTTAATTGTGATGTTTTTATTATCCAAACTCAATGGTAATGTCAAGAAGACTCAAATATGGGAAAATAACCTTTTTTAGAGAAATAAAATTTTATAATATATCTTAGGGAAATTTCTATAATACGAAGGCCAAATTTCAATTTGTAGTCAATTTAATTTTGGTTTTATATTATTAGTCTCACCTATCCTGATTTAATATCCTATAACTTAGGAATTCAAACATTTTATTTAAAAATTTCATAATATATTTAAAACCATGATTTATCATTCATTATTTCCATTTATTTTCATTTTAAAATGTTTCATAATGGTGCTTGGAAGACAACACAAAAAACAGGATTAAAATTGATACCCATATATGAAAAGTGTGTCGTGCATATGTTTATATTTTAATTACCCTTATGTTTATAGGTTTAGAAAACCCCTATGAAATAATTTGTTTACCTATACGTGTGACAGAGACTACCCACATGTGACAACAAAAATATTATTTCTTCCTATGTGCATCCAATAGACAATTTACATTACAATTATGTAAGTTGAAAATAACCCATGTTAAATATATAAAGGAATATCAAATTTCAAAAATAAAATAAAAAACAACCTTACATGAAGGAATAAAATACTCACATGTGAGTTGAAAAAACAACCCTTAACTTCATACAATACTCAAAGATTGCCCTTACACAATCAAAACCATGGGAAATTCATTTTTTATGTTAGGATAAATATCCACTAACCCTTAAAAGACTATACTTTACCCTCATAGGGCTTTATAATCCACTTACAACTTATACAAAAACATATTCCCCATTATAGGGATATATGAATCACTATTTTGTCCTACCACAATTAATACCACATCATAGAGATCACATGTTCACCATTTATTCATAAAACTACACGTTCAACCAAACCACACCCTCACACTTTGAAACGATCAATGACTTATGAGTTTACCCATCACAGAATGAACCCTAGTTATTTCACTCCCCAGGTTGTGACAATACCACACATTCTACCTAAAAAGACCATACTGTCAATAACACACACACTTTTATGGTGTGTTAAAAATTAAGATATTAAAAACTCTTCTATAACTTCTATAACACCTTTGAACTCCCTCTTTAAACCTTTGGGCCATGAAAAAACACAGTGTAATGGTATGTTATGGTTTAGGTTGTCACATAATATACTAGGTAAATGTAAAAATATTAATAGTGAGATTAAATTCTTAATAAGGGTAGCTAAAACTGATATTATCATGAAATTTATCAAGGAGTGAATAATAAAGAAGAAATAAATAGTAATAATACAAATATCACATGACTAAGAATTCAAATGTGAAATATATACATGGATAACATAAAAATTTAAATAAACACATAGAAAATAATATATGATTCCATAATTATGGAATTCATAATACCTGACATCATAAACACACCTTCAAGGCCTCATTTCAAGAAATCATTAATAAATGGGTGAGGTTTTCACTAAATACACAAGATAGTTTTTCTTAGGAGACCTACCATTAAATCAAAGGGGTTATATAATTCGATACCTCACCAGTCACTAATTAATTCTAATGAAGTCATATTTTTAGGAATGAATAAATAATATAATACATAAACAACATGTCCTAGTAATCAATAAACACATTCATTGAAGAAAAATGATAATTTGTTTTAATATATACTCAGTTAATCAATTGAATAAAATTATCTATAAACACCCTTCAAAATTACACCATATTGGGTTATGCGTATATGAATATGTAAATAATATAAAATAAAATATAGAAATAGTGTAATTTATATAAAATATATCCATGAAATTAATAAATATGAGTCTAAAGTAGAAAATAAAGTCACGGGGGATATGATAAGTGATAGAGAACATAACCCTCATGAATAAAGTGTGGTACAAGCTATATATTTATAAGAGAATTTAGTGGGTAATACATGAAACATTACTCTAATGGAGGTATATATTTTATATTTTTAGTGGATAATAAAAGAAAAATTATAAAGACAACTGCAATAAAGCACTTATAGAATGGTTTTGAAAACTAATATTTATATAAAATTAAGAAATCCATTTCAATATTTGAAAAGAGGACATTGAAAATGTTAAATTTAAAATAATTCTAAATATTAAAACTTTATAAAAAAAATAATGTTATAAATATCAATAATGAGGTAGAAGATAAAAATATACTTAAGAGGAATTAAATATTATTTTTAAATGAAAAAATCAAAAAAATATCTAGAATATGATTTTATTTGAAAAAACATGGAATCTTAGAACTAAATATCGACATTGAATAAATAACACAAAATTTTCAAATCATTTCCTATAAGAAACAATAAAAATTCAAATTTTCACACTTTTGTAAAGAATGTAAAAAATTACACCTGTGGTAAATGTTAAAGGATTAAATTAGACAATTTGGTATGGAAATTAAAAGATAGTTGAAAGTGACCTTTATAAATATTTTATGTATATATAGAAACATCAATGAAACTTTTTAAAGAATATGAATAAGAGGAAAAAGATACTCGACTCTAAAGAAGTAAAAAGGTCATGTCTGGATACAAGTAACCCCTTGAATGAATTATAAACCAATGGGAGGTTAAATTTCACTGATACTTATAATGGAATATTAAAAATAGGGAATAATATAAAATATATTCATAGGGTGGATAAAAAAAAACACAAAAGGTTTATGTTCAAGAATAAGGGTCATAATTAATAAAAGTAAATTGTGTTAACAAAAACTCTTACAACATAGGTGATGTATAAATTAAATGAAAATTAATATAGAGAGACTAAATGAATGTGAAAAATAAAAATTTTAATAATGAAAATTAAGATATATCAATTCAAACATATTTACACCATATAAAATAAAATCATTCCATAACAAGACACATCCCTCAAGGAATTGATATTTAAACAAAGAACCCATACCTAAATTCCTGAATAACATGGTCCATGCATCTAACCTATGATATAGAAAAAATTATGTTTTTTAAATAATGCATTCAGATTATATTTAATTTATTAATGCATATTTTTTATAATTTTTCATTTATTTATTTTATAGTTTTTTATTTCATCAGATTCTTGTTGTTTCTCAGTCAATTCCTCCAAAAATGCTTTAGTAAATTGACCATTGCGAAAATAGTTATAAAATAATTTCATAATTTATTGAATCATAGAGATATATATTATATTTCACTCCATTTTAGAAATTTTTTTATAGTTTAATATGTTATAAAAAATATGTGAAAAATAAAAAAATGTCTCAATATGCTCATTTTAGATAGTTATATTTACGATGACCATTTATAGTTAATAATTCTAATTAAGTGAATAATTTGTCTAAAATGAATATTAATCATGTAATAAAACTAATATTTATTCCTTATATCTAATTTTAAAATATTCTATTTACGATGTTGATTATAATTGGTATACATCATTCATAGAGATAATAATCTACCAATAACATGGGAAATGTGTTCATTTTCTAATAGACAAGGGGGAAGAGGATAATGGTTATCCTAGAAAAATAATAATATTTAGGTATAATAATGATACTAATGTCATTATATTAATATTTTGATAATAGATATGGATGATGTGGAAAAAGAAATACACATGAGTGATCTCAGCTAAAACAATTAACTCTTCATTTGATATCCTTGTTTAAACATCTCTTTGAGCCTTAGTAGATTCGAATTTTGGCGTGACTAGACCCTATAGAATGCATGAAATGGGATTGGGAGGGTTTTTTAGAGTTTTTCTAAACTAATATTCTTTTATTGTGAGGGGAGGTGAGATGGTGAAGGGGTCTTTTATTGGTGAGAGGGACATCATTTTCATAAATTTTAATTTTTTAATATAAAAATAGATGTGATAATCAAGGAATGTGGAACAAAAAATGATAAATTATGAGGATAAGATAATTTTAGGGATATAAAACCCTCTTCCACCCTTTTATATATGGGGTTTTGTGATATTTTTTATATTTCTACCTTATTTATTATTTTCCTTTATTTTAACATTTACCTTGATTACTAATTTTTTACTCTGGTAATTTATTTTTATAGAAAAAATGAAAATGAATATAATAATTTTTTTTGAAATTTTAATTAAAAACATGAAATAAATATTAGTTGATTTAAATTATAATGGTGATGAAAATTAAATTCAATACAATAATGTATTATGCGAAAATGAAACATTTATGAAATGGTATTATTTGGCATAAAATGATTTTTTTCTTTTTCATTACCATCTTAATATAGTTAAATGGTGGTTAATTATATATATATAATCAATAAATGTCATTAAACACATTAATTAAAAGTGATTAATTTTGTTTATTATGATAAAAATACCTAATATTTTTAAAAATACAATTCATTAAAAAATAGGTATTTTAAACATAAAAATATTTTACTCCTCATTTTTAAAATTTATTACTTATTTAATTGGAATTAATCAACTTATTTTTAATAAGTAAATTAATTTCTATTTATTTTAAAATTAAATTTTATATAATTTCCAAATAATGAGAACATATACTTCATTAAAAATTGCATGTTTATATCATACTAACATCTACTTAAAACACCCCTTAATACTAACACATAAGATATGAGGTCATGATATGAGATTTTGGTCATCACATGTATTACTTTATCTAACATAGATCTCATAGTGATTTACACAATCTTGAAAATTTACTATAAACATTTTCACTCAAGTTTGACATTATAAATCTCAATTTGGTCTTAGTCTAGGTAAAATCCAAGTGATACTACTTAGTTTCTATTGAGTCAATAAGGTTTTCCTTATGACTTTTCCATTCCTTCTTATTTTGAAAATCACAAAAACCTTATACTTAAGAAAATATATATTTTACTTTTATAAGGAAAATTTCATTACCAAAGGAATTTACCCCTACCATGTTTTCATTGTTCATATCAATATTTTTCTTAAGTATAAAAATAGGATTCATATCTAAAACCTCGGAATCAAATAATACTTAGATATGAAGCATTCTGTTTTAGGATCCAAATTATGGATACGAACTCTAATGAAGTTCCATTCCAAATTCTGGATACGAAATCTCATGAAGTTCAACTCCGAATTCTAGATACAAACTCTAATGAAGTTCTATTCCGAATTCTGGATATGAACTCTCAGGATGTTCCACTCCGAATTCTGGATACTAACTCTAATGAAGTTACACTCAAAATTATGGATACGAACTATCATGTAGTTCGACTCTGAATTCTGATTACGAACTTATCTAAGTTATTACTCTGAGTTCTCTGAATTATGAATCCGAATTCCCATGAACTATGACTCCGAACTTTGTAAGTTCTGGTTCTGAATTCTGGTGAAACTAAGTTCCAAATTTCCTTGAAATTCAGACTTTAAATTTCTACAGAATTCAGGTTCCGAATTCCTACAAAACAAAATCTGAATATCTCTTTATTATAGACTCCAAATTCCATTTTGGTTATACTCCGATATTTTATTTACACTCATTCCGAATATCAATTTAGTTATGTTTACACTTGTTTATTACAAAAAAATGTCGTGCTTTCATTTATTGACTAACCATTTTTTGAGTGACACGTGTACCGGTCCCTCCGAAATTCAGGGAGAAATATGACCATTGGAGGAGGGAACCGACCATTGGAGCTTCACCAATAAATAGGAGTTCATTTGAATGTGCTCATGACTTTTTGAATTTTGGTTCTCAGAACTTCCTGAAGAGATTTATAGAGAGAGAGGCTCTTATCAACACTCATTCTTCGTGCAGAAAGTTTTAATAGCTTGTTCAAACTTTTCCTTGTGCAGATTTTCTTCGTGCGACTCCGATTGTTGCTATATACAATTGAGGGATTCCGGGGATAGGAAGACAGAGGTTCCAACACCTTGAAGTTGAGGGATTCCTTATTGAGGAAGACATAGGTGCCGATTACATGATAGTTGAGGGCTTGCGGGGATAACAAGATAGACTCTGATCTTTGTATCGAGGGATTACCCTTGTGTGGGTAAGACAGAATTTCTTGAAAGTATAAATCAAGGAACCGTTATCCAAGTTTGTTGGATACCCTTCTCTTTGGGTTAAAAGAATCTATACATGTTACTTTTAGTTTTACTAATTTGTTTTTCCGCTGCATTTTTATTGTTAGGGAAAGTATAACTTTCTTATACTTCCTTACTTTCACTCTGATATAGTTAGATTCTATACGCTTTAAGGTAGAATATTAATCTTTGTAACTTTTGTTAAGTTTCATTTTTGGAATTACTTTTCCAGAATCTAAAAAGTGATTAGAACTTATAGTGTTATTGTGAATTATCTTGTTTAACATTATTAAACATAAGCATCCTAAAAATTTCCTAAGGGAATTTTTAAAATATATAATTCACCCCCCTCTTGTATCTGATAATCTCATTCTTATTTCGATCCTATGTTTGATATTATAGAGTATATCATACTCAGTTACATACCATTATAATAATTGGTATCAGAGGAGGTGAACTCATACCCTATACCAATCTAGCAATTAGTATCAGTGATTTGGTTCAATCTGAATTAATCTCACAATTAGATTCAGAAGAGAATTCTCAGAATTGACTTTTCAGATTCACACTTCTGGATTAAAATTTTTTATATTTTTTTTTCAGACTCGTAGTTCGAATTCACTTTTTGTTTAGAAATACATTTTTTATTGCTTAGAATATTTTCTTTTGTTTACAATCTTATACTTCTAACAAATTTGTGTGCCAAATCTTTTCCTAAAGATGGAAGGAATCAATGTTGGTTCTATCGATAACCTAAATCCTACCAGACCACCTATCTTTGATGGTAATGATTACGGATATTGGAGAGATCGTATGAAGACTTTCATTTTCAATACTGGGGTTGAAAATTTTGTTATTCTTACCAGAGGATACAAAATTTCTGATAAAGAAGTAAGTGCCTTCACTAATCAAGAAAAACATGAATACCAACTCAACTATAAGGTACGCAATACCTTTTTTTGTTCAATGACTAGGAACATATATATCCAAATTTCTTCTTGTGAAACAGCTAACTATATATAGAAGAAACTTTAAGTTACACATTTTGGCACATCTAAATTGATTGAGACAAGAAGATCCATGGTCAGAGCTGAGTATCATAGTTTTAATTTTCCTTATGGAGAACTAATTTGTAAGGTGCAACAAAGATTCATGACTATTGTGAATAGCTTAAAATCAATGGGAGAGAAAGGTTTGGATGACGAATCCCTTCTTGACAAGATCATAGATATTATTCCCAATGAGTGGGAATCAAAGAGAAATGCTATCAATGAAAATAGAAATGTTACTCAAATTTCTCTTGATGAGCTGTTTAGAACTCTTCTTCAACATGAGACTATAATTAAGAGAGATGCTGACAACATAAAGAAGAAGAATGGGAATGGTAGTGTTTCTTTTACTACTACTTCAAATCACATGAAATCTAAGACTCATGAGAGAGTTAATACATCCATATCTAAGAAATTTGTTATCCATTCCGAATCTATTGTAAGTGAGTCCTCAAAAAATGAATTAGAAAATATTGCTCGAAGGATGAACAAGATAGCTGGACAGAGGAACTTTCATTATAAATACAAGAATAAGGAAATGAAACACAAGAAAGATGGAGAAGTTACATGCTATGATTGTAAGAGAGATGAAAACATAAGACCTGATTTACCTATTCTCAAGATTAAAGAACGAAAGGGAAGGCATTCTGAGAAAAAGAGAAAAAGGTATTACAAGTCCAAAGCTAATAAAGTGTTGAAAGCCAATGACACATGGAGTGCTAGTGGTGGAGACTCTTTAGAGGAATCTTCGGATTATGAATCTTCTAGAGATAAGAATCTTGGTCTTATAGCTAGTAAACTTATTGATAATCATTACTTGGTGGTTAAGGTACACAATGCTGAATCATTGACCAACATTTTTTTGAATTCTAATGATAGTAAATATTATAACTCTTCATATGAAGAATATTCTTCTAATGAGGATAATACTTTACCTACCTATGAATAAGTTTCTAGGTTTTCCAAAATTCTTGAAAATGAGAATTCAAAACTCATGAAAAATCTCAATAAGGAAAATTATAGGAATATTATTCTTACTAAGGAAATATCAGATCTTTCTAAAGATCTTGATAAGAAAATTTCTTATTTTGAAAGTATTTCAAAAAATCTTGAGGAAGTATGTTCTCAGAAGAATAAACTTTCTAATGAACTAGAAAATGTAATTTATAAGAAAAATTATTTCGAGCCTAGCTCTAGCCGAAAATCAGATGTTTTTGAATACAAGAACCTTGTTATAAAACTCAAATCCGAAATATTTTCTTTGAGGAAGTGTTTGTCAAACATTACCCTAGGTAAGGAAAATTTTGATAAAATGTATTCAACAATCTGACCTCAAAGGAATACTTCTGGTTTTGGTTACACAAGTTCTAAACCAATTTTTAGTAACAACTACTTTGTTCCTCAAAGTGCCCCATTATGAACAAAGTGTCAGTGTGGTGGTCACTGGGAAAAGAATTGTTCCTTAAACAAAACCCAATCCTTAGGATTTGATAAGGCTTATTTTTCTAAGAAGATGTGGGTACCCAAAATTTTGCTTTCTGAAATTTCTAGATCCAGGCATGTCTGGATTCCGAAAACCTAAATTTTTATTATTTTTAGGAAAATAGGGAAAGTACCAACAATAACACATGGTACATGGATAGTGGATGTTCACGGCACATGACTAGTTACAAAGACTATTTTGAAAAGATTATCAAAACGAAAGGATAAAAAGTAACATTAGGAGATAATGCTTCGGGAGAAATTATTGGTATAAGTAACATTGTTCTTCTTGGAAAAACATTAATTTCAAATGTTTTTTCTAATAAGGGTCTTAAGCACAACCTCATCAGCATAAGTCAATTATGTGATAAAGGCTACCTCGTGAATTTTAGGAATGATAAATGCCTAGTACAAAATTCCAAGGAAGAGTTTATTATTTCTTCTCATAGGCAAGAGAATGTTTACACACAAAACATAGAAGACCTTAGGATCCCAGACTTACCTTGCCTTAGTGCAATGGAAGATCATTCTTGGTTGTGTCATAGAAGGTTAGGACACTGTAACCTTAGGAAATTATGCAAACTCTCTAAGAAATGTTTAGTTAAGGATCTACCAGAGCTTAGATTTGATTCTTCAAAAGTAAGTGACCCTTGTCAATATGGAAAGAAACATAAATCAAGTTTTAAATCAGTCGGTGAAGTCTCAACAACTGATGCATTACAGCTAGTGCATATGGATCTTTTTGGTCCAACACAAACTGGACACATTGGAGGCAAATATTTTGTATTTGTTTTGGTTGATGATTACACTATTTTTACATCGGTATATTTTTTAGAAAATAAATCTGAAGCTTTTTCTTATTGAAAATGTTTTAGAGACCAAGTCAAAAATGAGAAAAACCCTCCTTTGAAAACTATTCATAGTGATCATATAGGAGAATTTCAATATTCTGATTTTGAAAATTTTTGTAGTAGAAAAGGAATTACTCACAACTTCTCAGCACCCAGAACACCTAAACACAATGGAGTTGTTGAAAGAAGAAATATAATTCCTCAAGAGATAACTAGAACCATGTTGAGTGAGTATTCTGTAGCTAAACACTTTTGGGATGAAGTTGTAAGTACTGCTTGATACACTATAAATCGAGTTTTAATTAGAAATTTTCTTAATAAAACTCCTTATGAGTTATGGAATGGTAGAAAACACAAAATTTCCTACTTTAAGGTTTTTGGATTCAATGTTTTTATACTGAATACTAAAGATAACTTACACAAATTCACACCAAAATCTGATAAAGGAATTTTCTTAGGCTACCCCACAACTTCTAAGGCTTATAAAGTTTTCAACAAAAACACTTGCACTGTTGAAGAAACAGTACATGTCAAATTTGATGAAACTGATCCTTTTGTTTTTAAATAACCCCAACCTCTATCGTCAGATGTGTTTTCAAAAACTAATTATCAACCTTTGATAGAAGATCCTTCTGATAAGGAAAATGTTCAAGAAGTTACTTCTGAAACATTTACCCCAGAATATTTTCTACCTTATGTTGATGAACAAGTTTTAAAAAACTCAAACTAGTCATTTTTTAAGAATCATCCCAGTGATAGTATCATTGGTGATGTAAATGAATCTCTAAGAACCAGAAGTTCCTTACGAAATGAAGTAGAGAATCTAGCATTTCTTTCCCAATTAGAACCAAAAATCACTGATGAATCTTTATGTGATTATGATTGGATTAAATCAATGAAATATGACCTAAATGAATTCGAAAGGAATAAAGTATGGACCTTGGTTGAAATACCTAAGGAAACTTCTGTTATTGGAGTAAAACGGGTCTTCAGAAACAAGTGTGATGAAAATGGAATCATCGTAAGAAATAAAGCTAGATTGGTTGATAAAGTTTATAATCAAAAAGAAGGAATAGATTATGAAGAAACCTATGCTCTAGTTTTTAGACATGAATCTATTCATATTTTACTTGCCTTTGCAGCATTCTTCAATTTCAAGTTTTTTCAAATGGATGTAAAATGTGCTTTCCTTAATGGTTATGTTCATGAGGAAGTTTTTGTTGAACAACCTCCTAGATTTGAAGACACAAAACATCTTGATCATGTTTTTAGACTTACCAAAGCTTTGTATGACCTCAAACAAGCCCCTCGAGCTTGGTATGATAGACTTTCAAGTTTTTTGCTTCAAAATAACTATGTTAAGGGAAATGAAAATCCAACCCTTTTTATAAAAAAAGATAAGAAAAATGTTTTGATTGTTCAAATTTATGTTGATGACATTATATTTGGTTCAATTCAGAAATCTTTAACTAATTCATTTGCATATCTAATGAAATATGAGTTTGATATGAGTATGATGGGTGAGTTAACATTTTTCCTTGGTTTTCAAATTTCCCAAAAACCAGAAGAAATCTATATATCCCAACATAAGTATATTAAATATCTTCTTAAAAAGTATGGATATGACAATAATAAGAGTATAAATACTCCTATTGGTACCTCAAACACACTTGATCTTGATGAAGCTGGGAAACTAGTAGATCAAACATCTTTTAGAGGTATGATAGAAAGTTTACTTTACTTGACAGATAGTCGAATAGACTTGAGGTTTTCAGTATTCTTATGTGCAATATATCAATACAATCCTAAGGAATCTCATTTAAAGGCAGTGAAAAGAACTTTTTTCTACTTAAAGAGAACCATGGATCTAGGATTATTTTATAATTCTGGAAATTATTTTGTTTTAAAAAGTTTTTCAGATGCTGACTTTGGTGGATGTAAAATGGATATAAAGAGTACATCCAGAACTTGTAATTTCTTAGGAGATTCATTAGTTTCTTGTTCTTACAAGAAGAAACACTCAGTAGCACTATCCACTACTGAAGCTAAATATTTAGCAGCTGGAAGTTGTTGTGGTCAAGTGTTGTGGATGCAACACACACTCATAGATTATGGCTAAAGTTTCACTAAGACTCAAATTTTGTGTGATAACACAAGTTCCATTTCCCTTAGTAAAAACCCTGTACATCACTCTCGTTCAAAGCACATAGATATTAGGCATCACTTTCTTAGGGATCACACACTAAAAGGAGATATCATTCTTCAGTTTATCAGAACACAAGACCAACTTGCTGACATTTTCACAAAACCTTTACCTTCAATAGATTTGAATACATTAAAAAAAGTTAGAAATGATAACGGTAAGGTAAAATTCCTTGATTAAAATTTTGTTGAATCAATCTCATTACAGTAATAAACTCATTTTCATAGGGGGAGTACAACTGTTATGAAGTTTTTCAAATTTTCATAATGAAGTTTTCATACTGGAAATTTTTGTAATGAAGTTTTCGTACTGGAAATTTTCGTAATGATGTTTTCGTACTGGAAATTTTTGTAATGAAGTTTTTTTACTAGAAATTTTTGTAATGAAGTTTTCGTACTAGAAATTTTCGTAATGAAGTTTTCGTACTGGAAATTTTCGTAATGAGATTTTCGTAATGAGAATTTTCGTAATGGGAATTTTCGTACTCATACTTTTTGTACTAGAGTTTTTGTACTCAAATATTTTGCAATAAAACTTTTTCATAATGAGTTTTTCGTAGTCAAATTTTCTCTAAGAAGAATATCACCTATTACGAATAATCTTCCTAGCCAATCTGAAAGGTATGATTTCCTTACTAATGTTTTCGTAGTAAATTTTACTTTCTGGTAGTTTCCTTTGTTTTTAATTTTTTTCGGATTTGTTTCTTCTTAAAACCGAATGTTTTTAAAACCTCAAAAGGTCGGATTCAAGATTTCCTTGTGGGTATGTTTTCAACCGTCAGATCATATCAGAGAGTTTTTCAACCATTATATTATTTTTGGAAGTTGAATGGTCACCTCCATCGCCTATAAAAAGGGGTCCCTAATGCTGTCCCACATCGATTTGAAAGCCTTCACGTGTCGAAGCTTTACCTCAGTTCTTAAAGATCATTCTGAATATTTCAGTGCTCCTCCATTACCAATGTCTATATAATCCACTTCTCAAGAAATGTATAGTATCAAACCAATCTCAATTTGGTTATTCTATAGGGAAATGTTGGTCCATCTGAAAATTTTTAGTAAGTATGATTCTATTATTGCTAAGAATATCAAGATAAATGGGTGGGAAGATTTATGCATATCAAAGACAAAGGATCAAGATGTTTTTTATAAGAATATTCTTGTAGAATTTTATGAGTTTGTTTCCTTATATGAAGAAGATGACAGAGAAAAATTCTCCTTTAAGATCTATGGAAAGACTTACAAGCTTTCTTACACCAAGGCTGTAAGCTTGGTGGGCTTATCATACGATGGTGAAACTGAATTTTGTTCACATAAGTTATCGGATGTTCAGGGAAGTTTAAGCAAAGTGAAGGAAATGGAATGCCTTGGTCTCAAAGATGACAAAATAGCAAAGATTTCCCATCTCTCCACCAGCAACCGGATTATGAATTTGTGGGTTCAAGGGTTTTTCGTTTCGAGAATAGGTGATAAGGATAACTTAAAGAAAAGTGATATTTACATCTTGGATTTCTTGGAAAATCTAAGAATGATGAATCTAATGAGGCACATTCTTATTACAGTTCAGAACATTAAGAATGGGTCATTGAAAGCTCAAATTATTATCCATCCTGCTCTTCTCTCCAAGCTTATTATTCGGTGTCTTGATTCTTTCAAGGTTTCTTGCACCTCCAAACCGAGAAATTTTAAGATGATGCTGATTAGTGATGACACCTTAAAGAAGATGAAAGTTTCTTTTTCAAAACATTCAGGTGAGTTTTATGACCTGCTAGAGGAGGACACAAGAGATGTTCTAGAAAATGTAGAGAAATTTGAACCATCCATGAAGGCCAACAAGAAAAGGGAGCTAAAGTAAGTGGTGGCTGAAGAAAAGAACCCTAAAGCTAAGGAAACCCAATCCGCACCGCCCAAGAAGAAGAAACAGAAAGCATATCCAGATGAGGTGGTTGCTAAATGGAGGGAAGTTAAGGAGAAAAGGAAATATGGGGAACCTCAGTTCGGATTGGACCCTGCTAAAACTAAATCTTTAAAAGAGAAGACTAATGATTACCTTGAGAAGGTAGAAAAAGAAAAGAAGATGAAGGAGAAGATGTCTAAAGATGAAGTTGTACAATCTCTTTTGAGAGAGACATAAGTAGCTTTTGAGAAGATTAACGTACCGGAAACTTTTGTTGTTCAACCATTACCGGAGACCCTTGGAAAGAAATACTTCACTCCAGAAATACCTAAAGAGAAAGAAGTTGTTGAAATAGTAGAGGAAGAGGAAGAAGTAGAAGAAGAATGAGAAGTTGAATAAGACACTGGTGATCTAGATGAATTTATTAAACAAGTTGAAAATTATCAAGAAAAGGAAATTCCATCAGAAAAATTACCACTCCGAACATCTGAGGCCAAGTCCTCAAAGCTTGTCACTCCGGGAAAGGGAAGTGAGGAAGAAGGTAAGAAAGATAAAGACAAAGAAGAAGATAAAGAGAATGAATTATCTGAGGAAGAAAGCTATGAGAACCAATTTCTTGAAGGATCAGAGAAGGAGAAACCTGATGAAGACAAAATAGTTCAACTATCTGAAAGTGAGGAAGAATCTCCTAATGAGAAACCCATTCCGAAAGTTGATAAGGGTAAGAAAGTGCTTATAGACACCCCAACAAAAGATATCATAAGGAAGACGCATGTTGGTGTCTCTTCAAGAAGAAAGTTGGTGAAAATTGAAGAAGAACAATCCCCAAGAAAGGTGTTTGATTCGGAATCATCAGCATTAGGACATGATTTTGTTGTTGAATCTTTGAAGAAGTTGGTGGATACAATTATGATCTTTCCCACCATAGACTCCAGATGCCAGATTCTTCAACACAGTTTAAATCAGAAATTAGAATCTATACCCATGGTGATGGATAAGTGTGTGAAGATTGAGGCTGAGCATAGAAATTTTCTTATCAATTATGATTTTCACAGAAAATCATTCAGCAAAACCACTCTATGGTCAAAGAAAATTGATGATGACATGGAATAAATTGATCATTTTCATAATGATGTAAAAGAAGATTTTGACACCAAGGATGCCAAGATGAAGAATCTTCAGGATAAGCTGCCCCTTGAGAAAAATACTCGGAATCAATAAGTGAAGGATCTGAATGGGAAGCTTAATTCTGTTGCTCAAAGATGGAAAGGGGAAATAGATCTCCGGATTAAGATCGAAGAGAAGCTTGTGAAGCAGGATGAAATTCTTAAGGCACATTCTGAGGCTCTAAAGGATCACGATGAAATGATTAAAACCTTATAAAAACTTGATGAGGAGAACCAGAGAGAGTTGAAGATGCTGAAAACCCTGTTGAAGAAGTTAATCCCCAAGGAAAAGGAAGACAAATAGACCAAACCAAATTTTTGTTGTAATGTCTTTCCTTGTAAAAATTCTTTCAATTCTAATGAAATATATGGTTTTTTTATCTTGTTTTATTTTGTACTAATGTTTTAGGTACTTTATTTCTTTTCCATTCCCTTAAATTCTTTTTGAAAATCATAAAGGGGGTGAAGGAAAAAGAACTACTCAAAAGGGGGAGAAGGAAAAATATGAAAGGGAGAAGAAAAATTTCTAAGTTAAGAACCATCATTAAGTAAGGGGGAGTTTCTCATTATGAAGTTTTTCTTTCCCATGATAATGAAAACTCCATTATGGAAATCCAGAATACAATCCTTAGAGTTCCAAAGCCTAAGGGGGAGTTAGTTTTATTCACCATCATCTATGAACAAAGGGAGATAAGTTTTAATTTCAAGGTCTAAAGAAAATTTTCTAAGTTCTTATATTATTTTTCGAAAGGTTGTTTGTGCTTTCCAAAAAGGGGGATATTGTTGAGTCAATAAGGTTTTACTTATGAATTTTCTATTCCTTCTTGTTTTAAAAATCACAAACACCTTATACTTAAGAAAATCTATATTTTACTTCTAGAAGGAAAATTTCATTCCCAAGGGAATTTATCCCTACCATGTTTTCATTGTTCATATCAATATTTTTCTTAAGTATAAAAATCGGATTCATATCTAAAACCTCGGAATCAAAGAATACATATATATGAAGAATTCTGTTTTAGGATCCGAATTATGGATATCAACTCTAATGAATTTCCATTCCGAATTCTGGATAGGAACTCTCATCAAGTTCCACTCCGAATTCTGGATACGAACACTCATGAAGTTCTATTCCAAATTCTGGATACGAACTCTCATGAAGTTCCACTCCGAATTCTGGATACAAACTCTCATGAAGTTCCACTCCGAATTATGGATACAAACTCTTATGTAGTTCGACTCTGAATTCTAATTATGAAATTTTCTAAGTTCTGACTCTGAGTTCTTTTAATTCTGACTCCGAATTCCCCTGAACTCTGACTCCAAACTTTGTATGTTTTGGTTCTGAATACTGGTGAAACTAGACTCCGAATTTCCTCAAAATTCAGACTTTGGATTTCTACAGAATTTAGGTTCTGAATCCCTACAAAACAGAATCTGAATATCTCTTTATTATAGACTCCTAATTCTATTTTGGTTAGACTCAGAACATTTATTTACTTTCATTCTGAATATCAGTTTAGTTATGTTTACACTTGTTTATTACAAAACAATTTCATGCTTTCAGTTATTGAGTAACCGTTGTTTGAGTGACACATGTAAAGGTCCCTCCGAAATTCAAGGAGAAATATGATCGTTGGAGGAGGGAGCTGACCGTTGGAGCTTCACCTATAAATAAGAGATCATTTGAATGTGATTAGGTCCTTTGTAATTTTTGTGCTCAAAACTTCCTGAAGTGATTTCTAGAGAGAGAGTCTCTTACCAACTCTCAATATTCATGTAGAAAGTTTGAACAACTTGTTCAAACTTTTCCTTGTGAAGATTTGCTTCGTGCGACTCTGATTGTTGCTGTGTACAATAGAGGGTTTCTAGGGATAGGTAGAAAGAGGTTCCAACACCTTAAAGTTTAGGGATTACTTGCTGAGGAAGACATAGGTGCCGACTACCTGATAGTTGAGGGCTTATGGGGATAACAAGACAGACTCCGATCTTTGTATCGAGGGCTTACCTTGGTTTGGGTGAGATAGACTTTCTTGAAAGTATAAATCAAGGGACCTTTATCCAGGGTTGTTGGATACCCTTCTCTTTGGGTTAAAAGAGTTTATACTTTTTACTTGTAGTTTTACTACTTTATTTTTCCACTGCATTTTTATTGTTAAGGAAAGTATAACTTTCTTATACTTCCATACTTGTAATCTGATATAGTTAGATTCTATACGCCTTAAGGTAGAATCTTAATCTTTGTAACTTTTGTTAAGTTTCATTTTCAGAATTACAATTTCGGAATCAAGAAAGTGATTAGAACTTATAGAGGTCTTGTGAATTATCTTGTTTAACTTTGTTAAACATAAACATCCTAAAAAATTCATAAGGGAATTTTTAAAGATACAATTCACACCCCTATTGTATCTAAGAATATCATTCTTATTTTGATCCTACGTTTGGTATTATAGAGTATATCATACTAAGTTACATACCATTCTAACAGTTTCCATTATCTAAAAAACTATGCTGATAGGGAAGGCTCATACCTCTGGATTCTATTACTTTTCCTTTCTATATACATTTTCTAATGTGTTTACTCGTATTTTCTCTCTCTAATTCAACTAATATATTTTAACATTCATATTTAATATTTAAAATTTTATCTTATAAATATATCCTGGCTCTTTTTAGTTTGGTGTTGTGTGTAATATAAGCTATTCAATATAGTTTAATTTATATCGTAACAATTATTAAAATTTTATGTTTTTACATCTTACCACTTAAATAAATTACATCTACATAATTTTTATTTCTCTTACAGATAAAAATAGATGAGGGGTTTGTTACTATAGTTATGAATCGTGATATAAAAATGTATTCAAATCCTTTATAATGTTTCATAAATGGATTATGAATCATCCAATGCATATCCCAAAAGAGTGCCATAATAGTTGAGCAATTAGTATATTTTTTCTACACTAATTGAACATCTATGTAATTCCCAACCAATTTATTTATGACTTACTACCCCTTGGTGCATTACATTCATATCCTATAACAATTTATAATTTTCTGATGGGTATTTTATTTTAAAAAAACCACACACTTTTTATTTTACCAAATGTTTTAGATGTTTTCCCATATTTTTATTTATCTGTAGGGGTTCCACTAATATAATCTAGTCCAAATATCTAATAATAATAAAATCATGATCATTGTTACTATATAATAAACATTATATGTATAGAAATATATTTTTCCATTATTCAATTTTTACCATTATCAATAAACAAAATTAATCACATACTAATCAATATATACCTTCATTATGTATACTCCAAAAAATACTTGAATATTTTCCCAAAACAAAATCATTTTCTTATATATCAAATTACATTCCAAAACTGAGGATTTCATATACCTCATTCATGTATTCTTTTTAATACACAATAAACCTATCCAAAAATATAATTAGTCATTATAGAATTCAATCACATTAGTGCTTAATGGGGGTATTTATTCAGTCATAAATATGATAAACTATTAATATATAAACACATTATTGTATCTAAAACTCTTAAATTATCATTATCTTATAACATATTAAAGGATAAAGTTATCTAATCCCTACTTAACAAAAACTATAGTGACCCAAACCTTCACTCATGGATCTGATTCTAAAATTTAAATTCTTTGTATATTTTATTTGATACTAACTTAGATACCCAAGACCCATAGTCATATAACTTATTCTAAAATATAAGTTATTTACGTACTATCATTAATACCATCTAAGAAGTGAAAAAACCAAACCTTCTGTATTACCATTATAAACCACAAATATTGAGTCTCGTACACACCTAAAACTTTTTAGGTATAAAGTTTTATAGATTTTAGAAACTCATTTAAAAAATAAAACCTATATCTTTTTCCTTAAAAAAATTGAACTTAACCAAGGAATTATTATTTAAAAATGTTTCTTCAATATATCTCTCAAAAATATCCATAAAAAAAATAATATGATCACTTCATATATAAAAATATTCTTGATAACATGTGGAAATGGAATCTGAATAAGAGTGATCCTAAATTATTATTTAGGGTATTCATAAAAAAATTTGTCAAAGAATTAAATATTTTAGGAATAATATATAAAACATAAAGAATAATAATAAAAATTAAATATGATAAATAACTTGAGAATGGATTATATCGATGGACAAAAAGAAATTGTAAATAAAAAAATGGACAATAATACTTGATTTCAAAGTGATGGAATTAATAATTCTAGACATCATACACATAATATAAGGGGATCATTACAAGACAACATACATAAATTGATAAGGTTTACCCAAAATACTCAAGAAATATTATCTCATGAGACATAATAATTCATTAAGTGGATATATAATTTCTTTCCCAACCCATCACTGATAAATTCTAATTAATTAATCATATTATGTAAATAAAATACAATAAAATATATTACAATTTTTTATTAATCAATAAATATCTGTATTTCAGCTACAAGTATATGTATTTTATATTTTCCCTAGTTTATAACTTAAATAAATTTCAAGATAAGAATAGTTAAAACTAATACCATTATGGTAATGGTTGTATGGTTAAGTCATTACTAGATTACAGAATATAGAAATAGTATAAGTGATACATAATATATACATGATATTAGTGAACATAGACATGAAGGAGAAAATAACTTTAAAATAGAGAAGATGAGTGATAGAGAAAATTAAACCTTTGAATAAGGTTATGTATGAAATATAAATTTATAATAGTATTTTAAGGGTATTATTGAATCATAACTCAAAAGGATTTATAATATTTTTTGTTTCAGAGGAAGAGAGAATTAAAATTGTAAAAAAAATCATGAAATTTTTGTAATAAGGTTGTAAAAACAAAATTCTAAGTAATATTTAAATTAAAATTAAAAGGGTGAGAAGAGAAAAGTGAAACTATTAATTTGAAAATAATTAATAATTTTAAAATCATGGAAATTAATGAAGATAAAATACTAAATTCGGATAGTATGGAAGAAATATATATAAGTGTTATGAAATCCTTTTATTTATTTATAGAAAATGATAATTAACATTTTTAAAATGAAAAATTCATAGAATAATTGGAATAAAATTTTACTTTAAAAACCATGGAAACTTATAATGGAAGGTTGATAATAAATAATTAACATAAAATTGAGAAAATTCCTTCATTCTTAATTTGTTGAAAATAAGATTCTTTTCACTCTTTCGTAGAGAAATTCAATAATTCCCTATCATATAAATGTTTAAATATTACTTTGAATTTTTTTTAATAGAATGTAAAATATAGTATAAAATGATAATAAGAATTTTTAAGAAAATATACGAATAATATTGAAATATTATAATTAATATGAATATGGTGGGAAAATATTCTTGAATGTAAAGAGGATATAAAGTCGATTCCCTATATAAGGAATCATTTGGTTGAATTTTGAACCAAAGAGAAGTGAAATATCAAAAAGGCATGTAAACCACAAAAAATATATAGATAATAATATATTATATAATCATAGGGTGAACAAAACCAAAATTATATGGATCGTGTTCAAGAATTATGGTTATTACTTAATGAAAGTAAATTAAATTGACAATAACACTTATAAATAAAGTAATGTATGAATTAAAGGATAAGGAATATGGGGGTTAAATAAATAGAAAATAAAAAGATTAATACATTAATCAGTATATAATAATTCAATAAGTTATAATTTACACCATACAAATAAAATTAGGTAATAATAAGAAACACGTCCCAACGAATTGAAATTGAGATAAACCACACTTACCTCAGGTCCAAAACCACATGGTGCATAAATCTAACCTCTTAATAACAAAATTATGTTTCTTAATTGTTATTTTTCATTAATAAACATTTCATGTATAATTAAATTTTTATGTTACTTTTATTATCATATCTTATTAATTTATTTTATTTTTCTTTCTTTTATCATTCACTTGGGGTTGTTTGATAAATTCTTCCAAAACTTCTTTTGTACATGGAATATGGTGAAAGGATTTAGAAAACAGTTTCATCGTCTATATAGTAATAGAGATATATTTTATTTATAATTATATTATAATTTTTTTATTTTTCAATAGGTTTTCAAAATTTGATTCAAATTTTGAAAAATGTCGATTTATGCTAGTTTTATGCATATCAATTTATAATGACCATTCATTATTAATTTTGTTAATTGAGTGTCTAATATGTATTTATAATAAATTAATCATGTAAAAAAGATGATATTTATTCATTAAATTCACTTTTAAAACCATCTATGTAAGATGGTGATGAAAAATGTTATATGTCATTTATGGAGGTGATGGTTTGACCATAATAAGGGTGAAGTTTTCATTTTATAATGGATAAGATGGAGATAGATAATGGTTCTAACATAAAAATAATACCATTTTTGGTTACTAATTTTTCTAATTTCATTGTATTAGGTTTTTTATAATAGATTTATAGGAGGTGGAGAAATAAATAAACAATAAAGTACTTAGATAAAACAATTACTTCTACCTTTGATGCCCTTATTTAAAAATAATTATTAATCCTTCTTATATTGGTCTTTTGGTGGGACCGAAACCACTAATATGTAATAATGAGGATTTGGGAGGGGTTTTGGTAGCAATATCTAATAAAACTATTCTTTGAATATGAGGAAAAATAGCGTGGTGAAGGGGTCATTCTATATGAGAGAAAAATAGAATTTTTTAAAATTTTAAATTTATAATATAAAAAGTGATGTCATAATCATGGAAAATAGACCCAAAATTTATTATTTATAGAAATTATTTAATATAAGTTTTTATAATCTCTCATCAACCCATTTAGATATGTTTTTTTTATATTTTTAGAATTTATCTCTTAATTTAGCATTTTTATCTTTTTTTAAGCATTACTGTTGTGGCTAATTTTTATCACGGTACCTAGATTTTATTACCTAAAATGAAATTAACCTTATTAAAATATTTTTACATAATTATTACAAAAATAAATTTTTTTTGATTGATTCATTTTTCAAAATTAATAAAATTTATTTTCAATATAGTAATGCCTAATGTGAGAAAAACAATATTTAGAAAAAAATTATTTGTTTAAGAATAAAGGGAATTTATTCTCATTTTTTTCCAAGTAAAAATAATAAAATGAATTTTTATTTTCAATATATATATAAAAATAAAATAAAATAATTTCATTATTAAAAAGTGCCTCATTTTTTTAATATATAAATATATAATATATAGAAATATGAAATTATTTGAAAAATATGGATTTTAAAAATCAAAATGTTTTACTGATTAATATTTTTTACTTATTTAAATTAAATTAATCAACATTTTTATTAATGAAAACCTTTTAAATATATTTTAAAATTAAATATTTTAAAATTTACAAATAATGACAACATATGATTTATTAATAATTAAGAGATTATATCATTCTAAAATATACTTATAAAACCCTTCAAGAACTCCATATAAGATCTTATTATAAGATATTAAATATTGGTCATTGTGAGTAGTTATTCAAAATTCATGGATCTCATAACGATCTTCAAAATCTTGAACATCTCTCATAAAAATTTCACAAAAAATTTTACTAGTTGAAGCTATACTTGGGTTTGGTCTTGAGAAATCCCAAATGATGTTACTTATTTGCCACAATCAGAACAATAAATATTATAAAGAATACACATACTTCTTAATAACATTAATTTTACCTTTTTTTATATATTTCATATCATGATTTATTCTATTTATACCCATCAAATCAATGGATATATTATTATTATCATGTTAAATAATTATAAATTCTTTTATTAATATTTCATTGTTCATTTTAGTTTGGTGTTGTGTGTGAAATTGGATATTTAACATTAAATATATTTAAATGATAAATATTATGAAAAATAATAGTATTATAGTGTCATAGTGATGGAATATGATGATAAAACATGTGATATGAGGAGATTATTTTAGGGTTTCTAATTGATACAGATTATATAAATATAGAGAATAATGGATACAATGAGGTTTAGTGTTCTATGATTTAATTATCACCGAAGAAAATATAAATAGATAAATATTTCATCATATTTTTTATAACTATAAGAGATACTAACCCACTAGCATCATATTTTTAAATATATTATAGTTATATTATTTTATAACTCCATTTTTTACAGAAACCCATATTCCCGTATCATTATCTGAAAAAATTCAATGATTATCATTATAATAAATGTAATATTAAATCTTATATATTTAATAAAATACCAACTTATAAAATATGAAATTAAGTTCAAATATACATCACCTTAAATAAAGTATTTTTCGTGGAATAAGTTGATTATGCAATTGATTATACATACCAAATTTCACATATAAAATTAACCAAATCACATCATATCACTTATCCTCAATGATCATATAATCGATAATGATATTATATATTACATAAAATATATAATGACTACCCATAATAATTATAATTATCCCATATATAACCATAATTCTTTAAATTTAATTCATTTTATCTTCCAAATCACTTATATCTTTCTCCTTGGTGTCTTATTATTATAGTTATATTTGGTGGGGGGTTATTCTTATAGGAGATTAGGATTATAAATATTTCAAACTTGTAATCATTTTATATACTTTTTTTACTATCATATTTTACTATTAATATTCACAAGGAGTGTATTTATCCATTATATATAATTCTATATAGTTAAATAAACATTGATGATTTACTTTCATTTATATTATCATCATAAGAAAATTCATCATGAATATATGTACTAAAAACCTAGGTCATTATATCACCTATTAAAGAAGTTTTTTCCTAAAAAATTTAACCCTTATAAAAAGGTAAAATGATCCCCAATTTAAAACACTTTAAACCATTTATGTAGACTCAACAATCATTTAACTCCTTCAAAAATATAAACCAATATTTAGTGAATTATTCAATTAAATTGACTTCATATAATAAAAACTTTGAATAATATAACATGGTTCATCAATCCTTATCAAATAATGGTTTTATTTTAAATATATTAGATAAATAATAATAAAAAAATTCATTCCTTCACTAAAATAACCAATTTTCATTATTTCATTATTCTAGAGATCAAGGGTCCTGGATGTATAATGATACATTAATTTTTTTTCATGATTTTGTATATCATTTTAGTATAATTATAATGAAATTGGTGAAAATAATAACATGAATATAAAAATTTTCTATTTTGGACATATATTTTTAAAATATCTGAATGATATTGGATTTTATTAAATAATATGATAGAGTTAGATTTATAAATTTTAAAACAAAATGAAATAAAATTATCAAAATAATTTTTCAGAAAAATTAAAACTAAATTTATATATTATGAAAGAAGATCTCATTAATCTATAAATTCATTAAAATTAATAATTTTATTAATTATATTTTGAAATAGTGAATGAAATTAAATTTTATGGGAGTAATAATAATTTGGCTTGAAATTTTATCCCATCCATCTGAAAAAATAAACAATTAAAAAATTTAAAAGAAAATATTTAATCTAATGAAAAAAGTTGAAAAAATAGTGTAAAACCAAGAACAATCATATTAAATTTTCTTTTTTTGATGATTATTTTTTTTATAAAGTAATAATGAATGATTTTCCTTTTACTAATATATTCTATTTCTACTTAAACATTCTAAATATTCCTATATTTTTTCTCAAATTATAAACAAAAAAATAATGAAAACCAAAATCATATATGTTCCCAAGAGAATATTAAACATTTCACAAAATAACATTAATAAAATTGACACTAAATAAATTTCCAAACCATATGGTTATTTTTTCCTTTAAAATTATATTTTCAAAATAAATCAACATGTTTCGAAAATAACCATATTAAAATTTATATAAAAACCCATATCATTTTCTAAAAATTATAAATTGTGATAAATAAATGATATATCAACACATGTTATCAAAATAATTGAAATTATACTCATATAATGAAATATTATCCTTTAATAGCATCTAAACCATTTTATTACACCAACTGTGATATCCTAAACACAATCCACCTCATAAATAATTTTTTTATGTAAATATTTTACCATTTTCATAACCAATAACTCTGAGTTTTATAGTTTTTTAAAATTATAAAAACCACTCACATAAATAGAACTCATACTTTTCCCACCAAATGAACATTTTTTCAACTAAACCAAACTCTTAAATTATAAAAATATCAACAACCATGTATAAAAATTCATAAAATAAACTTTAACATCTTTATATTTTCTCATCATTCATAGAAACTATAAAAATATTTTTAAAATTTGTTATCACCATTAAAATATTATTAAAGGGTAATAAGAGAAATAAACTCATTATTCCTTAATATACCAAAAAACAATAAAATATATTTATATAAAAATTATATAATATGAGATTATATAATATCATAAAATCATATTCAATCTTGAAGTCAAATTATTTTGATTAATGGTTTCATAAATCCAAATCATAAGAAGAAATAAAATAAATAGAATATAATTAAATGCGTCTTAGGATATCAAGTTATTAATCCCCCTTAATGTTACCCTTATAGTGGAATAAGCTATTTAGTTACTACTAATATATATTCTTTTGATAATAAAATATTATCCAATGAATTAAGGGCTATATAATTGTGGGATCACCAATAATCATGTACAATGTAGATTTACCATAAGTTGAGTAACATACATAGATTCAGGAAATTCAACCCATGAGAATATGTATTAAGTTATTCCTAATAAAATAAAATGATTTAAAATTAATTGGTAAACTAATTCACTGTTGACAGAAAAGAACTATTTTTGGAATCATGGTAATCTATGAAAATGTTTTTGAAAATCTTGGTTATATATGAGAGAATTCTAAAATTTAACAGATAAAATTTCATGTATAGAAAATATATTATAATTTTTGTGTTTTTTTCAATAAGATATGGTTTTAAAAAGGCACCATATTGATAATGAATTCTTTGTGACTATAAATCATTATAAGAGGCTAAATCATTTGTATAGATCTTGTGTGAAGGGGAAACTTCTATGATATTATATATTTTCATTATTATTGTGTTTTCAAAGAATATAATGACGTTTTGAAAAAATTTATAGACGAAGGAGAAGTTTATCCAAAATTATAGAGTAATTCATGAATTTTATCATTGTAGTTTTGTGATATATATTCAAAAATGAATTTATAGGAATCGAAAAATAAATCATTTGTGAGAAAATAAAATAATATTTTTGAAAACCAATAAATGAAAACAATAA
The DNA here is from genome assembly GCA_963277665.1 of Viscum album. Classification (NCBI taxonomy): domain Eukaryota; kingdom Viridiplantae; phylum Streptophyta; class Magnoliopsida; order Santalales; family Viscaceae; genus Viscum; species Viscum album. Next base: position 1,079,330,489 of record OY728120.1, on the reverse strand, counting down.
TATATAGAGATAAATTTAGTTTTAAAAATATTACAGTGACTCTTTTTTATCATGAAAGTAAAAATATTATATACTCACCAAAAAAGATATAATATGATATACTTTTTTTCATTTTATTTAATTATATATATAAGGGAAACAAAATAATCTTTCACAAAAAAAAGTTTTTGGTGTCCTCTCTATATAAATAAGACACTAAAAACATCATTAAGTACAAATAAAAAATAAAAAATAAAAAAATATTATAGTCAATTAGTCACTTATTTTATGATTATAAGAATTGTTCATGGAATGTATAATTTTTTTAAATTAGTAAAATAATTTATAAAAAGAATAACAATTCATGAAGTATAATCATCAATTAAATAAAACCATTCATAAAGAAGAATTATTTGTAGAGTGTGGAATCATTTGATTGTGGTTGGAAGTATCCTTAAATCATTATGTGAATGGGTATTCTTATAATATATTTCATTGAAGGTAGACCATAAAATAATTTTGTGTTGGGAAGATTGTGATTTGTTTTCCAAAGGGTAAAATGTAAAGGTTTTCTGAATAGTTATATATTTGGATTGCATATTATAATAGAGTATTGTATTCTAGTTTTATTTTGGTCAATAAGATAACATGATACTGAGGATATGAATGAGACCTTCATGTTGATAAACTTGGAATATATCCATCAGAAGTAGTGAGGAGTGAACAAGTTAGAAGGAGTTTCCTGTGAGTGGTAATTCACTAATCCCAATATTAAATTATAAGGGTAGTGTGATTGGTATAGACCAACTATGATTGAAAAATTATATCAATAAAACTAGTCGAAATTCATTTATTTTTTAACATCAACACATCTTCAATGGGTTTACAAGAACATTTCTTATATTAGTGAAACAAATAAATTATTGGGACTTGTTTTACCTTATGTATAAAAGATGGTAGTGGATATATGAAAAACTTTTAAACGTTTAATTGGATCCAGCCAATAGTAAAATAAGATCCAATATTACATAGGAAAATATTCCCATATTAATTCACACCCATTTAGGGGGTTCTTAGGCCTATAAGTTGAAATAAGTGGTTTTATATCCATAGGTTGTAATATTAAAATTTTTCATTTAAATATTATCATTATGGGGAACATAGTGAACGAAAGAGTAACTGTATTCAATGGGTTGAATTTATATATCTCTAATTATAGAATGATATCACATTTATATTGTTGTAGGTTTGATTTTATATCTATTTTCATACATGGGATGCATTTTACTGAATTTTTAGAACTATTTATGATTCAAACTGATAGAAATATTCTTATTTTTAATGCTAAAGCTCAATATGATTTATCTAGAGCTCTATAAAACTATATTAACACAAAGTTGATGAGTCAAACTACTTCCATGTCTAAGTAGGATAAATAAGAAAATATATATTAGGTTGAATACATTGTGATGAAGGCTAAGATTCAATTTCAATAATTTTTTTTAATGATTTAAAAAATATACCCTGATGACATTTTTTATGTATTATTTAATTGAATCATTGAATTTTTTAGATCTATTTAGGAAATGTATAAATAGTTAAGATATATTGATATGGAAAATATGATGATATAAAAACTATACCATATTTATAATATAAAGGTGTAATCACATGAAGAGATAATTTTGGAAAAATTATCATTAGAATATTTTTAATGTAGTAATTTTGAATATGAAATGTGTGTCAATGTGGAATAAATTTTACATCAATTAAATAACAAGTTATCATTAAAGGATATAGAGAATAATAACATCATTGATGGTTATAATAATGAAAAATATTTAAGTGATGAGTTTGTTGTCTTTTTTGAAATGAAATTCAAGAGAGGAAAAGGTATGTTTAAAGGAAAGATACCCTTAGCCTACTATGTATTTTTTATTCTTGGTTAAATTACATAAATATCTCTTAGGATAATATATTAATATAGAGATAAAGTAAAAACCATATCAATTCATGAATGGTATTCCATTATAAACAAGACTTCTAGTTAATAAACTTCTCAAGAAAGAAGTTTTAGAAGAAGATCATGGATAGAAAAGAAAAAATGATAATAAATATTTTTTTAACAAAGTAAAATATAATTTCATGTTAGATAAAAATATTATATTATGGATGATTTTGGAAAATAATAATAAAAGATATATTATCACAATCAACCAAAAGTTATTAATATCATGGTGGTGGGTGAGTTGGTTCTTGATGATCTCAATACTCAATGAAATAAAAATAAAACAATTTCTTTAATTATAGAAATAATTGTATTTTTATGTGGATTATATCAATGGTAATATTGAAAAACTATAATAAGAGTACAAATATTAATTATTTATCCATAGAAACTTGGGATACGACTTTGATTCCAATCCCGAAATTGAAGAAAAAAATATGGTGATTGATGATAAAATTTTTTATGTAAAAGGGGAAACAAATAAGTTTGTATCCCCTAAAAAAACAGTGGTTAAATTGATAAATAAACATGAATTTTAAATGAAATGTAATGATCCAAAGAAAAATTTCAGTTTATAATGTTCTTTGATGAAGAATTATTGAAAATGAATAAATGGTTTTCATAAGGAGTTGAAATAATACTGAATGATCAAAGGCTTTGATATGTAGGTAAAATTGGAATTATGCTATACATTAATACTTAAAAATAAGAAATAGTGATACATTATAACAAAGTGAAACATAATTTTAAAGATAATACAAAATAATTTAGTGTTAATCAATAATGGGGGAGTAATTCGAAGGTTAGAGTCATAAAGTTGGTCAAAGGTAAGAATATTTTAACTTTAATAAAGTGATAATTTTATAACTATATTAGACACACTATTTCTTAATGTTTACAGTTTTAGATATATTTAATGTGGTTCCACTTATAATTTAGGAAATAATAATTATACCATATCCTTCATACCCTAGAATAAATTATTTTTATGAATATTTCTTTCATTTTTCAAATTCTATGTATAAATATGTTGATTTTAGGAAAATAATATATGGTATTTTTCATTATTGGAGTTAAATATGGTGTAATAAATAAAAATTAAATAATTTAACTGAGAAATAACTCCTTAGTAGTAGTTGAATAAGAACATTATAATTACAATTCCTCTACTGAATATAAAGGGGAGAGTCCATATTATGCCTAAAATCTATTAGAAATATCATATAAGGTAACTAAGAAGCATGAGAAAAATAATAAAATTTAAATCATTTACAAAAATTTATTTCACCTTAATATTTGATAGTGGGTGTTCCCCCATTAATATTTGGAATTTAAATCTCTTGAAAAATTTGAATTAAATAGTTGATGGAACAATTTAATTTTCCACATAAATATATTTGAAGATAAAATGAATAGATAATACCTGATTGAAAAGTAATTATCTTGAGTGTATATATGTCCTAAATGGACATGGCTTATGGAATAACCTATTGAGTGTGAGTCAACTATGTTACTATGGACTTACTATTATATTTCACCAAACGGGGTTCTCAATAAATGGAAAGGATGAGAAATCCCTAATCAAGTAATCAAATAATGATGGTAATCTATATTAGGTGTTTATTAAATAAAAAACTACTCTATATATAGTGTAATTGGATAATAACTTATGGAGCCGAAGGTTGGGAAAAAATCATTAATAAATAATTGGAAACATATCTTATCTAAATGTAATGATGGATATTCTAAACCTAAAGTGTGACTGTATAAATACATATGATTCCTGTATATAGGGAAATATGGCCTAAAATACTTATTAGAAAAAGAATAAATTGACATCCAATCTAATTTATCTACTTCAAATTGATATATGTGGTTCAAGAAATAAGCCTTACACACATGGATAGAGATATTTAAATATTTTTATTGTTGATTTTATCAAAATTTCTATTTTTATATTCATAAAAAATAAATAAAGATATCATGAAATTATTTTTGATGTATGAAATAAGAGTAATAAATGGGATTAGATGCATAATAATGATCTTGTGATATGATAGTGTATTAGAGTTAACATTATTTGAAGTAAAAAAACCACCTTTCAAAACATGGTATTAAACATGAGGTATATTTAATGATAACTCTCTAATAAAATATATTTTTTAACAATATAATTGTTTGGTGAATTATATATCCAAGACATTACTCATCGAGTGTGGAGTCTATCAACATTATTGGAAGAAGGTAGAATAAACTGCAATGTATACTCAAAACTAGGCTTTTCTAATCTATTTGAAGGAGAGTAACCCCTTTGAAGTGTTTCATAGTAGGAAAACCATAAAATTAAATTTTAATTTCTTTTTAAGTAAATGAAAAATTGTAAATAAATAGTGAATGCAACAAATTTTTGGAGATGTTTTAGATGATAGAGTGTTTTTAAGGCACTCTACAAAGAGTAAGTACTATAAATGATATAATAATAGTCTGATTAATTTTTTTTGGAGAAATGATATCATCATCATTAAGGAGAAGGATGTAAAGAATTATATAAGATCAAACTTTCATTAAGTGTGTGAATAATATGATGAAGTTCATATAAATTCATATGTTGTATAAGGTTCCCAAAATGTTGAAGATTCTAAGGATAGATCAGAGAAGGATTTAATTTTCAATGTGATTCAACATATACATCAGATTATAATTTAGATAATAAAAATTTATCAATATTATATAATTGAATATACATTTTCACAAAAAAAATAAAGTATGGGGAATATAGAGCATGTTTCTATATTTTCAATGTTAGATCCAACATCATTTGAATATGTAGTGAGATATGAGTCATGGGTTTGTGAAATGAAAGAAAAATTGGTTCAAACTGACAAGAATAAAACTAGAGAACTTATATAGAATACCTAACATAAAAAAGTTATACAAAATGGATCTTTAATAATAAATTTTATGAGGATGACAATGTGATCCAAAATAAGAGGTGTCAGGTGTGTAAAAACTATGCACAAATTAATGTTTTTAGTTAGAAGATACTATTGAACTAGTGTTTTTACTTGAGTCAATCAAAATATTCTTAATCAATGGGATTCTTAATTGGAAATTATGAAATTAAACTGTGAAATCTAAATAATTCCCTTTATTTTCTAAAACTGCCAGCGTGAGCATGTTATTCTCATCCAATTTCATACTTATAAAAGTTAGATTAGGAGGGGATGGTGTAGATCACAATCTGTATATGAAGAAATACATGGAAAAAAAATAATTGGTGATTGTTTATGTGAATGATTTTTTATTTGGTGTGAGTAATAAGATATTTATGGATGAATTTTCTAATCTCATTGGATTATATTTTAAATTTTAATTATTTGTGAAATCATATGCTTTCAAGGGCTATACATAGTTTAAATAGATAAATACAATTATATATATATATATGAATGTGTTCCACTGAATAAGTTTGATATTCAAGAATACAAATTAATATCAATACTATTTTTGGCCATATATATTCTTCAGAAGCCTAAGGATGGGGAATCTGTAGATCTTCTCTTTTATAGACAAATAATTTAAAGCATGTAATATTTGACAATAACCTTGTCAGATCCTATTTTAGTAACATGTTTAGTGATATATTTTCAATGTAATACCATAAAGGGGAATAATGATAAAGTGAAATGGATCATGAGGTATATATAAGTTACTCTCACTTTTTTATTAATCTATGATAATGGAATGGATCATGTGTTATTAGTATTTATTGATATTGATTGTGTTAGTTATGTAGTGGATTGAAATTCCACAAGTAGTGGCTTATTATTTATTTGAATTAAATGTTTTGGCTGGTTGAGTTATAAATAATAAAGAACATTTCGTAAAATATAATATGTAGAATTCATCTCAATAACCCTAGCATCAACTTTGATTTTATGGATGAAGCAGAAATTAGAGGATATTGGTATAGAACTAAAACAAACTATAATGATCTTTTATGTTAACAATTGTGCAATTGGACCCTTAAAAATAAATTATAAGGCTATCGTAAATTATATATTCATATCATATTTCATTGTAGATTAAAATTGGATCATGGAGTGATGATGTTTTATCATGTTGGAACTAGTTAATAAGTGATATATATAATCACTAAGCCTTTAGATTCTCAAATATTTCAAAAAACAAATCAATTGAACTTTGGTTTTTAACCACCTCATAGAGATTGAGAAGGTTTTGATAATACTCTATCCCAATTTCAATCTATTTCATTATAATGTTTTTTTTCATGATCATTAACTTTGTGTTTATTTTCAAAGGGGGATATTTACTATGATGATGGTAAATTTCATTGAATAATTTTCAAGGGGTGAAATTTATTGAAAAATTGGGAGATAATTCTTGTCTTTTAATAAATTTATTTAGTGTTGAACCACCCAATTTTGATGGAATAAATTTTATGAAAGTTTGGGGGAGATACAGTCCAAGAGGAATGATATTTGTAAGAATTTGGTGATCAGGGAGTTCTAGAATGTGGGTTTCCATGAGGAATGTAATTCCATCTTAATCTCTTTTTTTCTAAAATGATCATTTATCACATAGTATTTGATTAGTGGATGAGTTATTATATTTATATATTAAATTTATAAAGTGAATTTATAGGAGTGAATTTTAGTTTGGATTTAAAACAAAGAAACAGAAAGGGAATTTTGTAAAATATGATATTTATATTAATGTTTTAAAAAAATTTGGTCATACATGAAGTAATTATATAAATAATAGGATGCTTTTACTTAGATGGAAAATATGTTGGTAGTTCTATTTTTTCTATTCACGTTCCAATTATCCAATAAGGTTGATTTCAAAGGGTCATGGTTTGAAAAAATTACCATCCTAAACAAGCTTCCAAGTGCCTACAAATCATTAGTTGATAGTGAATCTTATACATGGATCTGGTGTAAAGAGTAATATTTTCTAAAAGTCAATATTCTTCATATTCATGTGTTTTAGTGAAATTATGAAGACTACAGTGAAGTATAGTAAATAATTTGGAGTAAATAAATAATTTTCAAATAAGAGTTTGAGGTAAAATTAATCATGGAAAGTGTTATAAAATATTCAAAAGAAGTCATATAAGAGAAAATAATAGATTAATTATGTGTACCATGAATAAAAAATATCAAATTAAGACATGGTTTCATTTGAGAAAAGTTGGTATATATTTTCATTTTACATTAAATGAAAAATATTATGCAGTAACTAAAAATTATGGAAGAAAGAGATATATTTTTGTAAAGTGATTCCATATAAAGTATTAATAGTAACATTTCATGTATTATGTTAATCAATGTATTTTACTTATAAATAGGTCAATAATCACCTCATTTAGTATAATAACTGAATTAATAGAAAATTATAGTGGATAAATCTATTTGTTGTGACTAAAATAAATCTTTATGTAAAGTAAACTCATTTTAGATTATCTGAATCTTTCATTGAATGAAACAAAAATTCAAAAAGTAAACTCATTTATGAAGAAGAAATGTTTAGGAAGTACAATAATTTATTAGGGAAGAATATTATTTCAAATAAATACAATAATATGAAATCATTACATGAAAGAAAGGTTTATGATAATATTTTTTGAATGTCATACCATGGAGTAGCTACATGTTGGAAAAAATAAAAATACATTTTATAGAGATTAAACTATGCAATAATTTGTTAAATTGATATATAGAGATCATGGATTACAATGTAGTATCATATTATAGTTATCATGATGTAAATCACAATACATATTCCTAATGTTGTGGAAGCGGCATAAATGCTGATAAATCGAGAAGAAATACATTTGATGTAGTGTGTATTGGAGGAGTCAGTGGGAGTGTCCAAAGTGAACCAATGTGCTAATCCATGAACTAATATGTTAGGGAATTCATCCTAGAATATAGTGACCATGACTAAAATATTTGAATCCATAAAAGTAGTGAATCTTAGTGGATTTTTCCACATTGAAACATCATTGGTGTTTTCTCCTTAGATATATCTCTTAGATAAATTAGTGTAAAATTTTCATGAATTGTTTTAATTATTGAATTTTTGATTACGGTGAATGTGAGAATAAATTCAATAATATTAATAGTATTTTTTAATTTTTTTAAAAATATCCAACATGATACAATAAAAAGTTTGCAACATAATTCAACCTTCCCACTATTAGGGTGTGTTTTACCCTCTAGGTTACAACAAAGGTGAATCAAAGAATAATTATAAATATATATAAAATATTAGAAATAAAATTATTCTAAATATTATATAAGGATTAAAAAATAATTCAGAACATTTTATGTAAATTTTAAAAGAAACCCTGGATTACTTAATTAATTTATGTTTTAAAGACAATGAAAGTCAAATATTGAAATAGAATTGTGATTCCCATGTAATGAATATTAAATATAATAAAATGTATTAAAGGGATAGTATATACATAATAAAGTAATAATATGGAATATGGATGAATGAAATAAAATTGAGATAAGAATCCTTTTTCCATGTGTTTTGGTTACATTAATTTATTCTTAAACTTTGAAGAGTTGAATCTTTACATAAGGAAGTAACTTGTAAGAAAAGTTTGGGATCCCTGGTAATAAAGTAAATAAAATATAAGTAATTATTAAAAGAGAAGTAATTTTAGTAGAATATAGAGAGAAAAAAATATAAATGGTTTGAAAAGGGTATAGTGAGTCCACTTTTATGGGAATAACTTAATGGAATTTTTTTAAAAATTAAATCCTTAATGGTAATGAATGTAATTTTAAAGATTCATGTTAATATTTAATGGATAATTAAAAATATGTATGTCTATCCATTATATTCAAATAATAAAGGTTTTTATGTTTTATTTTTTATTTATAACCTAAAATCCCATTTAATTACATTTTATAAATTTCACTGTTAATACGATTACTTGTGTATTTTATAATTCACCCAAATCTTAATTCTATCAAACACTATCACCATACATATTTTAAATCCTTTTTTATTTGAATATTTTATATACTACATTTTCTATTATAAGTTCTCATTATTTATTATTCATCTAGCCTCTAAAACCATCCTGATGTTCGTTTATTATTTCTCTTATTATGATAACATTTGTCAGATAATATTTTGAATTAACTTTGGTTTAACAAAGATTTAGTAAAAATTTCTATATACATATTTAAATAAAAAATATTTTATATTAAGTAACATTATTTTTTGTTTCCTATCATGTAAGAAAATTTTCATCATTTAATACAACATTATAACTCATTTTAGAAAATAATATATTAGTAGGAAATAAGATTCCATGTCACTACTGGAAATTTTAGCTTTACCAACGGTTTTAAACCATTGTGAGAGGCTAGACAACTGTTGGTATAAACTATACCAACATTTGTCCAAACTGTTAGGTCTTGAGCCGTAGGGGAAGACATATCCCAACGGTTCTATGAGAACTATTGGGATATGTCTGAAAAATTCATTATATACCTACGGTTTCAGTAAACCATTGGAATAAATCTTTACCAAGAGTTTTAAACCATAGGTAATAGAAATAATTCTTTCTATACCAATGGTTTACAGAACCATTGGTATAAAATTTTACCAACGGTTTCACACAAAACGTTGGGAAATATAAAGTAAAATTATCTATCCCAATGGTTTACAAACCATTTTCATATACTTATACCAATAGTTTACATAAAACCATTGGTATAAGTTTTGGTTTTATAGATATTCCAATGGTTGTAAACCATTGGTATATCCTTTTTGTACTTGCTATAGACACTGGCTCACTGGCCTCCCCATGTGTAGCTACAACAATTTCCACAGAACCAGTGAAACTGCAGCAATTCTACCAGCACCAGCATGACTACAAAATTCATACACAACATAATACCTGCATAATACATACACAAACCACAAGTAACAAAATACACCATTAAAAAGTAACACAATACAACATTAACAAGTATACCTGCATAATAAATACAGAATTTTGTATGAATTCATACAGAATTCATCCAACACATAATTCATACATAAATATGAATACCTATAATTCTGTATTTAATTACCCTCTATACACATACTGAATTAACACATAATTCATAAAGTAATTATAGCAAGTATACACATACAAAAAGTTTACCCATACACCATTAACACATAATTCATAATTTGACTAAATAAATAAAGAATTTAATTCAAAATTCAGGGGGTTGGGTGGGCTGTTCAGGGGTTTAGGGTGGCTGTCCAAGGGGGGTAGGGGGTGTCCATGGGGTGGGGGTGTTTGGGGGGGGGATGGAGGTGTCAGAGGGGTGGGGGTGTGGGGTGGGGGCTGTATAAGGTGGTGGTGGTGGGGGGGGAGCTGTCAAGGGTGGTGGGGGTGGGGTGTCCATGGGGGTGTCTAGGGGGGTGGGGTGGGGTCCAGGGGGTTGGGGGGGGCTTTATAGGGGGTGGGAGGTGTCCAGGTAGTGGGGTGTCCAGGGGTGGGGGGGGGGTGTCCAGGGGATGGGGTGTTGTCCAGGGGGTGGGGGCAGTCGATGGGGTTGGGGGCTGTCCAAGGGCATTGGGGTGGTGTCCAGGGGGTGGGTGTGGCTGTCCATGGGGGTGGGGGTGTCCAGGGGGTGGGGTGGGGGGTGTCCAGGTGATGGGGTGGTTTCCAGGTGGGTTGGGCGGTGTCCATGGGGTGGGGGGATTTCTAGGTGGTGGGGTGTCCAGATGGGGGGGGGTGTCCAGGGGGTGGGGTGGTGTCTAGGGGGGTGGGTGGGTTGGGGGGTCCAGGGTTAGGGGGAGGTCCCGGGCGTTGGGGGGCTGTCTAAGTGGGGTGGGGTGGTGTCCATAGGGGTGTAGGTGGATGTCCATGGGGATGGGGGTGTCCAGGGGGTGGGGGTGTCCAGGTGGTGGGGTGGTGTCTAGGAGGGGTTGGGGACTGTCTAGGGGGTTGGGGGGGGGGGTGTCCATGGGGGTGTCCAGAGGGTTTGGGGGGATTTAATGGTTTTAAAGCAATGAATTTCATGGATTTTAAGATCATTTGTATTTTTTAAATGGTTTTGGAATAGTTTTTATTTCTGTAGTATGTGTTTATTTAGGAAAAAATGAATGATTTTGGTTTGTATGGTAGGAAGGGAGATTTGGTTATTAAGAATCAGAATACATTTTTATTGTGGGAAAAAATACTATATGATTTTTGAAATGGAACCTTAAAGAGGATTTTTATAAACCATTGAGGATTTTTCAATAGAAAGAAGTCTCTATTATGTGTTTATTCCAGGGGGTATGGGGTGTCTAGGGGTATGGTAAGGGCAGTCCAGGGAGATATAGGGGGTGGGAGGGGCTGTCCGCGGGGGTGGGCAGGCTGTCCACGGGGGTCAGGGGGGGCTGTCCAGGGGTACGAGGTGTCCAAGGGGGTGGGCGGGCTGTCCAAGTGGGTGGCCAGGCTGTCCACAGGGGGGGATTTACAAGGGTGGCAGGGCTTTCAAGGGGGTGGGCAGGGTTGTCCATGGGGTACGGGGTGTCCACGTGGGGAGGAGATTTCTAGGGGGTGGACGGGCTGTCCAGGGGGTGGGCGGGGAAGCCTTGGGGGGGTTGTGGGAGGGGAGTGTCCAAGGGAAGTGGGGTGGTGTCCAGGGGGGTGGGTGTGACTGTCCATGGGGGTGGGGGTGTCCAGGGGGTGGGGGTGTCCAGGTGGTGGGGTGCTGTCTGGGTGGGGGGTGTCTAGGGGTTGGGGTGGGGGGTTTATGGGTGTGAGGGTGTCCAGGGGGTGGGGGTTTCCAGGGGGTGGGGTGGTGTCCAGGGGGGTGGGGGAAATCCAGGGTGTTGTCCAAGGGGGTGGGGTGGTGTCCAGGGGGTGGGGGTGGTGGTCCATGGGGGTGTAGGTGTCCAGGGGTCGGGGGGGGAGGGGGGCTATCCAAGGGGTTACGGGGTGTCCAGGGGGTGGGAGGGCTGTCTACGAGGGTGGAGGGGCTGTCCAGAGGGGTATGAGGTGTCCAATGGGGGTGGGTGGGCTGTCGATGAGGGTGGGTGGGTTGTCCACGAGGGTGGGGTTGCTGTACAGTGGTGGCAGGGCTGTCTAGGGGGTGGGCATGCTGTTCAAGGGGGAACGAGGTGTCCATGGGGGGAGGGGTTGTCTCTGGGGGTGGGCGGGGCTGTCCAGTGCGGGTATGGGGTATCCAGGGTGTGGGAGTTGCTGTCCATGGGGGTACGAGGTAGCCAAGGGGTGGGAGGGAAATCCACAGGGGGTGGGGCTGTCCACTGGGGTGGGGGGTGGGGGGGGGGGCTGTCCATGGGTGACGGGGCTATTCAGGGGGGTGGGATGGGTTGTCCAAGGGGTATGGGGTGTCTATGGGGGGAGGGGCTGTCCAGGGGGTGGGCGGGTAGTCTAGGTGGTGGGCGGGGCTATCCAGGGGGTAGAAAAGGCTGTCCTAGGGGGTACAGGGTGTCCAGGGGGTGGGCGTGGCTGTCCAAGGGGGTGGGCAGGCTGTCTACAGGGTTGGGGGCTATCCACGGGGGTGGGTGGGTTTTCCACGGGGGTGGGGGGTGTCCACATGTGGAGGGGTTGTCCACGTCGGTGGTGGCTGTCCATGGGGTGAGGGGATATCCTGGGGGTGGGAGGGCTGTGCATGGGGGCAGGGGGATGTCCATGGGGGGAGCAGCTGTCCAGGGGGTGGGCGGGCTATCCACAGGGGTGGTGGGGTGTCCAGGGGGTGGGTGGGCTATCCACGGGGGTGAGGGGGCTGTCTAGGTTAGGGGTGAATCAGTCACAACAAAACATCATGCCAAGTTTTATTATTTATAAATAAAAAATAAAGATAATGTGACCTTCCAAATCACATATATATTCAGGTACAACAAATCAAGAAGCATCAAAGGTCAGTAATATCAGTAAAAATGTAACAGATCAATCTGTTCCTTATCACCATCACTATCATCACAGTCATCATCTCCTTAAAACTCAGCATCATTGTCTTCCGTATCATCATACCTTCCCTCTTCAATGAACTCCTCCTCTCCCTCGTACTCAGCCTCAGCCTCCTCATCTCCCTCCTCCTCCGCCTCGCCCTCCACCTCAACCTCCTCCTCCACCTCAGCCTCCTCCTCGCCCTCCTCCTCCTCCTCTGCCTCCTCCTCCTCCTCACCATTATCTCAACCTCCACTATAACTAACACCTGGTGGACCATATATAGAACACATTGATGAAATATATTCATCATAAGGTGTGCTGGACTCTGGTGGATGTTTTGGACATAAAACTTTAATCAGTTTCATAAATGCAGTGTTTGCCCTAACAGACTGTTCTGCAGTCTCTATGGCCCTTTTTTCAGTCTATTCTGCCTGTACCTTCACCTGATGGAACTCAATGGCACTATAACTCATACTTGAGGAGGGACAATACCTTTTCGGAACTATATTCTTCCCAGGTCAGTAGCGTGCTCTACCAGGGTGATCATCTCCCAACACCTGATGTAAGTGATCGTTTGGCCCAAAATTGTCAGGTTACTGGGAATCAAGGGCTTATAAAGAAGCCTGTTAAACGTATAAATAGATTATTAAGTTAAAAAAATAGATATTACAATTTTAAATCTACAAAGTAAAACTTACAATTTTATGTTGAGTCGGTTCATTAACCACACTTCCATATTTCTTCCTTCTACTCGAGAAAAATTTTTTTTCTCGAGGCACACGTCCTTCTATATTCAACTTATGCCTCTACAATGACATTGACTATAGGAAGCCATAATTAAAAATAGGATACCAATAATTATTTTCATAACTAAAATTATATAAAAAAATTATCGATCAAATAAATTATAGATGTAGTAATAGAAAGTGAAATTCATAAAGAAAAATTATAAACTATCATACCTGCTGCCTCTCATGATCTGGCATCATAGTACATCCCACTGTGTGGATGCATTTTTTAGAATCAATATTTTTTTATTTCTTCTAGAATAATCCTAAATAAAATTCAATAATTAGTACTAAAAAAACATGAAAATTTTCATTTAAATACCTCTAATGTGATTAATAACTTAAATTGGCTAGTCTTCCAATGAGTAATCATTTTTTGGTACAGTTATAATGGAAAATCATCTACAATAGGGATTGCCTCTAACTCTGTGCCCACTCTACCATGCCAACCAATGTACAATTTGTGATTATAAGCTCTCCAAAGCTTGCCTAGACCGTTTAGACGTGCTGGTTGTGCACCCTCACCGTTGGGAAAATTAAACTGCAGTTGACACTAAAATATTAATTCATATAAATAAAAAAATAATATATTACATTAGATACAATATATTTTTTTACACATATCCCTGTACAAGCTTTATCCTTGACTTCATTGGGCAGCTGTCTTCATGAGAGCGGGCTGATAAGAATGATGTCAGAGTATTTGGCACGCGTTGCCAAAACCCCCCGACATTTCTTCCCTGATTTTTCAATCATTTGACTATCTTCATTGTAGTCCGCCATCAACTTTGTGTGGCGGTTCCACACCGCATGCATGCGTGTATGCCCCTTCCCTTTCCTCCTATCATTAGATGTATCTGTTATGAAAGAAAAAATAATATTTTATCAATACATGTTATAATGAAAATAAATAACGGTGTAAAAATTTGTTCAGGTTGTATAAGTATACCTATGGTAGTTTGATCAATGGGAGCCACTGGATCCGTAGAAACTGAAGGAACATCCTGTACAGATGGAGTGGGTACCAATGTATGCTCCACATGGATAGCCTCTGGTGGAGAAAGAGTCGAAGAAGATGGAATATAAAATCCCAGAGAGAAGGAAGTATAAGTAAAAGAAGATGACAGAGATGGCTGGATGAATGATATATGGGGAGTGGCAATCATCATCGGATATGGTACAGACGGGTGGGGAGGATTAGATGTAAAGTGTGGTGAAAACTTGGGAGTTCTAAATATCCTATGTGTCCCTAATGGAACACCCGGATCAGAATGTGGGGTAGATGGTATGTCAGTGGGAGGGGCAGTGTCTAATTGGGTATGCTAACCAGATTGTCTAGCTCTCATACCACCCCCTCATACGAACACCCTGAGTACTGGGATGACTGCTAGGTTACTTATCAAATAACTATCACCTAATAGATCGATCCTGAAAAAATGTTTAAAAAAAATTAATCACATGACATTATATATTATTTAAATAAATATATTTGAAATAAAATACTCACTACAGGCACTAGTGTTGGAATGCCCAGCTCATTCATGTGATGATTGTTATCCATAATCTATTTTCGTCACCTATCTTCAATTGGTTTCATTTATTGTATTTGAAAACTAATACAGAATTAAATAAAAAAGGATAACTAATGTGTAACCCAAAATACAAAATAAATGAGAGGGAATAGGGGGATTCATAGATAATTTAACTATCCATTATTTTATGTGAGCTGGAGAAGATATATAATGAAGTTAATAAATCATACAAGATTTAACAGAGAAATTTAAATTTTAGTAGGATGGTTATTTAATAAGTGTCATCAGTCTATTAAAATCATGGAACATTGATTCTATCGGATTCATAAGGGGTAAAGCAATTGTCAAAATTAAGGAAAAATTTAATTTCTTTAGAAAAGGTAGATGATGAAGGTTTCAATACATGTTTTTCAAAAGAATACAAACCATCATGTTCATTACATGGTAAATTATTAAAGATAAGTCTTATATTTTTACGAATTTTATACAAATAATAGTTGAAGCATTGAAATGTTCACCAAGTTAGAAATGTTTGTTTTGTAGGTTTGAATATAGTTCAATTCCAAATTAGATAATGCAATTAAAATAAAATTGCAACCAATAAACATTGAAAATTCACACAATGGTCAAGTTAGATACAACATATTTGTAATAAATATTAAATCAATTTGACTAGTACCAACCTTAACAACCCAATTCGAGGTAAACCAAAAGAATTAAGAACATAAATGAAAGATTTTATATATTTCTCACCACAACTTTAGGTTCACAGTCAACTCTGACAATTGAGCTATCAGAGTCATCAAAAGTAATAAATGTATTGTTTCCAATGGCAGTAAGGATGGTGTCAATTCCATCATCACCATCATCAAAAATATATATTGGAATTACTTCAATAATGACACTAAATTACAGTCTAAGATGGTCTTCGATATAAATAACTTGTTTCACCATTGATTCCAATACATAGGGTTCATCGGTATCAAGAGTGCGAGTCATATCAATTACTCAAAATCTAGAATCATCAATAAATGTTCCATGCCTCTTCATCGAATCAAACCACTGGCATTTCATCATCGTGACTCATCCATGAGAATAATAATCCAATATTATTATTATTTCAATGACTCTATAATAACCTACATTTTTAAATCTCGTTTTACTATCTGATAGACTAGCATAATAGTTTGTTGTGGCAGTAACCATAACACCATAATTTTGTGTTCTCATGTTCTTTGATTATTCAGTGATAATAAATCTGTACCCATTGATAACAATTGATTTACAGTCATGAACCACAGTATTAGGACCAAAAGCTAAATCTATTATTTCCTCAGAGACAGAGTCAGCAGGAAACTCAATACCTGAAATATAAATCAATATTAAACATAACTAAATATTATTTTAATTATATTAAATAGTAATATTATTTCCTTCAATTTTAACCAATAAGAAAACTCTTTTCTATGCAAAGTCACCCTCATTCTCAAAGATAAAGAATGATACTTTCTATTTATCATCGATTTATGTTCCCTATAGATAAAAATAGAAATATATTAATATATATATATATATAAGATAAACATATTGAATTTATATACAAGATGTAGTCATCGAACAAATCACAGTTGAACAAAACTGTGTGATGTGCCATCTACCGCTCTTCAAGGCTTAATGTCGTCAATGTATATGATCCAAGAATTCCTCGTGTTTGAGGAAGTGAAGGAAAACTGGGTTCAATTTGATCATACTGTTCTTCTTCGTTTCACATTAGTCTGTTCATTCTTGCAGTAAGATCAAACAAATTCATTGAGCAGAAATACATACATTCTTGATCCAAGTAACCGTTCATGATAGAACCTTTGGGATGATTACTGTTATGAACATAAGACTTTAATTTTTATATATTTCTTTTATTTGGATACATCCAATTAAAATAAATAGGTCCTCTGAGAATTATTTCAGTCGGAATATGGACAGTCAGATGCAACATGCATGTGAAAAATGATGAAAGAAATATTTTCTCTAACTCACACAAAATTAATGGAGCATCTGCCAACATTTTTTTCAAGAAATACTTGGACAAATTCTTAGCACAAAGACTGCTAAACAAAAGGCACAACTAAATAACATCCACCCTTAAATTATTGGATAAAAGATGATGAATTTTTATTGGAATCAACTCATGCACAAGGATGTGATAATCACGAGTCTTCAACGATTTTAGCTTCAAATCTCTTCTGTTTACTTGTTTGGATATGTATCTTGAATAGCAATTAGACACATTATTAGTCTCTAGTACTTCAAAAAATGGCTTTTTTTCTATAGGTGTCATCATATAAGAAGCACATGGAACTTTCCATTTCTTCTCACTGATACGTACAAGATGCAATTCTGGTCTGATCCCCAATCCACCAAGTCATGCTGAGACCATAAATCATATTTTTTATTTCCCTTAACATTTATAATAATTAAAAGCAACATTTCACATATTTTTTTTTCAATGTTCATTATGTCAAAGCAATGATGTAACAAATTGGTTGACCAATAAGGCAAATCCAATAATATACTTCTTTTTTTCCAATTGTAATAGGTTTTAGTGGAAACATTATTTCTCTTTCCAGATTTCATTTGACCCTTCCTGAATGAAAAAATAAAATCTATCAATTAATTAAGCACATAAGTTCCACACATATGCTGAGGTGGACCATCGGTCACCATGGCATTGTCAAATCTTCGACGATTATTTCTATATAGATGGTCCACTGGAAAGAATCGTCGATGTACCATAAAAATGAAACTACAGTTATGTTTTAGTCTTATGGATCATGTATTCTTCATAAAAATTGGGAATGATAGTTCTCCCTTTGTGCTCCATCCAAAAATCATTACATAAGAAGAAAAATCATTGATCATCCACATAAGCGTAGCACGCATACGAAATATGTCTTTCGAACATGCATCGTATGTGCGCACACCCACATCCCAAAAAAGATTCAACTCTCTTATCAAAGGTTTCATGTATACATCAATATCATTGTCGGGATCAAAAGGTACAGATATGTGTATACTCATGAAAGTGAAAGGTTTTTTCATACACAACCATGGGGGAAGATTACAAATGTGTATAAAAATTAGTCATGTGTTGTGCGACGTAAGCATCTGGCCAAATGGATTAAAACCATCACATGAAAGACCAAACCTCACATTATACACGTCAGCTACAAAATTAGGATATTGAGCATCAAATCACTACCATGAAAATACATCTGTAGGGTAAACCAACTCATCATTAGTCTTCTTTCTCTCGGTATCATTCCATTTAATTTTTATTGATATTTCATCAGACATAAAAATAATTCTAGAGTATGGAGATCAATTTAAAGTGACACATTACTTTCTTTGGCACACAATATGGTGTTCCATCAGCTTTTGGCTTCCAATAGGATGTTCCACATTTTATACAATCATTTCATTCAGTATTTTCCTCCTAGAATAAACTGTAATCTTTTGGGAAAACAAGTATATTGTTTCTTGAAAATCCAAGTTCCTCAACTAACTTCCATGCCATATAGTGGTTTGAAGGAATATCTACATCATATGGAAGTTATTACTTCAATAAGGTAATAATGTAATCAATGGAAGTATTTTAAATCCCATACATAGTTTTCTTATGAAACAATCAAATTAAAAATTTGATCTTTTTTATTTTACCGCATTGTCGATATACTAGAGTTGTGGCAGCATCATTCAATTTTTCACCCTGACAACATCATCATTTTCATTAGATGCATAATGTGTGCTCATATCAAAATCTTCTTGGTCCAGAATCCTTTCATTTTTATGATGATGAATAAACAGAAACTGTTCATATAACAAATTCTCTAATTCAGTCCTCTCATTTAGATCATCATCAATTTGAGATTTCATTTTCTCCGCATTGTGATACCACACAGAGTAGTTTTCTTGAAAAACATATTTGGTTATGTGGTAGATAACTTCTTCATGGATCAAACAAGTTCTTACAACACAATTATAATAGGGGCAGTGTTTGTGACCACTATTTGAAGCATTGTGAAATGAAAAATCTAAAGAGATCTCCTAACTATTTTGAAAATCGCTTGAAATCCAATCGGTCTCATACATCCAACTTCTATCCATTCTGTAATTTTTTTTGTTACAAATCATTTTGTAAAAATCAATTCAATAAGATTGAAGTTTCATCAAAAATATATTTAAGTAAATGATAATTGTTCACTTTATATGAAACCATAATAGACACACTACTCTATATGATAATCATAATATAAAAGACAAAAAAATGCTATATCTACAACAATTTTTTTTGAATAACTATACATGAGTGTAAAAGATCATGTACACTAGTGGAGGAGAATTATTTAGGAGTTGAGTAAATTTTAGATTGAATAAATTTTATATTTTAGTAAATTATTTGTCTGATCACATACATTTCCCAAGGGGGTGGGGTGTCCAGGGGGTGCGGGGTGTCCAGGGGGTAGCGGGGCTGTCAAGGGGGTTCAGAGGTGTCTGGGGGGTGGGGGCTATCTAGGGGGTCGGGGTGTCCAAGTGGGTGGGCTTTCCATGGAGGTGGGGGTTTTTTAGGGGGTATGGGGTGTCAATGGGGGTGGGTGGGCTGTCCATGGGGTGGTGGGGCTGTCCAGGGGGATCAGGGTGTCCAGGGGGTGGGGGGGGGGGGTTCTTTATAGGGGTGGGGAGGGGGGGTGTCTAGGGGGGTGGGAGGGCTATCCAATAGGGTGGGCGGGCCATCCATCTTGGTGGTGGGGATATCCAGGAGGATAAAGGGTGTTCAAGGGGGTGGACAGGCTATCCACGAGGGGTGGCCAGGCTGTCCACGAGGGTGGCGGGGATGTCCAGTGGGGTCAGGGGGTATCCGAGGGGATTTGGGGTGTTTGGGGGGTGGTGGGTGGGTGTCCAGTGGGGGTGGCCGGGCTATCCATGGGGGTGGGGGGATGTCCAGGGGGGGTATGGGGTGTTTAGGGTGTAGACGAGATGTCCACGGGGGTTGAAGGGCTGTCCAGGGGGGTCGGAGGTGGCCAGGGGATGGGACTTTCCCGGGGGTGGGGGCTATCCAAGGGGTGCAGGGTTTCTATGGGGTGGGCGGGCTGTCCAGGCGGTGGCGGGACTGTCCAGGGGGGTACGGGGTGGGTGGGCGGGCTGTCCACGGGGGTGGGGGTGGGGTGTCTAGGGGGTACGGTGTGTCCAGGTGGGTGGGAGGGCTTTCTATGGGGCTAGAGGGCTGTCCAGGGGGTCGGGGGGGGGGGGGGGGGGGGGGTCTAAGGGGTAGGTGGGGGGCTTTCCAAGGGGTACAAGGTGTCCAATGGGTGGTCATACTGTCTAGGTGGGTGGTGGGGCTATCTAGGGGGTATGGGGTGGGTGTTCAGGCTATCCACGGGGGTGACAGGGTTTTCTAGGGGGTATATGGTGTCCAGGGGGTGGGCGGACTGTCTACGGGGGGTGGGGGGATCATAGAAGTATGAGCATTGTTATATCATTAGGTGATATGGAGTTGTACGAATGTTAAATTTGTATGAGATGAATATGGATAGTGGATAAGAACCTGAGTGAGATTTCTTTACAGAGATCACTTCTTTTTGGAAGGGTAAGAGTGAGTGTTGGTATGGAACTTCAAGAAAAGTCTTAACGTGTGAAAGAAACTATACATTGGTTATATTTGATTCCTATTTTTTGTAGTGTATCGGAGTGGAAAACCCACCCCTCCCTGGAAAGCCCCTACCCCCACCCCTGTAGCCCCCTACCCCCTACACCCCCACCCAGATAGCCCCCCACCCCACCTGGACACCCCAACACACCTGGATAGCCCACCGCCTCCTCTCTGGACAACCAACACCCTCCTCTCCTAGCTGGAAAACCCACCCCTACCCCCTTGGACATCCCACCCCCTTGACATCACACACCCATCCTCCACCTGGATAGACCACCCACCACCACCCTTGGACAACCCACCCCTCCCTAGACAGCCCACACCCCCTCCCCTGCAGCCCCACTACCCCCTGACAACCCCCCCAGACAACCCCCCACCCCCACCTAGAGAGCCCACGCCCCCACCCCCATTGTACAACCCCACTCTACTTGGATAGCCCATACCCCCTCCCCCACCTGCGTAGCCCACCCCTTCCCCCTGTATAGCCCACCCCATCCCTAGACAGGCCACTCCTCCTCCCCTACAGCCCCCCACATGGACAACCCCCCCACTGGGACAACTGACCCCCACCCCCACCTGAACATCCCACCACCCGCCACCCCCACTTGGACATCCCCACCCCATCCCCTCAAGTGGACAGACCACCCCCACCCCCACCTGGACAACCCACCCCACCTGGACAGGCCCCCCACCTGGACAACCCACCCCCTCCCTGGACACCCCACACCCCCTCCCCCACTTGGACACCCCACCCTGATCCCCTGGACTGCCCACAACCCTCCTTGGGCTGCCTATACCCTGTCCCCCACACCCCTATAGACCCCTACCCCCTACAACCCCCTACACCCTGGACAACCCACCCCTCACCTGGACGGCCCCCCGCACTTGGACACCCCCCTACCCCTCCTGCATCCCCCCTTAGGGTGATTTTATTTAAAACCATTTTATTCATTAAGAAAGGAAAACCATCATGCATTAGCCATTTCATTCCAAACAACCCATTCAATTTTTCAAAATGTGAAAAATTCAATTTATCAAAACATGAAAATTCAATTTATCAAAACATGAAAAATTCAATTTATAATGATCTATGGGTCAATTAGAAAATTTCATTAGGGAAAGGGGAGACCAACTACATTGTTAATTCCAATTTAAAAATTGGGTCAAGTAGTTAGGAGGTATGGTGGTGTCTAGGAGGTGTGGTGGTGTCCAGGGGGCTATCTAAGGGGGTGTGTGGGGGGGGGGGGGGGGCTGTCCAAGAGGGTGGAGGGAGTCTAAGGGGGTGGGGGTGTTTTGGGGTGGTGGAGGTGGTGGGGGGGAGGGTGTTTACAAGGGGGTGGGGGTGGGGGTGGGCTACCCATGGGGGGTGAGGGGTGTCCAGGGAGGGTGGGGGTGGGGGGGGAGGGGGTTGTCCAAAGGGTGGGGGTGTCCAAGGGGGTGGGGGAGGATATCCAAAGGGTGGGTGGGGGTGTCCAAGGGTATAGGGGGGTTTACAGGGGTGGTCTGTCCATGGGAGGTGAGGGGTGTATAGGGAGGGTGGGGTGGTGGTTTCCAGGGGGTGGGGGATAGGGATATGTCTAAGGGGTGGGTGTGTCCAGGGGGGTGGGCAGTACATTGGGTGGGGGTTGTCCAATGTGGGGGGTGTCCAGGGGGGTTGTTCAGGGGGTGTGAGGTGTCCATGTGGTGGGGGTGGGGTGTTCACAATTCCAATCCATCACCCAACAAATGCCAATTCATCCTCAATATCAATACCCTTCCCATTATTCCTTGAATAAAAACTATAAAAAAAATCCAAATCCAATTTTCAACTTAACTAAAGTCCACAGAAACTACCATATCACCCCACTAAACAAACCCTTTACCATGTTTGAAGTGTATAAAAAAAGTCAAAGGGTTCGGTACTCCACAGACAGTAGGAACTCAAATTTAGCTGAAATGAAAACAGAAAACAGAAAAAAATAGAGGAAGAACATTAAAAATAAGTAAAAAATTACTAATTTGAAGTGTAGAAATAAAAATTTGTTTGATTAAAGATGGATATATGGATGGAAGGAGTTTAACGGCTGAGAAAACATCAGGAGGAGCTCTGGATTAAGGTCTTCAATTGGGCAGAGTGGGTGCCGGGGTGCTGGGTATTTGGGGAAAAACATTCCCAAAGGTTTTTAAAAACCATTGGGAAATCCTCTCTTTACCAATGATTTTAATAAACCATTGGTATATATTAGAGAAACTAAATATTTCCCAATGATTTTTTCAAACCGTTGGGAAATATTAAGTTTAATTACACATTGCCAATGTTTTGAACAAACTGTTGGAAAATTTTGCCTTCTTTTATAGTATAGAAACAGTTTAAAGAAACCGTTGGTATATGTCCATTGGGAAAACAACATATTATAGTAGTGTGTACAATCAATGTTATCTTTGACATAACCTATAACCAATTAATTATATTTATTAATTTTTTTGATTAATATTTATTTATTCTTAATTTTTTACTATTTTTATTATTAAACTGAAATATGTACTTGTATTTAGTAATTTAAATGAATCTAGAGTAATTTTAGAGATATATATAAATGATAATTCACAATAAACTGGTAGACATCAGATTAAATTTGGAAGGGGATAACTATTTAAAATTAAAATATGTGGATGGATGGAAATGAAAGAATAAAATAGAATGATATTATGATATGTCAAAAATAAATCAAGTGTTTTAGAATCTATTTAAGGGGAAATATAAAATATTAAATTTTTTTAAGAATATTTTGGTTGATAACTAACCTATTTAAGAAAAATAAGGTGTAAGGTTGGGTTTTTATAGAAATAAATTGATGATATTACATATGATGTATGATTATAACTAAACCACATTATATTAAAATAGAACTCACATGTGAAAATATCTATATGGAACTGGCCTATGTCAAATTAAATACATGCTTAGGTATCATTAATTTAGTATAAAATAATAAAATTAATTAACTCATTAGATTGTAATTAGTCTTCTTTTACCACAAGCTACCGAATGAATAGGAAAAGTTATCAAGATTTTTAAAATATTGAACCATAATTCGTGGGTTGTGTTGAAGTGATGGAATATTATGATAAATAATATGATCTAGGGATCCCATGTTATAGCTGGTTATTGGAGAAGATATGATAAACATATAGAATAATGGGTTTTTGTGTTATTTTGTTATTTAATGTAATGATCAAACAAGAAAATTTGAAGATATATCTGTTGAACAATAGATTTTATATCTAAAATAGATAATAAGATAATAAAATCACATTTTAAATAATATAGGAGGTATATTCTTTTTCAATAAAAGATACTTTTTTCTAAAGAAAAATTATATTATATTATCATTCATTAATAAAAACAGCTCTATGATTATCAAAATAGTAAATATCAATATATATCATATATAATTAACATAAATATCTATTTAAAAAATAATAAATAAAGTTGAAATATATTTCACCTTAAATATAACATAATTTATTACATAAACATAATCCCCATTTTTTAATACAGAATGGGTATCCAATTGATTGTACGTACCAAATTGATCATAATAAATTTACTAAATAGTATCATATTTATTATTTTCTGGATTCATACAATGGCATCCAATAATAGATACTCAAATAAATATATAATTAATACCCTCAAAGGTTTTATTTTTTTATATATTTCCTTACATTTATAAAAATCAGTCATTATATTCTCAAAACACTATTCATATTTTGACTTTTTCTACTCTTTATATAATTATGTTTGGTGGGTTTATTCATATATGAGATCATAATGATGAATATTATATCCATGAAGTCTTTTAGAAAAAAATTATTATCATGTGGTACTTTTATTAATCTTATTTAGTGTATTCATCCCTAACATGTAATATTATACATGTAATGAAATAATATTCATATATTTTTATTTTATACTTTTATTATACAAAAATTTAATATGAAAAATATATATTAAAAACCTAGGTAATTACATTATAATATTTATGTATTGGAATTAACAATAGATCGTTGAGTTTATAATGGATTCCGCAATACCCAAATCTATGATTCATCCATATGGGCTACAAGAGTCGAACACAAAAACTATAAAAAAACCTTGAGATATCTATCCATAAATTATATAAAAAGACATAGTCTATTATTTTAGTCTATGAAAGTTGGGTTTTAACATTATATATTTAAAAAAAATTAATTTTCCTACTCTTATGGTAATCAAAATTCCCGAGAAAGTAGCTATAAAGGATCTTCCCAATTATTTTCCTTACCAACAAAATTTGGGATATAAAATTAAAAGATATTTATCTTTTAAATGTTTTTTTTCAAATAAGGGAAAATATATTATAATATATTTTGAAAATAAATAGACAGATGAAAAATATATGTGATTCATTATCACTGTAATAGAAAATCATCATGCTTGAAAGTTCATTTCTGGTAAAAAGTTATTATTGTATGACTTTAAACTTCACAACAAAAGGTCCTAGTTTTGAGAAAATAAAATACATGAAACAAGTTTCTAACAACATGATCATAAGTTATATAGTTTATAGTCCCTACCACCCGAATATATACTATTCTGAGAGGTCCATCATAGATGAAGTTAACTGTTGAGCTCCACCTTTAAGTAAGACTTCAATCATCACTGACCAAACCATTTTCCATTAGGAGAGTTAAAGGTCGAATTGATATCATGTTTCTAACTCAAAAATAAGTTTGATTACATAACCAATGAGTTATATTTCCCCTATTAAATCTTGAGATCTCACTCAATTTTTTTAAGTGTAGTTTAGTTGAAAATTATTCATAGAAATCCATGAACATTTTTACCCTTTTTATATAAGATCATGAAATATGTAATTTTTTTTACTTCAATTGAAATTTTATGTCTTTAAAAGAATCCATCTTCCTTAATTTTATTTTTAACATAACCAATTATAAAAAAAATCTCCCTTTTCTATAATAACATATTTCTTGATTTATATTATCACATGATACATAGGATTTATAGATCTTATATAATAAGAAAATATAGAAAATCTAATCTCTATATAATTCCCTACTTTGTCCGAGTTTATGGATATTCCAAATCATGTAGGGTTACCTATTATATCCATACACTCGAATAAAACCATACTATTTCAATAATTATGTGTGGTTGATTCCTGATTTCAAAGGATACATAATGATTTTTTGAAATCCTATACAAGGCCCTACAAATAAATTTCTCCCCAGTTAATTCTCACTTCTTCTCAGGTGTTTGGATCATTCCAAATCATGTTTTTCATGCTCTCTTATCCCCTCACTAGAGTACCTCTTCATTCTATTCCATTTTATAATATATATGAACCATATACACAAACATTTTCTTGAGGAACCAAACTTGGTTTCAGTTATATGACCGTACACTAAGAGCAATACATATTTATACATTGTTCATAATTAAACTACATAAATTAATTTATACCTAAGGTTTCATGTATAGGAATTGGATTCATCATTCACATGAATATTATTTTCCCGTTTAACAGATAAAAACACTTATATTGGTTAAAGTTATATAACTTTCATCTTCAACCACTTTTGGTATAAGTTGAACATCCTTAAACATCTATCATTGAATTATTTCCAAAATTTCAAGGTAATAAAATAGAAATTAAAGGAACATAAATGCTTCCTAGGTAGAAAATAAATAAAGGTAACTTTTAGAAAATTTCATGTAACCATATGCTAGGCCATTCCCTGTCATGAATTAGGAAAAAAGATATTGTAAAAAACGAAAAGAAAATGGCACAAATACTTATCGGTCTAAACCATCACAAATATCTACCAAAGTAAATGTGACATATTTTCATGATAATCCATTTCCTTTAATTAATTAGGAAAAAAATAGATCACACAAGGAAATAGGAATAATGATTTTAGGGGCCAATACCTGGCCCTATAAAGGGACTTTGTATGATCATAGGTCCCACTAGTATATTTAAAATATATGATAGATTATCCGTATACAATACATGGACATTTAAATAGTTCCCTGAGAACACCATAATTATTGACTAGGCTACCTCTTCAAATTAAAAGTTCATACCATTTATCTTATCTTATACCCTAACCCTTTCATATAATATAACTTTATCCTGAGAATATGATCAATACAAGGTGGTGTAAAATCGAAGGTTCTTGAACCCTTCTTGAACTGTACGAATATCCTTGAGGGAATGATGATTTCCTCCATATTATAAATCTAGTGGTATAACATGAGTATTATAAACCTATATGGAATCCTCATAATCTTTCCTCAGAGTCACCCTGGGACATTGTTAGAATGTATTTTTTTTAAATAACCAAACATAAAAATAAAATGTCATGAACCAATCAAGTATGAAATCCAACCCAACACCTGACCGAGACCATAACATGGTCCAAAGGGATTTACCGATCCAAATGGGTTGGAAACAAGTTCATGGGCATAAAAAATCACATTTGGGAATGATTTCACGCATAATAAACATCCATAAACATCTTATAAGATGAAATCATCACTTCATAACCACTAACCATAACAAAAAAAAACAACACTATCACAAGTTAAATAGTTTTACATATTAAAAATACAAAATACTAAAAGGGAGTTGAACCAACTAAACATAAAAAAACTTCATGTAATAAGAGGGACATCACCCTCAAGACACCTCCACTAACACCTGAAAAAATAGGATCACTTGAAAATGGATCCACCTTCACCACCACATAACATATTACCTTTATCTAGGTCAAAAATAATAAGGTGTATATACACTTGAGGGTTTATGTTGTTGGATTAAGTGGCCTAGAACCAACTACTTTGTACTTTATTCATTAATAAAAGACTTATCACATCTTGATTGTTCTTCTGCGTGACAATGCATGTGATAATGTCCTAAGGAGAACTATTGCATTAATCGGTTATAGAGGATCCCTACTATGATGAGAACCCTGAAGTTCCATAAAATTGTTCTTGAATATATGTTCTATAGACGGATGATACTATTTGAGGGACACAAATAATACAGGTCATTAGGGGTGAGGACTCATAAATCTTTAAGGCACCTTCTCATGGTGTGATCCCTTGGTAATATCTAGGAGGATATAATGAGAATGAGACCCGCCAGTAGGAAATCCACATTTCATAGTGTCATTGGATGTTCCTATTCGTGGACATGTGTAATGGTCCTTATACTTTAAGATTATTATTAATGGGTATTACAAATCATGCACTTATATGTATTGACAAAAACTGTGACGACACACTATTCGTAGCGAGGTAGGATACATTGGGTGTGTCACGAGTAATACTGCATTAATAGATAATGCGAGAAATGATTTGTCTCTTCTGTTCCATAACGGAAGTAGATATCTCAGGAACTTTGATGGAATTGATATATCCTAAATAAATCCATGGCCATGGTAAATTATGGGGGAGTTCAATTCCAAAAATTCAATGAATGAATAATCGAGCACATGGGTTGATGGTACTAGCATGCAACCTGCTTGATTAGAGATATCGAGGAAAAGGGATTATATTACACGGTAAGAATTCGTAGGAGGTGACACATCATTGTAGTGTTAACTTCTTTCTCTTTGGGTGCCTTGGCGTGTTTCTAGATGCTAACCTTGGACTTTAGGTAGGCTCCGTCTAATGCCACTGAGAAAAGGGACTAGAGGGTCACACACTAATTGTGTCCATGCATCTCAGTTAAATATTAATTTAGCAAGTTAAATAAATATTATTCCCGACTATGGTTTAATAATTATTTAAGGATGCCTGATCACATTTATTTTGACACTAGTTATTCGAGAGAATATATTGTGGGTGAAATAGTTTATTTATTAGCGAGTAATGCAGTTACATTTATTTAAGAAATAAATAGCCATTACTCAAGGTCTAATAAATGTGGAGGAGGAGATAAAGAAAAATGGAAAATAAAAGTACATGTTGTGTATATTAAATATACACGCCGTGTAGTTTTATGGAAAATGATTACACGCCATGTACTTATGATTACACTCCATATTGTTTTCCAGTCGGGATTTTGAGGATTTGATAATGATTTATTAAATGATATTAATTATAATCAGCATGGGCGCATGTCAAGGAATTAATAATTCGACATGGGGGTTTAAATAAGAGTTAATGGAATAAATAAAACGTGTAACATGTTTATTTATTTTCATAACACTATAACCTCAAAAACGATTATAAATATCCTCACAACCCCAACAATTTTCCCATTAATTGTTGTGCGCAAAAATTCTAGAGAATTATTTCATGGCCAAAAGAACTCCTTCCTCTAAGAACACTCTCAAGACCGAGAGATCAAGGCGATCGAGGGTGGACATCACAAGTGCAGGATCTTACACGCTAGCACCCGGATATCCCTTTAGCAACGTCCCGAGATACGTGGAACCCGTGTGGATCACCGCTAGAGGAATCCTACACGTGGATTCTACGACGCAACGATGGATCACAGGATCGTGAGCAGAGACATCAACAAGGAAAGAATTCCACCCAGGTAATTCTTGTGAATTAATTAAATTAATTATAACCAACATATGATTATCCTATCTATGTGGTTCCAGGATTCCCTCTTAAGTTTTTCGTTCTTCATTCCAGTCTGAAGATTTGGCGTTTTACATCGTGACGAATCTCAGATTGAACGTTGTTTAAACATTAAATTTAATGTTGGGAAAAACCACCAACGCACTTCTGCTATGCCCAGAACCTTCAAGTGGTATCAGAGAGAGGTCATATCGTTAATTATAATTATTTAGTTTTTCATTGGTGATCTACGCATTAAATAATTTAGTTGTTTCAATTCAAGTTAATCGTTCTTTAAATCTGAATCTAGAGATCTATTCCTCCTCTGTCATTTCTCGTTCACCATACAGAAACAACCTTTTCCTTTAATTTTTGATTATAATAAAATATAGGAACTCATTCGGAGGAGCCAAATGTTTCTGTCTGTACAACACCAGAATACACGGTGTGTATTCGGAAGTACACGTCGTGTAGTATAGGTTCATACATCGGAATGGTCTACCAAATCCATCCATGTATTGATCCTATCTAACTGATTTATGACACCGTGTGTTGACCGAGAATAGGTGACACATGGTTTCCAGATTACACGCTGTGTGGTCCAACAGAACACGGCGTGTAGTCCCTTCGGTTTAGGGTTGGACCGTGTACCCCATACACGATTTTCCCAGCTGGAAACCATCTAACACAGAAACTACACAGCGTGTGTCCCACAGAACACGCCGTGGACTCCGAAAATTTCCGAAGTACATTAACACGCCTTGTCCCTGGGCATGTACTTCGGATGGACAATGAATAAAAAGTACACGCCGTGTAGTCAGATCTACACACCGTGTACTCATCCAAATTACACAGATTTATTAAAATTTATTATTATATTATAAAAACCCTTGAGACATGTACCATGGTGCAGGCATAAAGCTGAGTCACAACACGTGATATGTGTTTTATATATTTGTGTTTAATTTAACATTTGCGTAATGAACATGAATTCACCGGGTTGCCTCCAAGGTAAAAGTTACGTACAAGGATAATTTTAAATGAATTTATTTGTTTAAAATTATGATGGATGATAATCTAAAGGATGTTCATAAAAGGGTTTAAGATAAAATGATTGATTAATTAAAGATAATTCATTAATTCGAGCATGATTTATCTTAAACAAGAACGATTAAAGAATTGACTGCTAGTTTTATTTATTTATTTATGCGTAAATATCATTTCATGCATGGATGATCATGAGCTAGACCAAGGCCTTTTTATGTGAATGGATTCCTTTTAATTAATTTATTTAAATTAAATTTGTTGTCATGCGATCCTTCTCCTCATTAATATATAGGTCATGCGCGGCCAAGGACACTTTTATGTAAAAACCACTTTTTACCCCTCACCTACATGTGAGATAAATGCATATGTAATGGATGGAGCTCCAAAGATAGTGGAGGCAACTCAAGTCAGGATCCAAGGTGAAACCAATCCAAGGAGATACAAAGGTGGACAGGTGGAAAGCTATAAACACAAACCCGCAAGGTTCTAGGTGTTTCTCCCCTAGGTCTTGGGTTATTTTATCAACTGCTAGATAAACTAACCAATTGAACAAAGCTCATGATTATACCATTTATTTTATTTCTGTCAGTTGCATGGTTTATTTATTGTGGGTGTGTTGTCACAATCACACAATTAATGAATTAAACAAGCATTCAAGATGAACTAAAATAAGACCGGATTATACGTAAACATTATCTTGACATGGTTAATCACTTAAGTAAATCCAACTTAATATTAACAAGCATGTAATTAAATATAATAAAATGTCTATTTACGTATAAGGATAAAATCCCTCAAAGGAAATATTAAGTCGGTATAGCCTTCCATAATCTGCGTTAGAATCGAACCATGGTTCAAAGTGCTTGACCAACCCTGGTTGGGGTGCTTTCAATTATCTAGGAATTATAATTCAAGGTTTTGGGTTGACATAACTTGGTTTGCATCAAGGGTTTACTACCACAATGGGACTCGGTGTGACCAAGAGGGAAAGTTTGAGGAAATCTAAAATAAAAGGATTTCATGATTGGGGAGTCCACTCAGCAGATCAAGGAGCTGTGAGTTAATGCAGTTGGCATTTAGAATGCCTACCTAAAAACCTTCAAGTTTCTTGGCCAACCCTAGTTGGGGTAATGTGAAGGGAAATATGGATCCTTGCTACTAGAATATTCAGGGAACAAAATATTCCGAAGCCAATGGTGAGGGCAATTGGATTTCGATAAAATAATGGGAGACTAATAAGTATTTATTTATTTATTTGTCTTAGTTTTTTAATAAAGTACTAATCCTTTTCCCATATTAATTTGTAGAAATGACAAGAAAATTACTTAAAAAATATAATTGAAAACCATACTCCGGAAGGAAAACCTTCTCACCAGAACCAATTTCCAAGAGTAGCAGAGGTGTTTATGCGTCATCCTTCGCCACGAAAGGAAATTGTATGTGCTGGAAGAGCCTATTCCAATTGCACCTGGGAAAGAGGCCAGTGATGAGGAATTTTATCTCTATATGAAACACATGGATCATACAATAGATGTCCAGTGTTTCATGCTACGGCCATGTCCAATGAGCTCTTGAAGCAACATGAAAACATGGATGCCTATAGCATGATGTCTCACCTTAAGGATCTCTACCAAGATAAGGAGAGACAGTAAAGGTATGAGATCTCCAATTCATTGTTTACAACTAATCTTAGAGAGTCTATGCCAGCTGGGCCTCATGCAGTCAAGATTATTGGCTACATTGAACGCCTGGATATCTTAGGGATTAAATTCCTGGATGAGTTGCGTACAGATCTCATCCTATCATCACTACCTATCACCTTCTCTAGCTTTATTTTCAACTACAACATGAGCATTAATGAGAAGAGTCTATCGGAACTTCTGACCTTCATTTTCTAGGTAGATAAGGATATGGGGCATGAAAAACCCACAGTCCTTATGGTGAATAAGAAAAGGAAGGACAAGGTAAAGGGTCCAAAGACATATAAATGGTCTGAAGCCCCTGAGCACCATCCCTCCAAGAAGGGGAAGATTCAGAGTCAGGGCAAGGAACAAGAGGTGGGGTGTTTTTCATGGGGCAAGCAAGGCCACTGGAAGACGAACTACACCCAGAAGCATGGGTACGCTAAAGGTGCATTCGTTATTGAGTGTAATCTTTCTATTTCTACACATTGGGTATTAGATACAGCTTGTGGGGATCACATCTATATTCAAATGCAGGAACCAAGTAGATTTAGAATGATTTCTAGCAGAGAGGTGGATCTTCAAGCTGCCAATGGTGCAAGGCTGGCTGCGTTGGCTATTAGTGATTACCACCTCTCACTACTGACTGGGATGATTATGTTTTTACATAACTGTTATTATGTACCTAGTGTTACCAATAACATAATTTCTGTATCTTGTTTGGATATGGATGGATTTATTTTCATGTTTGGAAATAAGGGATTCCTTTTTTATAAGAACAACATATGTTATGGTATGACACATTTAAATAATGGTTTTTATGTATTAAATAAAGAAAACCAAGTGTTAGAAATCGAAAACAAAAAAAACTCACATGACTCATACATAACCCAGTTGTGGCGTCACCATCTCGGTCATGTAAACGAGAATCACTTGACAATGATATTCCAAGATGGCTATTTAGACTCTACTGAGCTAAAACCACTTTATAGATGTAACGCTTGTTTACAAGGAAAAATGACCAACCTTCTTTTTGGTGGATAGGGTGAAAGGGCCATAGAGATTCTAGGATTGGTACACACAGATGTGTGTGGACCATTTCCAGTAGAAGCTAGAGGTGGATATTCTTACTTCATTACTTTTACTGATGATTTTAGTATATATGGACATGTCTACTTAATGAGGAATAAGTTAGAGGCCTTAGAGAAATTTAAGGAATTCAAGAATAAAGTAGAGAATCAGCTTGGTAAGAAGATAAAGAAACTTTGATCGGATCGAGGTGGAGAATATCTGAACCGAGAGTTCATCGATCTTCTACGGGAGTCTGGGATTCTATCTCAGCTCACTCCTCCTTATACACCATAGTGGAACAGTGTTAGTGAAAGTAAAAATCACACCTTTTTGGACATGGTGAGGTCGATGATGATTCATGTAGATCTTCCGTTATCCTTTTGGGGATATGCATTACAAACTACAACATACACATTAAACCGAGTACCAACTAAGGTGGAAAATGGAATTCCATCCGATTTATGGAACGGAAGGAAACCCACTTTGTCGCACACACGTGTATGGGAATGCAAGGAGTTTGTTAAGGCCTTATCAGGAAAGAAACTAGCACCCTGAGGAACAAGGTGTATCTTTATAGGATATCCCAAGGAAATGAAAGGATATTACCTATATAACACTTCAGACAAGAAAGTGACTGTTGCCAGACAAGACATCTTTCTTGAGATGGATCACATTCTCAAGAAGGATAGTGGGAGAAATATTGACTTTGAGGAAGTTGATGCTCAAGATACACAAGAGTTGGTACAGGAACTAGTTCCACAGGTCCCCGTGGAAGAGGTTCCAGAGACACAAGTACTGCATAGGAGCTCAAGAGAGGTAAGGGAACCAGAGAGATTTGGTTTCCTAGTACCCGAGGATGGTGAATCATTATTGTTGGACAATGATCAACCTGTATCCTACAAGGAAGCAGTAGAAAGCTCCGAAGCTACAAGATGGCTAGAAGCTATGAATTCTGAGATGTATTCCATGTATCAGAACCAACTTTGGGTTCTGGTCGATTAGCCAGTTGATGTAAATCCTATTGGATGCAAATGGTTATTCAAGAGAACGCTAGACATGGAAGGTCAAGTTAGCACCTATAAAGCAAGGCTAGTGGCTAAAGGGTTCAGACAACATCAAAGAATTGACTATGATGAAACCTTCTCGCCAGTTTCCATGTTTAAATCCATAAGAATCATACTTGTCATAGCAGCTTACCATGATTATGAGGTTTTTTAGATGGATGTCAAAACATAATTCCTTAATGGGAACCTTCAGGAAGATGTCTATATGACACAACCAGAAGGGTTTGTGAAACCAGGTGAAACCAAACAGGTTTGGAAGTTTCAGAAATCCATTTATGGATTAAAGAAAGCATCTAGGTCCTAGAACATTCGATTTGATGAAGCCATAAAAGAATTTGGGTTCATTAAGAACGAATGTGAGCCATGTGTTTATAAGCGGTTTAATGGGAATGCGATCATTATCCTAGTAATATATGTTGATGACATATTTCTTATTGGAAATGATGTACCATTCTTACAGTCAGTTAAGGACTGGTTGAAAAAATGTTTCTCCATGAATGACTTGGGTGAAGCAGCCTACATTCATAGGATCAAGAACATTCGTGATAGATCCAAGAGACTACTTGGACTAAGTCAGAGTACATACATTGACCAGATACTAAAGAGATTTAGTATGGAATAATCCAAGAGGGGATTGGTTCCAGTGTCAAATGGCCTACATATTTTTAGGAAAATGTGTCCTCAAACACAACAAGAGAAATATAAAATGAGTAAGATCCCATACTCTTTGGATATAGGATCCATCATGTATTCCATGTTATATATCATGATTGATGTTGCCTATGCACTGAGCATGGTAGGAAGATATCAAGTAGATCTAGGAGAACAAAATTGGACTGCTGTTAATACTATACTTAAATATCTGAGAAGAACTAAGGATATGTTCTTTGTGTATAGAGGAGACAATGAACTTGTCATTAGAGGGTTTGCTGATGCTGGTTTTCAGATAGATCAAAATGATCTGAAGTCACAATCTGGATATGTTTTCTGTCACAATGGAGGAGCTGTGAGCTGGAAGAGTTCAATGCATCCATTTGTCACCGATTCAACATAGGAGTCCAAATATATAGAGGCTTTTTATGCATCCAAGGAAGACATCTGGATTCAGAACTTTGTCTAGGAGCTTGATGTGGTGCCTAGCGGTAAAGATCCCATTGCATTGTATTGTGATAATACTGCAGCGGTGGATCTTGAAAAAGAACCAAAGTCACATCAGCAGAAAAAGAACATACTCTAGAAGTATTACCTCTTGAGGGATTTATATCAAAGGGGTGATGTTACAGTGAGCAGAGTGTCCAAAGAAGAGAATGCGGTAGACCCCATGAGTAAAGTCCTATCTCAGCAGAAGCATGAATATCATGTGAGAGCTAGTGGGTTAAAAGTTGTTAGAAGTTGGCTCTAGTCCAAGTGGGAACCTGTTGGAGTTGGTGGCCTAGAACCAACTAATTTTTACTTTATTCATTAATAAAAGATTTATCACATCATTATTTTTCTTTTGCGTGACAATGCATGTCATAATTTCCTAAGGACAACTGTTTCATTAAAGGGTCAAAGTGGATCCATGCTATGATGAGAACCAGGAAGTGCCATAACCCTGTTCTTGAATATATGTTCTATGAATGGATGATATTATTTGAGGGACACAAATAATATAGGTCATTAGGGGTGAGGAATCATAAAAATTTGATGCACCTTCTCAGGGTGTGAACCCTTGTTAATATCCAGGAGGATATTATGAGAACGAGACCTGATAGTAGGAAATCCACATTTCATAGTGTCATTGGATGTTCCTTTATACGGACATGTGTAATGGTCCTTATACTTTAAGATTATTATTAATGAGTATTACCACTCACACACTTAGATGTATTGAAAAAAACTATGATGACACACTGTTCGCAGCAAGGTAGGATACGTTGTGTGCGTCACGAGTAATAATGCATTAATTGATAATGAGAGAAAATATTTGTCCCTTCTATTCCATAACTGAAGTAGATATCTCATGACATTTGATGGAATTGATATATCATAAATAAATTCATGTCCATGGTAAATTATGGGTGAGTTATATTCAGGAAAGTAAAAGAAATAATAATCGAGCACATGGGTTGATGACATTAGCATGCAACCCGCTTGATTAGAGATATCGAGGGAAAGGGATTATATTATATGGTAATCATTCATCGGAGGTGACACATCATAGCGGTGTTAACTTCTTTATCTATGGGTGCCTTGGTGTGTTGCTAGATGCTAACCTTGGACTTTAGGTAGGCTCCACCTAATGCCCCTGAGAAAGGGGCCTAGATGGTCACACACTAAGTGTGTCCATGTATCTTAGTTAAATATTAATTTAACAAGTTAAATAAATATTATTCCCGACTGTGGTTTAATAATTATTTAAGGATGCCTGATTGCATTTATTTAGACCCAAGTTATTTGAGAGAATATATTGTGGGCAAAATAATATATTTATTAGTTATTAATGTAGTTATATTTATTTAAGAAATAAATAACCATTACTCAAGGTCTAATAAATGTGGAGGAGGATATAAAGAAAAATGAAAAATAAAAGTACCCACCGTGTATTTTAAATATAAACATCGTGTAGTTTTATGAAAAACGATTACACGCCCTGTACTATTGATTACACGCCATGTAGTTTTCCAGTCAAGATTTTGAGGATATAATATTGTTTTATTAAATGATATTAATTATAATCAGCGTGGGCACATGTCAAAGAATTAATAATTCGACATGGGGGTTTCAATAAGAGTTAATGTAATAAATAAAATGCGTAACACATTTATTTATTGTCATTAATCTATAACCTCAGACCCGATTATAAATATCTTCAAAACCCCAAAACTTTTCCCATCAATCATTGTGCACAAAAATTCTAGAGAATTCTTTCAAGGCCGAAAGAACTACTTCCTCCAAGAACACTCTCAAGACTGAAAGATCAAGGCGATCGAGGGCAGACATAGCAAGAGAATGATCTTCCGCGCTAGCACATGGATATCCCTTAGACGACGTACAGATATACGTGGCACATGTGTGGATCACCGCTAGAGGAATCCTACACTTGGATTCTACGACGCAATGACGGATCACAGGATCGTGACCAGAGGCATCAACGAAGAAAGAATTCCACCAAGGTAATTCTAGTGAATTATTTAAATTAATTATAACCGACATATGATGATCCTATCTCTGTGGTTCTGAGATTCCCTCTTATTTTTTTCATTCTTCATTCCATTTCGAAGATTCAGTGTTTTACATCATGATGAATCTCAGATTGAACGTTGTTTAAACGTTAAAATTAAAGTTAGGAAAACCCACCAACGTGCTTCTACTGTGCCCGGAACCTACATATGTATGTTATGAGCCATGTCCAGTTGGATATCACCAAAATAGAATCCATTTCAAAACATTATAATACAAAAAATCATGCAGGTTTTCATGAAAAAGAGAGGAAAACGTTTTAAGAGAAAAAATTTAAGGGAAGCATGATTTTAAATTAAAGTTAAATGTAATGTCCACCATATGCCAATTATTGTGCTAAAATCACATTAGTACCTTAGGTAATCCCCATAGTCTGTTTCATTAGTGGGAGCCTAGGTACCTTGTACCTTGTTGTACATGGTTTAGAATACAAAACCCACAACTTCCTCATGTATGAGCCACTATAGTGGAACACCCCCAAGGTCTAATGGCCTCCAATCATCATCATATTATATTTAGTGTTGCATCTTTAATCTTGGTAGAGGGAACTCAGCCTCGTCCCTACCGATCTGTCTAGCGTACTAGTGCTAGTTCACCCACCTAGATACCCAAGATTCCTTTTATACTCAATTTTCAACTTATCATGTCACAATAACCACCATAGACACATTCAAATGACCTACTATAGATAACACAAAAGGAGACCAATCTTACAAAAAGAATTCCAAAATTGAAAACACCCAAGCTAAACAACAATTTTAAATAGTAAAACCATTTTAAAAGCCCCTTATAAAAGCACACATGTCAAATGTTAGAAACATCCAATAAAACCATCCATTTTCATTTGTATAATCATCTTTCAACCCAAACTCACACCAAAAACCATTGAAAAAATGATTCCATCCACTCAAAAAAGCTATAAAATACATTTAGGAAGCAAATAAATCACACCAAAATCATCAAATAATGAAAAATACCAGAATCAACTACTTGAAATTTGGAAACATCCAAAATATAGTGGAAAACAAAATATAATCACAAGGAGTCCATAGAGAGGTAAAGGTAAACCGTAAAAATCAAGATTAAACTCAAATAACCACATTTGAACCCTCATTAGGCCAACCCATTTGTTGGAAAATAAATAACCCAAATAAATAGAAAGAAAATACTAAGAAGAAAGAATAAATCAAGAGAGGGAGGGATTACATAGATATATCTTAAAGGTTCCACACCAAATAGACCAATGGAATGAGGCCCAAGGGATCCAAGAGGGATGAGAGAGGTGCTAGGGGTTATGAACCTCAAATGGGGTGATTAAGGGTGGAGTTGGTGTCATATTTGAATAGGGGAAAATTGGGAATTCCACATTTTTATATCTCTAGGTTGGCTTCATGGTTTTCCCATTTGGTTTTCCAAACTATGTGGTAATCGAGCATCCCTCCTTGTCCAACTGGGAATGATCCCACATGGTTCCTGGTGGAAGGTGAATTCCAATGCAGTTGTACCGTACACCGCAGATAGAACCAATGATCTGGGGGCACTGTGAGCTACCCACCCATACAATAAGTCATGTGACCTAGAAAGTGCCACTGTTCAATGCACCTAGTCTATCCTAGGTAGGTGCATGATTTCTACTATCCATGCGCTAATCATGCAGCACCTAATGTTGAGTCTAGAAACACCATTTTTCACTAAAAATCTTAGTAAATCCATGGGGGTAAATATAAAACAAAAAATAAAGTAAAATTTACCTCAAAAGAAACGAAATATGTGGCATAAAATATCCATATATAGTTTAAATATTAATAAAATTTGATCATTAATAGTCTAGAAGACATACATACATTCTATGAAACACTAGATAAGGATATACGACAAAAGAAACAAGGTTACCTACACTATTTACTTACACATGGCCTCCTATGCATTTTTTATTGTCATGTATTGAAATAATCAAAATACTCATATTAAATTTATTATATTCCATGAATCATGTATTTGGGAAAACATTGATTAAATTACTATTAATGTTTAATTTTTTGAAACCTTTAGCAATAAAAAATAAGTAATCACATGATGTGTAATCATAAATTCAAAATAATGATGAATTAAATCCCATGATACAATCACCTTGGGCTAAATAATACATAAAGAACCATAAAATATATAATTACAATTCAATAAAAACATTAAATAATAACTTGATAACCAATAAAAATATATCATAGTTATATGAGAACTCAAGTTTCGACTAAAAACGTGATGGATAGACATGATCATACATTCCACTTCATGTCCAAAGAATCCTATCTCCAATCTACTATGCCAAGAAATTTACTAAAAAAGGACTTTAAAGCCATTTTATGACATGAAAAACATGGCAATTGGGCCATTTTCATAGACCCACATGAAATCATGAATTACTCACTATCATCAAAAAACTATTGAATATTTTATAGGTTTTGAACCATTTATTAGGTTTATTATTCCCACGATATCATATAATCATCATTAAGATAAATTGTTGAAGTGGTAATAAGAAACTAAAGAGATTGTGAAATCATTATGGTAAGAAAATCATATAATTATCATCCCATGAAATATATGAAGGGATAATGGAAGGAATATGTTCATTCAAAAGAGTTATTCTCATAGGAGGTGGGTTAATACTTATGATATAAAAGAATAAAAATAATAATTTTTTTCATTCTATAAAAATATATCATTTTGTGTTTTTGAATCACTTTTTTCCAATCCAAGATTAGCCTACCTAAGAAAATTTTATAGTGGACATAGCTTTACCTAGATCCCTAATTGAAATGTTGGTATGTGGACTATATTTATTTTTTATTCACTAAAATTTACCTAGTGGGTTGAATCATTCAGTTACAACAGAATATGGGTTAGTGAATCCTTAAATGCCAAAGGAAAAACCTAAGATGCACAAACATTATAAAAAGCGATTTGGATATATAGTGGCAAACATTATGTATGATTTTAATCAGATTACTATCAAACAATATTACCTATGAGAATTTGTTTAATTATATTTGGTTTATTATAGGTTATTTTATTGTGTTTATTGAATGAATTTATTTTTATAGGGAATTTTAGTTTTTATAATTCAAGAAGGATCCATTCAAATAAACCAATACTACCCTCATAACTTATTAGATTAATTCCAATATAACTATAATTTCTATCACCTATACAATTGTAGGATCATTTTTAAGATCCTTATATGGTATAACATCATATCTTCACTTGATATGTGTGGCTTTAAATACAAAGAAAGATGCAGAGGAAATAAAATCATTGAATGAAAATTTTGACTAAATTAAAACATTACACATTTATTGAATAAGAAATACCATTTTATATCGACTCAAAAAACATACATATTTAAAACTATAAGAGGATTATCTCCCCATTTATGAAATGTTTCAATACAATTTAGAAATTGACTACTTGAAGTGGAATTGAAGAAGGGAAATAAGAAAATAATTAACACTAAATCATTATATGAATAATTTCAAATTTTTGGTGTGAATAAGATCATATCATGAGTAAAATGTATCAACATGTTTATAATAGGAACAATATATAATAAAAATAAGAATATATATCATTAATAAAATAGAGTGATTCAATAATGTTATAAGTGGAAACCAAACATCCATAGATAAAATGACAACATAACATTATAATTTCAATAACACATTGAAGTATTTTTATTCCCTTTACTACCCCTACCTTAAATAGGTATTTTTGGTTCCATTGATATAACCCACTTGTAGTTCAAGTTTCCCCTGATGATTAGGGTTTCAAAAGGATGGTGAAAATACTATTGAAATTTGACTTTTCTACCCTTTACCCAAAATTAATGAATGTTATTTTCTTCCACCTTATGTTCCAAAACAATATTATAGATAGATTATTTTATCTTGGTAATATAAGTATATAGTAAAGATACTGATTTATTTTAATTTAAGTAGAAATATTACCCCATTTGGATTATCTATCTGAATGTTATAAAAACAATAGTGGGCTATCATTTTTGACCAATGAATCTACACAAAATTTAATCTTCAACTTGGGATGCATGTATCACCTGTAAAACCATAGATTTATCTCTAACTATAGTTTAATTTAGATATAATCATCTTTTAATCTATCCAATATAGAAATTTGAGCATTTTATTATTCTTAACTTGGTTTTTACATGATTTTTAGTGGTATGGTTTCATGTTTACTTCATGCATAGAATTTTGGATTCCTGTCTCTAAAAAATTATCTAACCCCAATGAAACCATTTATATTGGGGAAAAATATTCCCCCTAAATATGGTAACCTAATAGTACAATTTAAATTTTAAATCACAGGAATTTATTGTTTTACATGTTATTCAGAAATGTGTCGATTATTAGTAAATTTTAAGAAAGAATAACAATCATGATGATAAATAAGGGTTAAATTGTAAAATTCTCTAATTATATCGTTTATAAATAGAGAAAATCATTAGTATTAATTAATAAGAAATAAATATTTTCCTATTTTAGTGTCTAAAAACACCTCCCCAATTTGAGACATGATAGCCTGTAGAAAACTACTATCTCAAAAAGACAATAACTGAATTCATTTTTCCAATCATATTTTGAAATACAATAACTACTATTAATACCTCACATAAAAAATCATGAAACCTATAAAAATAATTAAAAAACTATATTTTATAGGAATATCCCAAGGTTAATACCATTCCTTTACTAAAATTCATTAGCACCTTTCCACTAATTCTAATTTATCATAAGGATGTCTTGTGCTTCACAAAATAAATGGGGGCTCATTTTTATTCAAGGTGAAAAAGATGAAATCACTTTAGGATTTCACATTTTATTCTTTAGATGAGTATCCAATTTTTTTATTTTTTATTTCTTTATTAATAAGTATGTAAATGGTAATTAATATTTTTATAAATCAAATTGGCTCATGTAGTAATAATTTTTTTGAGATAACTAGGTATGAATACCTTAGGTAACCAAATAAATTTTATATTATCAAGCATCATAAAATGTTAAATCAATCAATAAAAAATTAAAACTACTAAATATAGAGATGTAATTCCTATATATAGGATAAAAAACAATGGTGTTTCCATCCCCAAGGGTTCAAATCAACAAATTAATTCAATTCATTAATGCACACACAAATTCTACTGGGTATATATGTATATATATATATATATATTCTTTTGTGTGTTTTTATTTTTATTTTGTTTTGTTTTTTGATTATTTTTGGATTTGAATACTCATATTACACATAAAATGATCAACAAAACTATTCTATTTATACATTGGCCCCAGGAACATAAACTCATAAACCATAATTCAAAGGATGTGAATTGTGACATTTTTGATTGAATGGATTAAAATATAGTTGGTGAAAAATCACACAAGATAATAGTTATTTCCAAAATTTACATTAGTTAACTTAAAATTTACATAAAATAATAATCAAGGAATGAATAATTACTTGAAATTTTGTTTTACAACTCAAAAAGTAAATTATCACATGTAAAATTAAATAAAATTTATTTTACATTTATACACTCAAAAAAATTGTTTCCTTTCAACCCATCAACATATAATAACAATTAACTCAAAGTTTTAAAAAAATAAAATTCAGAAGGTGGAAGAAATTAAGAAGGGGAGTTGCAAATTAAATTTGAAATAAAATTATGGAACAAAGACACCTAGTAGATTGGGGATGAACGTCATCAAGTAACCAATTTATCGTTTGATCACCTTTTCAATCAAATATTTCTTAGTGACGATGTAATATTAAGTTTTAACTCGATAAATTATGTGATTTTATTATAAATCCTTAAATATAAATAGCCATAGAGTCAATATATAGAATAGTTAGAACACCATGAAAACCCAAAGGGGTTCACTTAACTAAAAAAATAAAACTAAATGGAAAATTAATAAATCATTAGATTTATATTTTATAATTTTGAACAGCTACTCAACATATAGGTTACAATAAAAAACAGGGAAAAAAATAAAAACATATGTATATATATATAATTTATGTAATATATATATATATATATTAAGGATGAGAAATGGATTTAGGAGAAAACATAGCCTATAAGAAGTAATTGTGCCTTTATTACTGTTCAGTCATGGGTTTATGCCATGGGACCTTACTGGACTCAATATAGAATCACCTAACCTGGGGGATTCCATTTTTCTACAAAAAATTATTTATAAATTATTTTTTTATTTTATAGTTTAAATATAAATAAAATAAAATAAAATTTGTTTGAATGTTTGGTTACCTCTTGGAAAGAGATTAGTTGAATGTAATTAACTTGACTTGGAGATCCATAGTTATTAAGTATTATTTGGTTCATATGTAGGCTTTTTCAACTACTATTTAGTTTCATGTTTATGGAGTGATTTTATAAAATATTTACTAATATAAACATTAACCTTAAAGACATGTAAAATTATTAGGTTCGTAAATATTTTCTTCCCCATGAGGTTACACATGATGCATAATGTAGTGCCCTGACCATCCTCTCTTTAAAATCCCCAAGAGCAAGTGAATTTTGGAACTGTATAGGAGAATAGATTTACCAGTTAAAAGTTGTTGACTTTATGATTCAAAAATCAGTAGGTTTGATCTCTAGGCTTATCGATCCTTGAATTTTTATAATCCTATATCCAATGTTTCTCAATTTCATTAAGGTCTAAACTCCTCTTTGTTTTGGATAAGTAAATGTAAAAATTTATTTTCCTGATTTTCCAAAATTCTTGAACTCATTTTCAAATAATAAATGAAAATATTTTCTCTAAATAAAATGATATTGTGACATTCCTATAATGGTTTTGTATACGATATAATATTACCAAAGGGAATACAAGTGCATTATAGACCAATCATTCCTAGAGTGTTT
Source organism: Viscum album (assembly GCA_963277665.1). Classification (NCBI taxonomy): domain Eukaryota; kingdom Viridiplantae; phylum Streptophyta; class Magnoliopsida; order Santalales; family Viscaceae; genus Viscum; species Viscum album. Next base: position 1,079,285,854 of record OY728120.1, on the reverse strand, counting down.
GAATGTTTTTTTTCAATAATTTTCATTAATTTTATATATACTAACAAATATTGATCATTAGATTGAGGATGGTACATTGTGTAAAATTGATGAGATAACCCATAATTGTTTCTAGTGATGAAAAGAGAAACTTTTAAAATTTAGTTCCACTATAATTGATGATATCCCTATGAATTCAATATAAAGAAAATATATTTTCATTGAGGAATCAGTTCATAACTACATGATCATTGGATTTTTTTGAATGGACTCAACACATTTAAATTCATAATCAATAGGTATGAAAATATATATATGTCCCCTAGAGTTTTGTAAGTTTCCAATAAAATAATTTATACAATAATAAATTATATCTAAAATCATAATGGGAATAAGGGGAAGTAGTTGGTTTTTAGGACAATGTTGAAAGTATTTATTGGAATCCCTAAAAAGGGTATTAAAAAATAAATAAATCTATAGAATCTTTTAAGGGATTTTTTGGTGGAAATTTCCACTCCACATGTATTTCCCTATTTTTTTTTTGATAAAATCCACCTTCCTAACTTCTAGGATTTACCTTTTAACGAACTGGAAAAGAAAAAAAAATTTAGATCAATTCCTCATAGAACACATAATGTTTTATATCAAAAAATAATTCCATTATAGATTGATTCACTAAAATTTTTGGAATTATGTTTATAAACATTCTGTTTTCTATATCAAAAAACCACATAGAATCACTCACAAAATAGAGATACTCATTAGAGAATGAATCTGACCCTCAAATATGAGATCAATTACCCTTGAATTACAATTTATAAAGGTGATCAAAAAACAAATTTTCAATACACGTTTTGTCCTTAAATTTTATGTCAAATTCTTACAATAGAATGGCCCACCTAATTAATTTTCCCTAAAAATATTATATTTGTAAATGGTATTTTAATTCTGAATAATTAGTGAAAACATTTATAATGGATATAAAGAGATTGGATCTAACATCTCTTCAGAAAATATAGCAAAAAATACTTTATTGGTTGTGGTATAGTTGATTTTGGAATCATTTATTGATTTTGATTCATAAGTAAAAATGGTTTTTATCATATTATTATAATAAGATAGATCATGCATCAAAGTCACTTCTATCACACTTGTGTTTCGAAATAAGTTTCCAATTAGGAGCACGCATGATCGGTTTAGAGGTAAGACATGATGTGATAGTTTAGAATGATTATTAAATGTTTTCTATCAAGATAAATGGATAATTATTCCCATGTATAGAACAAACCAATCATAATATAGGGTTGAATTTCTAAAAGAACCATTTATAGAAACTGCAATGTCCCTTGAAGGACCTTAATTCATTAATAGTTTTTCGACAGGGAAGGTGATGTTTAATATATCCCTGAGATTAAATAGATTCAATCTCTCTACCAAAGACGAGGAACCCAATGAATTTTCCATAATTTAAATTAAATTGAATTTTTATGAATTTTGGATACAATTATTATCCCTAAATCAAAAATAAAACCCTACCAAAATTTATTAGGGGTTAATAAAATATATCTCCAAATATAGATAATTCAACGCTAAATACTTCTAGAAACTCCCCCACCATATTGAATAAAATTACTGTAATTCAATGATGGATGGTATCGAGGTCATTACATAACCCAAAGGGAATGATCTTGAAGTAAAAATTAAAAATAGATAAGTGAAGGTTCTTTTTCAATGATCATATAAGGAAATATATATTTTATTATTTATTAAATACCCATATAAAAAGCTGTAGAACTAATTCCCTAACACAGACACATGGTTATGGTAATTTAAGGGAAAAGAAAAATAACATCAATTAATAAATGTGATTTTCTTCCTATAGTCCATGCATATTCTCCATCCACTACTGAAACTTATAGGTATAAGTTCATCATCCTCATGGGTTATTATAGCGATTTATGTCATCATATTAACCACTTGAATTGGTATTGACCACTTAATCCCAAACACGGGAAAAATAACACCCTATTCAACAAATTAAGGAGTTCCTTTCATAAAATATCTATGATATTGGGTTTTAGTATTCAGCAGGGTTGATGTCATAGTTTGGAATCAGTTTCCAGAATAATCATATAGGTCTTAATGAGTGGTCTAACCCCCAGAATATCATTATCGGTCTATCAAATTGGTATCTTATCCCTAATAATAAAATCCAAAAAAATTATCTCTTGGATGGATTTGACTGAATAAGAGATAAAATAAAGAAGTATTTTTGTTTATTAATAATGAATACTCGTGTAATGAATGTATGACCTTGAATATGATCTCAAGTTGATTGAAATTACATAATGTATATATGGAATTATAATTGAACTCTTTTTATATTCCTCTAATTCCATATAGAATTAATTCCTTCAAAAAATATGTTTCATCCACAAAACTATCTAAATTAGTGTTGAGAATGGGTATAAAATTGAATGTTATGATTTATTTAAAGGTTTTCTTGCATGTTGATCATGAAATATCATAATAGGTTCCATATGAAATAGATTTTGGTCAAGGAAACAAATTTAACTCATAAGAACAAATGAAATTATTATCATATTGACTTAATCATTGGTCAAAAATTCCTTTATATTACTCAAGTTCAATTTCAACACAACATATTCAATTCACCTCATAAACATCTTCATTATCCATATTTTTATATATTGCATTGGAAATTTTTATATCTAAGCTCATTTTTCAAAGTTAATGCTCACATTAACATTACTCACTCTGATGATCATGATGAGTTTTTCTACTAATGTGAAACCAATGATAAGTGGTATTTTCCCTCAAATCTAGGTTTGGATGATTTTCAAGGATAATGAAGTCATAATTATAGATAAAGTTTTCAAAATTTATCAAAATATCTCTTAAGACACCATTAGGAACATGAACATTGTAAATGGAATGTTAAAGAGTAATAGATGTCATTAGAGAACCTCAATCCATAACTGATAATACCTAGAATATAGAATTAGGTTAACACATTTACATATCACACATAAAAACATGATAAAATTATTCCCTCCCAATTCAGAATTATGTTATAGATAAAAATTATCTTTCAACAAAGGCGGTATGATTCACTAGATATTGGTTCCCAAATTAATATTTTAATGGAATTTGTTTTTTGATATAATTACTTATTGAATATGAAAAAATAATTATGTTACTTGAAGTGTACTATTTTGGTTTTTATTTGATTGATAAAGAGTATATTAATCGTAATAGGAGATCAATTTTTCCTCAACTGTTTACTCATCTCATGTTTTTATTTTCCTTTAATTCTTTGAGGGAATTGAGAAACATGCTATATTGGTTTATTATGTGGTGGTTTCTACACAATCTCATCATATATAATAGATTCTAATGGTGGTTATTTATAATTATTAAGAGTTATGAAATGTTTAGAAGGTTTAGGAATGGTTGGTTCAGGGTTTTCAATGGATTTCCCACTTATCAAGGTGGTCACTAATTTATATTTTTTATGATAGGATTGTGTGAAAATAGAGTCCCCCTTAAAGAAAGGGAAAGGAAAATCTAAGCCTTCATGTATGATTTACGAGTTTTAATTGCTTTAAATTCATACTTTATATTTGAATAATCAAAACTAATTATCTATATTTTCTTCCACAACTTCTCATGTAATGGGATAGGAATATAATGGGAATTGGTTTGAGTTGGATGGTTTAACCCAAGTGGATATTTAGGGTTTTATATAGTTTATTAGGTAGGTTATTGGAATTAGATAAGTTGATTATGGAATTGGAATTGTTGTGATAAAAACTATTTATGAATTGGGAAATTATTTATATGGTTGGGATTAAAAAATTTCAACTACTTAGATTGTTGATTATATTTCCAAAGGAAGATTTTATAGCCATTGAACCTTTTATTGAATGTGTTTTAGTAATGTAGCTTCTATATTTTTTTTAATATTAAACTTTTCAGGCGGTTGTTGGGTCCCAAAAAGTACACATAAAATAAGAGGGGAATTTTATAAATTTTTAAAGTGTAGAAATAAAAATTAAGAAGAGTGTGAAGAGAAAAATATTCAATGGGATGATCCATGAAGTTCAGATTGATTTGGTGAAGTGAAAGAAGTTTCATGGACAACAGTTCCATATGGTGTTCCGTCACTTTCTGAAGCACCCAAAAAAAAATGTTTTGCGGAAGAGGATGAAGCCACCAGTGTCTGTAAATGAAATAAAGTCATTTGTGGGGACATGTGATGATTTCCACCCATTTGAAAGATCATCCGTGCGAACTAAATAATTTTTGGTATAAGGAGATACCACTAGACCATGAAAATGAAACCAGTTCATTTTTGGGAAGAGGTGGTGATTTATTCCCCCACGAACGATCACTCCCCACTAACTAAGTCATTGGAGAGACATTTTATCCTCCATGGGATCTTGTAAAAGAATAGGTGAGGCCCACCACAAACTACCACACATGATGGTAACTAGTCCCTCTACACTTCTATAAATTGACCCCGATGGGGACTGAAAAATGGGAGAGATTGAAAAAGAGAGATCCAAAAGAGAGGAGCGAAAAAACAATGCAAAATATGTTTCCTCTCCATCGATTCCCAATAGGTAAAAAGTCCTATGAATAGTAGTAATTAGAAAATAATAAATCATTAATTCATCTGTAAACCAAAATCCCATTGCAGAAACAATTCCAAGAGGCCAAAAATGGGAGTCCCCTTTAAAAACAACCATCACACATAGCAAAATGCTATGTGGTAGAACCCTACCATATTTATCCAAATGCTACACAAGTGTTACTCAACTCTTAATAGAATGATAATTTTATGATGGAATCCATGCCCATGTAGAACCATGATACATCGATAGTATTCTCACCCATGTAGCAATGTGATATGTGTAGTGGAACCCATCCTGCCTAAGAACCTACTACGTAGAATGGGGATTCCTAGGGAGTTTTACTCTCCAGCTCCAATCACTATCTCCCATTGTGTAATTGGGCCCCATATTGATCCCTTAAAGAACCAGTCTAATGAAATAAGGACAAGTACCCTTCCAAAGCCATTTGACATGTATGTTCATATCATTTTCCACATCAATGTGTCCTACAATACCTACATACCCATGGTAAGTAGTGTCACATGTATAGCCCCCACAATAAGGAGGATCCATATAATGTATTCGGGTTTACATTCCCATGGAAATGAGGGTTCCAACCATGGTATGCTCATGTGAAACTCCCCATTATAGGAAGTGAGGGAATTTATCATAGATTCAATTCAATTTCATAGAGAATGATGTCCTCCCTTAGAACTAGTGCTAGGGGACTCCTCTTGGAGTAATCCCTAGTATCTCTTTCCATAAGAGAAACCTTTTCAAATCCTAAACTCCACCTAGGATGTATCTACAAAGTTCATAATATTTTAATATCCCATTTACCCAAATAAAACATGATATGATAATTTCAAAGATCTCTCTCATTCCATTGGGGATTTTACACCTTGTCCATCTGTAGACCGAATCGATTGTGAGATCTTCAGATCCACTGCTTACTCTTTTTTCTCACTTTTGTCATGAATCACTTGGTCTTAGAGGTTTGTGGAAATCATGACATCCACTCTATACCAACTCACATGGTCCTCCCATTGGGTATAATTCCCAATCATACCCATACATAAGGGCCTCCTATAAAGTTTAATACCCTACTTACCTAACTATGTGGGATTTGATTCCCAAATAACTAGAATATATAGGATGTGAACCTTATGTCCAAAACCAGCACCCAAATCCACCCTAATGTTCTCTAGGACACATACCTAGTAGGGTCCCATTCGCCTAGAGGACCACATCTCTTCAGGGCCCCTTGAACCTCTTATAAGGTGTAAGCCCTAACCTATAGAACTATATGGTATTTGATTCCCAACTAACTGGGATACATAGGAATCATCCCTAAGGTCCAAAACTATCACTCAAATACACCCTAATGTTTTATAGGAAACATCCCCAATAGGGTCACATACACCTAGAAGACCACATCTCTTCTGGTCTCTTTAGGCTACATCTGTGTAAGTACTCCACCATCCTTGACCAGGAACCTTTCATCTAGATGTAATTGTCGCATAACATTAAACTACGTAGTTAGGTCCTTATCACATGTCTTAAAAAAGTGATGTTTCTTATTAAGTGGAGAAAAACTACATTGGATTTAATTCCCAACTAACTTGGATTTGTAGGAAGCCTCCCTAAGGTCTGAACCATGAAACCAAATTCATGATAATGTTCTTCTAGCCACATCTATGGTATGGTAACATCCACCCATAAGATCACATATCTTGTCGGCCCTTTGGGTTACCTCGGTGTAAGTCTCACACCATACATGACCAGGAACCTTCCACCTATACTTCCTTGCCGTATGATGTTAAAATGAATGGTTGGGTCCTTTTCAGATGTCCTTAAAAGGTGATGTTCCCTATTAAGTGGCACCAAAATATGTGGTTTATAATTCCTCTCATGGCGATATGTTGGAAACCCATAATATGGGTTTGATCCTGAAATCAAGACAGCCTTTATCCCCTCGGAAGGCAGAAAACTCCTGATCTCCCCACCACATGGAAAAAGACTAGATTTTTCCTAATAAATAACCAAAGAATATAATATCTCTCCCTAAAAGAGGACTATTGTTGGATAATATCATATACATATAGATCCCTCCATTGCTGGTGAACCTCGGATGTCTACATAAGATTCCGAACCCATGCATAGTCATAATGGATCATTACATTAGGGTAATCCGTATATGAATACTGGAGAATGAAACATGGATTTATGAAAATATATTAAATCAATAAGAGACTGTTTTTATAGGTAATAGTACCCACCAAAAGGGTGTGATGAGCCCGATTACCCATCCTATTGACCAATCTGAGTTATTAAGTGTCATTGGACATGTTTCCCAACGAACGCTTACCTTTGGAATGTAGGCCCATGATTCTTGGTTATGAGAGATGTTGGGTGCTTCTGGATCCACACAAAAAATAATAGAACACAATTCTAAGATATTGTATCGAAAATTAGTGATTTAACACCATTCGACCCATTTCAATCAATCAATTCAGGCACAAGTGGGTTTCATCAAAAACAAAATGGTAATCCTTACATGAAATCACTAAACTACAACATCTCCACCACAAGATAAAAAGGATATATTATTAGTTTCTCCTTATATCATTCCTTTCCTAACCCAAATGATTATTCTATGGATATAAAATGGTGGACCCGACATAAATCCTTAACAACAGTTCCAGTGTTAATCTCAATATGACCCATTCATAAAAATACTAAAAGAAGTTCAAAAAAGAACATAAAATTATGCATGTGGTCATTAGATGATACATTTATGAGGTTTTTTGTCTATATATATCATATATATTGTATACACTCTTTAGATATCTCTTAAATTTAACAACATCTCACAAGCAATCCCATTTTTGTGAATCAACCATTGTGTCAGTTGGGTCCTTAGAGAAACTGAGGACAACATCATCCACTTAGTGTATTAAACTCTGGGTTTCAAATGTAATGGTTAGGTAGTACCACTAGAATGTAACTATTCACATATTTGAGGCATATAGAGAGGCCCTCTATTTTATGAAGCCCAACTAGCCATTAGCCCAACAATTTTTTTTGGTCGAGAACCAGATAGATCCACTGTTCGTCTCCAACCATTTTGGGAGTTTGTCCTTAGAACTTGATAATGAGTTCCTCCCTCACTTGGGGGAGGTCGATGAATTCATTGCCAATGAATTCATCCCAACAGAATGAGGGGTCCCACCTGAGGGATCCTATTGAAAATTGTCTCTCCTAACGATGTTCATCCTAACAACCTCATAATGATGAGGATGATGCACCATTCGCCATGCTGAATTCAAATGGGCTCAAGTCCCCAGGGCCGCCCATAGAGGGAAACAATCCTACATCTAGGAACATGCCACCATCCTCACTATTGATAACGAATCTTTCCAAAATATATAATAATAACCTAGGATAAGACGTATATTCTTGATCACTCTCATGAGCCCCATATGTCAAATCCAATGGAAAATTAAAAGAAGGTGAAAATACCTACAACTACTTTCCAAGCCCAGTATGCAACTAGTGATGCAAATTATTGGGAGAAACATTTCCCTACAAACACATATAAATCCCACCAGACAAATACAACGACAAAAAAATATAAATAGATTGAAATTTATGCTAATATACACCAAGCCTGTCAACCAAATAGGGTAGAAAACTACATGGAGATGCAAATTCATGTAGATTCACATCAATCCTTTCAGTAAAATACGATGCAAACTCATGATAAGTGGAAACTTACTACCTTTTAATGTAAATGACTCCATCTAAATACGACAGAAATTGGAGAGAAATTAGCTAGATTATCCCAGTTATAAATCATGGGCATAATGATATCTATACCCCTATATAAGACAACTATCAGTTCCCACTGGCAGTAAATAGAGGACCAGAGTAGGCAAATATTCCTACTCTGACACCAGAATAGGAATATATTCATTCGCACTAAATATGACACTCAAAATATCTTAACAGTGATAGAGGATCATATATCAACCCCTGACCATTTTATACATACTTTCTAAGAGGCAATTACGTCTGCAATAATAGTAAGGAGTCATTCCCACAATCCTCTCTTCTGATGTGTGGTGACTTTTTCATATAAATTGGGTGGCCACTCAGGAGAAGGTGTTTATCCCTAGTCATATCCTTGAGGCTCTTAAAGAATATTCTATGATAAATATACAAGCATATTGGGCACAAAAACCCATTACAATAGGAGGAACACTGGTTCCCTTTAGTGTCCACTCCAATATAACAATATATCATTTCCAAAATTTAATAGGCTTACCAGTATATTAGATTGGCACCATGGGTGACACTTGAATTATTACCAGTATATGAAGTTTTTCACCTATAGAATGTGGACTTAGTTTCTCACAAGAGAGTTCCTAAAAATAAATTGTACCAAATACAGTTTAAAAATGAAGATCAGACTGACAAAAAAACTATGCCGGAATTAAGAGTTCAAAAATCCATCAAGAACCTATCCCTGGTGGCCCATGGTCCTGGAAATTTGTTACCAAATTATAACATTGAAAGTAGAAGTTGTGAAGGTCCTCCCCCTAACATTGTAACATGAAGATATAAAGTTCCTCACTGAGCACCTACTACAAAGGTGTCATGACCCAACCCAAGAAGAGGCACAAGGTGAATCTACCCCCAAGGCCGCCTCCATCATCCTAGGGGTGTAGATAAGTGCCAAATGCACAACTAACTAAGTGAGGACTTTTTTTAAGTACACATATCCACATGAACATCCATATCGATGAAAGGGTGTAGAGGGAAAGAGTAAAATATAATAAATTCTATAAATTAAACTAAGAATTCATGAACCACAAGACAGTACCAAGGTACAATTGTGTAAACTAGAAAGTAAATGGGTAAAAAAAACTCCCAACTAGAAACATCCCCCACCCGGACAAAACTATAAAAGTAAATATATGTAATAGATACTAACTCATGAATCATGAGTTATGACCACCATACATAGTCCATGTTCCCATGTATCACTAAGATATATTGTTGTCACGGTGAACCTATCCATCATATGCATAAGACAAAACATGTGCGAGAAATTTCCATCTTGGGTGAGTATATACATACCCAGTAGGATGCCTTTAAAGTTGAAACGGGAGAAGTAAAAGATACAATAGGAAGAGAAATATTGTAGATACCACATTTAATAGTGAAATATTACAACTAAACCCAAAAAAGAGTGAAAGTAATCTCATCTAAGCACAATGGGATAAACAAGGATTGTATATGAACTAACTATTGAGTCTTTTCCACCTATATAAGGAAAGTATTATCATCCAACAATGAGAAGATAGACATGGAAAGAAAGTGGCTTGCCCCATGCGTCAATGCCTCTCCTAGGAGGAGAGTAAAAAAATCCAATGTGTGGATACAGAAGGGGTATATATATATGCTTAGTTAATTAATCCCAAATGACAGAGTAAGCAGATCCCCATCTCATAGATCATCCCAAGAATAAGTGTATCCAATAGTTCCAAAAGTCCATCAACGACTCCTAACATCCCATGCATCTACCCATAAGTTACAATACATGTCTAACTATGCGTTGTCACTGTGTCACATAATCGAGTGGGTGAAAATCAATGTAGAGGAATCGTGACTTAGTGTGTTGGGGGGAGGGGTTACTTGGAAGGCATTGAGGATCCACTGACCATCTCTACTTGAGTATACCACTCGAAAGATGTTGAGGACCTACTACCCGGCACAACAGAAGGGTAACACTTAGAATATGTTGAAGAACCAATAAAAAATCTACGAGAGGGTTCCACTTTGTGGGCACTGAGGACCCAATACATAGAACAACTAGAGGGTACCGTTACTAAGATGTCGATGAACCACTTCCCAGCTTAACTAGAGGCTACCACTCAGAAGGTCACTAGTGATACTGCGTGACCATGTCCATCATTTAATCATCTCCAAATAGGTGTGCCAAAAATATTTTACATCATATGTTAAATTTTTTAACTATTGGAACCATAAAATTCTATGCAGAAAAACAATTAACATAGGCTACTTGTAAGACAAAATTTGAGTTCAAATGAAGGAGACACAGAGCGTTAAATTTTCCTTAGAAAGGAACTAATGGTCAATGATGTGTGAGGGGACCCATATTGAATGTGTTCATGATCCAACTCAGATAAATTTCCCTAGATGTCACATGGCTCCTGACTATGTAAAAGTACACACAGTGTAGGTGGAGCACACAACGTGTCTATACTACATGGGGGTCAAATCGTGTGCTGCTCGTCGTGTTTGTGTACCAGAGTACATGGTAGTGTACTTGTCCATATACTTCCACATGACTTCCCACCCATGTGATCCATAATATGGGATACCCAACTTTGAATGGGATACAATTCATGTTGGGGGAATACACTCCACGTCATCTTTATGTTTTCTTAAACATTAGCTGCTACCGCTGGGGGGGGGGGTTACATGTCGTGTACTCATACTTGAACATGGTGTATAGTCGGGTTTTCTTCAGTTTTCTAGATCCACTTAACATATGAAAATATGATCAATATTGCATCAAATTTGATCCTATCTCTAGCCTAATGTGGTGGATCTGGCAAGAAATCATTGATCTCAGCTGTCGTTTTCCGGAAATCGACACTGTTCATTGTCAGGGGTTCCATAGTTCAAACTACACGCACCTAATCCTTCTGCACATGATTTATCAATCTCAAATCACCAAAGAGATCAACCATAAATTTAAACAGTACCAAATCTATGTCTGTTTCAACAAACCATGACTTGAAAATCGTTATATCAAAGATTCGAGGCATTGATTGTGCACGGTACCACCTGACAAGGTAAAACCTAGACCGATGGGTCCAACTGGTGAAGAATGTAAAGCAAAAAATTGGGAAAAGCAAAAAACATTAAATTTTAAACATTGTAGGAAAAAAATTAATGTCCAGTGATCAAGAAATATGAAACTAGGGTAATAAAACATTGAATAAAACAACTAAATCTAGTACATAGGTGCATAAAAATGCCATAACTGGTGAAAATCCAATAACAAGGGTGGATCTGATCAATCATTTAATAAAGGGTGTAAAACCATAAAAAATGGGTCTTAAATCAATAATGGATCAATAATTTATGAATAATTAATCTACCAATAGTTGGGAGAAGCTGTTGTGTTAGCTGTATCCTAATATGATCCGATTTGGAGTTCCTTCATCATTCGAGGATATTTTCAAACAGTGGAGGGATGAGGTAATCGTGGGATAATTCTAGGATTATGAGTCTAACCCTAGAAAATTTACCATGATGATACATTTGTAGGATCAAATTAGGTTAAATGTGTTTAACTAATTAATTTTATAAATTAGTTAAAATCATGAAACATACCTCCCATGGGATAGGGATCTGAATGCCCCACACTGACCAATTTTAGGTCGCACCTTAGGTAAAAATCATGTTACTGACCCAAATATGGAATCATTTTTATGATATGATATTCCATTTAAGAGTTACCCCATTTTATTTATGGTATCATGAACACACAATATAAAATATATTTAATAGTTTTATAAAATTAATCTAAGCCACACAGAGCCTCGGAATCACATTCCATCTATGCGCCTAACTCTCTCTCTCTCTATATATATATATCAACGTATTTCAAGTAAATAATTGGTTATCTACATAATTCTCTCCTTCACGATTTTCCATCCATGAAAATAGAAAATATGGAAAACAACTTGGAATATTGGGCCCTCACTTGGCTCTTCCACTTGAAGGAACTCTCCTGCACATTCTTACACTACCACAACACATGTACCAATGGGATGGTCCATTCACAAAGGTTCTGAAACATCTGATCCTCGATATCAACCTGGTGGAAAATAAATATTACTCCATCCTCAATTTCTATCTCTCTCTAGTTGATGACCTGTGTGGGGTCATGCATTTATTTCCTCAGATGTACAATGTGGAAACCATTCTTCACCTGCTCTAGGTTTGGGGGTAGGGTGAGGCAGTAAGCAACCTCTCCAACCCTCTGCATGATCTTGAACAACCTAATGAAACTCAAGGATCAATTTCCTCCTGGAAAACATCCTTAATCATCATAATGGGGAGACTCTTAAGAAAATGTGGGATCCCTGATCGAACACCAAGGGCCAATGATAATCATCTTGATAACATTTTTGTCTTATTATGACCATACTCATCCACTCATGGATGACATGGAATTTATCTGTCGTCACCTAAATTATATTTGGGCCCACAAGGGATGACAAAATAATCTCTAGTGTATCCCATATAGGGCCTCAAAAGGGGTCTATACTGATAGTAGTGTGGTAGTTGTTGTTTTATGAAACCTCTACCTAGGGAAGGTGATCCTTCCAACCTTGGCTAAAGACTAACATGCATGCCCATAGAATATCCTCCATCACTCGAATAGTGCACTCAGTCTTCCCATCAGTTTGAGGGTGAAAGGCTGTACCCATTCACATCTAGGTCCTAAATTCCTCTTTTAGGCCTCTCTATAATCATGAAGTAAACCATGCATCATGATCAAAGAAAATTAATCTAAGAACCCCATGAAGGAGAATGATCTCCTGTACATACAAATTTTCCAAAATCTCCACTAAACTCTACTCCACAATAGAAAGGAATTGTTTCAACTTCATGAGTCGATCAACTTTCACCAAGATAACTTCATGGTTCTTCTCTATGCATGGTATCCCTATGAAAAAGTCATTGTATATGCCATCCCATTTCTATAATAGTATCTTAGGGGACTGAAAAAAACCTGGTAAAACATGGTGCACTACCTTCACATGCTGATAGGTGAGGCACAAAGAGATAAACAGAGTCACGCTTCATCTCTTGCCAAACCACCAAAGCTACTGCTAAATGTCTCTATGATTCTTCTCAACACCAAGATGTACAACTATAGAAGAAGTGTTGAAATATATATCACCTCCTCCATCAATGTGAATGGAGCCACTATTCTCCCCTAGAACAAGATGAGTTGATTCTCTCCTTCATAATATACATCTAGTGAGTTTCCTATAGATATCTGATCACGTAAGGCCTTGTACTTGATTTCACTCAGATGAGACTTTCTCACATGATTATGAAACAAACGTGTCAACACCATCTACTACAAAAAAGTTGTATACTCTTGATCCACTATGTTCATCTGTATGGAGGAAAACTACTCCTAAACCTCCTACACTATGAGGTCTTGGGACTTCCTAATGAGGTAATTTTATACAACATTTCCCTTCCCAAGAGTATAGACTATCTCAAAGTTGTAGAACTACATGAATTCCAACCAGTGTAATTGTATCAAGTTCAGGTCCCTCTACATGAATATGTAACTGATTATATAGTGGTCTGTATATCCAAAAAAGTGCTCCCCAAGAAGGTAGTGCCTCTACATCCATAGGATGAAAACTATTGTTACCAACTCTTTGTCATGATTCACATAGTTCTACTCGTGGGATCTCAACTACCTTGACCCTTATACGATAACTACCTTTAGATGCATCAAAACATATCCAATCCCATCTCCCAAGGCATCAAAATAAACTATGAACTCCAAACCCTCTATTGGTAGTTTCAACATTAGAGAACTCGTCAGCCCAAGCCTCAACTCTTCAAATGCCTTCAGGCACTACATATACCAAGTGAACGTCTACCCTTTATACTTTTGGGTGGTCAAAAGGGATATGATTCTAGAGAATCATTCCGCAAACCTCCTATAGTACCCCACAAATCTATGCAATATCTACACCTCTGACACATTCTTGGGTGGATCAAACGAAAAAACTACATTGATCTTCGCTAGATCCATTGCTAAACCATGCTAAAAAATTAAATGCCTTAGAATGTAAACCCATAAACCCAGAACTGGAACTTCAAGAATAATCTATAAATCTAGTGAGCTTGAAGGAATTTAAAGAACACATTCATTTTCTCGAAATGCTCTTCCTCTATTATAGGGTAGTTGATTTTGTCATCAAGGAAGACAATAAAAAAGTGGTCCAAGTACGGTGGAAAAACCAGGTTCACCAAATCCATAAACATGGTGGGGGGAATCTTTCATATCAAAGGGAATCACTAGGAACTCATAGTGTTCATATCCAAATTAAGAAGACAAATATGGAATATAATCCTCATGAACCCTCAACTATTGGCTTCCAGAACTGATATCGATCTTTGAGAACCATCTTGCATTTATTAACTAGTTAAAGAGGTCATTAATCCTTGACAAGGTATGATTTTTTCATTATAATGGTATGGTTTAGGCGATGATAATCCATGAAAATACACAAGATGTCATCCACCTTTTTCTAAAGCAACACAAATGCTTTCTAGGGGGACACATTGTGTCTGATGAAATTGTACTCCTAAAGGTCTTAAAACTTTAACCACAACTCCCATAGCTCAGTAGGGGCCATATGTTAAGCTGTAGAATATATATTAGTGGTTTTAGGAAGCATTTCATAGTAAAATTCCATCTCCCACCTTAATGGTAGTCCCAGAATATCCTTGGGGAAGAAATCAATGTAATCCTCCACAAATGAATGAATCCAAATTCTTGAAGAGCTGATTTCACAAAGGTATATACTCACTAACTGATATATGATGGTCTAAAACCACTTTCTCACAATACTCACTTGTCCTTCCATGAGATCTCTCTCTCCAGAAAAGGAGAATCCCATACTATCAACACATAAGCATCATACTTTTATGTGGGGATAGTTGATCTAGGATCATACCATGGATAGCCAACACATACCCAATATGGTATCGGAAGGATCTCTTATGATGAGAAAAAGGTCCCATGTGAACCTCTAAACCCCAAGATATACGTCTCAATACCTTCTAATAAAAGTTATAGCATAAGTTTTCCCTATAAGAACCTAACAATGAAGATGTTGGGATAGCACCTCATCTATGAGTTTTATCTCTTACACCATAAGTATAGAGATAAAGGAATTACTAGTTCCTACAACTACTAACACTAAATAAAGAGTGGAAAACACATATATCATACCTCTTAGCATCTCATGCACAGTGGGATCATAGAAAATCAAAGCCTCCAGCTATCCGCATCCCTGACTACTAGCTACCTAAGCCCGTATCGGGCCACTTGGTTGTGGTGGTGGAATGATCTCAAAATGGAGTTCACCACCCATAGCCCCTCCTACTCCTTTGTCATATCTACCTCTATAGGGACCACCCATTCCTCAGTTGGAAGATCCCTGATCATGGGACTACCTCTGTAGTGGTGGTCCATATTCTATCTTCGTGGGCTTCTCTGTACATTTAGTCTAGAAGTCTTGTGATATGTGGACTAGCTCATCACAATTAAAGAACTACCCCTATCTAGGTTGTACTGGAACTCTATGATGCCTCTGACCACATTACTAATTATGATCATAGAAAGGACTCATACCTGAAGACCCTAAAACCATGTATCTTCTAGCTTCTGCATACTTCTTAGATCTAAGGCACCCACTACCAGATGAATATTTTTGGAATCATTTTGAGAAAAATCTATCTATCACTAGTTCCCAACGATGAACCTCGACATATGCTGGGATTCACAAGGGTAAAATGTTTCCATGGATCTCTCAATAGAGTATCAAATCAAACTTCTATACTTAGATGCAGTTATCCTGGATCATTTTAAGAGATTAATGCATAAGGTATGTGAACCTCACTACATATTAAGAAACTTTCATCCCTCCCTAATGTAGATCCTGAAGCTCTTGGATCCAAATTGTGTATAAGTAGGAGTGGTAGTACTCCTCATAGAAAAATTGTCAGAAGTTAGTCCATGAGAGTGTTGAATCATCATGAATCTCTAAAAGAGGGATCCACCATCGCTCTGCTACTCTGTGGAAAAGGCTAGTTTCCAGCACAACCACATGATCCATTGGGGTTAGAACAATCCAGAACTGCAGGACCATAGACTCTAGAAATCCTCTAATACCTGAGGATATTCCTCATAGTGGAACCTCAATAATCTCTGATGTTGGAACTCATTGAGAGCACTCATCTTATAAGTGTTATCAAGCTATTCTATTGAAATGAACAACTACTCGATGGGGGGGGGGGTGTTGGTACCTGCCCACCTAAATGAAGGGGGTCATGGGATTTACCCTAAACTAAGGCCTTATTAATCATCAGACTATCATCATGAACTGGATATGGTATCCTAGATGGATATCATCATAGAGGCATCCTAAAAGTTATAAAGTAGTATCACGGTAATATGAGGATATATATATATATCGTAACAATAATCGGTAGATAACTTAAGAAGGGAAGTCAAATAATCAATCATATATAATCCATGTACCATTTATCCCTGCAACAAGTGTCTCAACATTCCAACTTGACAAGTTGGTAGTCAAGGTCCTGGTGAATAGATACGTCAGTCATCGCACCATGACTAGATTCCTCGGCCAGAGATCCGCACTCAAGACACTTAGACACTGTTTCCCTAAACCCAAAAAATACACTTAAGGGGGTAGTTCATAACAAAATCTCAAAGAATAAAATTTCTCTTATACTAATCATTTATAAACCATCCCAAGATGGTCCTCGAGATGCAACTACCCCAAGCCCGCCTCTATAGTCAAGAAGGTGGCGACTAGTGCTGAAGGAATAACTAAATCTGGGAGGAATTTTCTTATGAACCTATACAAACACACAAATCCATCATGATTCAAAAGTGATAAGGTAAATAGTATAATATTCAACAGTAGTATAAAGTAATCCAAATATGCATGAACCTCTAAATAGTATAAGGGTAGAGTAGTGTAAATATAAATGTAATGGAAAAAATTAATGCCCAACTGGAAATATGTCCCAACCTAATTGGACTAGAAAATTAAACAACTAAAATAGATACCAGCTCCTAAATAATGATCTATGAGCATCGTATGTGGTCCAATCACCCAAGTATCCCTAAGATCATTTATAATTAATGTCAACCCCTATTTCATCTTTAAAAGACAAAACATGTTCGGGGAACCCACACATAGGGGTGAGTATAAAAATACATAGTAGGATGCGTTGAAAGATAAAGGTGGAAAAGTAAGAGATATGATAGGAAGATAATGATAGTAGATATCAAAATGTAGAACAAAATAGTAGAGCTCAACCCAACCAAGAGTGAAAGTAATCTTGTCCAAGTATAAGTGGATAAACATGGTGAGTACATGAACTACCCATTGATTATTCTCTATATATAGTAGGAGAGTATAATCATCCACCTTTGAGAAGCTAGACTCATAAAGGACGTGAAATGCCCCCACATGCCTCCACCTCTCATGGAGGAAGAGTAACCAAATTCGTGGTGTGGATACAGAAGAATTATATATATATATATGTTGAGTCAAAGAATCCCAAACATGAGAGTAAGGAGATCTCCTTCTCACATATTAGTCCAGGAATAGATTATCCAATAGTGTCAAATTAAAATCAATGACCATCAATATCTCAAATGTATAACTAGAAGTAACTGTATAGGCCTAATCATACCTCATCTAAGTTTCACATAGCTGAGTGGGAACAAACTCAAAGTAGATGACCTGCACCCTAGTGCATCAGGGGGGTTCCACTATAGGTGTGTCAAGGACCCACCTCCCATCTCTACTAGAGTGTACCACTTAGTCGTATCTCAAACCAAAATCAGTGGATCTAGCAAAAAATTTCCGTTCTTGACGATTGTTTTCTAGAAATTGGCTAATTTTAAAGGGGGTTTCCATTAAAACCACATGAAATTGATCCTTAATTTATTTATTTCTAAGTCAATAATCAAGAAAAAGATCATCCAAAACTCACAATATCTCCAAATCTGTGTTCGTTTCATTGATTCATGCCTTGAACATTGATTTGTTGTGGACCCGAGGGCCCTATCGGGCTTGGTGCCACCTGACAATGTTGAACCAAGACTAAGGGGTCTAACTGGTGAAGAAATCAATGCATAAAGGGAGAAAATTACAAAAATATAATGTTTAAACACCATTGGACAAGTGTTCTTGTCCAACAATCAATAACTATGAATCTGAGGTTAGAAAACATTGAATAAAATAATTAAATCTAGTACTTAGGTGAATATAAAGGCCACGATTGGAGAAGATCCAAGAATAAGGGTGGATATACCCAATAATTTAATTAAAGGATGTAAAAACCCAACATATGAGTCCTATCTCAATTATGGATCGATCTTTGATGAATGATGAAAAAGTAAATGATCAGGATAAGTTATTCTATTCACTGAATCCTGAACTGATCTGATCCAAAGTTTCGTTGTCTTTAGAGGAGATTTTACAATGGTGTATGGAGGAGAGAATCATGAAAATATTCTAGGATTATGAGGCTAAACCTTGAAATTTTTTCATTAAGATACATTTATAGGAAATGTATTAGGTTAAATAAGTTTAATTATGTAATTTGATAAATGAATTAAACTCACTAAATGTACCGCCAATGGGTGAGGGATATGATTGCCTGATACTGACCCATTGTAGGTTGTTCCTAAAGAAAACACCAATTTCTATACCCAACCATGGCCTCATATTTCTAATATGAGATTATATTAAATTATTACAAATTTTATTTAAGGTATCAAGTGCACACAATAAAAAATATATTTAATATATTTATAAAACTAATTTTAGGCACATTGTGCCTTATAATTGCATGTAGTCTTAGCACTTATCTCTGAAAATATATATGGAAATATTGAGAATTATTTTAAGTAAAAAAACTTGGTATTCATAGAAGGAAAAGTGACCCTATCCTTTTACTTAGATCATTACAAGATTTTAAGAACAATGAAACATCATATTACAAGAAAAGGATCACAAATTCTAGTGTCATGGAAGACTAGGTACATAAAACATAACACATGGGACTAAATATAACATTTATTTATTTACTCTTAATAAATATCCCCTAAATTTAATTGTGGTCATAAATTTTCCTAAGATAACCTAGGGATATCATTAATAAAGGGATGATAAAAAATCCCTTCAAGGGAATAAACATAAGAAATAAAGGTTTATCACATGGATTAGAAGGCATAACATAATGTTATAAAAAGGAATGGAATATATGGAATCAAAACATATAAACATGGTGTCATATAATCATGAATACATAGTAATTTGGTAGAAAAATATAACCCGATTTTATCACAAGTGAAGTATCATTTCAAATTGAGGATCACAAGTTAAAGTTAACCACCAAGACCGTTGCCCATGGTAACATGAGTCAAGGCTAACTGCCAAGACTATTTCACATAACATCTCATGAGACTAAAATTTACCCAATTAATTGAATCACTATCTAGGTGGAACCATAATAAAATGTTTATGAATATTCTTTCCACATATAGAATCATACACAAACAACCATACATAAACATAAGGGTACCCATGGAAAGAAATGGGTATCATAGTCATGTCATAAAGAATAATAGATGGGAATATCATAAAAGTGTCCATGATATAAAAGAATTAAAAAAATACATGGAGATTAATGATGTAAAATAGGAATATATTATGGTAAGTGATTTCAAACAGAAGTGACAACATGTAATAAGATTGTTTAAGAAACTTTAGCATTAAAACATTTTAGTGAGGTGTTACGGAAAATACTAATGAACCATTAAAATAGAAAAATGCATAATATTTTATATAAAACCAAAGGTGAATCAATATTATTTTCATAATAAATATAATCATTTTATAAAAAAATTGCGTCTTAAAACATATGATAGAGTGAACTTGAAATTTGGTAAGAATTCTGGAAGTTCCCTTAAAACGGGTTTGATTATCTGGAAGTATTGAGAAGGGAATCATTTAAAAACATGTATGTCCAAAATAAAGAATGATGAATGGATCTTGATAAATGATTTTGGATAGAAAAAATTTATAATATTTACCCAAAAATAATAGTTACCTACATTTGGTTAAAAATAAATATAGAGCAATCCAGAGGAATAATGGAGGTTCGGGTACAATCCCTTACCTAAAGTCAGAAGGTGTCTTTCACCTGATCTTAATATCCCAGATAATATAATTAAATTCATTAATTAATATTTCCATAACCTATTCATCATGTAAATTATTTAATATAACCTTATTAAGTTCATTCATGACCTTTTTGATGGGTTAATAGGTTTAATTTCATTGTTTGGGAGTGTTTGTTTCCTTGGTTTTCATGATTTGTTTACTTATATACATTTAAGGATAAACATGAAATACGAGAATGGTTATCCAAAATTTAATATGTATCTTATTAGTGAACATCAAATATATTAGTTGGTTACAAAATTCATTTGGTTGTTCGGAGTGAAGATGAATCATTATATAAAACTTTAATGATAACTCTGTTGGTTAATTGGTGGTTCTTTGATCACATAAAAAACATTTTGATTTATAAATTAAAATCATCTGTAAAAAAGAGTCCAAAACCATAAATTATACATAATACATATATTATAGTCTGGATCAATCATAAAAATGGTTTCATGACCAAAATTGAAGATGATAATAGAAATTGAAAACCTGTCATCCAAGAATGTGATACATTAACACATCTCGGATGATGTTTTCATTTATAGTATAAAAGGAAGATAAGTGAGAGATAATGATGAATTACACCATTATCATAACAAAGTTATAGTACATGTTTTGTTCTAGAGTTATCATAACATTTGGATTAAAGGAGGTGAGTAAAGAAAATTAAAATAACAGAATTGAAAGAAAATAAATGAAATGAAAAGAGATATTTACCTCTTGATTATTTCTTCCTTGAGATACTCTTTAGGAAATGGGATTTTGTCATTTTAAGAGACCAAGGGATGATTGACATGATAAAGGGGATTAAGGATATATTTGGTTAGAATTTAGACAAGGAACAAGGCCTGAGAGGAGTGAAGAAAAGATTTAAAGAGGGGGGAAATTATAGTGGAGGAGTGGATGAGTTTCCCATTATTTTAATCATTAGTCAAGACTATGAATAGTATTGATTCTTGTGACCAAAAAATTCAAGAGTGAATGTGAGTTTTAGATTTTGGGATTACATCTTCCATACATCAGCTGATGAAATCATAATTCATGTATTTAGTATTTATTGTAAATTATTGTATTTTACTATTAAAAAAATAAGTATTTTAGAAAAATCCAAAAAATTCTCAGCAAACATTTTCTTATGTGTAAAATTCAAAAAAGAACTCCATTTTATGAAAATAATTTTCTAAATCGAAGAAATTAAATTTTTAATTAAAATCATAATTTACATGAAAATTAAACATTTTAAAATGTAAAATTTCCTTTATAAAAAATTGAAATATTAACTAAGGTCTCTTAAAATTACATTATGATCAAAAGAAATAAAAATAATAATTTATTAATTCATTTTAAGAAAATAAATTCTCTTTTAATTTATTAAATTAATCATAAAATTGTAATTAAATATATATGAATGAAAAAATAGTAACACTTAATTAATAATTTTTAAAATATTCACTTACTTATACAATGATTTATGTATACTTTTATTAGCGAGGTTACTATTCAATTGGCTAGTTTACTATTCATAAGGGTCACATTACTATTCGAATGTTAAAGTAAATATTTTATTGGTATATTCTTTTTATCTCAAGAGATACCTTTTATTTCATTTATTCCTTATTTATAAGTTTTTTATTATGTTATATTTGTAATCTTATATGATTATACTATAATACACAATTATTAGAAGGAAATTCCATTGATAAAACATTGGGTCATTACAGAGGTCCTCCTTCATGTCCATAAGTTGATCGATCATGAGAGCCTATTTCTGGATAAGTTTCACGAAATCCCTTCTCATGGATAGAAGATCAAATATAAATAAGGTCCCCCATTAATGTCATAAACCCTAAGGGTCCTCTCTAGAGTATGCACTAAATAAATTCCCCCTATAGTTGTACATACAGTTATTATGGTAGTCCTCGCTATAATGGAATTAACTATGAAGGTACTCCCAATAGTGACACCTTATTACTATTAGAAGGTACTCCCCTTTTTAATTCCCCAAACCTAGAATCCTGAAGCTGGTGCATAATTTTAATACATTGGGATGATTACATAGAATCAAGTATCAAAGGACCAATCAGTTTAGCAGTCTTGGAAAATAGATTACATACGTGAATGTTACAAAACATAAAACACAACATAAATAATCCATTGAGAACACCATTGTTCCCCAAGCTTAACCCTGCATATGAAACATAATACACTTCTTGGAACCTTGGGAAAACAAAACATAATAAAGGGGTGAGCTCAGATGCTCAGTAAGGGAAAATAATTTAAAGGAATCTATAAAATTTTAAGGAAAGATGTGTAATAGAAAAAAAGCATTTTAAACATAATCTTGAACATAATATGGAGAAAATAAATCAAAAATTAACATATAAAAATGCACATGGATATTATAATAGTCTAATAATAAGTTTTAATAATTAATTTTATAATGGGGGAATGCATAATGCCTGTCATCATGACCACATAGTTATGGCCTCGTGCGAATACTATAAATAATTTTTTTTCAAGGCCTTGTGCCAAGACACTATTTTGTCTCATGAGACCTACCGATGTATCGAGGAGATATTGAGGGCTCCACCCATCACTTACTAAGTCCACAACATTCCTTATATGAAAATGTTGAAACATAACATAAACATTTTATTAAGACTAGCATAGAAACTGTCAATACATTATTGAAAAACCATGAATGGTATAAAAAATATTGCATTCACAATCAAACATATCATAACTCATTCAATACAATATTAAAGATTGTGTTTACAATAAATCAACCTCAATCAAGAATAATATCCTAAAATTGTGTTGACATAGTTGAAAATGATTCGAAATTTTTTTTGAGAAAAATATCCTTTTTTTCATGAAAACAATTAAAATTCACACAATTTAGAAAGGAATACATTTACAGACATTTTTGAATAAAATTTTCCCATACAACTTTGGAACTTTTGAAAGGAATTAACATTTTAAAACATTCACGCCCATATAAATAAATCCTTAAAAACCATTTTGAAATCCTGAACGTTAATGAGAATGATTTAGAAGAATAAATATTTAAACCGTTTAAAATGATGATATAGTTAAAGATTACCTTCTATAAAACCTTAAAATATAATAATTTTAAAAACATTTTTATGAAACATGTACATGGATGATAAATATTTCCCAGTATATACATACATATAAACAATCTCGGATAATAATGAGATTGAGGAATTAACCCTTACCTTGTACATTCATTTGGTCGAGGGTACATTTAAAATCTTGTATAATGACCATAATGTGTTATTAAATTATACCCGAACCATATTAATATTTATAATTTCATAACTGATTCATTTATGACTTTATACTACTTATTTAATAATAATTTCCATGTTAAAATAACATTTTGGGTAATAATCGTTTTCTTTATCGTACGTGTTTTAACTTGTTATTTTTTATTGTATCACTTATATAATGATTTAATTGCTTCCATAATATAAAAAATTATTTATGTATCATATATATTCAGAATATAAATATGTATAATGGATAGATATATGAAATAGAAAACACCATTTATGGAGACGGTAGGTCGTACGTATGCAAAAACGTTGTTTCCGTTTTTATATCGTATTGAACGAAACTAAGTGAATAAAATATATGTAAATACAGATATATATATATATATATACAGTATAATTATTATGTAATATATTACATACTTATTAATAATATATATTTTTATATTCATCTTTTAATGGTGAATGTGGAAATGAATGTCATCGTGTTGTGGAGACAGTAAGCCGTACATACACACGAGCGACGATATCATTTTCTTATGATTGAAAGGTTTTGAATTGGATGGTATATTAATTTTAAAGAGACATTATCATGTTAATTTCATTATTTATATACATATTACTCATCATTATATCCATCCAAATAACATAGTGCTGAATAACAAATTACACCACGACGTGAAGACAATAAGCCGTACGTACGCACCCGTGGTGACATAAAATTCATAGGATAGAGAGAATAATGAATATGTTTATACCATATTTATAATAAAATCAAAGTATTTTGAAGTAATGGGATTTATTATTTTGTTATGGAAATAACAAAAAATATAAACTGGAGGAAGAAGATAACTTTGAAAGAGGTGATGAAATTATTACCTCTTCTTCGAGGGATTCCTTTTCATTTTGACAAAAGGGATTCTTAGGTTGGATTTCTGCTCAAGAGAAGGACTCTAGGTTGAATTGAGGGAATTTTTGAGGAGATTTGGGTAGGTTTTAGACCTTCCAAATGTCTTTGGAGGTGCGATTTTGAGAAAATGGGAAGTACCCTTTTATAAGAGAGGAGAGGGTCACTTTAGGAAAAGATTGAAATATTATTTTATTATAAAATAATTTTTGGTTTATAATGGATTAAAATGAATTTATTTTGAGCCTTAGGTTGTTATGGGTAGAAATCCTCTTAATAAATAGGTTTTATACATGTTTAGGTTAACATTTTAACCTTATCTTTTAGATTTAACTCTTAGTTAAATCTTTTAACATTTACAATGTCTTCTTGTATTTTTATATTTAATGGTTAATAAATTTACAATAAAATTCTCAGAGAACCCAAAGTGGTACATTAATGACATATATATCATTATAATAGTCTTTTGTCCGAACCTTATATTTTTATTACTATTATATAATTTAATAATATAGTATTTGTTTTAAAAAATAATTTATGTCAATTTTGACAATATTTGGTATTTTGTTTTTGTAAAAGTCATAACAACATGATTACTTCTAAAAAAATTCTTTAAATCAATACTAAAATGTCATATTAACCTATAAAATTAGTGTAATTCATAAAAATTCTCAATTTAAACTTATTTGGATATTAATAAAATTGATTACATTAATCATTCATTAATAACGTAATTACTGCATCATCATTATGTCATAAAATAAATTTAACTATTTAATGTATAAAATTTATAAAAAATTACCGTTATGTATGAAATATTTTTATCTTTCTCGTGAATATTTATAGTCTAATTTATCTTATGTATAACCATATATTAAAAGTGGTTTAGTTATTACAAATTAAATTTAACACTTTAAACTCTTCTTTAAATAAAATAATAATAAATGTCCTAATCAAATCCAAGTGGACCAAAAGTATTATATTTTATTACTAAGGTTGGTTTTTGTTGATATAAACTTATCTAATATATTTTGGACACGTGTTAGGGTAATTATAAAATCATTTTTACCTTTAATTACCTTATTTACTTTTAATCGTGGTTAATAAAAGTCAAAAGTTACTATTCACAAAAAAATATTTTATATTTTATTAAACCAAATTTTACTTAAAGATGTCAATCATGTTTATATGATTTTTTAAATTCAATTCACAGTAGCAGTAAAATAACATTTTATGCAAATTTGCAAATGTTCCTAGAGGGTGGGTAAAAGACGTAAAAACGTTTAATAACATTTTATACATCTAATTTTATTATAAAATGACTCCAATGAATTAAATTTAACTTATATAAGTATTATATATCTATTTTTTAATTAAATGAAAATTTAAATAAAATAAATAATTATTTAAAAAAAAATTTACTTTTAAATAACAACGTAGTGTGTTTCATTATTCATCAAAAATTGAATGTTTTTAGAAAAAACCATAAATTTACCCTAATCTAATTTTGATATTCTGAATTAAATAAAATTAATTCTATTTTACCAAATTCAAAACATAGAAGTTGAATTAATTAATTTAAAATTAATTCCCATTGTCAAAACCAAAAAGCGAGTTTTTTAAAAAGTAAAAACTATTGAAAGATTGACATGTGTTTATGTCAAATTTAAATGTGAAATTACATATAATGACCTAAATTGTATTAAATGGTAAAAATATAATCTAATTATACTTCAAAACTATTAAAATTCATAATTTAACACTATTAATTATTTTAATTAATAAATTTTTTTCAATTAAAATTTAGTATTTTTCACTATTCATCAAAATATAAAAGTTATCAGAAAAGTACCAAAAATTTATCCAAACTAAAATTTTATTTCATGATTCAAAATAATAATTTAATTTCATTAAATTTAATATATAAAATTTGAAAATATTGGTTTTAAAAAATGGTTCTCCATTAAAATGCTGTAAAATTGCATTTTATGAAAAATACTTCTTTTATCTAAAAAAGGATTTGTTCTTATATTATGTCTAAGAAACCCATAATATGGAATATAAAATTATATGGAGTATATAAAATTCAAAATTCAGTTAATACTATTCATAACCGCTTTTTGAACGTCTAGCTTGGTATGTCGTGTTGCGCTAGAACTCGGTGTTGTGTGTAGCACCCGTTATTGCATTACTTTGAAGAGATAACATACTATGAAATCATGGGTGTTACATTCTCCCCTCGTTCAATAAATTTCATCCTCAAAATTTGAAATTGCTCTTCGAAAATAAATGGTTAATAATAGAAAAATACCTTTGTGGAAAACCCACATTGGGAATTGTGTTAATAAAATTTAGTCTTAATAAGAGAGAAATGGAAATGAAAAAGTCACCACCAAATTATGATCTCGATTAGGAGAACATTGGTGGAAATTAGAGACACATAATTGGAGGAAAAATGTAAATATTTATAGGGAGTGATTGAGGTCATCAATCATAAACAAGTGTAAAATTGAGGGCCTCAAAGGAATCAATATATGATGATTTAAAATATAATCTATTAAACAAAACATAAGGTGTTAGAATAACAAATTTTTGGTTTTAATATCCCTTCCCTAATATTTTAGAATTAATTTATTTATTTAATAAGTGGAAAAAATATATTTGACAGGTAAAGTTTCATCCTTCAACTGATTCCTACCACAAACACATCTTTCACTCCAAAAGAAAATAGAATTCAAAAATATTCTATTTATCTTAATCATATAGGGTTCCAAAAATAATGAATTTATAATTCATTTTTTAGACTATTTGAAACAAAAAAAATTATTCAAACTAGGATATCACGTAGGCTAGTGGTAGGTGATGCACCCTTGTTTCCCTTCGGTTATGGGTTTAAGTCTCGCGACCTTGCTGGATGCGACAGGTTGTCACATGACCTTCAAGTTGTCCTTTTTATAACAATCCAAAAATAATCTGAAGAAATGGTTTATCCTTAAAAAACAGTATTCAATGTTCAACTTAATTCATTCCAACCTTCATACTTACCTAAAATACTTTTGTCCAAACTCATAGTCCAAAATTTACAAGGAAGGTAAACATAATGAAGATCTCTTTTTCCACATAATAACATGTGGATACCTTCATCATGTATTCTCTTAAATCATGGTAACATGCTGAATTACCATAAAACCTTATTAAATACGTTCATTCTCCCTTATTCATTATAGAATACCAGATATTCTCCTTAAATCCAAATATTTTGTAAACTCCAACAATGATGGAATAAAAATACAATTACTTAGTTCCATGGTAGTCAATAATATCAAATATATTTTATCCAAATCAATTATATCATATTCTAAAATAATTATCTCAATTTCAGAAACATATAATGGGTTATATTTTCACCAACTATATATTTTCCAAAATGTTTAACTTGAAACTGTGTCACTTTACATGGTACCATGAAATCTCAAATCCTTAATGAAAACGTACTGCAGTACAATTCTTATATACTTTATAATTCTTATAACTTGTACTAAAATGACACAATTCTTTAATAAAAACTTAACAACACTAATCATTACTCTTCATCAGCAGTAGTATAATAACTTTATTATTATCAAATAGCATCATTTGGGGTATACTTTAATGATTAGGACATTGATTCACGTAGTGTCCCAACTCCTTACAGATGAAGCATTGTATTTTTGAAACCTTTTTATTTCCCTTGCAATCACGTACTTGGTTTCCTTTTTCTCCACACATATAACAAACTCTCATTCATTTCAACCATATTCAAAGGTGATTCTTTCCACAATTATCATATATGGGAAAATTCTTCTTTCTCTTCTTCCCTTTATCCATCTTTCTCTCTACCGTCCTTTTCTTCTCTGGATTCCCTTCAAATCGATATGACTCGAAGAATTATTTACTTGTCTTATTAACACACAACACTATTCATATGATGAGAATATGTGGGAGACTATTTACCTTATAAATGATGTCTTAATACCATGAAAGATATGATCCTTCTTACTATTTGGATCGTGGGTATTGCTGGAGTTCTCATTCCTTCTACTAGGCACCATTTATAAACAATGGCATACACTAGGTTAGTTTATGAATCACAATGCATAATTCCAAACATGTAAAATACATAATGTAAATTGATAAGTTTATGCATATAATGCATAATCATAAAAATGTTTTCATTGAGGAAGTATTTTCGCATAAATCCTTCATAATGGTTTGAAAAGAAAATGTTAATTATCCTAAGAATATCCCCTGAGAGTGTTGTAACTAAGAGAGGAACAAGGCCCATTGTCGTGTACCAAGATACCCCAGGTCAAGCCTGAAACTCCTTGTTGGAGTTTTCATTCCTAGTTAAATTTTCTCTATAGCCGCCTCTACCTACTCGTATACAGACAAGGATGTATTTCTTTGGAAACTCACAAAACTCTACATTACCAAAATTTTAGGAAGTTATTCTATAAAAATCTGTAAACATTATCATAGGGTATTGTTATATAATCAGAGATTATCTAAATCTAGATTCCAAGTTTATTTCTAAACATCCTCTGATACTAACTATAACACCCCAACCCTAGAATCTTGAAGCCGGTGCATTATTTTAATACATTGGCATGATTAAAATGAATCAAGTCCCAAAGGACTGATCAGTTTAACAGTCATGGAAAATAGATTACATACATGAATGTTACAAAACATAAAACACAAGAAAAATAATCCATTTAGAACACCATTATGCCCTTAGCGTAACCCTACATATCAAAAAAATATATTTCTTGGAATCCTAGGAGAACAAAACATAATAAAGGGGTGTGCTCAGATGCTCAGTAAGGATAAATAATTTAGAAACAACTTTAAACTTTTATGGAAAGATGTATAATAAAAAATGAGTATCCTTTTAAACACAAAATTGAACATAATATGGAGAAAATAAATCAAACATTACCAGATAAACATTCCCATGGATATTCTAATGGTCAAATAATCATATCTAATAATTAATTTCATAATGAGAGAATGCCTAACACCAGACATAATTACCACATAGTCAAGGCATCTTGCCAAGACTATAAATAATTTTTTGGTCAAGGACTTGTGCAAAACACTAGTTTTTCTGATGAGACCTACTGATGCATCAAGGAGCTATAGCAGGATCCACCCGTCACTTAGTAAGTCCACTGCATTCCTCATATGAAAATGTTGAAACATAACATATACATTCGTATTAAGACTAGCAAACGAAATGTCAATACATTATCCATAAACCATGAATGGTATAATAAATAGAATAATCACAGTAAAACATATCATAACTCATTAAATACAATATTTAAGATTTTATATATAATAAATCAACCTCAATCAAGAATAATATCCAAAAAGGATGTTGACATTGTTGAAAATGATTAGTAAAACGCTTTGAGAGAAATATCCCTTTTTCATGAAAACATTTAAAAGATATACAATTTAGAAAAGAAGACATTTAAAGACATTTTTGAATAAAATCTTCCCATACCACATTTAATCTTTTGAAAGGAATTAACAATTTAAAACTTTCATGTCCATATAGATAAATCCATAAAAACAATTTTGAAAACATGGACATTAATGAGAATGATTTAGAAGAATAAATATTTAAACCATGTAAAATGATGATCTAGTTAAAGAGTTACTTCCATAAAACATTAAAAGATTCATTTTGAAATAATTTTTATGAAATATGGACATAGATGATAAATATTTCCCAGTAAATACATACATATAAGCAATCTCGGATAATAATGAGATTGAGGAATTAACCCTTACCTTGTACTTTTCTTTCATTGAGGGTTTATTTAAACTCCTGTATAATGACCATTGTATGTAATTAAATGATACCAGAACCATATTCATACTTATTATTTCATACATGATTCATTTATGACTTTATACTAATTATTTAATAATAATTTCCATGTTAAAATAACATTTCAGGTAATAATATCTTTTTTTATCATATGCGTTTTAACTTGTTAATCATGATCGTATCACTTATATAATGATTTAATTGTTTCCAGAATATAAAACATTAATTATGTATCATATATATTAAGAATATAAATATGTATAATATATAGATATATGAATTGGAAAACACCGTTTATGGAGATGGTAGGCCGTACGTATAAAAAACGTTGTTTCTATTTTCATATCATATTGAACGGAACTAAGTGAATAGGATATATGGAAATACACACACACACACACATATATTAAGTAGAATTATTATTTAATATATTAAATACTTATTAATAATATATAATTTTATAATCATAGTTGAATGGTGAATGTGGAAATGAATCTAATCGCGTCGTGGAGATAGTAAGTCGCACGTATACACAAGTGACGTTATCATTTCCTTAATGATTAAAAGGTATGAAATTGGATGGTATATTAATTTTATATATTCATTAGAATGTTATTTTAATTATTTATATACATATTACTCATCATTATATCCATCAAAATAACATAGTGTTGAATAACAAATTACACCACGACGTAGAGTTGGTAAGTCGTACGTACGAACGCATGTTGACATTATCATTTATAGGATTTGTCGAATAAGGAATATATTTTTAAAATATTTATAATGAAATAATAGTATGTAGAAGGTACTGGATTTATTATTTTGGTATGTAAATAACAAAGAAAGAGAATGTGGAAGAAGGAGATAACTTTGAAAGAGGTTATGAAATTATTACCTCTTTTTAGGTGATTCCTTTTTATTTGAACAAAAGGGATATTTAGGGTGGATTTATGCTCAAGGGAAGGTATCTAGGTTTAAGTGAAGGATGTTTGGAGGAGATTTGGGCAGGTTTTGGCTGAGAAAAGTGGCTTTGGATGTGTGATTTTGAGAGAAGGGGAAGTACCCTTTTATAAGAGAGGTGATGGTCACTTTAGGAAAAGGTTGAAATATTATTTTATTATAAAATAATTTTCAGTTTATAATGTCTCAAAATGAATTTATATCAAGCCTTAGGTGGTTATGGGTTGAAATAATCATAAACAATAGGTTTTATTCAAGTTTAGGTTACCATTTTAACCTAATATTTTAGATATAACTCTTAGTTAAATAGTTTAACTTTTACAATGTCTTCTTGTATTTTTATATTACATGTTCAATAAACTTACATAAAATTCCAAGATAGAACCAATTGGTTCATTAATGACATTTATATCATTATAATAGTTCTTTGGCCAAACCTTAGATTTTGATACTATTATATAATTTAATAATATAGTATTTGTTTTAAAAAATCATTTATGTCAATTTTGACACTATTTGATATTTTGTTTTAGTAAAACTCATAAAATAATTATTAATTCGAAAACAATTCATTGAATAAACCCTAAAATGTCATATTAGTCCTTAAAATTAGTAGAATGCATAAAAAGTCTCAATTTACATTTATTTGTATATTTATAAAATGAATTATTTTAATCTTTCATTAATAATGTAATTACTGCATCTTTATTATGTCATAAATAAATTTAATTATATAATGTTTAAAAATTATAAATAAAATAACATTATGTAGGAATTTTTTTTATATTTATAATTAATATTTATAGAAGAATTTATCTTATGTATAACCCTATATTAAAAATGGTTTAGTTATTAAACTTTGAATTTAACACTTTTAACTCTTTATTAAATAAAATAATAATAAATGTTCTAATCCAATCCAAGTGGACCAAAAGGATAATATTTTATTACTAAGGTTGGTTTTGGTCGAAATTAACTTATCCAATAGAATTAGGACAAGTGTTAGTGGAATTGTAATATCATTTTTACCTTTAATTACCCTATTTACTTTTAACCGTGGTAAATAAAAGTCAAAAGTTACTATTCACAAAACATTATTTTCATATTATTGAACCACATTTTACATAATGATGTCAACCGTGTCTTTTTAATTTTTTAAATTAATTCATAGAAGCTGTAAAAGTATGTTGTTTTTCAAATGTGCAAATGTGCCTAGAAGGTGGGTAAAAGACGTTAAAAAGTTCGATAAAATTTTATACATATAATTTTATTATAAAATGAATTCAATGAATTAAATTGAACTTATATATGTTTTATAAATCTATTTTGGATTAAAATAAATTTAAATAAAATAAATAATTATTTAAATAAAAAGTCAGTTTTAAACAAAAACGCAGTGTTTTTCACTACTCATCAATAATTGATAGTTATCAGAAAAAACCAAAAAATCACCCTAAGTCAATTTGGATATTATGAATTCAAAAAATGAATTATATTTTACCAAATATAAAACATATAAGTTTCATTAATTAATTTAAAATTAATTCCCATTGTCAAAACCAAGAAATAGGCTTTTCAAAATTAAAAACTATCAAAAGATTGACATGTGTTTATGTCAAATTTAAATGTGAAGTTATTTATAATATCCTACATTGTATTAAATGAAAAGATATAATCTAATTATACTTGCAAAAAATTCAAATTCATAATTTAACACTATAAATTATTTCAATTAAAAAATTTATTTTCAATTAAAATTTAGTATTTTTCATTATTCATCAAAATATGAAAGTTATCAGAAAAGTTCCAAAAATTTAACAAAACTAAAATTTTATGTCCCTATTACAAAGAAGAATTTAATTTCATTAAATTAGATATATAAAATTGTCCAATATCAGTTTTAAAAAAGGGTTTGTCATTAAAAGGGAGTAAAATTTCATTTTTTGAAAAATACTTCTTTTATATAAATAAATGAATTTGTCCTTATATTATGCCTAAGAAACACATAATATGGATTCTAAAATTATATGGTGTATAGAAAATTCAAAATTCAGTTAGTACTATTCATAACTACTTTTTGAATGACTATCTTTGTATGTCCTAGTACACCCGAACTTGGTGTTACATGTAGCACACATTATTGAATTACTTTGAAGAGATAATGTACTATGAAATTTTGGGGTGTTACACCCTTACTTTCATCTTCCCTAAACGTCCCCACCACAATATACACTATGTAAATTATCCTGGAACATAAGTATCCATCTATCATATTATTCCTCAACATGAAGGAATATTATGTGAAGGTCCTACCTGAAACAATACCTTAAATCAGAAGGAAGGTTTACCCCTGCCCAATCAAAAACAAGAAATACCTCATATGTTAAGACACTTGGAAAGAAAGGGTTATACATTTTATATAACCTGTCAGTTATAAGAGTCATCCTTTCTCAACCAGGAGACACCTCAGGACAACGCTCATCCTTAGAGCCACCTCCGTACCATTCACATACAAAAAAAACAACTAATACCATGATACTTGCAACAGAATAGTCAAGAAGAACCCATGTTGGGGAGATCAAGTAGAGGATTCTATGAAAAAACAGAAAAATGATATAATGCTCATGAGAATACAATTAGGCAGGGATGATATACCCATGATTTTTTCCCTTAACCACTTCTCAGTTTGATACTTCTATGTCATTGTCAGAATAATGTGAACACAATATACCTCAAAATATCCAGACAAATATCTTCCAATTTAAAGATAAATTATTTCCTTACAATGGGTTTATAGACTATTTTAAAATGTTCAAAGAGATCGATCATCAAATTGACTTGGAATCCCTTCCATCTTTACCAAAACCACAATCAAAGATGCGGTCGGATGATCTTTGATTTAAATTCCTCAATGCACTGCAAAAGGAAAATCATCCAATTGTCCATTCCCAACATGTTGTTTATATCCATGGGTGCAGGGAGAATGGATATTTTCAATTAAAACCATGCCCCATATAGAAGAAACCTTTGTAAATGACATCCTATAATTTAATTATTCCAAGGTAAAAGTTAAGAAAAACCCTTACTTTGGAAAGGCAGAACACTCTACATGCATCTTCTATGAATAAGTCTCAAAAGATTTAGGCATAATAGGAGAAACCCATAAAAAAAAATCCTAAACTAGGAAACTAAGAACATTATTCATTATTTTATCTTAAGGGAATCCAGTCATCAAGAAGTATGAATTTCTTTAGAATAAGGTAGTTTGCACATAGTCTTGGAAACATATCTAACCCACACTTAGACAAGAATACATGATCTTATTGGAGAGATGATAGCTACAATGGTTTCTGCATTATGAGGAAAGCCATAGTCTATAGGGATGAGGTCATTTTTATAAAAAAAATCCCCCTTAAGGCAGGAAAAATTGGATGGGGCATGAAACCTAGATAATAGGAGAAACCTAAGCCTATAGGTATAGGGTCATTTTTACCTCAACCACCCATCCTTAATATAAAGTAGTATTTTCCCATCCTAGGTGGAAAAAAAGAGGAAACTATCCTAGTTTACCCTATCCCATGATCGAGAACCCTAAAAAGAGTGGAATATGTATAGGTTGTCAATCCTATAGACAGAACTGAATATTATGAGAATACAAAAAAAGCAGAGGATGGTTCCACCCAGAATGCAATCCACACCAAGAATGAAGGTGTGCATACCCAAAACCAATGAATATTCCAAAAGTTGGGTGCTCCCACAATCAATCCCCAATACCACATCAAAAAATATCTAATAGATAGAATATTAAAGGCAATTCCATACACAACCTACCTTATCCTCTACATGAGAACCTGGCCATTATGCTCAAAGAAATATACTCTCAGTAGGAGGATTTAATGAATGAATTGAGCCGAATCAACCCTGATCTTCTCCAATGTATAATTACTCTTGAATATGATCCTTGGGAAGAGACCTAGCGTACACTTCCTATAGGTGTTCCTTATCCACAAGGATTCATCCTAAAAATTAAAGCAAGGCCATGATTACCCACCAAAATCGTTGCCTGGACCATCGATTTACCTAGACTGACTCATGGATGGATATCAATACATCCTTCAATTAAGGATACATCCAAAAAAAGTTCATGAAAATCCTCAAAAGATGTCTGAAACTAGATATATTCTTCAAATAACTATAGAAATGGAATGAGAAATAATTCCAAACACTTCACCTATCTAATATTAGGTTCAATTGAACACTTATCAAGGCATTATCACCACAATTGTTTCATTGGGAATTCAATTGGAATCTTTGGGGGAGAAACATTCACCAGTATATCTAGATCAGAAACTTTACCCCGACTAGTTAAGTGACACCCTACCACTACCAAATTTCTGGAGTTTGACGTTTTCGATATTCAATGCCTCAGGTGACCCGGAAAAATATCTGACCCAATATGTGTCTTATTGTGGTCCCAATATGGGAAATCCAGTGAAACAAGAAGAAGTGAGACACACATTCTTCATGAAATCCCTGAAGGACCAGTGTTCGTTTGGTAAACCTATTTTTTAGCCCAGTAAATAATAGGATGGGAGGATCTCCATCAGCAATAACTCTTCTAGTTTAGCTAAAATCTCCCAAATATAATAGTTAGTGACCTCTATAACTAAAAATAGTGATAAAAATATAGAGTCACAAACTTCATTACCGGATGGAAGGGGATGAACTAATCTTTGAACTGACCACTCCCCCTGGAGAATATGCTTTCTCCATGTATTGATATCCTCCATTAAAATTTGTAAACACTTCTTATCCTGTGAAATATATAAGCAGTTTGCAGTTTTTCTCTTCCAATTCCCAAAAATGGAAGACTCCATAAAGAAGACTAATATCAATTCTAGGATAACCCAACCAGTCTTAGAGAAAAGATTAGAAAATGTAGAACCGACCTCCATTATGCTGAATCCAGCCTCTAGAACTTCTCTATCTGCAAAACATTCACTATATCGTGAATAACCCCATGTTAATAAATAGAAACCCTATATTAGGTTGGGAGAGTGGAGGGGACCCTGGTGAAATCAATTTTAGGAATTTTGGAATAAGGTTTAATCATTATGAGATGGTAAAGCCTGTAGCTATTTTATCGCTACTATAGACTATAATTTACTCTATCAATCGGAGCTGAAAACGGCTGACTAGGTCATTTTTTATGACCACCTAGATCATTTCCCCTTTAATTGGATACTATAAAACACCATTCAATGATGATTCTTCATCAAATTCCACCTGTAGAAAATGATAGATTCTAGGAAAATAATTATAGGAATGTTGCTAGAAAAAGCGGCGTATGTTTCCACTATTGACCCTAATGAAGGAGGTGAGTGGAAATAAGTAGTTTAAAGGATGGAAAAAAAGATTGATAGTAGGATTACTAGAAATAAAATTAATTGAACTCATAGTATTCTCCAAGCATATTTGAAAACACAACTACATCCCCAACTACTCCTGATACAATGTAGTCAACGTCCTCATCCCCACAACCCTCTAAATGATGGATGTAAAAAAAAATTTATATTTGAAATGAAAGGGGAAAGCGTAAGAGGATGAAACTACATCAAGGAATTTTTTTTTATTTAAACCTCTCATATTTTATTCCCTCATATATCAAACAATGGGTACCACCTCACCAAATGGAACCAACCAAAATGGTCAACCGGTAAAATGCCTAATCAGATGAGGAGTTGATCATTGGTTACATTAATTTCAGTCTCATAATAGATCCCTTATGCAACATTAAATATTTATATGAACCTGAGTTCCCCACACCCAATTGGGGAACCAGAGGAATAGTTCGTTGGAGTTGAGGATACCAGAGAAGGCACAACTATGGTAGAGGCCAGCCTTCTAACTGCACCCCATCTCAGACTATCAACATTGAAGATACCCATAAAAGAGCCCTTCAAAGAGATCACCAAGGACATTAAAATCCTCCTAAATTAGATAGAATCCACCCTAAACCCATCACTCAGGAATAACAATCAATATAATATCAAGTTAAATATCTCCCTCAGTGGGTAGGCAGGCCTACCCAGACCAACGGACTAAGGACATGAGCACCTGCAACTGCTGTTTCAAGGGCCAATCCATCTACCTGAAATACTCAAGCATGTGAATCACATATTAAAGATAATCCCCATCCAGGAAGTGTAGTACTTTTGACCGAATATATAACATCTTAAAATATCTATTGTTAGTACCAACCAAGCTATTGGTCATGGTTTCTCTGAGCTTGTCAAAAGACCTTAGGGAAGCACTCATAGAGGCCTTCCTATGTCTTCAGGAGCTCGAAGCCAAAGTGGCTTCTAATGAGGTATATCTTAATGATATTGATCATGTATAATGTCATTAGGTTACCTCCTACACAAATCAAGATGATAATTATATTATAAAGGGACACATAATACCCTTGTATGTATCCAAAAGGATAGATAGTGCCAATATTTGAAAATACCTCATTGATAATGGTTTTGGTGTAAACCTCATCTTAGTGAGAAAACTAATTTGGTTGAGCTATAATGAGGGTAAATTATAACCTTACACCATAACCATGAAGGGATATGAAAAAAATGACCCTAATCCATTAGAAAAAATGAATCTCAAGACTCAGTTTAGAGACCTCATCACCAACTCATAATTACTGATGGTTCATAAAAACATGGCCTTCAAAATCTTACTACGATGTTTTTGGTTACATAAATATGTGAAAATCTCCTCATCATACAACCAATGTGTCAAATATATCATTAATGAAAAAAATCAAGAAGTTTCACATTGACAAGGTGTAGTTTGAATCCTATGATTCGCACTATATCAATGCATAACTATATCAAAGGAAAGGAAAACAACCCTTGGTTGAAACTGTTGATTGAGTAACCTCCTTGAATAGTCTGAAAGTGATCTCACCTGACCCCTTCAAATATATTGGATAATAATATGTCTTTCCAATGAATCAGGTCAAGTATATGAGCCCATATATAGGAACATATTCAACAGTTCTCATGGTATCAATTATGACTACTATGTCCAGAAGTGCTGAAAAATTTTCTAACTCACTGGAAAATGGTGAAAGCTCAGATGAAAATATCTTATTTCCATCCTTAGAGATTCTAGAAATCCTAACCTCACCAGGTGTGATAGAATAGGTTGTCTGGTCCCTTGAAGAGGATGAAGACACTAATTATCAATCTTTCATTCCATACTCTCCATAGGTTCCGATAAATACCACATGGTCATCCGGGCCAGAGAAATAAAATGAAGTTAAAGAAGAGGGGTCGAAACATAGATATTCCCCTTCAGTATTTGAGGAGTGTGTCACTACCATAATCGATGAGATGAGAGAACTGAATATAGATACATATGAAGACCTACGACCCAACTTGATTAGTGCTGTGATGTATTCTAAATAATAGAAAGTATATACCTCATTCCTAAAGCAGCATCAAGACATATTTTCATTGAACCACAAAAAATGCCAAAACTAGATCTAGAGGTAGCTACTCACCACTTATGTCTGCCAGAGGACCAATGTGTTTATAAATTGGCATCATGAAGGATGAACCTAACACATAAAAACAAAATAGAGGTTGAAGTTTGAAAGATAATCATATAAAAAATCATTTTGGAGGTCCAATATCTCAGATGGTTGTCTAATATAATCCCCATCAAGAAAAAATGGGAAAATTTGAGTGTACATAAATTTTAGATATCTCAACCATCATAGCTTGCCAGATGTTTTCCCAATCACAATCACAAAACTGTTGATCGATACAACAAGCTGATATCAGGATATCTCCTTCATGCATGACAATTCATTATATAATTATATCTGAATGGCCTAAGAATATGAAGAATACACCACCATCTGGACCCCATAGGGTGTATTTTGTAATCAAGTAATGACCTTTATCTTGAAGAATGTTGTCACTACATACCAACGCACCATGAATCACATATTTAAACCCTTCTTGGGAATGTTTTTCAAATTATATGTTAATAACCTAGTGGTTAAACCTCAACAAAACTCTAATCACCAAGAAATTCTTGAAACTGGCCTTAATATACTATGGTGGTATAACATGAAAATGAACCCTTTGAAAGGAAGTTTCATTTTTACCTCACATTCCCCAGAATCTTCGTACGCCAATGTAGAATTGAAGTAGACCTCAATAAGACAAAGACTATCCTTGTAATGTCACCTCATCACAACCTTGAAAGTTTATATCACATGAAAGAAGCCTATCTTATATCCAAATCTCTATTGCAACATCACTAGAAAATGATCTCCCTTCACTAGTTTGATGAAAAATGGGATTGTGTATTAATGAAATTATTATTGTCAGGAATCATTTCATAACCTCAATAGACATCTCTTACAACCTCATATATTGATGCTTCCTATGAAAGGAAGGCCAGTTAACTTTAATGTGACAATATTAGAGTGATTTTTTGTGGCCATATTTTCATAAAAGAATTGAATCAGTGACTAAAACAACCTTTATTACCTCATCAAAACCATGAATGATGTTGAGACTCATTATTCAAATATCGAGAAAAGATTTCTAGAACTAATAATTGTAGTCTAAAAACTAAGAATTACTTGTAGTATCATTAGGTCAATTTTTAATCTCATAAAAAACTTCACGAATACATCATCATCCATCTGATGTTGACCAAATATCTATCATGGTGGGAGGTCATTCTATAGCAGTTTGAAAGTACATTTGTGCATCAAAAATAAATCAAATGCCTAACATTAGCATATTTTCTAGTAGAACAATAATTTGGTAGAAATTACATCAATAGAAACAAAAATACTTTCTGAATAGGTTTTCTCTGTTCAATAGAACCCAAAAATATGGGGGACACATTTTGACGATGCATCAAGAATCTAGACAGGAAAATGGATGCATGAACCCACCCTAAAAAAGTGACATTTGGAGTCATTATATTATCTACAATAAAGGAAATGATTCCATATTCTTTCATCATGTCAGAGGGGTTCATAAACAATGAAGAAAAATATCAGGCTCTCATTACTGGGTTATAGATGGATCTTCAAGTACAAGTAAAACACTTGATGATAAAAGGTGATTCATAACTGGTCATCAAGTAGGATGGTGACCATTATTCTATCAAGAAATATGATATAATACCCATTCTAAACCACGTCCAAGAACTACTAGAGGAATTACCTTTGGGACTAACATTGAATCATCTCCCACAGTTACAAAATTCCCAGGAAGATTCCCTGAAAAATGCAGCCACAACTCTAGGAGACCCAAACTGTGATGAAAGATTCATAATTATCATGTAACGTCATATTTACTCACCTTTAATTCCAAAAATAATGGATGATATCAATGATATTAGCACCATACTAGATCCATATGGTCCTTTTAATAGCTGGATGACACCCATTGTGGACTACCTTCAAAATGGAGAACTCCACTAGAAAGAGCCTAGAGGGAAAAAATCTGAAGATGAGCAATTAACTTTATTCTATATGTCTACATGAATAGGAAAAAGGTACTCTATAATAATTTTCTAGATGGGGTCCTTTTTAGGTGTATTGATAGAGAAGAGGCCATTGTTTTCATGAAAGAAGTGCACACTGGATCCTGTGGTTCTTAGCAGTTCGGACTCAAGCTTTCCCACAAAATCCAAAGGTTTGGGTACTATTGGCCCACTCAAACACAGGATTGAACCAAGTTCACCTGAATGTTTCATTCCTATCAGGTTCATTCCAATTTCTTTCATCAACACCCAGAGATACTTTACGTAGAAAAATACTCCTATCCATTTCGCATATGGGGAATCGACATTGTGGGACCATATCCTCCTACTATGACCAAGTAGTTCAAATACATTCCTAAAATGACAGAATTTTTTTCCAAGTGGGCTCAAGCTATACCCCTAAAAGAATTCAGGGAACTTAGTATTTTTATCGTCATGAAAGCCAACATCATAACTAGATTTTGTTCCATTATTTAATATTATTATACAATGAGACCAATATCTTCTCTACTGAATTGGAGAAGCTATTTTCGGATATGAAATGATGTCCAATAATTTATACCACTACCTTATAGTGGCTAAAAATAGATAAAGGATTTCAATATGACCCCCCAAAATATACTATAGAGAATGGTAGATAAGGATAAAAATTCTTGGCTGGATAAGCTCCTACATGCCATCTGGGCTTACTAGACCACAACCCACACTACCACATAGGTAACCCTATAATTATTATTATACAGGACAGAGGATATCCTATCTATAGAGGTTCAAATGAAATTGATCTATATTTCCAATTAATATCAATTATATATGTAATATTAGTCTCAAAAAATGGATGGATTAATTGGAGAGACTTTATGAGAATGGATTACATACCTAGAATAAGTTGTAATTCCACCAAAACTGTGTCTCAAGAGCCATAAAAAAATATTAACTTCTAATATTTCATTGATAAAGAGATACGGTTGGTCATTAGGACTCCAACAACACCTGGGAAGAACCACTACAACAAAACTGGCCTTTAACATTGTTATAAATGGCCTTTATCAGTGCTAGAAAAGCACTGACTACATGAGAGGGGTTAAAAGCCCTAGTCTTTTATCAGATTTAAAAAATCACTGATAAAATAGACATTTATTTGTGCTTCTATGAGCAATGATAAAGGGAAAAACTATAGTGTGCTGTTACAGCACACCATAGCACCTAAAACACACAAGATATAAAAAAAATCCCAATACAGGTTTTAAATGAGATGAAATTTACAACACAAACACAAGAAAAACACTATATTATATACATTTAAAAAATTGGTTCATACAAGTAAATAAATAAAACATTATACATACATTCGAACACATAAATGTTATTTTATCTTTTAATCCTAACTTGACTCATGCTATTCATGAACAATCCACCCCTGCTCGAGCAGAAAACACACCTATTTAAGAAAAAAATTCTTAAGTTAGTAATAATATAAAGAATTAAAATAATAGAAAGTGTTAATTTGACTAAAATTTATGTCAATTTTAAATAAAAAGATACACTTTGAGTCATAAAGGTCACAACACGCATCATATTGATATGTGGATAATTCAAACATGTCTCAAATGGCTTGTGGATTTTTTTTCCTAAAGTATCAAAACAATCTGAATGTGTTTTCTTAGTTTTGAGTTTGTTTGTATTCTTTTTTACTAAAATGTCATTTTAAATACGAAACAAAAAGTTTTGAATCATTATAATCACATCATCAATCAGTTTGACATTAAATGGATTCCTAAATTTCATAAATTAATTATGAATCATTCTCCTAAATTATCAATAATATCCGAGCATGTTTGATCTGTTTTTAGTGAGTGACACTTTTTGAACTAAAATATTGATTATAAACTGAAAACAGACACTTTGTATATCAAATTTAGGTGAGGCTAATTCATGAATGTCTCATATCACTTATGTATAATTTTTATAAAGTATCAAAACAATCTGAATGTGTTTGTTCTATTTTCAGTAGGCCAGTTTGTTTTTTTACTAAAATTGATGTCAATTTTTAATAGATGCACTCAGAGTCATACCGATCACACTATGGATTGTATTTAAGTGTGTATTATTCCTACACATTCCAAATCACTTATGTATTGTTTTACTAATGTATCAAATAAATACGAATGTTTTTTTAGATTTTTAGTATGTCAGTTGTCTTTTTTACTAAAATGTCATTTTAAACTGGAAACATGCACTTTTGAATCATTCTGATCACAATGTGTATTAGTTTGATGTGAAAATAATTCCTACATGTCACAAAATAATTATGAATCATTCTCCTAACTTATCAATAAAATCTGATCATTTACATTTTTTTTCATTGAGTGATAGTTTTTGACATAAAATGTCGATTTTAAACTGATAATAGAGACTTTGAGTCGTACCAAGCACATCGTGTATCAGATTTATGTGTGGATGATTCCTACACATAAAAAATTACTTAGGGATCATTTTAATAAAATATAAAAACAATCAACATGTGTTTTATTGATTTTGAGTAGGGAAGTTTTCCATTTTACTAAAATTGGTGATAATTTTAAATAAAAAGATTCACTCTGAGTCAAACCGGTCACACTGTGCATCAATTGAGGTGTGGATGATTCATACACATCTCAAATGACTTAT
The DNA here is from genome assembly GCA_963277665.1 of Viscum album. Taxonomy (NCBI): domain Eukaryota; kingdom Viridiplantae; phylum Streptophyta; class Magnoliopsida; order Santalales; family Viscaceae; genus Viscum; species Viscum album. The sequence continues at coordinate 1,079,241,812 of OY728120.1, read as the reverse complement.
GTATTATTTTAATAAATTATCAACACATTAATAATGTTTTTTCTCTATTTTGAGTATATCACATATCATTTTTTACAAAAATGTCATTTTAAAATTAAAAAAATCACTTTGACTAATATCGATCAAATTGTGTATCAGATTTAGGGGAGGTTGATTAATACACATCAAAAATGACATATTCACTATCTTCCTAAATAATTTAAAAAAATATAATGGGTTCTCTTTTTTTTGAGTAGGTCGGTTATCCTTTTACTAAAATTGAGGTAAATTTTAAATAAAAACATGAATTTGGAGTCATATCGGTCATAGCTTGCGTTAGATTGAGGTAGGGTTGATTCATGTACATCTAAAATCACTTAGGGATATTTTTTCTAGTGTATCAAAACAATATGAATTTGTTTGTTAAGTTTTGAGTAGGTCAATTTGTTTTTTTACTAAAATTAATTTCAATTTTAAATAAAGACACACTTAGAGACATACGAGTCACACCGTGCATCAGATTGAGGATCGATTGATTCCTACACATTCTAAATTACTTATGTATTTTTTTAATAATGTATGAAAAAATATGAATGTGTTTTTTACGTTTTCAGTATGTAAATTGTCTTTTTTTATAAAATTTCATTTTGAACATGAAACACACACTTTGACACATATGTACCACATTTTGTATCTGTTTGACATGAGACCAATTCCTACATATCACAAATGATTTATAAATCGAAGCCCTAAATTATAAATAATATCTGAGCATGTTTGATAAGTTTTCAGTGAGTGAAACATTTTGATGTAAAATGTCGATTATAAATTGATAACAGAAATATTGAGTCATTTGTCTTTTTTAATAAAATTAATGTCAATTTGAAGTAGAAATAATTACTTTGAGTCATACATATCACATCATCTGTCGGATTTCAATGTGGCTGATTCTTATACATCCCAAAGTCTCAAAAAATACTATCTATCAATGTTACCCTGATTTCCATTGACTTAATTTATCTAACTTCTAACACTACATGAGCAGCATCGAAAAAACCACATCAACTCAAAAAAAAAAGAATCTACACGTATAGGATAACAATTATTATGAGTAATACTAAAAATAAATAAAATAAAAATAATATGAAATAATATATTAATTATTTGGACAATAATTTTACTATTAAAATATCAAGATTACCTTTGTGATTTAGTAGTAGAGGGAACGCGACGGACATTGATAAATTTCAACACTAAAGTGGTGAATGGTTTTGAGGGAGAAGAATTATATGGATGTTTTGGTACAGAATAAGTTGAAAGATGGATAGAAAACCATAACTGAAACAAAAGATTCCAGCAATATAAGAAAAAAAATATTATTTGAGTAATAATAAAATGAAATAAATTAAACATAAATATTAAATAATACATTAATTATTTGTGCAATGATTTTATTGTGAAATCATTAATATTACCTCTATAATTGAGAATATGTATTGGCATTTCTCTTCATAAAAATATAGTGTAGAGAACACAATAGAAAGTGATAAATGCAACACTATATTGGTGTAAAGGTTTTGAGGGAGAAGAAGCATGAAATATAGACCGAGAACCCCAAGTTGAAAAAAAATAATCCACCTATAAGAGAAATCATTTATTATGTGAGTAATACTAAAAATAAGTAACTTAAACATAAATATGAAACAATAAATTATTTCTATGAACAATGATTTTACTTTGAAAAAATCAACATTACCTTTGTAATTTAGTAGGGGATGAATCATTTCTCTTCCTATGAAGGTAGTGGAGAGAACTTGAAAAAAAGTGATAAATTCAACACTACAGGGGTGAAAAAGAATTGTGGTAGAATATATTTGTGAATGTTTTCATGAAGAGAGGCATGAAAGATGGATAGAGAACTGCAAATAGAACAAAAGAATCTTCCAATATAAGAAAACAATTATTATGTGAGTAATAATAAAAATAAATAAATTAAATAGAAATATAAACCAATAAATTAATTATATAGAATATTATTTTTTTGTGAAAACATCAAGATTAACTCTGTGATTGAGAAAACACAGCATTGCTGCTCTTAATATAAAGGCAAGACAAATGGACAAAAATTTTCTAAAATAAACGAACTATGCAAGGGATAATGAAAATTAAATTAAAATTTCATTATATTATTTTTTAGTAAAATAGATAAAGTATATCATAACATCACCTTTACATCATTTCAAAGGGTTTCTTTGGTCCAAATGTAATCTAATAAAAAAACTAAGGATTCTCTTTTTACTACATTACGGTTTAGAAGATTATATGGTTGTCTAGAATATTTAATACAATTAATGATATTGGTGTCTATTTTTCTATATTGATCAATGTATCCAAAATTAGGATTGGTTTTGCATCACTCACAAAGTTAATAAGAAAACTAAGGATTCTATGTGCACTTCACTACTGCTGGTTAACTACCGCTTAGTATAGTATCTAACCTGAAAATCCTTAGTGGAATCCTCGTGATGCAATCATCCCACACATGCTTTCCACCATCTCAATCATGTCACCATCCGTCAATAAAATTTCCTTCTCTTCCTCAAAATTATATTCATTATTTAAATAATAGGTAATATTTTTCCTTCATATCATTTTATGATTCTCATGTTGGTTCTTCAATCATTTCCATTTTCCACAAAGCCTTTTCCCAATGAATTCTCTTGTTCTATAAATCTTTCTCTCTATGTTTAAGAATATAATTAGTTTATTTCTCTATATGTGTGGGATGATAGAATAATGGGGACATCGGGCTTGAATTTTAGGTCAGATGATATGCTAAGTGGTAGTTAACCAATAGCAGTGAAGTGCACAAAGAATCCTTAGTTTTGTTATTAACTTTGTGAGTGATTCACAACCAATCCTTATTTTGGCTCCGTAGATCTATAGAGACAAATGGATATAAATAATCTTCAAACTCTTTTGGATTAATTTTTCTTGAATAACAACAACGTAAGCATAGACAAAGTATTTTATAAGGGTTTTCTCTATGATCTCTTGGAAACTTTATAATCTTTTTAACTCCATCTTCATATTCATTTGTCAAATGATTAGAGTGTGTCCATTTTCGGTTCATATAAATCCTATTATATCCTTAAAAGATTAATTTTGTACAACATATAAATAAATACACATAAGATATTAATTATCAAAAGTGAAAGTTATATACAATTTTAATAAGGGAATGTTAACATTTGGTTGTTTCAAAAAAATTCATTATGTTGAAGAAAATGGGTAATTGAATTTAAGAAAGGAATTATTTCACATCAAATAATTCAAAAATCCCCTAAAAATGAAAATATAATATAGGAAATTAAGGAGTAATGGAAACTCAAATATGATAAAAAAGAATAATAAACTCTCATTCAATCAGCAAGATCAATGGTTTCATGGATCAAGGAATAAAGCCAATGATAAAAGGGAGATAACTATAATTATTTTTTGTATAATTTTTGTGCATTTTGATAGAATGGAATAAATATTTGTTCATGGGTATTAATACTTCAATGAAGGAAAATTTGGATCATTTATACTAGAATATCTGACCACATAGATATTCCAAATCCAATAATAAGGTCTCTTGGGATTTGAAAAAAAATAATAGGAGATATAATATAATCACTAATAAAATAACAAATCAGAAAAAATTAAAAGATAGTAAATATTATTTTTTTGTAGATAATTTAATGTTACATGACCACATAACTTTCCTTATGATATAAATTAGAGAAAGAGAATCTCATATCTAGTGAAAACTTATAGAAGTTTTACAAACAAAAACACATTATATTATACCTAGAATAAAAGTTATATTTGTTGGAATTCCTTATACCTGATTATCAACCACATAGAAAGAGAGAGGGTGAGAAGGAGTCCTATAGAAGGCACATATGGGATGCATAATATTTCTAATTAATCATATTATTAGTTATTTCTATGATATATGGATATATGATAAGTACATAGATGGATACACCATGTTGAATCATCTCAAAAAATATGATAATGAAAGGGAGATAAAGGAAGATAATAAATGATATTATCACTAAACATTATTATTGTAAACCAGAATATGGATAGTGTAATGACTTTATCCTAAATTAACTAAAAATAACTAGGTTAGATCTTTATATAACCTCTACCATAACTCAATGTCACTAAAGGATGGTTTAAACTATAGGAGTAAAAAAACAAAAATGGAAGGTTCCCCCTCTAAAAAGAACTTATTAGTGGCAGAGGTCGAAAAAAGTTATCACATGACCTTTGGAGTCAATGGACATGCAGACCCAAAATCATTATTACCCAATATTGGTATACCTGTTAGACAAACAACTATGTAAATAAATGATTCATTAACTATATAGAAAAACATACATGTCATACCAGTATAAAAACTCACTTATATTCTATAAGAAGTATCAAATAGATAAAAACTGATATTCAAACAGAACAGGAACTAAAGGCAACATAATTATTCAAAAAGTGAAGGCTTTATGTGATAAAACCTCATGCACTTAACTAGAGATGGACCCTTTGAATATGATCCCTAAGAAAAATAAGGACCATAGTCAATTATAAGAGGAACTAGATCCTATAATACATACAAACCATAGAAGAACATACATCACTCCACTAACTTGGTTCCTAAAAAATATCATCTAACTCTACATGTCCACTGAGGTGTCCATGAAAAGTGCCAGCATATATATAATCATTAAAGAACCACCAATATGCCTCAAATCAGTAGTAAATATACCAGAATATACATTAAAATTGCAACACATTTAAATAAATATATGAAAATATTATTTAGTAAGAAGATATAAAAAATAGCAGTAAAACAAAAATAAATAAATCCAAGGTTCAGTGTTAGATATAACAAATAACTCCATATATTGAGAGGGTCCATACATCGGTATTCAATCAAACAATTTATCATAAAAAAATAGTTATGTTTATAATATAAAATCCAAATAGTATACAATCACTGGACGTCAACTAATGACATCATAAAATAAGAAATAAAATACTAAACTAAAAATACACAAAGAAAATCAAAAGGCCTACCTCACTATGTTAATGAAAAGATGATACCCTCTTGAGAAGCAGTAACTATAATCAAACACTATATTTTAGACGTGATGCTAAACCAACTAGAGGAAATCGAGTACTATGATTTGAGCTTCAATTTACTGAGGGGGAGCACCAAATATGGGTGGCTTTCATTGAAATATTATAATATCACCATTGGTTAACAAATGGTTAAGGTTTATCAAATATATTGGGACATGTTTTTTAGAATTTACAAATAAGAGATGATAAATATTAATTTTATCAGTGTTAAGTAATAATCACTGATAAAAGGACTCTTTATTAGTGCTGAGGTTATATCACTCTTAAAAATTAATTTTATCAGTGTGAAAAATGCGCTAATATATATGCTTTTATGAGAACGTATTACTTAAGTGCTAATAAAGGATTTATAATTATAATTATAAATAAAAAATTATAAATATTTATATTTACTTAGTAAATATATATATATAAATATAGTAAATATATTAATTTTCAAATATATTTATTACAATTTTATAATTATTTATTTATATTTATAGAAATATTTTTTAAAAATAATATCTTTATCATTATATATATTTATATATTTATATATTTATATATATATATATATATATATATATATATTTAATCAATATATATAAATATTGAAAATATATTCATTATTTATGTAATTTTTTTGTAAATTTAATAACTATTTAAATATATATAATTATTGATTTATAATCATATAAATACTTTTATAAAAATGTATTTATTTATAATTATATATATAATTGTATAAATACAGAAAATATTCATTTATAAATATATTTATTTATAAATATTTTTTAATAATTATATTTTTTACATTATTAATGAATATCTAATTTTAAGTTCATGCATATATGTTAAAATTGAGTGAAATTGACTAAATTAAGAATAAGTACACTTTAACAATATTGAAAAAATGGATAGGTTATATGTGTGTGAATTGTATATAAAAATCATTAATTACATATGTGTGAAATAAATATAACCTATATTTTATCTATGTTAAATTAAAAAAATCAAACGACATTGAATTATATGTTGATACCTATGAAATTAGTCAATATTTTTCATTCATATTAATTCTAAATTATAAACCATTATTCAATAAAAAATGACCATTTAATGTAAAGTTTATAAATATTTTGTAATATATAAATCATATTTATATACATCAATATATATCTATATATCTAATATATATAATTCAATAAACTTAATTATTATAATTATATAATTAATAAAGATTTTAAATTTTTAATAATGTATAATCAATTTATTAATTTTTATTAATAATTATTTAATTAATAAAATTTGTAATATTTTTTTAATAAACTCAATTTTTAAATATTATTTATATAATTATTTTATTTTATTTATTCGAACCTTTATTAGTGCTAATGAAATAAATATTTATCAGTGTTGAAAATAAAGTATTGGTAAATGTTACCCATTATCCATGATAAAAATAAACAATTGATAAATGTTACCCTTTATCAGCACTAAAAATAAATCACTGATAAAGGATACTCTTTATCACCTCAAAAATTAAAGTGCTAATAAAAGGTTAAATTTATCAGTGCTTTCCTCAGCGTTGATAAATATGACATTTATCTGTGTTTTCTTCCAGCACAGATAGATACCAGTGCTATTAAAGGCCAATTTTGTAGTTGTGAAACCTATGAAGTTGGAACCAAAATGGGATGGAACATACTCCATACTTAAGGTATACATAAAGGGATCTTATTCCCTAGTTTCGATGGATAGATAGCTAACCATGTCCCCCACCAATTCATGGTTCTTGAAGAAGTATTTCATATAATCACAAAACATATCATCCTAATCACATGACATTAAAATAAATAGTGAATCATTCCAGTTTCATGACATTAAACTGGATGGTCATTCATCATTGTAAGACCATAAAACAACATGACACAATTGTCCATGATTCAAGAAAATAAACTACATGAAACCTCATCTTGACTACATGATATTAAACTGCATGGTGTATCATCTAAGTTTCATGACATTAAACTATGAAACAACCAACATCCATACCACTTGAATTTAAATTGTCCACCTGGTACGAACTACATGACCTTAAGCTAGAAACATGAGTCTAAGAATCATGACTTAAAAATGTATGAAATCCTCCTATGGAATGAGTGTGTGGTGTGTGGGCTTCCATAGTCCTCTTTCATGTTGAGTTTTTCATTCCACCACATTATACACATCCTTTTTTGTAAATAACTCCCCTTGGTCCAAACTCTATGAAATTGAAATTGGGAAAATTTTCCTAATCACATGACAATAAACTACATGGGAATAATTGTTTGAATCAACAATTCACCACACACAAGATAGACATGTGTAAGAGTAATATGAAATGACTATATTCCGGTGTGAGAGTTAGATCCACATAGGAAGTCTCTTTCTCAAAAACAACGCATGACTTGATTTTTGTGCATATATGATATGTAGCGATATCCATAACTAATGTACAGGGCCTAATGAAGAAAAAAATTAGAAAAATTATCCTTATACAAGTGGGTTAGACCCACATAGAAAATGTTAAAGACCCCAAATAAGTTCATATTTACAAGACTATTTCAAGAAAAAATACCTTTACCTATGCATGAGTCTGATTTTTGTAGGAAAATACACTATGTGTGTGGACTGATTCTCATTTATGGGATACATATTGACTTTGAGACCCAACATCTTGGTCCTTGCATCAACATGCCACTACTTTAACATTTGGTCACCTCCATTCTTATTGCATGACATTAAACTACATGGGGTTCCAAAACTATGTATCTTAAAAGGGTAGGAATCAAAATAGGGATCCCCCTTTCAAGAACTACGTACGGATTGATTACTATCTACATAGGATATAGAAAAATTCATGGATTTCACATCCTAGTCCATACACTACAAAAGAAAAAAACTCCCCCCTTCCTATGAGTAGACTAGACCTATGGAGGGAAATTCTCATCAAGAACTATGGGTGGAATGATTCATATATTTTAAGATAAATAGTAAATATTGAATTATATATTCTATCCCATCCACCACAAATTCAAAATGTTTGTATGCTTCATGTTATCACCATTGTATGGAAGAATACACCATTTCCCCCCTTGTTTCTCACACTGAGCATAGATCACATGGGCTTAAGAGTATTGGAAAAGTATTCCAAGCATGATCCAGGTATCTAAATCCACATAAGTTTTTCAATAGTATTTATATAATAAATTAAAAAGAGACACCAATTTTCGTTACCGCATGATGTTAAACTACAAGGAGAATTTTCTAATCACATGTCATAAAACTACACAGATCCACAATATCCAACTTCATTCACATTGGGGAACTTGAGTCTTTACCACATGATGTTAAACTACCTAGTAAATATAGAAATATGTGTGTCTTGATTCTCATTCTACGAGTAACATAGTAATGCATAGACCTCTTTTCCTAGTCCTAGACATGGGGAAAAAAGAAAAACAATGTCCCCACCTCCTGTATAAAAACAATGATATATACATGAGATTTAATTTTTCAGTTCCTCATTCAAGTATCTATCATATGAATAGAAATGGAACCATCTAAATAAGATTCATATCTATATATTGGATTTTATTCTCCATGTATAATCATGGTGTGAATGTTTCTCACATACCCAGACACGTTCATTCCAATCATCATATTCTATTCCCTAATAAATTTTAGATTATCAAAATATTTCGTTCTCCATTAGATATGGGGAGAGCCATTATCCTGAGGAAACCTTTTTTGGCTATACACAATATACCTCAGGTGTCTATACAAAAGTTTCCCACAAAAGGCCTATCAACAAAAGGAGAATCCATCCCCATGCGAGTATTTTCTTACCTCCATAATCCCTAATGACATTCAGGACCCATATCATGTCTCAAGATCTAAGAACCCCTAAAATCATGATTTACACTTTATTTCCCTATCTCAAATCTAAGATATCTAAGAACATCCCAACCTAATGATCCTACTTTCATGCATCATTTACATGATATAAGGTCCTAGCTGTATGAACTAAAATGGAAAACCCCCTATCATCCTCACCTCATGACGTTAAACTCTAGGAATGATATTATAGTTGCATGACACTAAATTTTGTGATTCCTAAGAAAAATATATGGCTTTTATCCCTACCATTGTAGGGTATGTAGTGACTCCAAAATATCCAATCTAGGGTCCATTTTAATACAAAAAAAGGAAGTTAAAAATGATTGTTCCTTGTGCATGGGCTAGACCTGCATGGGGAACCCTCTAAGAACTACATAAGAAATGATTTTCACTTGGAAGAGATATATACCGATAACCATATTTTATATCATGGTCCATCAACAATATAAAATTCCCATCTATCAAACCCATGAGTTAGATATGTATAAAGAATAATAAAGGGGGTTTGAGTATGTACCACACCCCATTTTTGTGCTTATATTCAAAATAAAATGCCCCCTTTTCCTTGTAAGAGTTTGATCGATTTATGGTGGGGAAATACATGAACTATATCGGGCTTGATTCATGTTATCATAGAGTACATAGTGACACCCCAGATCCTCAATGTTGGGTAAATCCATGAGGTAAAAATGCCTCCCTATTTTTATGTTTATGGGTCTGATCTGTACAAGATGTTTCAAACACAATAACTATAAATGTATTTATTCTAGTCTTTATGATATATCTAGTGACATATGGAGCTCATGTGTCAGACCCAACCATATTAAAAAAATTTAAAATGTCCCTTCCTAGTTCATGGGTTAGACCTATATTGGGAACCTTCTCAAATCCATGTAAGGGAAATGTTTCAACCCATTCATGGGAAACATGGACAAAGATTACCCTTTAATGTTCTGGAAATAACCTTTCAAAAACCAAAAATCTATGTTTTTAAAGGTGAAAATACCAATAAAACGCACTGTTCATCAGAAATGGTGGGCCATTATCTAGGGAAAACCTTTATTTCAGTATGCACAATATTCCTTAATTGGATCTGTATAAGTATTACCAGAAGAGGCATGTAAACCAAAGAAAAATTCATCCCTAAGAGAATATTTTCATATCTATGTAAGACCAATTAAATTTATATTCCATATCATTACTTGTATTTAGAAACCCCCGAATTATAGCTTACAACTTTCCACCTTCATTCCTAAAGATCATAAAACATTTTTTGATGGATTAATGTAAAAAGGGAAAACTAAATATCCCTTATTCAATGATAAATGCCCTTAAACTATATCCCTTAAAAGTACACACTACAAGACATTAAACTGTATAGCCCATGTCCTAGTTTCATGACTTTGAAATAAAACATTCTCAATCCCAACATTACACCATCAAAATTAATATAGGGGTGGTTTTTTATTCATGGACACTACCGACACATATTCCATTGTCATTCATTAAGACATAATTACCTTGAAGATACACCCATTTTGGTCTTGAGAAATCAAAATCCTTATAAAATCACATGGCCATAAAAAATGGAAGGGTCGGTTCTTGAGGACATGTTTGTTTGACTATGCATAATATGCCCTTGATGGGTCGACATAAATGTACGGAAAAAACCCTTCCATTGTATCTAGGAGAGGACACTTCTATCATTTTATTAGTCAGTAACAACATGTTGGAATCCATTATTATGGATACTCCTTGAGTATATTATGCACATCATGTCTCAAACATAATTATCACAAAACTAGTGTTAAGATAAATCTACCATTCATGTATGGGAAAAAATATTAGATTAAGACCAATGGGGGACCTTAACCCATAATTCATGGACACATTTTTTAAACCTAAAGCATCAGTTTCATTATTCTGGCTTCCAGGACTCTAATATTCCCATAGAAAAAGAGATTTAAAATTCTTCAGGTGAAAATACCTGTAAAGAGTACCCTAAACAAAAGTCGAGTTCTAGATTGGTAAACCTAATATTCGAGTGGTTTAGAAAAAATTGAGTAGTAAAATGATAATTTTAAACAAAACATGTTAGGTTGAATCCCCATAAAGGGAGGCCAAAGTAGAAGTCAAGTTATCCCCACTAATGCCGCACCATAGCGGGCTTGGAAAAAAAAATTTGAGATAAAAAAATTACATAAAATTTTGAGGTTATTCTATGTAACCCTAGAAATAGTCAAATCTATGATCAATGATTACATCAGATCAAGAAAAAAATTAAAGCATTGAATGATCATGTCAATTTGAATATCCCAGGTTGTAACTGTAATTGATATCTAGTATAGATTATTTTTCTGAATGTGACTAATTATTATTAATTGGCGTTGCAGGAAAAGATAAAAGATATGAATTGGATGGAAAAAAGTTTTTATTTTTTTATTGAATAATAATAGAGGAGCTTCCACATCATAGAGTCTCTCTATATGAGTTAGACATCATGGTTAAAGGACCCTATCATTATATTCACAAATTTGTATAAGTTTTTGGTACAATTCATCTATGGCTCGACAGAGCTCTGAGAAGGTTGTGATATTAGATTCTACATGGGTCCACATTTACTCTACCACTTTATCTATATAAGATCATGTTTTTTCCTCCCCCTCTACCAATTGTTTCCCTTCATTGATATCTACCTTAGTGAGATCCAATTCCTTCTTATGACATTACAGTTCTTGACTAAGCCACTCCACCTCTTAAAGAAGGTGCTCCGTTGAGGTCCTTTGCTCTGTATGTTTTTCATGCCTTCTTCCACCATCCGAACATGTTCAACTAATTTGTTAAGAAGAATATTCTTAGTCGTATAATGATAAGCAATGGACTCTATATTTGAAAGGTGGGAATGGATTGTGCTAGTATTATTCTGGATAGAAGTCACCTATTTCACTATGTCATGGATGGAATGATAATCAAACCACCCAAATCCACATAAATGAAAACAGATGGAGTAATATGGGAAAACAATTAAGCATGTTTTCTAGGGGTATGAGAAAATAACTTCTAGATATCCTCCCATATTTTTTGATGGGCAGCTTGAAGGTCTTCTAGAGACTCCTGATTCATCTCAATGTCACTCTTGGATGGTATGATGTATTTAGGAATAAGAGCCTCTGGATGATGTCATGATTCCACAACCTTGGTGTAGCTTGACTCCACATTATCCAATTTTATTTCAATAATAGTAGGTTTAAAGATTAGAACATCGACTGTAGCTACAGAAACTTGTAGTTTTAATTTTGAAATTAGAAAACAAAAGATTTCAATTCCTAAGTTTCAAAAAAAATTAAAAATGTGAAATAGTTGAGGGATACCTTCACCCTTAGAAACATTATAATTCCTGATCACTAGTGCGTCATCATCTCTCAACAGAATGGATTTCACATCGTCAGTCTACAAGTTGACCTCATGTTCTTCTAGAGATACTAGTGGTGTATGACCATGCTTAGCCAGGTTAGTTTTCTCCAAAACTTAACTTATGTAAAGGGTGCCTAAAAAAATAAAAATTATGGAACTAGGGATGATGGATAAATATAATTCTCGTTGAGCATGAATCACTTCCCATTTTGGGGATGTTCTCCCCATAGGGGAAGGATAAATATACTTAGTAGGAACATCAACCCCTAAAGAAACCCCCACCACAGGGAATTATTCATTTGATCTAGAACATTCAACCTCATAGGACACGAAATATCCCTAATATCCTTAGTAATTAAGGGCTCCCCTTTTTATTTAGTTAACTTTGATAAATATATCATATTCATCTCCTTAGGAGAATGATAAATATGCTCAATTGAAGCTTGTACTTTGGAAGAATCTCTCACTATAGGGAAATAGGTCCTTGGATTGTGAAGAGATTCTCCCATAGGGCTCAGGATCCACTAATAGACTCAATTTTCTTCGGTTCCATTTCCTTTTCGTACATAAATACTGGTGTTTTCACCTATAACTTCAAATAAATAGAATATATAAACCCTTGGGATATTGATGCATGATTACTCATGTGACCAACAATGATTCTTGTGTGCAATGATTAGTTATAAATTATGGACAGATAATATGAAAATTAAAGAATGAAATGTGATAGTCACATGTTATACTAATTTTTAGATATATCATCAGCTATAATTCCTATCAACACTTTTTAGTATACCAAAGATATGACACTCATGAAGGAATAGAGTAGGGATATAGGTGGAAATGCTCTAGTAGGATCCGAAATGACCACCCCCATGTGCCCCATTTCCCTAGGAGATCCTTATTCAATGGATCCCACATCCAGAGAGATATTATCCCCAACAATGGTTCCTATTGAGGTGTAATTTAATGAAATGGACTTTTATATAATCTCACCAATATCTAACAAGTGTTAGGAGTAGGGGGTTAAGGTCATGATAATAAGAAGAAATGGAATTGGTACAAATTTCCTCTTCATCAGTATCATTTAGCTCCAATGTGATTATTTACATTTCCTCTACATAGGTAGATCGGTATGTTATACCCATTAAAGAGTAGAGGTTGGTATCCATTTCTTCAAGATATACAACATCCTCATGTGGATCATCATGAGCTGAAAACCACGTGCGAGTAATGATTGGTCTAAATCTTTTAAGCTTAAGGGGATCTACCTAAAGTTTCTCCCATATATATTTGGTATAAATTATTTACCTAAAGGTATCCCATAACTTCTAGGGCTCTGGTAATGCCATAGTGATTGGTGTGGTTAATGTTTGAGGATCCACCCAGGGATGCAAGGTGGGTTCGGGTGGTTGTAATTTACATATGGGCACCTTAGCTACCCTGGAACCCTCTGGGGCTGGGTCCTTAAGAGACCCTATATGGAAATGATGAATTACTTAAAGTAAATGTTTTCTATGAAGGATGAATTAATTAGAATCCTTAGAGGAATGGTTTTTATCCTCATCGTCTTCCTTATCTTTAGACCTCATTGTGGAAATCAATCACTGAGAATATATATAATGGTTTTGTTGAGAATGGATTGAGGTATAAATCTCTCGAATATAGACACCCACCATGTTAGTTCCATCATCATAAGATATGGTGGTAGGTTCCAATAGGTAGACATACCCAGTTAATGCAACCTCTTTCTCTTGAATAAAGTGCCACCGAGCATGAGCTAAATGAGAACATCTTCAATAATCCCATTTTATCCAGGCCATTGGAATGGTAGTATTAAGAGAGATGAATGATTTACCTAGAGTAGTAGTTCTAGAGTTATGGGAGGTTGAACCCCAAACTCTCAAAACCTTCCTTGGGGGTTCATAAATGAGGGATTTCCTTGGTTACTTCCCAAGACAAGAATGCCCAACTACTTTCTTTTTCATTCCTCAATCCTCAGACCCTTTTTGGATTTTGACAATAGGCATCAGAATTTCTTATTGACCTTAAAGATATCATCTGATTCAGACTTCATCATAGGATCTGATAAGTTAAATAAAAAAGCCATTGAAAGGCGGGAGCCCAAACTAGCATTGTTTGTCTTGTCACGTGAACATTAGCCAGATTTTTCAAGTTATCATTAAGTGTCTTTCAAGATGCACTATTTAGGGTTGGAGGAAATCTCATATAGATGAAATTGAATTGATGCCGAAATCTATAGGGTGCATACCCTTCAAAGAAAAGTTGTTAGTCAATCCTAGAAACCAAGAAATATTATCTAAAAGTTATAATATATCCCCTCTTGATGAAGATCTAGATAATTCATTCACCAAAATACTAGAAGTAGGAACATAGGGATCATAAATAAAATGATCATGATGGTTGAGCTGATCCGTCGATCCTTGTTCACTCCAGTCTAATGGAATTACCCCGTTTATGCTTTAGTGGTTTAGTGGAATGGTAGTTTACGATATTTTTTGGGGATTAATATATTAATAGAATCAAATATGAGATTCTACCCAACCCCATATTACTTGGAAGGGTCCCACCAACTATTATAGTGGCCTCCCCTCACCGATCCATCCCAATAAATTGTAAATATTTTCTAGTACTAGGGGGATGAGGCTAATACACCTGATAGTGTCCAATTCAACCTCTACAATGAAAATGGTGACTTTGATCCCATTATCAAAATCATTCACCGGCAGCATCATGACACTCAGAAATGTGGATAAGGTCTTCAATTCCAAATAGTCAGTCTTTATTAGAAATAGTCTTCCAGCCCCACTCATTGAACCAACCCCACTAAATAATGGGATAGTAAGAACCCATACTCATTTAGGATTCAAGGGTCGGGAAAGTCCTTGACCTCCATGCAAGAGGATCTTGGTCACTTCTCATGTAAAAGTTGTTAATCCAATTAAATAAAGGGATATCCTACTTGAGATGAGAATCATCATTCAAAATATCCTTCACCATGTCAATAAGATTATTAGAAAGAGGGGGTCCCTTTTTCATATTCCCACGATAAAGGAGGTGTAAAGAAACTCATCATATATATCACCAACGATAGGAACCCCTATGATCAACTAGGTGTCCCAAATACTAATACCGAGCACCCCATGTACTAAGTGGAATGTTTTAGTGTCTAGGATACACCTTCTAAATAGCTATGGAATAAGGTTTTGGATTTTGTGGGAGTAGTTCTATGATACTCAAACCGCCTCATTAATACTCACCTCCTTCATCTCAATATTAAATTCCTAAAAAGTCTGGTGAACCCAAAAATCCCACTCCCAGTATATGGTGAACGATCCCTAAGGGGGAAGGTCCCATTTTGATGACCACCCAAGATGATCACTTGTTGTGGCCTTCTTCTCAATGATGTGGTAGCAATGTATTTTTTCATTTGGATCATGTTATGTATTCTCCAATTACCGAGGTGTATAGTTCATAAGAGACCTAGTGGTGTTGGGTTTTCTGATGAATGTCCATTTGACCGATATTTTATTTTAGGGAATATTTATATTTTAATGTTTCCTAGTTTCATGTTGATTTTTTGGGAATGGTTCCAGAATTGTGACATTAGATGGTAGCCTGAATCCACAAATAGGCTTTCAATTAGAGTCTGAATACCCCCTTTGACCGGAAATATAGAGTCCAATCTGGAGCTGACTATGTGGGTTGAAGATAATTTTATTTTCAGAAGGATCAATCATGGCATTTCACCTTTCATCAGTAGCAGAGAGAGGAGAATTAGGAATAACAGTAGTAGTAGAAGCAACATGTGAAGGGTCAATCATTTTTCTGTATAAAATTTCTGTTTAAAATAAAATAGTTTTTATAAAATTATGAAGTCCCCAAACTATATTTTCATGAAATAGAAGATGTACTTACTAATAGTTCATAGAGGCACTGGCCTTTGAAACATAATTTTGCAAAGGTGCTGGACCACGAAGTGATGTCCAACTAAATACTAGTCTGTAGAATGTTTGAATTCCAAAATTATCTTCCTGATATTTGGAGACTCGAAGATTACCTTTTGAATTTAAGACTTTCAATTCATGGGTGAAGTAAATCAGTCCATGAAAGGGAATCTGTATAGGAAATAGTTCATGGAAGTGGTGAGAAATCCATTGTTTTCAATAACACTATGTTCACCAAGAGAATCAATAAAATAAAAATGATATGGAACCCCCTATTTATTGGTGTGGTACCCTATTATGGTTCCACATTCATACCATAAACTAGTTCAAAATAGGATGTCCTTCTATAGTGAAATATCCTTCTCTTTGTCCCAATCAGAACCCATTATGATGGGGGGAATTTCTCAGGTCCTGATAATTCCCAAAATAATAATGAAATAATTCCATCAATTTGTAATGGATATAAAAAACATAGAAGAATATTATGAAAAAATGTTGAAATGGGAAATCTGTGAAGGGTGGGTTGATTCCATGAAGTGAAAACAGCTTCATAGAATCTCGCTCTGTATGGTGTTCCACCGCTTCATGATTCACCTATAAGAAAAAATGTTTTTCATAATTGGGAAGAATCCCCAGCACCTAAAAATGAAATATATTTATTTTTAGGGATATGAAATGATTTATTCCACCATGAAAAATCATCCCAGTTAATGAAATAATTCACAGGAAAAGGTGGTAGCTCTGGTCTGTGTAAACAAAACCTTGTTGTTCGTGTGATGAGGTGGTGATTTCCAACAATGTTAATGACCACTCCCTGCTGACTATGTGATTCGAGGGATTGGTTACCCTCCATGGGATCCCATAAAAGAAGGTGTGCATCCCACCATGGACAAATATCCATACAAGTATCCAGTCCCACTTCTCTATTATAAATATATCATGAGGGGCCAGTAATAAAAGAAGGGAGAGACCAAGAAAAATAAATCCAAATGAGATGTGTGAAGAGGAAACTCAAAATCGAGAGCCACTCCATCGATTCTTAGTATGTAAAAAATAAATGACATAGAATGAAAGAAGAAATAATAAGTCATCCTATCTTCTGTGAATGAAAAGCACTTTGGGAAAAAAATTTGTGATACAAAAAATGGATGAAACCTTTGACTACCAATATCCCACATAGAAATATGCTATGTGGGAAGAACCTTTAACCATGTTTCCAAATTATATTTGGTAAGAACTTGTCTCCACATGGAAAACTATAATAAGGATTGAAACCATTTCTATGTAACACTATACTATATGGAAGGTACCCTCAACAACATATAAAAATACTAAATTGAGGGAACCTCATCCTTCCTAAGAACCTGGTACATGGAATGGGATGTCCTAGGGAATTATACTCTCTAGCTCCCACCACTCACTTCCATCGTGTTTTCGGGCCCCATATTGGCCCTTCAGGAACCAATATAACTACATCAGGGCAAGGCCCCATCCAAATCCACCTAACATGTATGATTAGATCATTAGACACATTGGTGTGTCGTCTCTGGTCTACATACCAATGGTAAGTCGAGTCACATTTGTATCTCCCAAAATAAGGAATACCCTCTAAATGGATTCTAGTTTACATTTTTATGGTAAATAGGGTTCCAACCTTGAGATTCTCATCTGAAACTCCCAATTCTAGGTGGTGAGGTCAAGGATCTCACTTTTCATTCCCTTTGGCAGGGAATGAAAACCTTCCTCAGAACCAATTTTAGGTCACTCCACCTAATGTAAGCCCATATTATCTCTTGTGGGAGGCAGAAATTTTTCTCCTCTTCACCTCCACCCATGAATTATTCTATATATCACCATACATGACTATCCATATTACCAAAATAAAAGTGGATATGGGTATTTAAAATCCATCTCTCTCCCTCTCTCCCTTTGGGATTTAGTACCTCATCAATCTGCGGACCAAATGGATTATGTGATATTTAGGACCACTACTTCTTATTGTTTCTTATACTGACCATGACTCACATGGGATTATAGGTTAGTGAAGATATTAAAATATTCAAGATCCAAAACCACTTAGTCCTCCCATTAAGTATAATTACCAACCATACACAACCATGTGGGCCTCCTATAAGGTGTTATCCCCAACTTACTAAACTGTATGGTCTTTGATTTCCATCTAACTGGGATATGTAAGAATCCGCCATGAGGTCCAAAAAATTCAAAAAAAAAATCCATCATAATGTTCTCCAGGGAACATCCTCCGTAGGGTCACATCCACTTAGAAGACCACATCTCTTATGTTCCCCTTGGTCCACATATAAGGTGTAATCCCCAACTTATCGAACTACATGAGATTTGGTTTCTAACTAACTGGGATACATAGAAAGCCTCTTTGGGTCCAAACTAGGAACAAAAATCCATCCTAATTTTCTCCAAGGAACATACCTAGTAGGGTCACGTCAACCTAGAAGAACACATCTCTTCTAGTCCCTTGGGCTGCCTTGAAGTACGTCTAACACTATCCCTGACCAGGAAGCTTTTATATAGACAACATTCCCACATGAAGTTAAACAAAATTATTGGGTCCTTGTCAGATGACCATAAAATGTGATGTTCTAAGATAAGTGTAATCAAACTAAGTGGACTTTGATTCCTAACTAACAGGGATACATAAGAAGCCTCCATCATGTCCAAACTCGGTACCCAAATCCACCCTAATGTTCTGTAGACCACATCTCTAGTAGTTTCACATGCACCCAAAAGACCACATATTTTCGAGGCCCCTTGGGCCACCTTGATATAAGTCTCACACCATCCATGACCATGAAACTTTCACATGGACGTCATTGTAGCATGACTTTAAACTACATTGTTCGGTCCTTGTCACACATCCTTAAATGGCGATGTTCCATATTATGTGCCCTAGAACTACATGATTTCTGATTCCTCTCACTAAGATACATTGGTATCCCGTATTATGGGTTCAATCCTAACATAAAGACAAAATTTATCCCCTTGGATAGCGGTACACTCTGGAGAGA
Organism: Viscum album; assembly: GCA_963277665.1. NCBI lineage: Eukaryota > Viridiplantae > Streptophyta > Magnoliopsida > Santalales > Viscaceae > Viscum > Viscum album. The sequence continues at coordinate 1,079,222,296 of OY728120.1, read as the reverse complement.
ACCTCCAAATGGATTAAAACCAGTGTTGTCCTAACAAACTGCCAAATAATATCCAATCTATCCATAAAAGGATACCATTGATGAAGATTTTCATATACATACAGAACCATCCATTTCTATAGAACCCAATATACATACATATGATTCTGAACCCATGCCCTATAATAATGGATCATACCTCAGGGAAATCCATGTATGAATCCTTAGGAATTAACCAAGGATTAATTAATATATATTAAATCTATAAGAGATTCCCAAAATAGGAAATATTTCTCCTCAAATGAGTGTGATGAGCCCGATTTCCCATCCTCTTGACCAATGTGAGTTATCAAGTGTAATTTTCCATGTTACCCAATGAACGTCTTTTATATTAAAGTAGGTCCATGATTCATGGATATGAGAGTTATTGTGCATTTATTTATCGATGAAAAAACCTATTAGAGATCATTAGAATAATTTATACACAACATTAGTGATTTCACACCATTCACCCCTTATAATCAATCCACTTAGTTACAAGTAGTTTTTATCAAAAACAAAATGGTAATCCTGAAATAAAATCACTTAACTATGACATCCCCTTCACAAGAAAAAAGGATATACTATTAGGTTCTCATCAAAAAATTCTGTTCCTAACCCAAAGGATTATTCAAGGGAAACAATGGTATTTATAAAAAACACTATTTGTGGTTGTTATGGTTGAGAAATTATCAATATTATGGTTCATTTTTTTCACAATTTTTAAAAAAGTTTTGATATATTTAATTTCTTTTAATTTCCAATGTTTGATCTCTCAATCCTTCCTATAGAGGTCTACAAGTTTAGTACTAAGACTTTATACCTCCCAAATAGAGTGTATCCCACCACATTTAATATATTATTCATGATAAGGTATGGTTCTCCAAGATTGGATTTGTTTATCTAGACCCTCCAGGTAATCATAAACATCATTTGGGGCTTTGTTTTTAAAGGTAATATTACACATCATGTCAATGAATTATTAATTTCCTAGAACTGTACAGTTAAAAAATGTTCCCACTTGTTATGGTATTGAAAAATCAGGGTTAAGTTACATTTTTATTGTATCTTTTTATCTTTAACATGTCTTGAAAAATGTATCTCCTTAATGTTCAATACATATTTGATAACTTGTTTTAGGTGAAATTATTTATTGGTGTGGAAAGTATTAGTTGTAAAATTATATTTAAAATTGGTCCCAATAATGGATAGATTTTGTCCTATTTTTTTGAAATTATTTGCCATAACTAGCCCCCATTAATAGTACAAACACCCCATATTTAAATGGATATTAGATACATGGAATTCAGATACCCCAAGTTGTCCCACAGACAAGTGGTCACCTCCCTAGGTCCCACCCACATGCCCGATCAGGTCATCAAACTAATGATTATCCTCAAAATACCACACATGTGCTTTCTAGTGTGTTTTTTCCTCACTCAATGTCCTTATTTTTCAATATAATTTTGAGTGATAGTTTTAGGATAAACTATATAGTGGCATAGAAATGATTATTTATAAAACTGTATTTAAAATTGGTCCCAAGAATTGATGTTTGTAGTTTATTTTTTTAAACTATCTGTTACAACTAGGAACTAATGACAATATAAACACTCCATATTTAAATGGTTGTCAGGTATTTTCTAGCTAGGTACGACCAGTTGGCCTGCAGACAAGTTTTCCCCACCCTAGGACCCACCAATGTACCCAAATGGGTCAACATACTAATTATTTTCCTCAAAGGCCAACACATTTTCTTTATAGTGTTTTTTTACACACTCGTAGACACCATGAGAAACTTCCAAAAATGTCACCCATCTAAATCACTAATCTAGTCCAACCACACATAGCTATGGAGTTCAAATCTTGTAGGATACCTAAAAGAAATGTGCACCTTGTTTACATGAGTAATATGATCTATTTCTTTAACACAGTATAATTTTGGGGTGTTACATTCACCCCACCTTTATTGCACAATTCAGTCATTATGGACCCTATATATCAACACAACCAGTGACACTACACTTATGGATAGGTTCCTATACTAATACTAATTTAATAACTAGGCCTCGCTGAAAGCACAAACACCCCTCTTTAATATAGTTTTTGGGACCTCGACTACCAGGAATCACTTGTTTCCCCTTAGACTTGTTGTCCCATCCTAGGGGCCCACATATGTGGCTAAATAGATTATCAGAGTAATAAATGTCTCCATAGTCCAAAAAATTTTCATTAAATTGTATTTTTTCCTCACTCACACACATTCTTAGAAACTTCTTAGGTGGTCACCCATCCTGATCTCTACTCCCTACCAAGCATGCATAATTGTGGAGTTCTAACTAGGTAGGCTTCCAAAAATAATGGTTCACCTGATTGACATGAGTCATATAATTTATTCATTTGAAACTTTTTCATTCTAAGGTGTTACACTATTAGGTCAATCTTTAAGGGAAATTTATTGATCTTCATCTTAGGATACTCAATGTGATGTTGGGGGCACAAGGTCTCAACAATTTCATTTAACACCTTGATATGAGATTAATGAAACTCTAAATCCATACCATTAATGATGTGAAGGTGGTTTAAGAAATGATGTTTTATGACATAGTGAAAACATCCTATAATTTTTGAAAGATTAGGATCGAAAATAAGAAGAACTTTATGATCACTTAACACCACACCTTTGTAACTATGAACTCTAACAAGTTAGTTTAAATGGTCACAGAGATAAGAAAATATAAATGGATGGAAAAAAGGGAAAATATATTAATAATGTGGGTAGAATAGATAAATGGGGTGAAAATAGAATGAGAGTGTATTTAATAACTTACTTGGCCCCCTGGAAACTACACAAAGTTTTGATTCACCAAATTTACATAGAAGGCTAAAACAATCACTTGTAACACAATAAAGGTTATCAAATCCTTCGTGACCTAATAACCAAACTATGATACATGAACACTCTATAATTTGATTCATATATAAAGTGGAATAATTTAGGGTCTGATTGACTTGGATTACTAGAACGCAATATGAACTATGAAATAATTAATTAGGATAGTGGTTTAATACTATGTTATTTCTAGGGGTATACAGAATGAATTTATTTTTTAATAAATTTTAGATTTTTGAATCAATAAGAAGAAATTAAATGAAATAAAGAAAACGCTCAATGATTTCTGGTTTAGTAACAAAAACTATAATTCCAATCACATATACACTTAGAGGATAATTTTATTTCACAATCTAAATTATACGATTTTATTATTTCTAGGATTTAAAATATATTATGGATAATGAAAAGAAAAGAAAAAAACTAAATTCTCAAATAAAAGAAATATCTAAAAACTAATGGAATAACAAGTAACAAAAAATTTAGTCCCATAATACATATTTGTTTTATACCATAAGACTATTTTCCCTCCATTTATGAAACACTCTCAATAAAAGATGAAAGTTAACACATTTTACTAGAATTGAAGAATAGAAAATAAGAAACTAATGAACACTGCACTACTATGTGAAGAATTTTACTCTTTTTAGTGTAAAAATGTAATAAAATTTATTAAAAGTTATCAAAATGTAAAAAAGAAGAACATGATACAAGAATGATAAGATAATTTATTAAAAAAATAGTGTAAATTTTTAGCACCTGAATATTTTTATACTATGTCTTTTCCTAAATTCAATTTCATTGATATCTTCCATTTCCCACAACACTGACTTCGAGCGCACCATGATCTACTAACCAAGCCATTTAAAAAGTGATTATTAATAGTATTAAAAAAATTATAAAACTTATGTATATTTCATGTATTCTATGTCTTTACTAGACAATTATATAATAAAAATATGATTTTACACATAAAATCTATATATATTTTTAAGGGTAAAGTTACCACATTTTAATGGCGTACCTATTTTATAAATAAATTGTCAAAATTTCATAATTTTTTACTTTTAAAAATTGACTTTATTTTTTAATTTTGAATATCATAATTAGATTAGGGTGAATTTTTGATATTTTTCTAAGAAGCATCATTTTTTTTATAAATAGTGAAAGATACTCCGTCGTAATTTAAAAACTATTTTTTTGTTTGAGTAATTTTTATAATTTAAATTGATTTTTAATGTCACAATAGATAGATAATTAATTTATTAATCCAATTTATGTTATTGGAATCATTTTTATATTAATATTAGATATAAAAACATATTTAATTGTTGAATGTTTCCTTTTACCTTCCTTCTCACCTCACCTGTGAGATTGGTGTTAAACTTTATTTATCCATTTTTGGGAACTGAATTTGGAAAAAAATTCATACATATTTGTAATAAGTATCATATTTAGTGTCCAATAGGACCAACTTAATTTTTTTATAATAATAATTATAAACATTTTATTTACCACGATTAAGGGTAAATCGAGTAATTAAAGGTAAAAGTAATATTATAATATTTGAAATTTACCCCAACACGTGTCCTAATTTCATTGGATAAGTGATTTTTGACCGAAATCCACCGTAGGATATACCATTTTTATGCTTATTGGGAAATAATATGATATTTATAATATTTTATTTAAAGATAAGTTAAAAATGTCAAACTCATGTTTTTTAATAAGTATTGCATTTATAATAGATGGATATATAGAAGATAAATTTAACTATAATAGTCATTTGAAATCTAAAAAAATTATATTCTCCGTGATAATTTATTCTCGTTTTTTAGAGAAGAAATATTCAGTTAAAGGCTTTCATAATAAAGATGTTGTAATTTTCTAATTAATGGAAATATCAAATAAATGGTATTACAAATATTAAAATTAATATAATTTTACCTAATTAATGACATACAAAAATTTTATGAAAAAATTATACATTTTAGTGATATATTATAAGTTTTGGTTCTAAGTTATAGTGTTGTTATGATATTTTAAAAAACAAATAATGAATAGTATAAAAATTGATATAAATGATACATTAAAATAAATAATATTTTATAAAATAATATAAAATTCCTAAAAAAATAAATTTCAGATAAATAACTAAAATTATTTTAAATAGGTCAACAATTATCCATTTCAGTTTTGTTTATCCTATTATAGTAACTATATTAATCCTAAAATGTAAAAATCCAAATTGTCATGATTAGAGTTAAAGGGTTTAAATAAGGGTTAAACCGAAAAGAGAAAGTTAATATTATAACCTAAACATGTATAAAAACATTTGTTGAGTGGATTTTGAAATATTATCCTATTAGTGACGAAATAAATCCCTTTTTTCTATTTGAAATAATAAATCAATTTATATTAAATTAATATTTTAAAGGTTCCAAAAGTTCCCTTCCCCTCGTTTATAAAAAGGAATATCCTCCCTCACTTACTCACACCAAATTGAACCTTATAGCTTGACCAAAACCTACCAATTTATCCTACCAACATTCTTAGTTAAGTAATAGAGGCCCTAATCATCTTAAAATACATTCCCTATTACCCTTTAAGGGAGATCCAATGGAAGTCCATCGACGAAGATGTAATTTTTTTACCAATTGTTTTAAGTTCATTTATTATTCTAATTAATCTTCCTATATTTTTTACATACTCAATTAATAATTCTAGTATGATATATTTTACGAGATTTTATTATGATTATGGGAAAACAATATTCCTCCTTTTATGTTTCCTATGAGAAACAATATCATCATGTTTGCACATGTTAGGCTTAAAGTATTCATGTTGTGGTGTAATTTTTTTCATCATAACTTTATTTGGATTGGTACAATAATGAATATAAAGGATAAAATAATAAATATGAAATTATATTGATTATTTATTTTTAATATACCATCCAATTCCTTACCAATTTACCATTAAGGTAATGATATCATCATTTGTGCGTATGTATGACCTACTGTCTCCACGAAGTGATGCAATTTATTCTCTATGTTAACAATATAAGAATTACAATAAAAAAATATATGATGAGTGAATATAATATTTATGAGCTTAATATAATACTATATATTAATAAAATATATCCTGTGCATATAAAACATGACTTACATAACAAAACAAACATATAAAAATAAAGGAGTTAACATAGAAAATTATGGTGATAATGAAATATTATTAACAAAACGATATAAGATGATTTTATACAATTTCATAAATATGTATATAGTTCTAGTATAATTTAATAACATGATTTATCCATTGTACATGAGTTTAACTCACCCTTAACTAATGTAAAGTACAAGTTAAGGTTTAACATTACAGTCTCATTATTATATGAGATTTTTTATACATAATTATTAGCTGAAAAATATTTTCCATCCATGTACATGTTGTTTAAAAACATATTTCAAAATATTCTTACTATTCATATACAATTTTTTAAATTCATTTGTACCCATGTTTTAATTTTTATAAAATGTTATGAAAGTAATTTTTTTTTCATTTTTTAGATGAGTTACTTTATGACCGTTTCGACAAAATATGTATGGAATATTCTTTTATAACTTATAATAATTGAGAAAAACATATTTTAGAAGAATACAAGATTATTTTCACTGAAAATATTTTCCTTAAAAATTTCACCCCCTTTTATTATAATTTCAATTAAAAGGGGTAAGTCTATCCTATAACTTTTACTTGTTTTATTATATTATTTTCATCTTTTTCAACATCCTTTTTTGGATTTATGCTTAATTGAGGTTTATTTATTATGATACAATCTACCAAATTGTATTGAAGGGTTTCTGATATGTTTGAATTTGGATGTTTTATTTTTTACCATTCATGGTTAATGGTTAATTTATTAACATTTCATATGCCAGTTTTAATATTAATGTTTATATTGGATATGTGTTACACTTTCCATATGAGGAATTTATTATACTTACTAAGTGATGGTAAGGGACCATTAGAGCCCTTTAATGCATCATCAGGTTTCATGAGACAAACTATTTTGTTTTTTACCCATTTATGTATGGTTTCTTAGCCTAACCCTTGATAGTATGTTCATGATGTCCAAAAATATACTTTATATCATTATGATATTAATTATTTATATTCCACGTTATTGTTCATCTAGTATAATATTCATGTTTTTTATAGATCATCTGATTATTTTATATGGTTTTATTTGTCCTTACCATATTATGCTCTATATAATGATTAAATGTATTGTGTTTTATTTATTAACCGTGCCTTAATGTTTATGTGTATTTACTCATAATATCTTTCATTGTGCTCTTACCCTTATCGAGCATTTGACCTCACCCCGTTCTTATGTTTTATTTTCATATGATTCCATGATCTATTTTATGAATGACATTGAGGGTTAATATAGGAGATTAATGGATTTATAAAAAGATTATCTATGTTATATTTTATGTTTTGAATTTTAATGTAAGGTTAATTTATTTAATCTAACTTATAAGACTTCTAAACTAATTGGTCCTTTGGAATTTGAGTATTGTATCTATACCAATGTAATAAAATAATGCACCAACTCGAGGATTCTAGGGTCTAGTCATTATAGTTGGTATAAGATAAACTTTATAGTAATCCTTGTAAACTAGATTTAGAAATTAGTGATTAGGGATCACAAACCTAACATATAATTTGAGGATAAATATATATGATCATACTATAATTTTGGTAAGGTACATATTATGTGGGTCTTCCTAGTAATACATACCTTTAGCGATACTATAAGTGGATGTGGTTCTAGCAAAGATGTACCTAGGGGTAAAAACATTGACATGGTGTGTCAGGCTTGACTTGGCATAACCATTTACATGACAAAGGGAATTATTGTGCACATGGTTTGAAACTATCAGGGGATATGCTTTAGAAAATTCATATTTTCATTACAAAATATTATGAAGTATTTAAAAGTAAATATTTCACAAAAAAACAATTTTATTATTATGAAATTATCCATGCATAAATTTTAAATTTTATGATAAGTGTCTTTATAGTTTTAAATTATCCATCAGGATTCATAACCTAATATAGAGTATGGATTTGTTTAGAAATGATATCAAGTAGAAGGAATGGAAACTGTATCAATGAACATAATCTATGTAGGGATTGAACTCCTGTGTAATATAATGATGTTGGAGCTGGAGCTATAGTTAGTTCTAAACAACATATAACCATATTGGGAAAAATGACTAATGTTATGAATAATAACCTTACCCATAAAGATTTAACTGGTCTAAAATATGGAGGAACAATTTTAGACCACTTCATGAGACAAATTATCCATCATAATATGGTAATACAAATCAATTTGTAGCTGACAAAAGGATAAGTTACTTAGAAAATATATTCATCGCATTAGGAAGTTATGAGAGGGATATGGTTATAATGGATGATTATCATCTCACGAAAAATTCAAGTTAATGGTGGTCACAGATTCAAAACACAAAGGAGGAAGAAGAAATATCAATCATGTAATGGAAGGAATTTAAGGAAATTTTCATAGAAAAGTAGTTCTCTGGTGAACAGAGAGTGGATATGGAGAGAATTATTTTGAATACACTATTAGAATGTGGGGTTTTCCCCACACTTACATATCAACGGTTTCATAGAACTGTTGGTAAAGGATGGTTTAGAGAAGGTTTTACCAATGGTTATAGTAAACCGTTGGTAATGATGTGTTTAAGGGGATTTTTACCAATGGTTCAATGAGAACCGTTGGGGAAAATGTGTCTGGGGGAGGTTTTTACCAACGTTTTATTAAACCGTTGGTATAGGTGTGGCTGGGGAGATTTTTTCCAACGGTTCTAAAGAACCGTTGGTATAGGTTTTCCCTGAAAGTATATACCAATGGTTTTTAAAAACCGTTGGCACAAGTTTCCCCCAAATTTCCAGCTGCCCGTCCTCTCCCCCATTCGGATACAGAACCCTAGACGGGAGTAGCAGTATCTGATTTAGGCGATTTTGGAGCTTCTTCTGCCGGACCAGTTTGGATATTCGACCTCCTTCAGGTTCCTCTTCTTCTTTATCTAATATTTCAGTTTTTAGACTTCTAGAATCATTACACTCATTGAATACAATATAATGAGACATTGGATTTTCACCACATGTGAGGATATGAATCCATGTGATACATCAATATCAAAATGAGAGGGTTTTCTAGTAGAGGATACTTTGATCTTACCTCTCACTATAGATCATATACCACCCTTCTCCATGTGGGTAGGTTTTACATAATAGATATTTCATGAACCATGGACATGTAATAAAACCTCATTGTTTGGAATAGGAACACACTGATTTCTCAGTGTAATTATGGCATGGATGACACAACCACAACCATCACATCCACAACATGATCAAACATCACTTATATATCTTCATTTATGATATTGAGCTATTAAAACAATTCCAAAACTTGTTTTCGAATATGTCCATCACAAGTCACTGCTAGAGGGATGGTCTAGAAGAAACACTTCATGTTGACTATCCTTCCACATGGTTGAGACTCTATTGGGTCATGATCACATGAAATGTTCTTAATGCCCCCTCTTCCATACTGTTGTAGGAAAACTGAGAAACTAGTACTTCAATCATGACCGTTACTCATCTCATAGGAATCCCCAAAAAAATCATACCACATGATATCGGTATACTAGTTCAATAGTCTATAATTCTATCCTATTCGCCCATAACCTCCCTCAGCTTCTAATATATAAATAGTGCCTGCTTCATAATTTCAGTATTATAGGTCAATATTAACACGTCATCCATGGATCATAAAACATTTCAATGACTTCCCTTAAAGTGTCTCACTCACAATATCTCATCAAAAATGTACGTTGGTGAAAAATGATGAGACTCTATAAAACAATTTTAGTACTCAATAATAGTCATGGTGCCCTACTTCTAATGCATGAATTCATTATCCCTATATGTCGATAGATTCTTGAATTAAAATTAGTTATAGATCCTAGTCTATAAATCATCCCATACCATGTCTCATAGATAGCTAGTCTTGTTTGGTTCATCACACCCACACTTTTGCTCCTCGCATAGCATATATCTCATGATTTTATCTATCTAATGATGAGGCTTATACGGATTATTTAAGGTGAATATCATATTCTCAATCCAAATATCAATTTATCATGGGAGACCATCAACCAAAATTATTGGACAACAAATCTACCAGAACACACAAGTCATCTCAACCGTAATCAAGGTATGCATCAGAGTTCCTTAAAAAGTCTTCATGAAGTGATAAAACCCCTCAAAGAACATTTATTCAGAACCCATGTCCGAATCAACATGTGGTTCCACAGATATAAAAAATGTATGATCCACATGTATCCCATGGAACTCTACCTCTAGATCATGTTCATTTCCTCCCTCATTTTTTATAACTGGAGGTCCTCATAGTTGCATGTATTTAAAATTCCAAAACCTTACATCATAAATGAAAAATATCATAGTTCATATCTCAAAATTATAGGACATTTCATTCACACTTTAAACAAGGTCATTAAACACAAACTTCTCCTAAAACTAGAGATGTAATGGAATATAATCATAAAAACAACTAGTGACGCTTCTTTTTTCCCACTAAAACTATTAATCTGGGTCGAGACTTAATTTAAACATTCAATATTCAAATTCAATTTTTTTTATTTGATATTTCATTTTAACTTATACACTTTAAATCATATTTCACAATTAATTTTAAATGTTTCTACTAATATTTTACTAAATTTATATTTAAATGGTACCCCACCCCCTGGACACACCGCTCACCTCCTTGGACAGCCTGCCCACCCCCCTGGACTCCCCCTACCCCATTGGACAGCTTGGCCACCCCCACGGACAGCCCACCCACCTGGACACCCCGACCCCCCTAGACACCTGCACCCCCCTGGACACCCCGCACCCCCTTGGACACACTGCACCCCCCCTAGACACCCCACACCCCCTGGACACCCCTAACCCCCCTTGGACACCATGTACTGCCCCTGGATAGCCCTCTCACCACTTTGGACAGCCCGCCCACCCCCGGATAGCCCGCCCACCTCCTTGGACAGCCCACCCCCTGGACACCCTGTACCCCCCGGATAGCCCCACCCACCCCCTGAACACCCCGCTCACCTCCTTGGACAGCCCGACAACCCCCTGGACACCTCTCACCCTCCTTGGAAATCCCGCCCACCCCCCTGGACACCCCACACCCCCCTTGGACACCATGTACCCCCCGGATAGCCCGCTCACCTCCTTGGACAGCCCACCCCCCGGACAGCCCGCTCACCTCCTTGGACAGCCCACCCCCTGGACACCCCGCTCACCTCCTTGGACAGCCCCACCCACCCCCTGGACACCCCGCTCACCTCCTTGGACAGCCCACCCACCCCCTGGACACCCCGCACCCCCCTTGGACACCCTGTACCCCCCGGACAGCCCGCTCACCACCTTGGATGTCCCACCCCCTGGACACCCTATACCCCCCGGATAGCCCCACCGAACCCCTGGACACCCCAATCACCTCCTTGGATAGCCCACCCACCCCCCTGTACTCCCTCTACCCCATTGGACAGCCTGACCACCCCCGTGGACAGCCCACCCACCTGGACACCCCGACCCCCCTAGACACCCCCCGACCCCCTCGACACCTCCGACCCCCCAGACGGCCCCACCCCCCTAGACACCCCACAACCCTTACTGGGAAATCCTTGAATATAGGCATTAGAAATTATGTATCTTATGTTCTTATATACACTTTATTTTGTTGTATTTCTTAATATGATTCTCATATAGAGTAATGTGTCAGTTATGCTTTTATATAAAGTAAACGATTACCATTTACCTAAATATTTTCATGATTATACTTCAATATTATTGAATTTCATTGAAATGAATTATTGCAGTTTTTTTTACAAAATGGACAGAAGTTTGAAGTACGAAACTGATCGGATTTCAACCGATTTTCAAAATAATTTGAACAACTTTCTAGATTTTTCATTTAACAAGGCTTCAAATAGTGTTCGCACACACTGCCCATGTTTTAATTGTGTTGGAAGTCCTTGGTTGAGTCATGACGCAGTTAGCTATCATATAACCAAATATGGTTTCCAAAAAAACTATTATGTGTGGTATCACAATGGAGAGAAAATGTAATCTCAAAATGTTGATGATCCAAATGATAAGACTGAATTGGAGAGTTTGATATATGATCGGTTTCCATTTATTCGGCATCATGAGAAGGAAAGGATGTCTAGCCAACAAGATTTCTATACAAGCACACATGATGCGTCCAATGCAAATTTTGATGTTGATAGTGTAAAAAAATTGAATGATGCTGCGACGACTCCAGTATATCGACAATGTGGTAAAATGAAAAAGTTAGAATTTTTAATCCGATTGTTTCATGGGAAAACTATGTATGGGATTTCCAATACTAAAATTGATTACATTCTTACCTTCTAGAAGGACTTACTTCTAGATGATGCAGATATTTCCTCAAACCACTATATGGCATGGAAGTTAGTTGATGAAATTGGATTCTCAAAAAAAAAATCATGCTTGCTCGAATAATTGTAGCTTATTTTGGGAGGAAACTGCTGAAAGAAATGATTGTATCAAATGTGGAACCCCCCAATGGATGCCAAAAGATGATGGATCACCATCTCGCGTGCCACGAAAAGTAATGTGGCACATTCCATTGATACCCAGATTACAGAACCTTTTCATGTCTGATGAAATATCCAAAAAAATGCGATGGCGTGACACCAAGAGAAAAAAGAATAATGAAGAGTTGGTTCACCCTATAGATGTATTTTCATGGCAGAGATTTGATGCTCGATATCCTGAATTTGCAGCCGACGTGTGTAATGTGAGACTGGGTCTTTCATGTGATGGTTTTAATCTATTTGGGTAGATTCTTACTTCACACAGCACATGGATGGTTTTCATACACATTTATAACCTTCCCCCTTGGTTGTGTATGAAAAATCCTTACAATTTCTTGAGTATACTGATATCTAGCCCATCTGATCCCGACAATGATATAGATGTATACATGAAACCTTTAATAAAAGATTTGAAACTTCTTTGGGATGTGGGTGTGCCCACATACGATGCATGTTCGAAAGACATATTTCAGATGCATGTTGCGCTTATGTGGACGATCAATGATTTTCCTGCTTATGCAATGATGTCTGGATGGAGCACTAAAGGAAAATTTTCATTTCCTATTTGTATGAAGAATGCTCGATCGAGAAGACTGAAATATGGTCGTAGTTTTAGTTTTATGGGACATTGACGATTCTTGCAAATGAACCATCCATATAGAAAAAATCGTCGAAGATTTGACAATACTATAGAGAATGACGCTCCACCTCAGCATATGTCTAGAACTAATGTGCTTAATGAATTGAAATATTTCAGTTATTCATTTGGGAAGGGTGTAATGAAATCTAGAAATAGGAAAAATGTTTCCAATGATACTTGTTACAATTGGAAGAAGAAAAGTATATTCTTTGAGTTTCCGTATTTTTCAACCAACTTGTTACGTCATTGCTTAGACATAATGCACATTGAAAGGAATATATGTGAAATGTTGCTTTCAATTCATCTAAATGTCAAGGGGAAGACAAAAGATGATTTACGATCTCGGCGTGACTTGGTAGATTGGGGGATCAGACCAGAATTGCATCCTGTCTGTATCAGTGAAAATAAATGGCAAGTTCCATGTGCTTCTTATGTGATGACACCTGCTGAAAAAAATAAATTTTTGGATGTGCTAGAGACTATTAAAGTTCCCGATGGATATTCAAGCAATATATCGAAACGGGTCAACAGAAACGAGTTGAAGCTGAAATATTTGAAGACTCATGATTATCACGTCCTTTTGCATGAGTTGATTCCAATAGCAATCCGTCATCTCTTATCCAATAATGTTAGAGTCTCAGTTATTCGGTTGTGCTATTTGTTTAGAGATCTTTGTGCTAAAAGACTATCCAAATCCTTCTTGCAAAAACTGTTGGCAAAGACACCATTAATTTTGTGTGAGTTAGAGAAAATATTCCCTCCATCATTTTTTACATGCATGTTGCATCTGACTGTCCATCTTCCGACAGAAATACTTCTTGGAGGACCCGTTGCTTTCCGTTGGATGTATCCAACTGAAAGAAACATGTGCACATTGAAATCATATGTTCGGAACAGGAATTATCCTGAAGGTTCTATTGTGAACGGTTACTTGGCTCAAGAATGTATGGATTTCTACGCAATGTATTTGTCTGATCTTACTACGAGAGTAAATAGACCAATGAGAAATGAAGAAGAACAGAATGGGCAAATTGAACCCAGTTTTCCATCACTTCCATAGACAGGAGGAATTCCGGGATCATATACATTGACGACATTAAGCCTTGAAGAGCGAGAGATGGCACATCGCACAGTGTTGTTCAATTGTGATTTGTTCGATGAGTATATCAAGTAAGTAAATTGTACATTTATCTCTCATATTATCTCTTGTAATTTTAAATATTTGTTAAACTATTATTATTTTTATCTACAGAGAACATAAATAATTGATATATAGAAAGCATCATTCGTTATCTTTGAGAAGGAAAGAGACTTTTCATAGCAAAGGGTTTTCTTCTTGGTTGAAATTGAAGGTAAAAATATTTCTGTAATAACTAAATAAAAATAATATTTAATTAAGCTTAATATTTGTTTATATTTCAGGTATCGATTTTGCCTGCTAACTCTGTTTCTGAGGAAACAAGGGCTTTGGATTTTGGTCCTAATACCATGGTTCGTGCTTGTAAATCACTTGTGATCAACGGATACAAATTTATTATCACTGAACGAGCAAGAAACATGAGAACACAGCATAATGGTGTTATGATAACTGCCACAACAGACTGTTATGCCAGTTCATCGGATACTAGACCTCATTCTGAAAATGTTTCTTATTATGGAGTCGTGGAGAAAATAATAATTTTGGATTATTACTCACATGGTTGAGTCACGATGATGAAATGTCAATGGTTTGATTCAATGACGAGGCAAGGCACCTTTATTGATGATTGTGGATTTCGAGTTATTGACATGACTCACACTCTTTCCACCGATGAACCATATGTATTGGCATCAATGGTGAAACAAGTTTTTTATGTCAAAGATCATCGTCATCCTAAATTCGGTGTAATTATTGAAGTAAATCCCAGACATGTTTGTGATGATGGTGATGATGTTGATGACACTATCCCTACTGAAATTGAAAGAAATCCGTTTATTACTTATGATGACACCAATAACTCAATTGTCAGAGTTGATTGTGAACCTGAAGTTGTGGTGGGAAATATATAGAATCATACAGTCGTGTTCTCACCTACATGTTTCACCTACATCATTCAAAGTGTGTATCCTTGTACTTACCTTCAAACCACCATAAATATTCTTTTACTTTATGTTTTTTATCAGAATGGGTTTTCTATATTTTTTTGGGTTACACATTAGTTATCTGTTTTTAATTACTTCCATATTTGTTTTCACTGTTGGAAATGACACCCATTGAAGAGAGGCGACGGAAAAAGATGACAGATAATAATCGTCACATGATACAGATGGGTGTTCCTCCACTCATCCCTATTGTGAGTATTTTATTTAAAATATAAATATTTCAATAACTTATAATATCATGTGTTTACTTATGTGTTAAACTTTTTTTCAGGATCGACCCCCTAGGCGAGAGATATCTGACGAGGAGCCTGATATTGCTCCCAGTAGAGTGGCTGGTGGTAGTAGGGGGGTGGTGTCAGAGATGGATGATCATCTAGTGGGACCAGTACTGAGGCCGGTGGTACGAGAGCTCATGGGGTGAGAGTCAAATGATCCACCACCACATACGTATCTTCTTCACCCCATTTTGATCCTGGTGTGTCTCCAGGGACACACGGGATATTTAGACCTCCGATGATTACACTACCAGTTGGCCAGACGTCTATAACATTATCTTTTGCTTCTGGTTCATTATCCCCGAGCTATTATATTCCACCTTCTTTGACTCCTGATGCGACACAGTATGTGGCTGAGGAGTGTACACTGAGGGAAACTCTACCTCTACAGGATATTCCTTCAGCTTCTGCACATCTAGTGACGCCCATTGATCCGACTACCACAAGTATATATATCTGACTCTATCAAATTTTTATACCAATGTTTAATTTATTATAACTAGTACTGATATTATTTTTATTTAAAAACAGATTCATCTACAGATAGGAGGCGGGGGAGGGGGCGTACTCACTTGCGTGCAGTATGGAACTACCAGACAGAGTTGATGGTTGAATATAATGCTGATGGACAAATGATTGAGAAATCTGGGCAGGAATGTCGGGGTTTTTTGGCAACGCTAGCCAAATACTCCGATATCATTCCGGTCAGCCCTATCTCTTGGAGAAAACATCCACACGAAGTCAAAGATAACGTGTGGGCACAAATATGGGTAAAAAATCTATTGGATTTAATGTAGTATTTTTTTATATTTATATGAACTAATATATTGGGTTTCAGCTTCGGTTTAACTTCCCTGATGGCGAAGGTGCACGACCAGTGCGTTTAAAAGAGTTGGGAGATCTTTGGAGAGCTTGTAAGCATGACCTGTATGTTGTCTAGTGTGATAGGGTGGGCACGGATTTAGAGACTTTACCTATCGTGGATGACTTCCTGATAGAGCAATATCGCCAAATAATTACCCATTGGGCGACTGCCAAATTTAAGGTATTAAACTCATTTGAGGTATTTAAATCAGAGTTTTCATATTTTGCATTAATATAACATTATGTATTATTAAACATTATTTATTAATATTCTAAGAAAAACAAAAAAAACATTGATTCAAAGAAGTACCCTTACAATTTGGGGTGCACAACTATGTCAGATCATGAGAGGCAGCTGGTACGATATAGTTGTTTATAATTTTTCTTTAGGACATTCCCTTTTTATTATTTCCTACTTAAATTATGTGATTTATTGAATATTCAATATATTATTATACTTTCACATTATATTGTTTCAATTTCATTACAGAAGAACAAATTGAATATTGAAGGACGTATCCCTCGAGCAAAATTGTTTTGCTCTAGCAGAAGAAAAAAAGATGGAACTGCGGTAAATGAATCAACCCAAGAAAAGATTGTAAGTTTTAATTTGTTTATTTTAATGTTTAATATCTATTTTCAAATTTATTAATCTATTAATATTTTTAACAGGCTGCTTTAGAGGCTCTTGATTCCCAGGAGGCTTACAATTTTGGGCCACACGATCATTTATATCAGGTTTTGGGAGAGGAGCACTCTGGTCGAGTACGCTGCCGACCTGGTAAGAATATAGTCCCGACGAGGTATTGGTTCTCTCCAGGTATCTATTATAGTACGACTGAGTTGGAAAAGGTCAAAAAGAAATCAAGAAAATCTAATAAAAGGGTCACAGAGTTGGAAGTACAAGTTCAAACGAGGGAAAAATAATTTATGAAACTGATGAAAGCTTTATCTTAATCACTTCCACCAGAGGCTAGCGCGGCTTGTCAGACATTTATTTCATCGATGGGTGCATTATCCAATGCACCAGGAGACAGCTCTGGTGGCGATCGAGATCATGACGTACCTGGCGATGATGAGGATGCTGAAGAGGATGAGGGAGAGGATGAGGATGAGGACGAGGGTGAGGATGGGGCCGTGGGAGAGGATGGGGCCGAGGGTAAGGATGGGGCTGAGGACGAGGATGAGGCTGACGATGAGCATGGGGACGATGACGAGGATGATGAAGAGGACAGAGATGGTGGCGAGGATGAGGCCGATGATGATAGTGGTGATGATGATGGTGATCAGGGGAAGATTGATCCATTTCATTTTTTAATTCTGTATAACTCTTTATTTTTGAACTTGGATTTCCACTCCAGGGTTTTCCTCTGCTTCATAGGGATGTTGTTATCAGATCTCTTTTTTGCACTTGATTCTTATTGTATGATTAGTCTACTACCTAGACCTTTAGTATTCCTTGGTACTGTGATTCCCTGTATGATATCTGGTTTGATAAGTTAATATGGACATCTTAATATTCAAAAACAATCACTTGAAATTAGGGGTGTCGATGGGTTGGGTCGGGTCGGGACGGGTCATGGGTGTTCTAGGGCCTAAGGACATATGGTCATCCATAAGTAAGATTTAGGGCCTAAGGATATGACATGAAAAATTTTGTGTTTTAGATCCCTGGGTAATATTGGGGGTTCATTTTAAAAATAATAAAATGATGGTTTTTGAGGTGGAAAATGATTTATTAGGTGATAATAAAATATTGGTTAATTTCTTTGGTTAAAAAATTTATTTTTAACATTTTTATTCTCTATTTTATATATTTTCATTGATAAGGAACATAATTTACAAACCAAAAATATAAAATTACTTATAATATTTATATGTATAAAATTGATTAATTTTGACAAATTTTTATATTGTCATTTGTGTTGTGTACGAGTCAACCCCGCCTCAAGCAGAGGGCCGGTGTGGCCGGTACCACTAAAAGTGTCTTTCTTTTGTTTAAAATGGATGAGCTTTTAATTAAAATAAATGACATATGGAAAACCGACCAAACGCATTAGTATTATGTTGAAACTTTAGGAAAAAGATCCATGGGTCATTTGTGACGTGTACGAGTAAATCCCGCCTCAATCTGAGGGCCGGTGTGGTCGGACCCACTCAAAGTGTCTCACTTTTCTTTGAAATGGACAACAATTTATGTAAAAACAACAACTGACATACAGGAAATGGACCAAACACATTCGGATTCTGTTGATACTTTAGGAAAAATATCCATGGGTTATTTGTGTCGTGTACAAGTCAACCCCGCCTCAATCTGAGGCATGGTGTGGCCGACACCACTAAAACTGTCTCACTTTTATTTGAAATGGACAGGATTTTAAGTGAAAACAACTACCAGCATATTGAAAACTGACCAAACGCATTCGGATTCTGTTGAAAGTTTAGGAAAACGATACATGGGTCATTTGTGACGTGTACGAGTCAACCCTGCCTCAATCCGAGGCGCGATGTGGCCGGAACCACTCAAAGTGTCTCACTTTTCTTTGAAATGGACATCAGTTTAAGTAAAAACAACAACTGGCATACGGGAAATGGACCAAACACATTCGGATTCTGTTGATACTTTAGGACAAGTATACATGGGTCATTTTTGTTGTGTATGAGTCAACCCTTCCTCAATCTGAGGTACGGTGTGGCCGATACCACTCAAACTGTCTCACTTTTATTTGAAATGGACAGGATTTTAAGTGAAAACAACTACCAACATACGGAAAACTGACCAAACGCATTCGGATTCTATTGAAACTCTAGTAAAACAATCCATGGGTCATTTGTGACGTGTAAAATTCAACCCCGCCTAAATACGAGGGCCGGTGTGGCCGGTACCACTAAAAATGTCTTTCTTTTCTTTAAAATGGATGTGCTTTTAATTAAAATAAACGACATATGGAAAACAGACCAAACACATTCGTATTTTGTTGAAATTTTAGGAAACCGATCGATGGGTCATTTCCAATGTGTATGAGTCAACCCCTCTTCAATCCGAGGTCCGGTGTGGCTGGAACCACTCAAAGTGTCTCACTTTTCATTGAAATGGACAACAATTTAAGTAAAAACAACAATTGACATACAGGAAATGGACCAAACGCATTCGGATTCTGTTGATACTTTAGGAAAAGTATCCATGGGTCATTTTTGTCATTTACGAGTCAACCCCGCCTCAATCTAAGGCATGGTGTGGCCGATACCACTCAAACTGTCTCACTTTTATTTGAAATGGATTGGATTTTAAGTGAAAACAACTACCGGCATACGAAAAACCGACAAAACGCATTTGGATTCTGTTGAGACTTTAGGAAAACGATCCATGGTTCATTTTTGACGTGTAAAAGTCAACCCCACCTCAATCCTAAGGCCAGTGTGGCCAATAATAATAAAATTTTGTTTCTTTTGTTTAAAATGAATGCGCTTTTAATTAAAATAAACGACATACGGAAACTGACCAAATGCATTCGGATTGTGTTGATACTTTATGAAAATGATCCATGGGTCATTTGTGACGTGTACGAGTCAACCCCGCCTCAATATGAGGCGTGTTGTGGCCGACACCACTCAAAGTGTCTCACTTTTCTTTGAAATGGACAACAGTTTAAGTAAAAACAACAACTAACATATGAGAAACGGACCAAACACATTCAGATTCTGTTGATAATTTAGGAAAAGTATCCATGGGTAATTTTAGTCGTGTACGAGTCAATCCCGCCTCAATCTGAGGCAAGATGTGGCCGGTACTACTCAAACAGTCTCACTTTTATATGAAATGGACATGATTTTAAGTGAAAACAACTACCGGCATACGGAAAACCGACCAAACGCATTTGGATTTTGTTAAAACTTTAGGAAAACGATCCATGGGTCATTTGTGACGTGCATGAGTTACAAATGAAAATGAATTTTTCATTTACATGAAAATGAAAATGGATTTTTCAGTGTAATCTGCTTGGTCCTAAAGCATGAACCAAACAGGTTGTGAGACATAATACCAGTCGGCATCCACCACAAGATTTGTGCCCAAATTTTAGTGAATATACATGTATAAAAACAAGGTACAAACATAAACATAGTATAAAGAAATCAACAACCATTAAAAATTGATGTAAAGAATAGATAAAACTTTCCTTGGAGACCTCAATATCTTTCCTAAATGCATGTCACTGTCTTGACCTCCGGAAAAAAACACATCCTCTCCCTCAGGCATCACAGTCTATCCCTCAGACATATCAAAATCTCACCCACATGTATCATATGTAATTAATCTATTAACAGGTAAAAATAAGCACCTCATTTAATTTAAATTATTACATCGCAGACTATTATCAACACACCTCATCTAATCTAACTATTACATGGAATAATAATAATCAAATCACCTCATGTAATCTTACTATCACATAGATTTTTAATAATCAATAATCCATCATAAACAAAAAAGTCATGGAAAGAAGTATGCATCTAAGGCGTCATGGGCCAATAGCTCTAACAAATTAATCAAGGGAAACACAACCCTGTGGTTCCCTATCTCAAAGAAATAACCTTAATAACCTAATCAACCAATATAATATGATAATCACGGTGTAATTCCAAGTCATGTATACCAAAAACATGGGTATATGAGTTTTAGGAACATATAATTCTTGACAAAACAACATATAGGCACAACCCACCTACCTCATAGTCGTGAGAACAATATTGTTGAATATCGGATCTTGATTCATCCAAGATCTTTGAAAATCCAAAAAATATTCATAAATTATCAAATATATATCTATAAAATGAGGAGAGGAATTATGAGGATAGGATTAAGGTGAAGGGAGAACTCATTGGTGGGATCCCAATGCACCTTCCAGAGTTCAGATTGGACATTGATAGGAGAATCAGTGGCTCAAAGAATAATTGTCTCTCCTGGATGAACTTGGATGACCCAAGGTCAAAAGAAGTTAATTCTATAAATGAGACATGACCCGTCTCCCTTATATTAAATAAAAAATAAAATACACGACATTTCTATTAACAATACACACTGTGTATAAGCATTTACTAGGCCTCACCTTAAGAGGCACGACCACGACACAACATGACTTGGTACATGGCTGAGACATGACCTGTACATGGTCTGGAAAGGACATTAATTTTCATGGTGTGTACACTGAAGTACATGTCTTGTACATCAAAATTCACCAATTTTACATTTTCCTCAAAGCAACCCGAATACAAAATCCATACATAGAAATGGGGAATTGGGTTCTTACAGTTTGATTATCACACCATAGATCTTGTTTCTATCTCAACCAAGAACCAAAATCATTGGTTTCTTCAATCTAGTGGTCAAATATCACATTATGATCATAATAAATCCTTATGTTTCATCATCCCCATGTAACGGATCAATGATAGATCTGAAGCAAGCCAAATTTGTTTATTTATCTATTTTTGGTCATTATTTGGCTTGGAATCTCTAACTAATGATTTTTTATCATGTTTTATTCAGTCTTGCATTATAATATTTTCACATTCAGGTTTTATTCAGCTTCATAATGCATTTGATTATAGATTTTTTCATTACTAATGACCTCAACTGAAGGTTAATATCTTTAATAATGTGTAAATTATTTGTTCCAACTTTTATTTCTTGTATCAATTAGTTTTTTACATTCAATATATCATTACTTGTTAATATTACATTAAAATTATTTTATAAAATATTTCTTGCTAAGGAGTATTATTGAGGTGATAAGATATTGGATGTTGTGTGTTTCTACATTGTCATTTAGTTTAGTGAGTTGGGTTTTAAAATTAGTTTGCATTGATAATACAACATGTTCATTTTGGTTTTGAAAATGTTGGTGCATGGGAGAGCTGAAAAATCTATTTTCCTGTAATTGCATAACATGAGATGGTTTTGTAATGGGTTTTCATGAAAATGGATTTTTCATTTACATGAGCTGAAAAATCCATTTTCAAGTCTGTTTTAAGTCTGTATGCAGGTGTACAATGGAGGGGCTACTGGAGGGAGGGGGGCTACTGTGTGTAGTTCTGGAAAAACTCTATACCAACGGTTATAAACCGTTGGTATAAGGGTGCTGGGATTTTGGAAAAAAACTATACCAACGGTTTAGAACCGTTGGTATAGGTGTTCTGTATTTCTAGATTAACCTATACCAACGGTTTTAAACCATCGGTATAGGTGCCCGGATTTTTGGAAATCCAATACCAACGGTTTATAACCGTTGGTATAGGTGTTGCTGGAAAACCAATACCAACGGTTCTAAACTGTTGGTATAGGTTTTCCTGAAAATCACATTACCTACGGTTTACAACCGTTGGTATAAGACTTCCTCAAATTCATTACCAACGGTTATAAACCGTTGGTATACATTGGGTTAAATTTATATAACCCATATACCAACGGTTTGGATCAAACTGTTGGTATAAGGATTTCATCACAGCTTACTAGCCAACGGTTTGGAAAACCGTTGGTATAGGGTATACCACCGGTTTTCCAGCCTATACCAACGGTTTTTAACCATTGGTATAACCTTCTTTTCCAGTAGTGATATGAGACAGAAAGAGGATGATAATGTTTTTAAATAAGAATCCAACTTTACAAGATTAGAAAGGCATTTTGTAGACAACATACATTGCCAAAGGAGTAAGATTAATCATTTCATTAATGGGTTAAATCTATTTATCTGAAAGGAATTTTTCTCCCAAAAATTCTCATCATACATAGATATAGTATCATGTGCTATCAATAATTAGAAATAATTTTTTAAGTCTTATTAATTTAAAGTAATTCATGAGAAGAAGAGAATGGTGGAGAAAGATAAAAATAAAGGCAAAAAAGGGAATGATATATTTTTCCCATATGTTATAATTGTGGGAAGAAACACCCCAGTACTTTCATGGAAGGAATAAGAGTTTATTAAAATTATGGACGGAAAGTCGAGAAGGCTTGTGATTGTAAGGGAATGAAATAATCTATAAATGTAAAATGAAACAATTTTAAAGAGCTGAGACATTATGAAAAATATTGACCCAAGTGTCAAGGAAATATATCTCAGAAGATGAAAAGGGTTAAAAATCAATCTTATGATGTTACTATAGTAGAAGTGGAATAATTAATGTATTTGTGTTTTTGGATTTAGGAATCATGTTATGATATTTTGATTATAAGAGTCATGATATATATAAGGATTGTACTACAATACTTATTCTTTATAGTTTTGTAAGAATGCATGTTTTTCATTATGATATTATAGTGATCAAGGTATTAATACATTTGGTATGTGACAAAAATATCTACATTATGTTTTTTGGGAACAAATTTATGTTAAGTTGATTTTGGAAAATTAGTGACTTTCTTTATAAATTATTTGATTTTGAGTTTGGACATATGTATTTTAGAAGAGTCTTAAGGTTGGAATGTATTCAGTTGAAGATTGGATATTATATTTTGAGGTCAAAAAAATTATTTAATGATGAATATATTAATGTGATTTTAGGAATTTTATGATAATATAGTTTTAGAAAAAGGATAACTCAAAGGTCATGTGATAACCTTCCGCATTCAGTAAGGCCACAAGACTTGAACCTACAACCAAATGGTGATAAGGGTGCATCTTCTACTGCTGAACTATATGATTTTATAGTTAGTATAAAATAGTTTTCTTTATTTAAATAGAATTATATATGAACAATAAGATCATTTTTATAACCCTATATGATTCAGATAAATAGAATATTTTCAAATTTTATTATCTTTTAGAGAGAAAGATGTGTTTGTGGTAGGAATTAATTAAAGTATGAAACTCTAATTTTCAAGTATGTAAGTTTCCTTATATTCTTATTCTATGAAGTAAATAAATTCTTAAAATATAGGGAAAGTGTCATAAACCAAAAATACTATCCTAGTACATTTTCTTTCGATGAATCAAATCGTCCCTTTGATCATCATCGATTTATAGCTTTACAGTTGTCAAATTTCCCATGAATATGTTCTCTATAACTCTCCTATATAAATTTATGGTTATATTTCTATTCTATGTATCTGTCATCCTATATTTAACCCAATTATGTTTTATCCCTAGTGACATGCATACCTCCCTTTATTTTAAAGTGGATGTTTTTATGAACCGTTATTTCGATGTGTGATTTCAATAAACGTATTTTTAATAGTAAAAAATTATTACCGTACCAGAATTCAAAAATTTCGAGGATCCAATTTATTGATGTAGGGGTAATGTTACACCCCAAGAATTTTATTGTATGCCTCTTTAAAATTCAATTTATTTGATAGTTTGTTTTCCACACAATACTATGTTCGATAACACCGTGATCTATTAACCTAGTCATTTAGACAGCGGTTATGAATAGTATTAACCACATTATGAAACTTATGTATATTTCACTTGTTATATCTATTTCCTAGATAATTATATAATAAAAAATATGATTTGATGCATAAAAACTATATTTTTAATTGAATTTTTACCACATTTTTATGGGAGTAACTAATTTAAATCCAAATTTTCAAAACATTATAAATTTAATTTTTCAAAACGGACTTCATTTTTTACTATGGATTATCAAAAATAGCCCAGGGTGATTTTTTTATTTCTCTAATAAGTTTCATTCGTTGATGAATAGTAAAAAATACTACATTATAGTTAAAAAAACTAACTTTTCTTTTAAACAATTCTTATCCTCTAAATTAATTTTAAAAGTCACAATAGATCAATAATACATATATTAAACAAATTTAGGTTATTAGAATCATTTTTATATTAAAATTAGTTGTAAAAAAATATTAAACTGTTGAACATTTCCTTTTACCGGTCTTCTCGCTACAT
This sequence comes from Viscum album, assembly GCA_963277665.1. Classification (NCBI taxonomy): domain Eukaryota; kingdom Viridiplantae; phylum Streptophyta; class Magnoliopsida; order Santalales; family Viscaceae; genus Viscum; species Viscum album. Next base: position 1,079,196,782 of record OY728120.1, on the reverse strand, counting down.
TTACAGGATTTGTGTTAAACTTAATTTATCCACTTCTATGAATTGAGTTGTGAAAAATAGACATACATGATTGTAATTAGTATGATATTTAGAATCTCATAGGATTAACCAAATTTTCAGATATTATGAATAATAACATTAGTAAATTTTTTCTTTACCATGGTTATGGGTAAATGGAGTTATTAAGGGAAAATGTTAAATCATAATATTATAAAATTACACTAACACTTGTCATAAATTCCTTGAATAAGTGGGTTTCGACCAAAATCATCCTTAGGTAGAAATTATAACCATTTTAAGCCACTTCGCTAAAAATATGAAATTTATAATATTTTATTTCATGATAACATAAAAATGTCATACGCATGTTTTTTAATAAGTATTACATTTTCAATACATTGGTATGAAAAAGATAAATTAGACTATATATAGTAATTTCAATGATAATTTTTTTCTTTATCATGATAACTTATTTTTAAATTTTAGTTTCGAAATAAGGCTTTCATAAAAAAAGACGTTATAATTGTTTAATTAATGTAAATATAAAATAAATGATATTAAAAATATTTAAATAAATATAATTTTTCATAATTAATTTCATACATGAATTTTATTAGAAAACCAGGACACTTTTTTGATATATTATTAGTGTTTTTTCTAAGTTATTAATTTGTTTTGGTATTTTCAAAAAAGAAATAATTAATTGCATCAAAATTGATATAAACGAAACTATAAAAAATAATTGTTTGTTAAATTATATAAAAGACATAAACATCTATAATTGACCCAAATAACTATAATAAGAACAAATATGTCATCAATTATCCATTTGGGGTTCTTTTGGAATTTTATTGTAGCTATATTAACACTAAAAAGTAAAAATCCATATTAACACATTAATAGATAAAGGGTTTAACTAAGGGTTGAAGCCAAAAATAAGGTTAATATTGTGGCATAAAGATGTATAAAAATAATTTTTTGAGAGGATTTTTACCCAAAATCATTTTTATTATAAATAAATCACTTTGTAGCTATTTAAAATCTAAAAATAGTTTATATTAATTTAATATTTAAAAGCCATCCAAGATTTACCTTCCCCTATCTTATAAAAATGAACCTCCACAATTACTTCCTCACACCACATTCAGAATTATAGCTCAAACAAACCCTAACCATTTTTCCTCCCAATAGTAATAATTATGTATTATAGGTCATTTTCCTCTAAAATATTCATCCCCACTATCCCTAAGAGGATATCCAATGGAAGCCCACTGAAGAAGAGGTAATTTGTTTACCAATTCATTTAAGATCATTTGTTATTCTACGTCCTCTTCCTATATAGTTTTCATACTAATGTAATATATACAGTATAATATGTATAATTATATTTTATTTTGATTATGGTACAACTATGTTCCTCCTTTTATCTATCCTATTAGAAACAATATTCCCATGTGTGTGTATTTACGACTTACCGTCTCTATATTGTGGTGTAATGTTTTTTCATCACCAAATTATTTGGATTTGTATGATGATGAATATAACAGATATAATAATAAATATGACATGATATTTATTTTTATAATTAATATGCCGTCCAATTTTTTACCACTTTACCATTAAGGGAATGGTAATATTTCTTGTATGTACGTACGACCTATCATCTCCATGATGCAATCAGATTCATTATCGATGCTACCCATTAAAGAATGATTATAAAAAATATATTTGATGATTTAATATAAAATTTTGGAACTATATTGACATGGGTTTTTACATATACTACTTAGTAATATTCTTGATAATATTTTTGAAGCCAGATGATGAGTTGGAACATGAATCGGGGGCCCGAAGGGCTTCAGTGCAGTAAGTTTAAAAAATATTAAATATATCCCATCATGTGTGCACAATTTATATTGAAATGAGGAATAAATTCAAAATTGTGTCTCATATAATATTTTATGAGATTTTGGTCGATTTTATAAGGTCATTTTTACCCTAGGAATAACCAAATGTCGTCCACACTAGAAGTTTCAATTAGGGGTGTTTTGGTGATGTGGTGTTAAAAGGGGAATTAATTGATTTTAATTCATTTAAATAAATTACTTCCCCACCTACCCATTGGTGCAAAAAAAAAATATAGTGGAGGTCTGTATCTCCTCTCATCCCCCTCTCATCCCTTGGGTGATGAATAGAAGTGAAGCCAAATTGATGAATCATGGTGTTATCGATATCCGTTTCTAACATAGATCGTCATCAGATTGAGAAGTAGAATGATTCATGCATTGTTATTCAATAGAAGCTTCAATGATTCATCATCTAGGTAAAAGTATTTTATTTTTTTCATTATCCCCATTGTTATTCTATATGTTAAGGTTGTAGTGACCTTATACAATTGCTAGAGATCCCTTCCATGTAGATATTCATGTTCTGGGGTAAATCCGGGAAAATCGTTGGTTTTCAGAGGTAATTCCCAACTCAAATTATTGTCATCACAACGTGTAGTATAGTGACACATGTTTTGTAATCCTTCTTGTCTAGATAAGATGATATTTTGGGACTACACTCCATTTATATGGTTTACATGCCATATATTTTTCCAAACTGTGTGACCATGGGACATGGCTTGGGCTAGCTGCAGGAAACTATATGGTTATATAATAAGAACTGACGAAAGCACATAGACATAGGGTATGGTAAACAGAAATTAGATAACTACATAGGAAAGTGGCCTTTTAGCCTGAACACATAGTGTAGTATGGGTAATATTATTTGTAAGGCACATGGGTAGATGGTCTGTATAGAAGAGGAACACAACTAGGGGATGAGAACGTGTAATGACTCTATACGCCATGTACCCCTACATGGGTTGGAAAACTGTGAAGCCAGGATACACGACCATGTTCTCGAGAGGTATCACATACTGTCTGTACCTCAGTATATGCCTTGTGCTCCTAGGAGATCTTCATGAGATCTTATGCCTTTTTTATCTCTTTCTCTAGGACTCATAATCAAGCTTGTTAATAGACTATCCTAAATATTTTCCTTCATAGAATGAAATGGTTGCCATGTCATGGGAGTGGGTTTGTTTCCTTTGTGTTGTTTCCCCTAATGGACTAGGGTGTGGGTTCCCCATGATGTTGGTATTATTGTATAGTGCTCTAGTTCCATGTGATGGCGTGGGACCTCCATACTCATTGAAAGATAGAGTAGGTACCCCCTATTACACCAGGGTGCAGTCCAACTATCCTTGATGTTTGCACTCCCCCATTGGACCACGGTGTGGGCCCTTCATAAATGACTTATAGATACAATAGGTAGTCCCATATCATGTTAGGGATCGAGGCCTCTATCATAGGAGTCGGTACTCCTATGTCGTTCTAGGGTGAGGGTCCTCCATACATGTTGTTCTGGAAGAGTTGGTACTCCCTGTCATTCCTGAGAGTGGGTCATGTACTTGGGGTCAGTACTCCCTTATCATGTCAGAGTGTAGTTCCACCATAGTAATCAAGATGGTTGAGTATCACTCCCCAATTGTTCTAGTGTATGGGTCCTCTAGCCCCAGAGTTATAGTCCCTTACCATGATAGGGTGTGATTCCTCTATTTATGGAGTTTTACTCCCCAAACATATCATCATGAGGTTCTCCATTCTAAAATTGTTAACCCTATCATTCTAGGGTACGGGTCCTCACATACAGAGTACTACTACCGTGTCTCCATACAGTAGTTGGGAGTGGGTTCTCTATTATAGATGGATATTCATCGGCTGTTGAGTATATTTCTGAGGATTTGTCCCTTCCACTAGATACAAGCGGTGCTTGGTCAGGAGTTAGTTATCCATAAATAGAGTGAGGTGCGATCAACTCCATACAAAGGAAAAAAAATTCACATATTAGTTAGGAGCAGTACACCCTCGACTGTGGGCCATTGGCGAGGTGAGGGTCCGTTGGTTCACTCTCACTATAGATGATGAACGTGGTGCATGGTATGGAGTTGTGCTCCCTCAACTGTGTGATGTGGTGAAGGGTGGGCATCTACCCTTGGGTTTCTTTAGATTTCACTGGGTGCACAGTACCAATGAAAAGACCTCTAGTATGGGGTACTATAGATATGCCTAGTAAGTAGTTCCCAATAGGAAAAACTCTATCAGATATACTATTAGGAATAGTTGGATTGTTCCTGATGGAGTGTATCACTCAGATGAGTCCCATATGGGACATATGAACTCATGGAGTGTGTTATCCTAGTTTTATGTGTTACCTTTAGTTCCTTGAGTAGAAATCATATTACTATAAATTAGGTCAGAACCTCATGTGACTTGGAGTCTGAGATGATTATATCTGGGTTTCTTTTCGGGGAGTCCTAGTTGTGTTTTAATGTGTAGGGGTTGTCACCCCTTATATACAGAGATGAATTTTTATGTACAAACAAAGATGGTTTGAGATGGAGCTTCTCTCTTAATTGGGATCCCTTTATCTAGGTCAATTAGTTTGTTTCCTTTAGTTTTTCCCTTTTTTGGGTTTTGGGGCATCTACTATGTATTTTTATACTCTTACCTACACAGGTTTTTCCCTCATGTGCTGGGTATTTTTCAGAAAATATTCCTTGCAATGGAGACTATAGAGGACCTGAGGCAGGAAGATCTTAGTGAGTGAGACTAACCAAGGTGTTTATTAGAGTTGTGCTAAGGATATTTTTGGCAGTTTGATTTGATAGTTATCCCCTCAATCTGAGTAGGTTGGATTATTTTACTGCTTTATGTAGTCAGCATTTATTTCACTTTATGCTTTCAATACTTATGTTGTACTTTGATATGGGATATATGTATGCATGAATTTTAGTTTTATAGATTTTTATATCTATACACTATTGAATCGATGTGTTTATGGTTGTGTGAATATAGGTACATTCAACAAAGATATCCCATAAGTGTGATATGCCTACTCAGTGCTAGTCAGTATACCCTAGCCTATTGGAGACTGACTTGGAGAGTTGCAAACAGGTTCCCATTGGGTTCATTGTTAGATAAACATAATATAATTTTTTATATGAAGAAAATATATCCTATGTAGAAGAAACATGACTTGCATGACAAAACATACATAAGAAAATGAAGTAGTTAACACATGAAAAGATGATAATAATGAAATATTTTTAACAAAATTTCTAAGAGTATAATATATGATATCATGAATATGGATATAGATCTGGCATAATTTAATAATAATATTTAAAAATTATATAGGAGGTTAGTGAACCCTCAACTAAAGAAAATTTCCTGGTTAGTGTTAACTTTACAACATCATTATTATCTGGGATTGTTTATATGTAAGTATTTACTAGAACATATCTATCATCCATGATTTTATTTTTTAAAAATGTATTTTAACATATTATTATTATTCTTATAATATTATTTAAATTAATCTTTACCAATGTTTTAATTTTTTTAAATATTTTTAAAGGAATCTTTTTTCTTTTTCTAAAACACTTTGTCTATGACCTTTTAGAAAAAATACAGAAGGAATGTTCTTTTTTAACTTATGCGATAAGAGTAAAACTTTATTTAAAATATTATAATATTATTTTCACTAAAAATATTTTCTTTTAAAAATTTTCACCAATTATAATATTATTTAAATATAAAAAGGGTATTTTACTCAAGAAATTTATAATGATTTTATTAGATTTGTTTCATTTATGTCAATATCCTTTGTTGTATTTTTTTCTTACTTGAGGTTGATTTATAATGATACAATCTAGAATATTGTAATGAAGGTATTATGATATGTTTGAATATTGATTTGATATTTCGATACCATTCATGGTTTATGTTTAATGTTGTATAATTTCACATGTTGATTTTAATATGAATATTTATGTTGGTTTTGTTTCAACTTTTTCATTTAACGAATGCATTGGACTTAGTAAGTGATGGGTGGGGCCTACTATTGCCTCTTGATGCATTGGTAGGTCTCATAAGACAAAATAGTTTATGTTTTTCCCATTTATGTATGGTTTCTTAGATAAAACCTTGACTGTATGATTACGATGTCTAGCATTATGCATTCCCTCATTATGAGAATACTTGTGGACATTCAATGTGATTGTTCAACTAGTAGAATATCCATGGTTATGTTTTTAAACACATGTGATTATTTGTTATTGTATTATTTATTATTTCCATATTATGCTGAAGATAATATTAAAATTGATTTTGTTTTAGTTATGCACCTTGCTTAAAGGTATATGCTTATTTACTCATAATTGCTTCCACTGTATCCTTACCCTTACTAAGAATATGATATCACCCCTTTATTATAATTTATTTTCCTAGGATTCCAAGATGTTTATTATGAATAACATGTAGGGTTAAGCTAGAAGATTAATGGTTCTCTCAAAGAATTTTGTATGTTGTATTTACTGTTTTTAATTGTAATCTAAGGTTCATGTTTTTAATATAGATTCCAAGACTACTAAAATAATCTCTCCTTTATAATTAAAGTCTAGTATATATACCAATGTAATAAAATAATGCACCGACTATGGAATTATAGGGTTAGGGTGTTAAAAAATTGATCAACATACATGAATAATATAAGAAATTCATAGAGAAAATTCCATCACAACATCACAATTGAAATGAACAATGAAAACATGAATATTATCAAATAATAAATGAATATTAGTCAATTCTATTGGCTAATCAAACCTGAACATGAGTATTTATAGTCTCTATAATATAATAAAATATGAAAATTTAATTCCCATTTCCAATACATTTTAACATTTAATTATTTTTATTATGACCTTACATCAAAAAATCCTGAAACCCATAAAAAATATTTAAAAAATTATTTTCCCAAGAATATCTCATGACCAATACCATTCCTTTTCTTAAATTAATCACAACCATTCATAAAATTCTAATTATGTATAAATATTATTTGTGCATCATAAAACATTTTGAGGATTAATTTATTTTGAAAAGGAACAATATAGAAAAAATATATGAGAATCATAATTTAATCATTAGATGAGCATCTTATTTTAATCATTTTCTTTTTTTTTAATTTTCCCCTAGTAATTGAAATTCTCTACAATGATGTCAAAACTTTTAGAAATAAATTTTCCAATGACTCTTGAGTGTTAAGAAATTAAGAAATAAATGTAAGCTCATATTTTTAGAAATCCTCTCGAGTTGAATCAATATATAAAAAAATTAATTCTACTATAAATAGATATATAATTATCAACTCTAGGATAGTATTATAGGTAGTATTTATCCCCGCATGTCATAATCCACACATTATGCCACTATAATTCTCTACATAAAACTTTATTGTTTTTTATTCACCTTTATTTGGTTCATTTTTTTAAATATATTTTTTGAATAATCAAATTAAACATAAGATAAACAAAAAAATTATGTTATTTACTCATAAACTATAAGAACTGAAACTCATAACTGAAAATCCAAATTTCATGCATGTAATATTTAAATTATAGGAATAAAAATATAAATTGTTGAAAATGGTTATTCGTTGATGATTAATAGGTGGCATATCAGTCTCCTTAATAAAATAAATTCCAACATTAAGAAATTTGTTTAGACTAGGAGTATTTTTGAAAGGAAGCTTATAACTATTCCCTGGTATACCTGTTGTAAACCCCTCGATAAAGGAGGGATTGGAATCAAAAGCCTCAAGCTCTTTAATGAGGCCCTCCAAGCCAGACTCACATGGAATTTAATAAACAATATGACTGATTTTATTTCTTTTCTTAAAAATCGTTTATAGAAAAAACTAAAAAATCAATATTTTGAATCATGTCAATTATTCTCTATGGAGATCCACTAGATATTAATTTTTCAACATCATGCACAACTATAGATGGATGGTTAGAACTAAATCCAACTTGAAGTTCTGGCTTGACAACTGGACCGATGCTCCTCTTAATTTTATGCTTTCTACTCATACTGCTCCAGATTTCATAAGTTGCACCATAAAGGAGGTGATGCACTCTCCCAACTTAGATCTCCTTGATAATATCAAGCATGTTTTTGATAGTTATAATTTTTCTAATGATGATGATTTTCTTTTTTTAGATCCATCCCACAATGCTTTTCTTGATTCTAAAACATATTACAACCACCTTTTCTCTTCTTCTGAAACTAATTTTTCTTGGTTGAAACCATTTGATAAACCTTGGATCAAACCTTCTAGACTTAGTCTTAACTAGTGTATTTCTCATAATCATATTCCAACTGAGTTTTGTCTCCAGTCCCTTGGTGTAAAACTTAGTTTGAGATGTCACCTATTCCATCAACATAGAGAGGACATAAATAATTTATTTTTATCTTATGCCACAACCACTGCTCTTTGTAATTATATTACTAACATCTTTGACTATAGATGGTTACTTGATGACTCTATTTTCTCCTTGGTCAAATGTTGTGTTGAGCTGGAATTCTTGTAAAAAATCATAAATCTATTACTTTCCGTAGTTGTAGAGATCCTCCATGTTATTTGGTATGATAGAAATGCCATTATTCACAACAAATACTCATTCAATCTTAATGTAGGTTGGGTGAGAATTCTTATTGCTATTAAGGATGATTCGACGCTTCAAAAAGCCCACTGTGTTAATTCGGTTGGTGATTTAATGGTTCTTTGATGGCTTAGAATCAAAGGGATCTATAAGAAGCTGAAGCTATTTTTTGAAGTGTTCGGGAAATCTCTGATTCCTGGATAGATAAAAATCAACGTTGATGGTGCTTCTAAATGAAATCCATGCCCCGCAGGCTATGGGTCCATTTTTAGGGACTCTCTTGGGCATTCTCATGGCTGCTTTTCTGGGGGTTGTGGGTTTCACTCTTCCATTGATGTTGAGATGATGGCAGTGAATCATGTTGTCATCTTTGTTAATCTAAGAGAATGGAATAACATTTGGATCGAAAGTGACTCTACAACCATTATCCAAGCTATCTAGAATGGTGTGGTTCACCTTGTGGGGTCTCTCACAGCACGTTGGAATAAATGTCTTAACTCACTACTGGATATTAGATACATTGCCACTCATGCCTATCGGGAAGAAAATATCGTGGTGGATGGTCTTGACAACAAGGGAATCAACCATGACATTACGTGGAGTGATGACCTTCCGGTTGAGCTCTACCCTTTTTATGGGAAAGACTGTAATAAAATTTTCTCTATAAGGCTCATGTAATCTTCCCTTCAATTTTTAATAATATTTTGGGTCTTGGTCTTTGACCAAGACATTGCCTTTTAAAAAATATAAATAGTGGAAAATCAAGTCATACAACCATTATTTCCAAAAAAAATTCCCTTAAACATAAATATGAATTAATATTAAAATGAATGCATGAAAAATTATTTTATATTCAGTTTTAATATTAGAAATTGTATTATCACAAAAATGATAAACAAATTTTAGATTCCAATCATGTATATAAATAAGTTCTTTGGTTCTCCACCCCCACATAAAATAAAACAACCCTCAATGTTTTAAAAAAAATAAAATTTAAAAGGTAGGATAAATGGATTAGATGAGTTCATCAATGAAATTTGAAATAAAATTATTGAATGACATCACTTATTAGTTTAATAATGATGTACATGTTGAAACCAATTGACCAGTCCACAAGGTTTCCATTCATATATTCCTCTTTTATGATGGAATATTTTGTTTTAACTCCATAATATATGTGATTTTATTATAAATACTTCAACCATAGTAGCCCTTGAGTCTCAAACATTGAACACTTACACCACCATGGGAACCCCAATGGGTTACGTTTAATAAAAATAGAAAAAAACTAAAATAAAAAACATATAAAATAATACCTTTTTATTTGGAAAAAATTAAACATAGACTCAATTTACATGATAAAAAAGAAAAAAAGAATATATATATATATATATATATACAAAAACTATCAAATATAAGTACAAAATTCTAAAAATATGGAAAATGGAAGAAAGATAACACATAGGAATGTGGTAGGTTTTGGGCCCCTATTTCCCTCTAATCAAGGGTTCAATCCCTATGCCCTTTTTGGATGTGATGAGTTTTCACCCTACCAATGGGTGTCCATTTAAAAAAAATCATTTTAAATTTTGTTAATATTTTCATTAAATAATATTGCTTATTCAAATTTTTTATTCTCATTTTTAGATAAAAATTATAAATATAAAAAAAATAAAATAATATAAAATAAGATTTATATAAAAACCACGTATTATCCTATAAAATTCCCAGTTTAATGAGCTTTAATAAAATTTCAGCCCCAGACATGTCAAGTACTATCTAGTTTAAAGGTCATATTATTCAACTCCTATTTATTATCATGTTTATTAAACTATTATTAGAATGGTTTTATCCTATGTTCATTAACCTTAAATATATATCCACTAATGGGATGTTGAATCTAAACTCCCCCATGAGGACACACATGTTTACCAATGTATGGCACTAACCATATTGACCATAACATTGCTTGGTGAAAATAAATCTTGAAACTACATATGATAACATATTTTACTAATTTTAAAGTTTTTAGCTCTACATTTAATTGATTGGTAGATTTAACTCTAACTTTACTGATCATTTAATTTTTATAAACTTCCATATTATGTTCTTAAAATTCATTATAGTCAAATTTCATCATAGTTATTGTTAGGAAATGTAAAAATTCAGATTTATGATTTCCCAAAAATCATTTTGATCAATTTATACTGGTAAATAATTGGATTTTAAAAAAACAAAAAAATATAGTGACATTCCTAGGATGGTTTTTGTGTAATATGATATTCAGAAAGGGAATCTAAGATTTATACAAACCAATCATTCCATAAACGTGAAACTAACCAAATTTCCCTACGTTGGAGTCAAATTCCAAATATTGGTTTAATTAACTCTTTGTTCTAGATACCTCAGTTTTAACACCCTATCATTGGTCATGTAAATCTTTTGTAGGATATTATTAATTTATTATGTGGGTAGTGCTGGTTTTGGGAACTTCCAAATGGTTTTTAAAAGTATTTGATATTTTTTTAGGGAACAGGTTTAATGAACAATTTGGGTAATCTTTATAGAAATACAACGTTATCATGTGGGGGTGTTTGAGGGTATCTAGATAAGTTCACAGTTTTGAAAACCTAGGTGGAAACTATAAATCCTAGTTTATGTTAGAAATTCCCAATTTTTATGGTTGATGCTCAATTTTACAAAATGTATGGCTATGTTATGGACATCATTAAAGTGTTAAGAAATTTGGATTATTAACATAGATTTTCTCCATAAACACTCATTATTCCTCTTATAGATAGGGCTCTCAAATTATAGGCTTCTTTATGAGGATTTTGGAAATTTTGTATTCTCTAGAGATCGATCTCTTGAAATCTTGGATGCTTTGACTTATAAATTTATTTTATAGTATTCCCTTATTATTCAACTCATTTTAATCTAATTCTGTCTTAAGATGGCCCCTAATATTGGGTTTCTATGCCTAGATAAAGGGTTTAGTGTCTGTTTTTATGGTGATTTTGAATATATAATTATATGAGGGTTGAGAGATCCTTTATAAGTAATGGTGGGATGATATTTCTTCTTAGAGAATGTGGTTCTAGTAAGTTTCTTCACACATATTCTACCTTTATTAAGAACATTAAGTCTTCTGGTTTATATAATTTACATGATTTCTTTGTTCACTCTAAATGATTTGTAATACTCAATAGTGAATCATATTTTGATGAAAAATGGTACTAAACAATGGTTGGGGGAAAATCCCACAAATTTCTTGATAAAATGATTGTTTTCTAATGAGGATTGAAATGGTAAAATTTTATTCGAAATTTTTGAGGGAATTTTTTTTCTAGTTCACAAATGCATATAGAAGGGTCCTTATTAAAAAACATGCCCATAATGATGTATTGGTGGAAATCTAGATTTCATTTGCTCGGATTACATTAATTAAATGCATAAAAGGGGACCTTTAGTTCTGACTAGGTTTTATATTCAAGGTTTAGATCACACTGGAGTATACCACCTAGTGAAATATATGGTTATGTAGTGATGGTTTTCCACTTATGAATTTGAATAATTCGGTTAGGGCCTCTTTTATTGGAGATGTGTGGGAATGAGGAATTTTTATGGGTGTGTGTGTGTTTTTTCATGGCATGGGTGAGTGTTTTGTATGGGGTTTTTATGGGACGTATGTTTTGAAAATGGAAAATGTTTTTTTTGTTGTGATTTATTTTTATTTATTCATTTTAAGGGATTATTATTATATGAATCTCTCATATTTATATAAAATTCGATCTAATTTGTTCTTTTTTAAGTATTATATTTTTTAAGTCATGGTGATTTCTTACTATATTCAATAGTCTCCACAAGTATATGCACCTTATACATATGAAGATACTATTTACCATGATATCGATGATGGGGAGATCTCTCATATTTCTTACAGGTTGTTTAAATGATGGTGTTCTTGGTATTGGAGGTGAGAGATAGGTGGTGGAGGTAATGTGGATTATAGGGAAGTGAAAATTCTATAACCATGTATTTATTCTTGAGTTTTTAGTCTTGTATACTTATTTGGTACTATTTTGGGTGTTAAATACTTCTAGTTCTGATTTCATATTATCATCGTGGGTTTAGCCTATGAGAGTTATGTATCATGTATTAGAAAAGAGACTTATTAATAAAATTACAATATTCATATGGTGTTTTATTTATTATTAATTTTTTAATGGTAACATTATAACTTTTTTGGATGAAATTTATTACTCTTCCTATATGGATGAAAATGAATGTTTCTAAGAAGTTGTTTCCAAAATATGGTAAATAAATTTTGGCCTAACGTTCTATGTTTATTATTTCTTGAATTAATTTGTTTTTATAAATTTTGAAAGTTTTATTACACTAAGATACATGAAATTATTATAGAACTGGATATTAACTTTTCAATAAATCTACTTTGAAATGGTTGATTAAATGGTAATTGAAATCTATGTTATTTTAAATGAATTATATCAACTTTAGAATGAGTACTAAATATTGTAATTCCATGTTTATTATCTTACTGATTTGATGAATATTTCCATATTAATACCACATAGAACCCTTAAACATGTTTGGTTGAATTTTTATTTAGGCTAACATTTTATGGTTTCTAGGAACTTCCATGCCATGATGTAAAATATATGAATTATAATTTTGGGTATTGTTGACTATTAGTGGACAAAAATCATTCTCAAAATGTGGTTATTTTTATTAAATTGATATCTTAATAAAGAATATCATGTTGTTGTTATTCCTTGTTATTTATATAGGTAAAGAAAAATTATTAGTATAATGAGTAGAATATCATGTAAAATTGATATATATTAAATGGGATATTTTTTTGTAATTTTTTATCTATTTTTGGATTCTTAAAATTGTTTTCAGTTATGATAGAATGATATGTTACATGACATATAAAAAATAACACTTATATTTTTTTATTAACTGAGAATTCTAAATTGGTAGTTGAATGATTTTATTAAAATAACATCCCTTGGAACATAATATTGTGAAATATTGCAGTAAAATAGGTTTCACATGATGTTATTTTATTTTTTATTATAAATAATTTCACATGGTTTGGATTTTTGTCACATTAAAAAAATGGACTTTTTCTTAAATAGGTTTATTTATCATGAGTTGATAAGAAATTTAGTAACCTCTTCAGGTGTGTAAAATGATCATTAATTATTGATCAAGTGATATTTTTTGTTTGGTTCATGAATTTATTACAAATTATTATTTGATATAGTTTTATGAGTCATATTAGGATAAAAATGAGGTTATCAAATAAACAATTTTGTTGACAAGTTTTGTTTAACAATTTTTTTTCTAGATTTAAAACTCATTTTACAAGAGGATTAACTTTAATTTTTAATATTTTTTTTAGTATTTTGGTTTAAGAAAATATTTGAAAACCCTTATTTAAATGGACCTTAGGGGAAAAAATTTCTAAAATTACATTTTTTAATATTTTGAAATCTATTAATATTTAGATTTTAATGGGGTTTGTTTTATAAAGGTGTCATTATATAATACAGTTGATAAAGATATTTTATAAAAATTGATTTTCTAAATTATTTTACTAGTATTTAATTTTATAATGTTTTGTTAAATTTTTTTTTCATAAAAAAATGATCAATAAAAACCATTACATTGTTTTTGGAAGTTGATAATTTTTCAAGGGGTTTTGGGACTGATATAACATAGTAAATGGGTGAATGGGGACATTATGTTTTCTAGCTAGAATGTGAAATATGGTGTTATAGTGCCTAAAAAATAGGTTGTTGGATACACACATATTGGAGTTGGGGTATTGGTTGTGTTTTTCAAGTTAGTTATTCTATTACCATTTTTATACTAGGGTTTTTTTATGTTTTTTATATTTTTTTCTTGTTGTACTAATTTTTCTTGCATGTCACGTATTCTTATTGCATTGGTTATACTGGTTGTTTATGTTTGGTGAATGACATTATACATGGTAAGGGAATATAAACTTATGGGAAACTATGGCTCATGATATTTTTATGATGAAATATAACTGGCAGTAGGATATTCTAGGATCCATATTAGTAACCATGATCAATTATCATTAACATGGTCAAGCATGTGTGGATTTCACTGTCCTAGTATTTTTTCTCAAGTCTTGGGAATGACATGGTTCTTGTTAGGGTTAGTTCCCTTGAACCAACTAATATGTACATTATATAGTTTTAATGCTCATAGTATTAAATATTATTTAATTACATTTAAAAAAAATATTTTTATTATGTTTCAAATTTATATGATAATGTCCATAGGAACTTGTCACACTGAAATTTTATAATATTTCCCTACTATGATGATAAACAAGAAGTTACAGGATTTTATTTTTAATTTATATTTTATAGATTGATAATATTATATAATTTTATGAAAATAATATAATCTATTAGTGGGGGACTCATAGTACTTTGATAAACTTCTCATGGTGTATGCCCTTTATAATCTTCAAAGTAGAAGATTATAAAAACATGACCTTCTAGTAATAAATCAACATTTATATGTATCGATGAATTTTCCTATCACTTGGTATTTTTACTGGTCCTTATACATTATGATTATTATTAAATAATTTCATGACTGATGTAGATTGACGTATTGATGAAAACCATGATATCATATTCTTGAAGTTAGGTAGGATACATTGGGTGCGTAATACGTGATTTAACATTAATAAATAATAATATAAAGGATATATCAATTGTATTATTTAATATAATTTTAATATATTTCTATTTTATTGAAATGTAACAACCTTTTAAAGTCAATCTCCATGGAGTTTTATTGGTGTGTTCATTTTTGTAAAGTCATTGAAAAAAACAATGAGAACATGGGTTTAGGACCCTAGCCTGAAACATGCTTGATTTCAAATATCAAGATAAATGGATTTTATTGGATAGTGTATGTTCGTATGTGTTTATTCTCATCAGGAAATTTATCTTGTTTCTCTATGGGCAACTTGGTGTATTTTAATATTTTAAACTTGTACTGTAGGTTTAATATCCCAATTCCATTGAGAATATGGCTTTGAGGGTCACATATTAAGTGTATTCGGAACCTTTGTTAAATTATATTTGAATTCAATATGTTTAATAAATATTATTAGCATATTTGGTTTAATAAATAATCATGTTTAGTTAATCATATATATTTATTTATCAGTTACTTATGAAAATATTATATTAGTTGAATAATAAATAAAAGATTACTTCACAAGGTAGTTATTATTTTTCTGAATATATAATATTTATTTAATCTATTTTATTAATAAGCTAAAAGATTTTTATTTTTTCACATTGATATTTAATAACTATTTATTCATTGATTTTGTTAACATAATATTTATTTATATATTAGTGAATAATATAGTGATATTTTATTCTCAAAAATAAGTAGACATTTTTTAGTAATTGATAAACATTGAGGAAGACTGACAGACTAGGATTAATGGTCCAAGGAGAAAATAAATATTCAGTACTATTTGAACAAATATTAGTATATTTATTATTGAAAATAAGATTTATTTATATGTGATCTTAGATCATGTCAGGTAAATAATAATAATAATAATATTATTATTATAATTTAAACATGGGGTCACCAAATATTGGTTTTATAATAAGGTGTCATGTGAAATTATTTATTATCAAACCCTAGATCAATAAATACAAGGTAATTTTATTCACTAACCCCAATAATGTCATTATAATAATTTTTCACAAAAAATTCTTGCAAAGCCTCTCAAGCCTTAGATAGATCATCTTCTAGAATGCTCTGAAAAATAGAGAGTGTTTCTCATACTCCACCATATTGATTCATTCTTGTATTGAAGGATTATGTTATGATAAAGGATGAAAAATGAATGTGTTAAAAACTCCATGATAGAGAAATGATAAAATTATGATGATAATTGGATGTTTGTGTTGCACATGTGGCTCACTAGTAGAGGGATTCTACCCAATAATCCTCTCACCAAATCCTCATAACGATAATAAGTGGTTTACTAATTCATTAATAAATAATTATATTCAATGAATATTATTTATTTATGAAATTTAATTAACTATAAATTATATGTAATTATCATATCATATTCATTTATGTGTAATGGTCAATTAGACTTTGATTGATTTTAATTAATCATTCATTCTTTTTCATGTAAAACTAATATTGGATTTTGATTATGAAAAAATATATGTTACAAACATTCTAATTGAGTCTTCCACTATGCCTAAAACCTTTAATTTATATCTGATAATTCACATGATTAATTTATTACTATTTCTTATTCATTGATTGATGATTTGAATTTATTATTAGTTTTTTTATTTGGAATATTCTTTCCTTATATTTGAAAGTTGATGTATTTTCATATCTTTCTCCATTCAGGATTATATAACCAAGAACTGGTTAAAAATAAATTAATAATATTCAATAATGTAAGTGACAAGATTTTTGGTTGGATAGAAAAAGACTACATAGTGTCTATCTTGTTAGTACACGTCATGCAACAATATATACTATCGAATCACGAACCATGAGAAATATATGTTGTCGTGTAGTAAATTTAAGTAAAATTTATTAAATTCACACAATCTATTGATGGCCCATTCTAGAACATGGTATTTCTAATAGAAAAACATGTGATACATGCACACATTAGGTGATCCGTACATTTTAATTATTCATAATTCATTGTTAAAGATACATCTTGTGTTTATTACATGATGTGTATGAGTGAAAATTGAGAAACATGGAAATTAATTCACATGACATGGTGATTATGTAATTAATACACCCATAATGTATTTAATTCAAATGATGAACTAGTCATGTAATTATTACACATTTGGTGCATTTAATACAAATTATTTGGTGGCCATTTAATTAATTTAAATTTGGTGTAATGGATGTTGTGTGTAATTGATTCACATATAATGTTTGATCAATTCACATGTATGTTTAATGAATTCATATATGATTTAATTAATTAATTCATAGTCATTATATTTAATTCTCATGCATAGTAATTAATTAAGTATCACATTGTGTAATTAATTCACATATGATGTAATTAATTAACTTGTAGTGTATTATTAATATTCATACATGGAGTTCGATACGCATGATGTAATTAATTTTTTCTGCAAAATGTACACATAATTTCAGATTGTAAATAAATTAATTAATTTAGACATAACAAAATTGATTTTAGTATTAAATTAGGCTAGACCATGGAGGAATGGTTTGAAGACTATAAAATACATAATTAATTCCAATTTAAATTCATAAATACTCTCTATGTTTCCACGAAGTACACAATTTGTACTTATTTAATTTATATAAAATTATTTTGTAAATTTATTTAGATATATGAATGATAGAATTACCAGATTCTTTTTAATAAGATAAAATGAATGGATCGATTAATCTAGGAGATAATTAATTATATTAACTCGGGGAAATTTAATCTTAATTTAAGAATGAACTGAAATTAAATCTAACTAAATCTCAATTGTATATTAATTCCATGTATGTGGAAGTTCATGATAATAGAATGACATATTCATGTGATTTTTTATATTAATTTATTATTACTGTGACATTTTTCTATTAATCTATTAAATTTAATTATGGTTTGAATGAAATCCATTCCTCTTATTATGTAAAGGGTCTGCGTGTTTGTAGTTTATTTTATGTAAACCCCTTAACCAATCCTTTGATTTCCCTCACGTGCATGTGAGTAAAATGTATGTATTGAATGGAGCTCCTTGATAAGTGGAGGTAGTTAAAGAGGGCATCAATGAGAAACCAATCCAGTAGGTGTATAGGTGGATTGGTAGAATATTTTAGCTCAAACTAGGATAGGTTCAAGGATCTATCCCATTAGGGTTAGAGTTGTTTTATAATCTCCAATATAAAATAACTATTAAATAAATGTCATTATAATACCAATATATTTATTTATTTCTTTTATTTTCATGGTTAGTTAGTTATTACAATGGATGGTTCTCAAATTAAATAATTAAATATACAATAATTAAAAAAATTATTAAAAAAATTTGTTTATGAATAATCTTATTGAGATATGTTATTTTTCATAGGTACAATACACTCAATATTATCATTCAAGTAATAATATTAAATGATACATTTATACACAAAAAACCCCCCTCAAATATAAATATTATTTTTATTATCCTTCCATTCATTTTTTAGAATGAAACCACTAGATCTTTGTGTCTGACCCAACCCTCCCTAAGGCATGTCTATTTAATGATGATTTATAAAGAAGGTTTTGAGTTGAGTCAACCAAATACACTTAAATAGGTGAAAATATCACTATACATCATGTAAATTTTGAGGAAAAAAGTGATGAAATCCAAGTCGAGTGTTTCATTATAGTAACACATAATTTTCTCACATAGATATTTCATCATATTAGAAGAATATTCATTACATAATATTATCACCCATTGAAGAACCATAGTGGTTTACTTTTCTATAAAAAATATACACAATATTATTATATCATGATTGATATTCAACATCTCCCATAAATATCATCCAAAAAATTACTCTTATTATACATACCACACATAAAAAATACTTCATAAATTAGGGAACTAAATATATGAATGGTTGAGTTCAGATTCTCAGTAAGGGTAAACAATGACATATCAATAAAAAATCATTAGTGATTATAATATTACCATAAGGATATGATAACATGATCATGACATACAATAATCATACCCAATCAATCAAATAACATTAATCACAAATCATAGAATAAGGAATTATCATAAAAATTGAAAAACTATTAAGTATATAAAATCATCAATAATCAATCAAAACCCATGAGAACACATTATAAGAATACTACATAATTTTTTTCATAAAATAATCATTAAAAATAATTTAATTATTCAATGATCATTGTTAAAACAATTATAGTGGATTATGTTCACTCTTAATTCCATCATATCCTTAATCAAGGTTCACTTCCAGAATTATCATAGTGCACAGAGTCCCATAAAACTGTGTTCACTCTAAATTCCAGTTAACATAAAAAAAATGATATATCTAGAGTTAACCAATGCATTTAAGGTATATATAATTTTTCCCCACTTGTTACATAATAATAATCCATTTATGTGCATCCCACAAGACCATAAAACATTTATCATGTCATCATATCATAGAACATAAAAAGGAAATAGGTTTCATAAAAATTTAATTATCATAATGATGAATCTTCTAAAAAAAGGAAAATAATAGTATAATTTTATCATATCCCTAATAAAACATAATTAAAATCAAAAGGTGTTATCTTGGATGAAAATTTTCTTTAAAATATCTTTGGAACATTTCTTGAGGAAAAATATTTTTCAATTTTCATTCACATATTATGAACCTAAATATTTCTTATATATTAAGGAAATAATTATCTTCTAACAAAACCATAGATACTGGTAAAGAAATATTAAAATCACAAGAGTTCAAGATACTGGTAAATTGTGTTCAGGTTTTATTTTTTAGAATAAAGATTTTGTTCACACCTTTGGTAAAAATTAACTTATTCATATTATGATAAGAAGATTATTTTTAAATATTTTTCAAAAATGTAAATCGATGAAAAACATAAAGTTAAATAATAATTTTATAATAGTTAATAGCATTCTTGAAAGCATTTTAGAAACATTGATTTGGATGAAAAATTTTTCCTGACCAAAAGTGGAGAACTAAGATTAGTATTACATAAAACAATTTCAGCCCATATAGAGCTCCAATAAGATAAAAATGGTACTAAAATGTCAAAGTTATAGAAATAACCAAGTGACATTAAAAATTAAATCCTTTTACCAGATAAGGGTCATATAATAACCTTAATGGAAATTTGATCATCAACTGTCCCAAATAAAATGGAATTGAAACATAAATTTCTTACCTCAATTTTCATCTTGATTTTATATGCTCGAACATATTGTATAATAAATAAAGATTTAATATATATATTAGAAAAAAATACTAATATATATCTTACCATATATGATTTACTTATAAAATCATGTAACCTATTTATTAATAATTATTTATTTTAATCTCTATTTTATGTGATAATTACTTTATTTTCCAATCATGTTTTTATTCAGTAGTCCCGATCCTTGTAATTTGATCATGGTTCCATCATATCCAGAATGTTAATGATTATATTAACATAATATATATTCATTAAACATATATTTAGAATCATAAATTATATATATATATATATATGATTTTAATTGTTTATAGAGATGGATTCCTGTACATATAAAAACAGTTTTTAGAAAAATATCTAATACTATGTGTAAAAGTCATTTCACCATTATATAAATTAATAAATTGACTTAATTTTTTTTGAATAAATAATAACTAAATAAAGGGTTTTAAAATTTTGGACAAAGACAAAACCAAATGTAATCTTCTATCCATACCATTAAATGTAAAGACACAAAATATATTTTTTAATTTTAAAAGAATATAAAATCTATTCATAAATGTCAACTAGGATTTCCAAATTCAAAATAATGTTTGTGAGTAAATTGTTTTAGCTCCTTAAACATATATCTAGTTTATCACCACCCATCTAATATAATAAAGTCAAACATTAGAGATATTTTAGAGCATTACCCCATGGTTTTAATCTAATTTTACCAATTTTACTAACAAGATAAATATTTACAATGGTTACTATTCATAATGACCGAGAATTAATATTAACCTATTAAATTATATAAATTATACTAAATTAAAATATGGAGTCCATTTTATCCAATTAATTACATTTAAATCATTAAAACATAAAAAAGTGGGTTTTCTTTAAAAATTTATTCTTAGGTATAAAATGTTTTTTGACCAATATCAAGCATAAAATTGACTCCAAAAACCTTAATTGAATTATTAATAATATAAATGAAATACATTTACTTTTAAAAACTTTTATAAATTATTTAACACTTTATTTTCATGAAAAAAATACAGTTTAAAGAATCAGTATTTTTCACTATTTACTATAAAATAAATATTTTAATAAAAATCTTAAAATTTCACTATATGATAATTTTGATATGTTGATTTAAAAATATATCTATTTATAAAATAAAATTTCTAAAAGGTTTATAATATAATCATAATATATTTTCACAAAAACATAAAAACCATTTTTAAATAAAATGTGTTTTTGAAGCATAAAATGATTTTATTCGAAATTGAGTAAATATATATTATTGAATTTACATTATAGAAAACCTTTATTCATAATTTTTATTATTTGTTTATTCTTAATCATACTAAAAATTTTAATTTCTTCTTTATAATGATCATTTTTAAATATTTATATTTATAACATAGTTCAAATAAACTTTGTGTAGCATGTAATGTAAGAAACCGAAAGAATTAAATTTATTTAAAGATAAATATACCATCATATCATGGGGTAATAAATTCTACCCCCAATATAATAATTTTACCCTAAAAATTATTTCATTATTACATAAACAAATAAGTATCATTCTACCACATCACATCCTCAGTTTCCCATGTAGTTTCATGTAGTTTATGGTTTCATCAGAATTCTTTGACAAGGTGAGTGATCTCATTTCAAAGTACTTTATCTCTATGATCTGGAATCCCTAATGATTTTCCTCATAAGATATATATAATTTTAAATTTATTACCTCAATATTTAGTACATCACAAGGATTAGGTATGTAACTATTCTGGATAGATACATGGAACACACCATGAACTTTAGAGAATTTTGAAGGAAGTAGAAAATGATTAGCTACTGTCCTTATAAGACCATGAATTTCAATGTGACAGATATATCTAGGGCTCATATTACCTTCTCTTGATATCTCATAATCTTATTCCATGTTGATATTCATAATAATACATTGTCACTAACTTTGAACTATAAAACTCATCAATGATTTTCAGCATAAATTTTTTTGTTGACTCTAAGCTATCCTTATGGGATGTTGAATTTATCTATCCTTATTTATAATATCCTAAAGTAACTCAAGTCCCCATTGGTTTCACTCTCCATATTTATCCCATAATTTTTTGATTTCTACACATCCCATTGGAGATGGATTAAAAATGATCCATTTGAGTTCTTGAGTGAATGTTATTTTTGTAAGAATATTCCCAAAAATGAATTTTTTGATCCTAAAAACCTATGAAATAAATATACAAGCTCTAAATATGCCATCTAGAGTTTTAATGGTCCACATAGACTGAACATAAATCTGAGGATGATATGAAGTACTAAAATATAACTATATATCCAATTCTTACTGAATGCTTCTCCCTAACATTTCGGTAAGCCACAGATCCCAATCAGATATTATAAAATATAGTACTCCATGCAACCTTACCATATCTATAATACATATCCAAAAAATATGAGAATCATCTAATGGGAAATTTTTTAGATCTGTTATTTATGTTACATGTTATTGATTACTAAAACATATCATTCCATCTAATTAATAGTTAAATTTAGGAATATTTCACAACTTCTTCTATAGTTTCACACCCCCTTCTATGCATCATTAGTCCTCACATGGATGGATGGTTGGACATTTATATGGTAAAGATATAATAGTTACCCCTTCCACATTATTTAAAGATCCATATTATATAAATCTATAAATATTGGGTCTCTTTCAATCCTGATCATAGATAAACTAGGATATCCTTTTCAACATAGTGCATCAACCACCTTATTAGATTTCCTAGTGATGTAATTTATTGAGTAGTCATAATTTTCAATCAACTCCAACCATATCCTTTGGAGTATATTAAACTCTTTATGCATGAATATATAATTTAATTTTTTATGATCAGTATACATAACAATATTATCACTATAAATAAAATACATCGGTATTTTAAATTAAAAAAATATAAACTTACAACCCTAAATAAAGAGTCTATTAATTTTTCTAATAAATTTTCAATTTGTGATAAGAATAAGCTCTCACAGTATCATTTTTCCTGAGGGTCCATCCCAATGCTTTCTTCAATGTATCACTAATTATTATAACTCTTGGAGATTGAATCCATGAAGAAAATCACATAAAATTCAACTATATAGTGAATTATAAAATTTTTAGGAAGCAAATTACAAAAAAACTACTATTGAAGAGGAACTATAAACATTAGATGCAATCATCATACCGTTAAGATTTTTTATTGCTAACTCAATATCTAATCATTTAAGATATTAATGAATAACCCTAGATATGTTTTCATGATATAAAGGAATACAAATAACTATTCTCAAATAATAGACTTCAATATTTGAGTCTACTTTTTACCAACATAACTTTACTATTATATTTTCATTGTATTAATAAAACCAAAATGGTTTGGGTGATTATCAAACATCAATGTGAGTAATTATGTAAAATCATTTATAGGATGTTTAAATTGTGCCATGTTATTTTAAATCTTCGACACCTTTGGATTAACCATGGTCATTCATTTTCATCATTTATTAAAATCCTTCATGACATTTTATAAAGAAAATTTTAGTTATCTTATGAATATCACTTGAGTGTGCTAAACTAGGTGAATAGTAATAAAATATTAAATGTGCACTAGAATGATGGTGGAGATATACTTGACCAATCATTTTCTAGTTTACTACCATTTTATGTACCTATTATAAAATTATATCCACATGTAATATTGATACATGGAGGTATTTCTAGAGAAAACACATAATCCTTATATTGAAAAAACAATATGATTGTATCCTAGTGACCGATAATTTTTACACATAGATATTACATCAAATTAGATGAATATACATTAAATAACATTATCATGCATTCTAAAATGATAAAGGTTTAGTTTTTTTATACTATTTACTCAAAGATATTATTTGATGAATTTTTTTCCACATATCTCATAAGGATCTTCTAATATAGTACTCTTCTTAGAAACACCATACTAAAAAACATTCCTTATAACATCGGTAAAGTAAACATAATAAAGGGTGAGATAAGATGATCAGTGGGGATAAACAAAAGAGATATCAATAATTAATCATAAGTGAGAATAATATACACTTAATAGGGTATAAAAATTATCAAAAACTAAAATAATCATACAAAATTAGTTAAATATCATTAATCATAAACCATGGAATAAGGCTTTTCCATAAAAAATCAAAAGACATAATTGTGCAGAGTCATGAAAAATCAATCACAATATATGAGAAAACATCATAAGAATGATACATAAATTATTTCCATAAATGTAATCATATATTATCATTTTCATAGTCAAGGATAATTTCCAAGACTATTATAATAAATTTGGTTCACTCCTTTTTCCACTATATCTTTAGTTAAGGTTTACTCCCAAGAGTATCATAGTGGATGGTGACCCTTAATGAACTGGGCTCACTGCACATACTGTTTATAATTATCTCATGGGATATTCTTCATTAGCTAATTAATTTGAGGGAAATAATATATCATGACTAGCTATCACATAAGCATGATCTATTCATATATACACCACATGATCATAAATTATTCATCATATCATTATATCAAAACCATTGGAAAGAAAACAGGATTCCATAAAAAATTAGCATCGTATTCATAAACCATATGGATAAAGAATAAAGATTATATCTTTTTAACATATCCCAAATAAATTATAATTGTCATCAATTGATATTATAATTTATGGAAATGTTCATTAGAATATCATTGGAATAGTTATTATGTTAAATACTCTTTTAAATTTGAAATCACTTATTTAAAATTGAAATATTCAAAAAATATTAAAGAATTAATTTTATTTTAAAATAAATATATAAACATGTAATTAAATATAAATCTAATTGGGTAGTCATAATGATGGGAAATTCCATTCATTTTTTAATAATTGAAATAATGATTTTTTCCACATCTTCGGTAAAAACAACCTTGTTTAAAAAAGGGTAAAAAGTTTTTTAAAAAAGTTTTTTTAAATAAAACATGGTTAAAAATGAATTCAAAATGATAATTTATGAATAGTGAAAATCATCCTTGAATGTATTTTAAATTATAAAGATATAGACAAATATGTTTTTTTGACTGAAAAAAAGAAAATTATGATCAAATTTTCCTAAAATCATTTTGAACAATTTAGAGTAACAAAGGGAGTAAAAAGGTACTAAAACAAATTTTTTTAGAAATTACCAAATGTGATTAATTGTTTTTGGTTTTTATTGGATAAGGATCATATTTTTTCCAAAAAGTAAATTCAATCACATAAAATCATGAATAAAATAGAATTGAAACATAAATCCCTTGCCTCAATTCTCATCTTGCTTCATACATGTTTTAATCACTAATGTAATAAATATAGATTTATTATAAATATATTATATAATAATACTTATATATGTAATTAGATATAAGATTGGATTACTGAATAACCCCATGGTTTTTTGGATTTCTTTGAGAAATATTGAAGATCCCTAGGTACATGATGAGTTTGGTTTGTTGTATTGATTGATAACCATTCCTGAGGAGCTCGTTATTTTGAGTACTATTGAAATATTCCTTAGTGTTAAATACAACATTAATTTATTATATGGGTGACATGATTTTTTCAACATGTTGAAAAATATTATTGGAAGGCCATAGTTTTGAGCCTGAGGGGTTTGAGAAGAACTTGATTATTTTGTAGCTAATCTAGTGGTTTGAATTGTCACTAACTAAATCTTGTCTCCTTAAAAACGACACCCATACTGGCCCATGGCAGGGCTCAAATTGCATTCTCAATTCCCATGAGATGGAAAAATTTCCTGGGTATCATAAAATATAATTTGGGAATGACTTACCTGAGTTTATAGACATAAAACAATAAGTGAATCCCATAAAATAAATCTGTATTTTCAAATGAAAACATCTTTTACTAAATTTAATAATTGAATTACACAATTTAAGATAATTTTTGAAGACTATTAAAAAGGAAAAAACCAAAAAGAATAGCCCAATAACCTCCTCATGAAAATAGGCAACGCCCTGAAGCCATCTCCATGACACCACATCAAAAATGACTTCTAGAAACTCGTACTATTAGAACTAAAATAATTACCCAAACCTACGAAAAAATAAACAAGTCTACTTACACACAAGGTGTAATTAGGGTGTGAGACAAATCTTAGTAGGATTCTAACCTAAGATATTCCATGTGATAATCATTATAAGACCAAAACCTTGCATGTTTTGTAAACAAGAAATTCTAGTAACAATTTCTAAATTATATAACCTTAAATAAATATAGCTTTCAAGTGGGATTAATTTAAAGAAATCAAAAAATTTAAATAGAAAGATAAATATAATGAATTTATTTATCCAAACATACCATATTATGATGGTAATAAAAAATATCTAATGAGCACTAGAAACGGGAAACAACCATAGGTTCTAGCTCGCTGTGGGTCCTAGGTACCTCGTACTCAAGGAAAGTAACCATTCAAATATCCATTCTCATGCACACGAGCCACTGGTATGTATAATAACCATAACCTAGTGGTTCCTGAACATCATCATCATCATAGTTCAGTTAGTGTGTACATCATCAAACTTGTTATGTGAAACATGGTCCAAACCCCCCGGGATCACTAGAATACTATTACACGTCCACCCACCTAGACACCTGGGTGTTCCCTCTTGTGCTCAAACAAGTTTCACAAGCCATGAAATAAAATTTTCACATGAAAATATTACTTTCAAGTCACACACACTAGATAGACAACTCAAATGTCACATGATCCCCTTTTTCATTCAAATTCATTTTAGAAAACATACTCACACTAAAACAGCCCACAACATTTTTCCCTCTCTTTCACACTTCAAAAAATCCATTAATTTTTTTATAAAACATTTCCAAGATAGTAAAAACACATAATAGTCTTATCACATTAAAATAGACCATTTAAAAAGTACACTTCTACCAAAATATTTTGGTAACATTGTTTCACTTCTTACAAAAAATAAAGAAACCATTTAAAACATTCCCAAAAAAAATTCCAAGCAGTGTAACCATGTTATGCACATAAAATCCTTATAAAACCCCTCTTTGTAGACCAAAAGCTGACTAATTTCACATATAACCAAAATTGGAAGCCATAACATCATTTAATAAAATTATTCCATGAATCATAAAACAACTCCAATGAGCACGACATGGAATACACACCAAAAATATTCATTTTTTGCACAAAAAATGCCACATAAAAACAAACCACTTAACAATTACTTCCAAATATAATTTTCTCACAAAAAAATGGAAGAGAATCATTATGATAATATAAATCAAGAAAAACTAACTCATCCAACAATTATTACACCTGTAATCACCGACCATTTGTGGAAAACACCCCAAACTATTGTGTGAAACCTCAACCACACCACTGCCGCACCATAAGGGAGTGAAATAGAGCCCTAATCCATAATATTTAATAAGAAATGACACAATATTTAACCATAGATATGAGACCTAGCTTCTTTAAATTATAAATTTCAAGAAAACATGGATGAAACCCTATAAAAAAGGAACAAACCCTAAGCAAATGGGAGAAGGAAATAAGGAAACCCACTTACTTGAAGGATCTTGAAGAAATCGGCCCAAATCCACCAATAATTGAATATTGAAGCATTAAAAACTAGAAGGGAGGATATAATAAGTCTTAGTAGGTCACGTGGGGACTGAAATGGGGGAAAATATTTAAAAATGATGTAGTTATGAAAGAAATATTTCACCTCTTCAAATTTAGGAAATTTGAGAAAGACTAAGAAATATTTCCCTAATATGTGTGGGATATGAGCTCCAAAGAAGAAAAATACATAATTAGGGTGGGCCTTAGGCTTTTTGATTTGAGTGGTATATGGAATCTCCAAAAAAAGTGAAATATGAATGAGATATTGAAAAATTAAAAAAACAATTTAAAGTAAGAAATGGGCTTACAGGCTGGCCCAATACCTTAATAAAAAACCTAAATACATCATTATTATGGAATCATATGGGGTCCAAATTGATATGGTGGTTTTAATATTTTAGGGGATTTCAATTGGAGAGTGTAATGTGTGTAAAATTTTGAAAATTAAGGAGTCATAAAAGAAACAAAATTTATTTTTAAATATGGAAATGGGCTCACGATTTGGCCCAAATTTTGAAAACCCACCATTTCCACTAAAATTCATGGGAAACCCCCCCAAAAGAAAGAATGGAAATTAAATGAAAAATAACTTTAAAATAAGTCATGTGTGTGACAATTATCTCCACCATAAAAAAATTTTCCCTCGGAAATCCACAAAAAGGAAAAAAGGAAAAACCTAACCCAACCGAAAGGCCAAAATGGACTCCTTTACCAAGTGTTTCCCACCCCCCAAAGGCCCAAAACACCTTCAGTTGATCAGTCAGGGAAGGAATAATCTCACCAACCAAAATATACACCACCTACTAAAATGATCTAGCATATTCAAAGAACATCCCAAAACAAAACACCTCAAACACTTTCCAAACAAGACTTAAGCAACTTACTCGAATGAGAAACACTCCCAAAGAATTGAGTTACCACTACCGTACTTTAATTAAATCATTGGGAACTCTCAAATCCCAAATTTTTCCCAATCAAGATGTTGTTAGTTAGATATCTCTAAACAAGTCTACCTATCACTATGACAAGACCACATACAAATCTGAGTTACTAGTATGGGGAGACACAAATGGGCTCCCCACTCTATGAGAAAACATAAATTTTCCCGAGACCGAATCAGGACACTAATAGGGGAAGGACCGAATGGACTCTCTAATAAAAGGCATGGACTTCCATTATAATTTTACAAAATAACTTAAATGATAATCATAGCGGGTCTCCTCACCATAATAATCGACCATCTTAACTGACCAACATATGTCGGAAAAAATATATGTGATAACAGGGACACGAGGTCCTTACACCTATTTCCACCAAATGGTAACAATAGAAGAAAGATGAAAACACCATTGGTTTAAATTATTCCCATCTTTTATAATGAGAATATGACATTGTAAAAGGGTTTGAACAACCCTAGTATTTCCATTGACTACGCACTAGCTTCACTTCGAGACCTATGGGTAGAGCTCAAATGATTGAAGCATCTTCGGCCTCGAAGTTAGGCTTTGGAAACCCCCAGAACAGAACTTTTCATTTTGGTTCCATGAAAACTATACCCTGATCCAGAGTTTTTCACCAAGACATAAAACACTCCAAACTCACTTTACCCTAACACAAAATTTCCCTGAAATAAGTGCGTAGAAGACGTACACACATCTCCCCTTATTTCATAAAATGAGAAATGGAAAGAGTAAATGATATATGGAGACACATTTATCTAAATAATGGATGTCAATATCTCCCTAAATGAGCCACACTTTTAACAAAACAAAGAATCTTTGAAGATTATAGAACTTCACCTTTACAGTTAAACGGGCACATGTCATCACAAGTCATCACCGAACATGACCATTGTGACTAATAGAAACAATACATGGAAAGGGACCTTATTCCAAGTCCCCAAAAAACACACAATTATAGAAAGTGGACACAACAGCCTCTCATGATGATATTTCCTATGCTTATGGTTTAACATGAAACCTTACTTTGAAGAGACCACAAAGGACCAAGTGTCCCTCTTAGACACCATCCACACTGACAACCCCAAACTACTTTCATCTTCGATGAATCCAGTAACTTATGAAACTAAGGTCTCTCTCAACATTCCATGAGAACTCTCCGGCTACAAGAGGATCCACAAAACATAGATTGTAAAAGTTGTAGACTCAATCTCCAAAGCTCAAGAAAAATATTCCTTATATTAATCAATTGGATAATCCTCTAATGACAAAACAATCTAGAATACACTTTAGTCGTGCATTACCTCTTAATGGGGGTGTAACTTATCCAATGAGAGAACCCAAGGACCCGACTAAGCTAGTACATTGTTTAAAACATTCCAAAACCCAAAACTAAACTCGTGAGGGGAACCAACATAAAGGCTTCCGGAACATTTCTCATAAGAGACCACTAACCATTCGTTCAACCCAACTTACCAAAGAAACACAAACCCAAAACACTATTCAAACCAGAGGGGTTCTTGGACTCAAAACATCCCACAACAACAACATTTCCAAAAATACATAAGACACACCACCCCAAACCATATATCAAGAAATCAGTTTTTCCATTAAAATCATCTCTTTGAAAATAAACGGTTTGGTAGTTAGCGTATCCACCAATGGTACCCCATGGGCCTCACACATGCATGTTTCTGTGCCACACTGGGCACACTACTCATATCCATCATGAAAGTCATCCACCCATTAAATTAACCATCCATCATCCAATATAACCACATGATTTTTATTTCTCATGAAAATAAAAAAGGGAAAAAAATCCTTCCACTTTTCAGAACCAAAACATTCAACTGACACATACTTTTTCTCAAAGCCGATAACCACAAAATCAAACCCAATTTACAGCTTACAAAACTTTTCATAAAGGCACAATCATTGAAATCAAAACTCACTTCCAATTTATTCACATTGATTCAAAAACACCTCAACCCCTTTCAAAACACATCTATTTTTATGGAAAACATCATTTGATCAACACCCATTCATTGAAAAACTCATCTCTTCTTATTTAAAAGAAGGATCCAATGATTTGTAAAACTTTTAAAATTTTCACTAGTTATAAATCAAAATTTCATTTGTAAACTCCACACACAAATAAAAAAACACTTTATTATAATAAAAAAACATTTTCAATAATTCATGAAGTTCCATTTGAAACAGATTTTTAAACTCCACTTTGTCGTAATTTATACTATCAAAAT
Source organism: Viscum album (assembly GCA_963277665.1). Taxonomy (NCBI): domain Eukaryota; kingdom Viridiplantae; phylum Streptophyta; class Magnoliopsida; order Santalales; family Viscaceae; genus Viscum; species Viscum album. The sequence continues at coordinate 1,079,165,210 of OY728120.1, read as the reverse complement.
AGATTGAATAATCAATTTACCATTTCGAAAAAATTATGAAAATTTAGTTACACCATTTTAAAAATCAAACCACTCCATATTTAATAGAAAATAATTTCACAAAAACTTTATGCTTCTTAAAACCAAGTCATTTGTTCTTTAAAACCAAACTTCCAAGATTCCAGAACTAAAGGACACAAGACAATGTGAGAGAAAACTAGTTTTAGTGGGTGACTTGGAAATTTGGTTGGAGGCCATATTCCAATCACTTCACCTTCATAGAGAGTGTTATAGGGAAATATCTCTGGCTTCACATGGCTTGCTAGGCCCTGCGAGCTCACTGAGACCATTAACCCAACCCTATTTTCATTTCCCCTAATCATTATCAATCCAAGAAAACCAAAGGATTCAGATAAAACCGGAACTCCAATAGAGACTTTAATCACATCATGAGGTGTGCTAGCGAGTTACCCTTCTTGTAATCAAGATTTCAATCCCTAAAAATCCTAGCTCTGGACCATCCTGACTCTTTTATAAATTACATGACCCAAAGTGTGAACCTGACCCCTCTGATACCATTTTATCATTAATCGAATCGCTTCACCATCAAAAAACACCCTACCCAGCCCGTTCCAATGCCCAAAGGGCGTTACTAATCCCCATAGGATAGAAAAAGATCCCAAGTATCGTAAAATGGAATTTGGGAATGATTTACCTGAGTTTATAAACATAAAACAAGAAGTGAATCCCATTAAATAGATCGGGATTTTTCAATCCAAAACATCTTTTACAAAATTTTAGAATTTAATTACACTATTTAAGACAATGTTTAATGATTATTACAAATAAAAAAACCGAAAAGGACAACCCAAGAACCTCCTAACATCAAGAGGCACCTCCCTCAATCCATCTCGACAACACTACACCTAGAAGGACCTCTATAAACCCGTAGCATTGGCACTAAAAGATTTACCCAATATTGTGACAAAATAACCATGTATACTTACACCCTAGGTGTAAGTAGGGTGTGATGAAAATCCCAGTAGAATTACACCACAAAATATTCCATGTGATAATCTTTATAAGATATGAATCTTGCAAGTATTGTAAACAAGAAATTCTAGTAACAATTTCTAAAAGACGCAACTTCAAATAAAACATCTTTCAAGTGGGATAACTTAAAAGAAATAAATAGTTTTAAATAGAATGACAATGATACTAGAATTTTTCTAGCCAGAAATACTATATAATGATGGTAAGCATAAAATATATAATGAGCTTAAGGAACGGGAAACAACCATAAGCACTATCTTGCTGTGGGTCCCAGATACCTCGGACTTAGTGAAAGTAACCATACAAATATCTGTTCTCGTGCACACAATCCACTAGTATGGATCATACCCATACACTAGTGTTTCCCCATCATAATAATAATAATAATCATCATAGTTTATTTAATGTTATCAGAGTCAAACTTTCTATGTGAAATTTGGGGCAAACCCCAAAGGATTACTAGCATACTTGTACATGCCCACCCACCTAGATACCTGGGTGTTCCCTCATGTTCTCAAACAAGTTACAAAAGACACAAAATAAAATTTTTACATGAAAATACCACTTCAAAGTCACACACACCAAATATCCCACAAACATGTCACATGATCCCCTTTTTCATTCAAATTTATTTTGGAAAACATAATCACATCAAAACAGCCCATAACACGTTTCACCTCTCTTTCACACTTCAACAAATCCTTAAAAAAAATTTATAAAACCTTTCCAAGAATATAAAAATCACATAAAAACCCTTTCAAATTAAAATATACCATTTGAAAAGTACACTCCTACTAAAACAGTTTTGCAACATAGTTTCACCTCTTACAAAAATCAAGAAACTATTTAAAACCTTCACAAAACAATTCCAAGGAGTGTAACCATGTTTTTCACATAAAATCCTTCTTAAAACCCTATTTGAAGACCAAAATCACACCAAAATAACATCAAACCATAATTTTCAGCCATAAAATCCTTTAATAAAACTATTCCATGAATCATAAAAAAACCCCAATGAACACAAAAGTAATACACAACAAAAATATTCATTTTTTCAAAAAAATGACACATAAAAACCAACTTCTTAACAAATGAAACCAAATATAATTTTTTCACATAACACAATCGAATATAATGACGATAAAAATATAAATTGAGCAAAACTAACTCATCCAAAAATTTCTATACACGGAATCACCTACCATTAGTTCCAAAAAACGCAAACTGTTGTGCGAAACTTCAACCGCACCACCGTCGCACCACAAAAAAGTGAAATTGAACCCTAATCAACAAGATTTAACCAAAAAGACACAATATTAAATTCAATGTACAAAACATAGCTTCTATAAATTAGGAACTTTAGGACAACATGGATGAAACCCTAAGAAAAAGGAAGAAACCCTAAGAAAATGGGAGGAGGAAGGAATGAAACCCAATTACTTGAGGGATCTTGAATAAATCAGCCCAAATAAACCAATAGATGAATCTTAAAGCATCAAAAACTATCAAGGAGTCTCTGCTAATTCTTATTAGGTCAAGTGGGAACTGAAATGGGGGGAAAGAGTGAAAAATGAAGGGTTTATGAAAGAATCATTTTACCTATTCAAATCTGGTTGATTTGATAAATACTAAGAAATATTTCCCTAATCTATGGGGTATATGAGATCCAAATAGGTGTAATATCTAATGGGGTGAGCCTTAGGTTTTTTTATTTGAGTGGGAGGTTGAATCACCATAAAACAATAAAAAATGAATGAGATATTGAAATTTTTTTTAAAAAAATTAAAGCATTAAATGGGCTTACGGGCTAGCCCAATACCTTAATAAAAAACTCAAATCAATAATTATTATGGAATCCTATTGGGTCCATATTTATATGGTGGTTTTAATATTTCAGGGGATGAAAATTGGGAAGTGGAATGTGTTTAAAATGTTGAAAAATGAACGATTCATAAAAGAAGCAAAATTTATTTTTAAATCTAGAAATGGGCTCACAGTTTGGCCCAAATTTTGAAAACCAACCATTTCTACAAAAATGCATGGGAAACCCCCAAAACAAATAAAGAATGTAAATTAAGTGAAAATTAACATTAAAATAAGTCATATATGTGAAGTTAATAATGGTAAGTGTTACTTTACACTACTAATGTAAAGGTCAATATCATGTTACCCAAGCTACATAAATGTATATTTACATATGGAAGGGTATATTATTTCACTCTGTAAGGGTTTTTTGTTAATACTACACAATTTAAGGGTATTAATTACTTATATAAAGGTACCATATGTCTATATAATTATAGAGAAAAAACAAAAAAGATTTGTAAAGGTATGAGGCTCATATAATGATATTTTAGTTTTTTCATAAGGGTAATGTGTATCATATGCTGCTTACATAAGGGACATTAGGAACAACATAAAATTATACCTCAATTTTGATTACTAGTGTAAGGGTAAGTGTGAATTCACATAAGTGTGCATGGAGCTTACAAAAAGGTGAATCCACATTTATAATTCTCATTTAAGAGTGAAGAATGGACACATGAGTGTATATATATATACCTATGTAACGTTATATGAATTTTTATATAGCCTAATAATGGGTTAGAAGACTAGTTTTTGGTAGAGAATAACATTCATGGCACAACTGTATGAATTTGAGAACCACATATTTGGTTGTTATGTGACCAAATGATCCACGTAGACATTTTTTTAATGTAATGGTGATTCGTATAGCCCAATCATACCGTGGGGTCTCCGATAGTTGATTTCTATATTGGTGTTTTGAGAAGAATTTATGTAGCTGATTTAATGATCATGTGACATGGATGATTACCAAAATGAATGAAAATATCAAAGGTTTTTTCAGAATCTTTATTTAAAGAATTTTTAATATATCATATATTTAAAAATCACAATAAATATGAGAATAATAACTGACTCTCTCTTGTATCTAAATGACTATTTATTTACAATGTAAAAGAAAAATGAGATGAAAATTTGAACTATGTTGAAGTTATGGATCTTTTATGTGATTATGGAGATATTTGGGTGATTATAATATGTGGCCAATTTGTTGTAACATAAAGGAGATATTTGTTTGAGTAAGATGCTAAAAAAATCAAAAATTATTTATGGGTGAAAATATATAAGGAATAAGAGGAGAAGAATGAACTAGAGGTTGGGTTTTCATCTATCAATATATGATGAATCTCATAGGGACCATTTTATTTTTGTTCTACGATTTTGAACTACACAAGAAATATGTAATGTTGATTGTGGATCCTAGTGTGTGTTTTTTGATTCCACATGAATTCTTATGATTGTAACATATTTTTGGTCATAGGGAATATAATCTATGGTTGGGGTAATAACAAGATATGAAAAATAGTGGTATTCCAAATATTATCTGAACCCTGTAAAAAATAAGTTTTTCTTTATCATTTCTTTTATTATTTTTTTTGTGATGTGTATTTATTTAAATTTTGAGTGGAACATATTCTAAAAATTCATAGAGGTTTATTTCAATTGAAAATAAATTGTAAAAACACCCCTTTACTGTTTAAACCATCCCTTCTTAGTATGGGAAACTAATCCAATTTGGAGCATCAATATATATTAGGGAACAAGTTCTATCTATATGATTCAATCAATTATCCATTCATCATGGATAATATTAATATAGTTAAAATTATTTATGTACCAATATTCAATAGTAAAAAATATCACAGTTGTAAGAATAAAATATTTTCATATATATTACCACTTGGTCTGGAAGATTGAGGTGCATCCGCATTGGGTCTTCCACTATTAGTAAATGATGATCATATTACATTTATATAAAAGATTAATATGGAAGTGGATATAAAAGCACAAAATTCTATTCTGATTTTATTATCAAGGATATTTTACACTATTGTTATCAGAATACCAACTATAAGATAAATCGGGGACAAGATGGAGAGAAGCTAAGAAATTAATTTAAAAGTCAAGGAGAATAATATACAGGTTTGGAGAAGAAAATTTAAATATATTAAAATGGTATATAATGAATATTTTTATTAATTAATTATTTTGTTAAATCAAAAAATGACTAATATTAATGGATTTGGTGAGAAACTTAGTGATTCCATAATTGAGAAGAAATTAATGGAAAAAATTTTAGATAGATTTGATCCTAACATTTGATATCTTTAAGATAGAGAATATATTTCTCATAATGAGTCACATAATATTATGATACTTATGAAATGATAAATCTTACTATATTCCAAAATAAAGTGAATGATGAGACATATTTTAAGGCCATCTTGAATTTAGAAATTTTCAATGATGACGATATTGTTGACTCAAGTGATTCTAAAAATGAATAATAATATAAAGAATATTTGAATTAATTTCTAAAATATTTCCAAAGGGAAAAAATAAATATCAATGGTAAATTATCTAAGAGAAATTATAAATTTAATTTTATTAGACAAAATCCAAATATTTGTACAAATAGTAAAGGATAAGATTATGAATACGAAAATGAAGAAAATATTGATGGAAAGAAGTGGAATAAAAATTATAAATAATATTCAAAGTAAGGTGGAAGAAATAATAGATCACAAATAACCTAAAGATTAAATTTTATGATTAAGTAAGGGGAAACTAATATTATCTCAATCTATAATACTGATGAAGGGTTCCATGAAAATTTTAGTAATTGTATAGATCATGTTCAGAGTACCATTGATTTATCAAGAGATGATGTAGAATATTTAGATACAAAAAATTATTAATACATTCTCAAAGATTTACTTGGTCTGTGAATAGAAAAAAACACCATGTTATAGAAAAAGAATAATACTTTTATAATGGATAATATGAATTTGGTTGATGAAAAGAGTGATCAAGGTAAAAGGGAGAAAGCTATTGATAATTAAAATAAAAATATTATGTTGAAAGCTAGAGAATATAGAAGAAGATCAATGCTCTTGGAGAAAAAATCTTAATGAATAATTAGTAATTTTCAACGACACAATAAAAATGTATTTAATATTAAAAACGTCTAAAAAAGAATAATAAGTAATTTAAAATATCTATTTAATTCAAGGGATAATCCTAAAAATTCTAGAAAATTCTAGTAATGTCCTCATCTAAAAAGTATGTTTCAAAAAAAATTACACTAAAAACACTGGTTTAATTGATAATACTGGTTGAATTTTAGCCAAGAAAAGTAGATAGAAATTTCCATGAAGAGTACCTAGTAGGAGAATAATATTCGATGAAACATATATGCCAAATCATAGGTTAAATCAATCCCAAACAATTTAGTAAATATCAAATTATAGATAATTTTTGGATACAACTCATGTATTTTATGAAAATCCAGATCTCATTGTTACTATTTGTCTTGTACTATTTTCATACATAAATATAATATGTTTTGGAATAACATTTCTTTACTTGAGATAATAAATGAATCCATCGAATTAATTTAAATCAAAAGGAATCAGTTTATGGAAGAATGTGAACTCATATGGAAACTAGTAAAAAGTTAACAATACAAAATTAATTTAATTTTCATAAAGAACTATATAGAAGGTGTGATAAAAATCCATAATAGAGAATAGAAATTAACTAATGGATTACTTGATCAGTTCCCAATCAAATAATATAGGAAATAATTTCAGATGCATAATGAATAAAAGTTATTCGTGGAAATAGTTTTTTTAAAGATAAACAGAAAGGCATATATACTTAACCATGGTTGTTCCTCCCACACAAAGGATGATTATAATGTTCTAATGGACATTGAGAAATATAAAGGTTGTATTTTAAGATTTGGTAATGTTTATCTATTCAAAATAAAATTTATTGGAAAACTCAAACTGGGAATGATATATTAAAATTATATGATGTTACGAATGATTAAGGTCTAAAGCACAACTTACTAAGTGTTATAAAACTTTGTGATTATGGGAATGAGTTGATATTCAATAGAAATAAATGCATCATTAAAAAACTAGTTATTGAAGATTTTTTTCTCATGGAAGTAGAAAAAATTGTAATTTAATATTGATTGGTGATCCTTCCGATACATGTTACTTGAACATTAAATATGAGAGAATTTTATGACATAAATGATTTGGGAGAACCTAGATAAATATTAATAATAAATATTTTGAAACATGAATTGGTAAGATATTTAAAAAATATGTAAGGATATTAATTTGGAATAAAAGGATTATTTTAGAAGGGAAAGATAACTCAAAAGTCTCACTATTATGAGGATATTTTTTCCATAAGACAATTCAAATTAGTCCAAATGGATATTTTTTATCCCATGAGATAGAAGTATACCTAAGGTGATATTTATTTCATTTAATTAATATATGAATTCACTAATATGATTAATTTTAATTTCATCAAGAAAAATTCATATGATGTTATGAAGTTTAAAATGTATAGAATTTAGGTTGAAAACATACTTGGATTTTGTATAAAAAAACTAAGATATGATAGTGGGAAGGAATTCATGAGTGATTTTTTTGAAACTTATCATAGAAACCATGGAATAAATCATCAGTATAACCCACCTTATTAACCAAAATTGTTTTCTTTTGTTGATAGGAAGAATATGAGTATTGTGGAAATAGGTTGAACAATGTTGACTGAGACCAATATTTCAAAATTCTTCTAGAGAGAAGCTATGTACACTATAGTGAATTTTCAAAATAGATGTATTTTGAGGATTGAGAAAATTGATACAACATTATATATATGGTAATAAAATAATCTTATAGGAAAATAATCCAAGGTCATTGGAAACCTTATTATATTAAAGTAAAAAGAAGAAGGGAAGAAATTTTTTAAGAAAAGGATAAGGATGGAGTCTTTTGCGATATTTATCTAATGGATATTGATAAATATTTGGAAAAAAGATCTCAAAAATTGATGGTTCAAATGGGAATATTAACGAAAATAAGATAAATATAAGTTAGTGAATTCATGTAGATTATGATAATCTAATATAAAACACTAATCATATTTCAAAAAAATAGTCAAAAATATTATTGGAATCATAATAGAAACAATTGATTATAATTATGAATACATTGGTGAAGTTTAATAATCCATTTATGAAAACATAAATTAATTTCAATTGTTAAAGAAACATGTTGAAACCAATAATATCATTGCGAATAAGAATTTACCAATTCATATTAGAAGGAGGTGAATAGTGTATAACCAGATAGATCTTATATCATACGTAGATCTTATAATGGTGATTGAGTCCATTGAACATGTTGAATGGGTGGAATTTATTAGTTATTAAATCAATCTAATTGAGAGGAACATTAGTTGGGAACATGTACAAAAAATGAAAAATAAAATGTGATTTGTAAACAATGATCCTTTAGGAAAAAAATTAATTATAAAGGTGAAGTCACATGAAACATGGAAAGACTTTTTAGTAAATTTTTTCTCAAATATAATGAATATAGTTTGAATATACTTTCTGTTTTGTTTCTTGACTATAGAAAATAATAATTATTATGGTAGTAGTATCTCATAATCATTATAATGTTTATCAAATTGATGTTAAGATGGATTTTTTGAAAAGTGACCTTGAAGAAGAACTTTTTATTGAAAAAATAGAAAGTGACATTCCTGAAAATGATGGAATATTGGAACATATATTGAAGAATTTTTTATATGTCTTGAAACAAGATCCAAGGGTCTATTATTCAAAAAAAATTATCTGTTTGAGAAAAATGTGATTTTACAAAGGCACCATTGATAGAAACATGTACTTGAAGAAGGAATTTTCAATGAATCTGGTGGTGATTTAATATGTGTATGAAATAATTTTTTTCCCAATTAAAAACAATTTTTCATTGGGGAATTCACAATAAAGATGAATAATCAGTTTCAAATGTCTATTCAAGAGGGCCTAAACTATTTTCTTAGGTTATTTATTGAGTAGAATTCAAAGTATCCCATTATTTCAAAAATAAAATTTACTAAATAAAAATTGATACATTTTAAAATAGATGGTTCAAAAGAGGTATTTTACCAATATCTATTGTTAGAAAGATGAGAAACGATCAAAATATTAATAAGGTTAATCGGAAGAAATTTATATGTATGATTGGTAGCATTTTGTGTCTCATGGAATGCATACCGGACATCACCTATGTGGTGACTCTGTGTGCATAGTATCAAAGTAAACCAAAACACTCATAGATGCTTTCAATTAAAATAATTCTAAGTTATCTAAAAAGCATAGTGATTTTTTGTTTAATCTATAAATGTAGTTTGAATATATACTTTCATGGTTACACTAATTGATATTGTGTTGGAGACTATTGTGATCATAAATCCATATCAAGGGGATTATTTTTTGTTACTGAGGGTTGTGTTAGCTGCTACAGTAAGAATCAGAGTTCAATGACTATAACGCCCTGAACCCCGTTACCTAGAGACAGTGCATTGTTACATAACATTGGCATGATCACTAGAAAGATCAAATCTCGAATGACCGATTGGTTTAGTAGCCTTGGAAACACTAGATATATTCATAAGTCTTACATTACATCATAAAGTGAAAAACTACTACAACAACATATTGTCTCCATATTCCACACTCATATCCTCACATAATATCCCTGCAGGTCGTTCATAATTTACTTCTTCACTTCCTGGGAAAAATAAAACATAGAAAAGGGGTGAGCTCAAACGCCCAGTAAGGATAACAATATATCAGAAACATTCATAAATATGAATAAACATTTAAGAAAATGTATAACAAAAAAAAAGCCTTTTAAACTTGAACTTAAACATAGTATGGAAAAAAATTAAAATGAAATAATTCCATTTACTTATTCACATGGTTATTCTACTAATCGAATAATCACATGCAATATCAATAACCACTTTCATAATGATGGAATGCATAATGCCAGACTATCATAACCACATAGCCAAGGCCTCATGCCAAGACTACAAATAAGATTTTTCCAAGGACTTGTGCCAAGACACTAGTTTTTCTCATGAGACCAACTGATGCATCGAGGAGCTATAGCGGGCTCCACCTGTCACATATTAAGTCCAATGCATTCCCATATGAAAAGGTTTAAACATAACATAAACATTAGTATTAAAACTATCATACGAAATGTCAATACTTTCACCATAAACTATGAAGGGTATAAAAATAGAACATCCACAGTCAAACATATCAAAAAACCTTCAATACAATATAGAAGTTTTGTATCATAATAAATCAACTTCAAATAAGCGTAAAATCCATCAAAGGATGTTGAGATATATGAAATCAAAACTCTTTTTAGAGAAATATATCTTCTATTTTGAAATCATTTAAGAGTCATATATTTATAAAATAAAATATTTTATTTTAAAATATTCTTATAAGCTTGTAAGGGAAGCTTCGACGATTTTATAACAGCGGAAAATAACCGCACCGGCCGTATAAGTTAAAAAAAACATTCTTACCTTAATTCTGTCGAAAAGGTTAAAAAGCACCTTGTTTGGAAAACGACGGAAAGATTTTCCTTTATAAACCACTTATAAAAAGTCAAAAAAGGATATAAATGACTTTAACCCATATTCTTGTAAATATTAAAAATGTTTTGAAATACATTTTTAAGAAACATGGATGTGGATGATAAAGAGATCCCAGTAGATTATTACGTATAAATAACCTCGGATAATAAAGAGATTGTGAAATAACCCCTTACCTTGTACTTTTCCTTTGTTGGGGTAGGTTAACATCCTGTATAATGGTGAAATAATTGTTATTAAATTATACAATAATCATATACATTAATATGATATCATATATGAACTTTTAACATTGATTTGTTAATAATATCTTAGTATTATCGTTGTTTCGGGTGTTTAACTTACTCGTTTTCTTTTATATGTTTTGTTACGTAAGCCATGTTTTTAATGGATAGGGTGTATCTTAATCATATCCAGAATTATATCAAGTCCTTAGATACTATTATTAATCATCAAATGAGAATTATACTTGAATGGATACGATGGAGAATGAATCTCATCGCGTTCGTGGAGACGGTAGTCCGTACGTACGCACGAGCGACAATATCATTATTTTGATATTAAAATAATATATAAATGTATGGTATATCATATATACAGAATTATTAACATGTTATATTTATTATTTACATGAGTTACACATCATTATTATCCCCATCCAAATAATAATTTATTGAATAACAATTACACCACGACGTGGAGACGGTAAGCCGTACGTACGCACGTATGGTGACATGTTATTCAAAGGGTGGATAGAATACTGAATATGGTTGTACCATATTTATAATAACATCACAGTATATATAAGATACTGGAGTTATTATTTTAGAATGGTAATAACAAACAAGGAAGAAGTGGAAGAAGAAATGAATTTGAAAAAGGGTGGTGAAAACATTACCTCTTCTTCGGGTTCTTCTTTTTGATTTGATAAAAAGGGCTCCTTAGGTTGGCTTTATGATCAAAATAAGGCCTCTAGGTTGTAGTGAGGGATGTTGGGATAGTATTTGGGCAGATTTTTTCCGAACCAAAAGGCTTTGAATGTGTGAAGAAATGAGAAGGAGGAGTGCCCTTTTATAAGAGGGGTGAGGGGGACCTTTGGAAAAGCTAGAAATATTAATTTATAATAAATTCATATTCGGTTTATAATGGCTCCAAAGTTGATTATATAAATGTTAAGGTGGATATAGGTCGTAAAAAATCATCCAATATAATTTAGACAGGTTTGGGTTACTATATTAACCTTATCTTTAAGTATTAACTCTTAGTTAATTAGTTTGACATTTACCATGTCACTTTGTATTTTTATATTATATAGTTAATAAAATTACTATATAAATCCAAGAGACCCCCAAGTGGGCCATTAATGATACCACTATTATTATATAAGTCTCTTCGCCAAACCTTATATTTTTAGGAATTTAATATCAATTAATAATATAATATTTGTTTTAAAAACTCTTTTATGTCAATTTTGACACTATTCAATAGTTGATTTTTGTGAAACTCATAACAAAATTATTACTTCGAAACAAGTTAATTAAATCAATCTTAATATGTCATATTATCCTAGAGAATTATTTTAATTCATTAAAAGTCTCAAATTATATTTATTTGTGTATTTATAATATCAATTATGTTAAATTTTCACTATTATGGTAATTACTACATCATCATTGTGTCATAAATAAATTAAATTATGTAATCTCTAAAAATTATAAATAAAATATAATTATGTAGGAAATATTTTTAGGTTTCTAATGAATATTTATAGTCGAAAATCCAACATATATAACCCTATGTAAAAAAATGTTTTGCTAAAATATATATGCTTGTGTCATTTTTGTATTCATTTTAACTTAATTAAAATAAAGTGTCCCTATCACCTACAAGTGGCTCCATGGGGTCCCAAAATTGACCCAATGATTCCTATGATCGAACATGTATCAACCAATAATGCTAGGACACGTTTTAGGGTAATTTAGTATTATTATAATATTATTTTTTAACCCTTATTTACGGGATTTACCCTTAACCATGGTAAATAAAATATTTACCGAAATAATTATTCAAAATGTCTAAAAATAAAAGTTACATATTTACAAAATTTGAACATCCTGATTCCAAATATCGAATCCATTTTTCCAAATTCAAAACACATAAGTGGCAGAAATTAATTTAAAATTAATTTCCGTTGTTAAAACAAAAAGCGTGTTTTTAAAAGATAATAACTATCAAAAGATTGACACTTGTTTATGTTCAGTTTAATTGTAAAATTATGTCCAATGACCAATATTATATTAAATGGTAAAAATATATTCTAAATATACTCTAAAACCAATCAAATTCATAATTTATCACTATTAATTATTTTGATTAAAAAAGTTGTTTTTAATTAAAATTTAGTAATTTTCACTATTCATCAAAATAGTAAAGTTATCTAGAAAGTACCAAAATTTCACCTTAGGCTAAATTCGATATTCTAAATCCAAAAATGAAGTCCATTTTAAAAAATGAAATATATATAATTTGAAAAATTAGGTATTACTGTTCATAACGGCTAGTTTGATTGGTTATGGTGTGTTAGAACTCGGTGTTGCGTACAACACATGCTATCACATTATTCAAAGAGAATCGTATTGTAGAAGCTTGGGGTGTTACATTCTCCCCTCCTTCAAATAATTTCATCCTCAAAATTTCTAGAATATTATCGCCTGAAAAGACTCGGGTGGTTCTTCATCATAAGTTCCTCGGGTTCCCACGTTGCCTCTTCCATCTTATGGTTTCTCCACAAAACTTTTACCAGACGTGTCGTCCGGTTTCTCAGTACTTGTTCTCTCGTATCAAGAGTCTTGGTGGTCTTTTTGCAATAAGACAGATCGGGTTCCAGTTCTAATTCCTCATAGGTGAGTACATGTGTTGGGTCAGGCATGTATTTCCTCAACAGAGATACGTGGAACACATCATGAACTTTGGAGAGACTTGGCAGCATTGCCAATCGGTAAGATACAACCCCAATTCGTTCTAGAATTTCGAAACGTCCGATGTACCTGGGACTCAATTTACCTTTCTTACCAAAACGTATGACTCCCTTCCATGGAGATACCTTCAGGAAAACATGATCACCAACTTGAAATTCCAAATCCTTCCTTCGATTACCGGCATAGCTCTTCTGCCTACTTTGAGCTGCTTTGATGTGATTTTGGATTACCTTCACCTTTTCTATCGTTTCCTCCACCAGTCTAGACCTACAAGTTTTCTTTCACCAACGTCATCCCAACAGGTTGGTGTGCAACATCTCTTTCTGTATAACGCTTCATATGGTGCCATCTGAATACTCGAATGGAAGCTATTGTTATAGGAATATTCTACTAGAGGTAAATACTGATCCCACATACCCTGAAAGTCAAGTGAGAAGGATCTAAACATGTCTTCTAAGGTTTGAATAGTCCATTCTGATTGTCCGTCTATCTGAGGGTGGTAATCAGTACTCAAATGATGTTCAGTATCCAGGCATTTCTGAAGACTTTTCCAGAATCTTGAAGTAAAACGAGGATCATGATCAGAAACAATTGATAGGGGTACTCTATGAAGTCTCACAACTTCATTAATATATAGTATTGCTAGACGTTCTAGGGGTAGATCTTCTCTTATAGCAAGAAAATGTGCTGACTTGGTAAGACGATCAACAATAACCCATATTGCATCGTTCCTTCTAGGAGTCTTTGGTAGCCCCATGACAAAGTCCATCGTAATATTGTCCCATTTCCACTCTGGTATGGGAAGAGGTTGCATGACTCCTCCAGGGTGTTGCCTTACAGCTTTCACTTGTTGACAAACTATACATCGTGACACAAAATCAGAAATCTCCCTCTTCATATTGTCCCACCAAAAATGTTCCTTCAAATCTCTATACATTTTGGTTCTCCCAGGGTGTATAGAGAAATTGGAACTATGAGAATCATCTAGCAATTCCCTTTTTAGATCAGGTATATCGGGAACACAAAGCCTCTTCCCGAATTTCAAAATTCCATCTTCATACACAAAGTCTCTCAGTCTCCCATCATTCACAGCTTTAATCTTCTTTTGAAATTATCCATCATTAGTCTGAGAACTCTTAATCCTTTCTAGTAAAGATGGTTTGGCAACCATTTGAAAAAGAATTGATGTTTCTCCTTCTCTGGTTATTCCCATGTCCATCTTCACTAGATCCATGAAAATTGGATCCCTATCAATTCTCATATTGTTCAAAACTCCATGATCTTTTCTGCTCAAATCATCTTCCACCTTGTTTTCCTTCCCCAGGTGGTAGTGTATCTTGCAATCATAATCCTTGATTAATTCAAGCCATATCCTTTGCCTCATGTTGAGTTCTTTTTGTGAGAAAATATACTTCAAACTCTTTTGATCAGTATAAATCTCACATTTTTCAACATAGAGGTAGTGCCTCCATATCTTTAAAGCAAAGATCACAGCTGCTAACTCGAGATCATGAGTAGGATAGTTTTGTTCATGAATTTTCAACTGTCGTGATGCATAGGCAATAACCCTATCATTCTGCATAAGGACACAACCAAGTCCTTTCTTCGATGCATCACTATAAATAACAAACCCATAATTCCCCGATGGTAGAGTCAATATAGGAGAATTGACTAATCTTCTCTTTAGTTCTTCGAAACATTCTTCACACTCTTTTGTCCAAACAAATTTAACCCCTTTACGTGTGAGCTTCGTTAATGGGTTAGCCAATCGGGAAAAATTCTGGATGAAACGTCGATAATAACCTACTAAACCAATAAAACTACGTACCTCAGTTATACTCGTCGGTGATGGCCATTCTTGGATTGCCTTAGTCATAGAAGGATCAACAGAGATTCCATCTTTAGAGACAATATGGCCAAGAAAAGAAATCTCTTGAATCCAGAATTCACACTTGCTAAACATCCCATATAATTCATGTCTTCTCAGAGTCATCAGGATAATGCGCAAGTGATTTTCATGATCTTCGTATATTTTGGAGTATACCAAGATATCATCAATAAATACCACCACAAATTCATCAAGATACTCCTTGAAAACTCTATTCATCATATCCATGAATACAGAGGGTGCATTAGTCAATCCAAAAGGCATTACAATAAAGTCGTAATTCCCGTACCTGGTTCGAAATGCTGTCTTCGGAATGTCTTCCTTCTTCACACACAACTGATGGAATCTAGATCGACGGTCAATCTTTGAAAAGTATTGAGCTCCATGCAGTTGGTCAAATAAATCATCAATTCGAGGTAGGGGATACTTGTTCTTTATTGTTATAGAATTGATCTCCCTGTAATCGATACATAACCTCATAGATCCATCTTTCTTTTTAACAAAAAGAACAGGGGCTCCCCATGGAGAAACACTAGGGCTAATAAATCCTTTATTAATAAAATCCCCTAGTTGTTTCTTTAGTTCGACTAATTCTATAGTGGCCATTCTATAATGGGTCTTCGATATAGGCCTTGATCTAGGAATTAAATCAATGGAAAACTCAACTTCTCGTTCTGGAGGATGTCCAGGTAAATCTTCCGGAAATACATCTACAAATTCTTTCACAACAGGTACATCCTCTATTTGAACATTCCTTTCCTCACCCACAGTTATTTCATTCTCTTCCTCCCCAATAATTGAATTTAGTTGAGCTAATGGGGGTGGATTTAGATAATAATTAGGTGGTGATGATTCTTCTCTAATGATAAGGTGTTCCTTATCATCATCATCAAGAATCGTAACCTCTTTCTTCTTAAAATAAATCTTCACATCATTGTCCGAATGCCAGAGCATACTGAGGATTATATCAAACTCAATCATAGGTATGACGATGAGATCAGAAGATAAAGAACATTTATGTGCTCTAATGGGGACAGATTCTCAAAACATTGTTGCAATGATACTTCCCTTAAGAGTTTTAACTAACAAATCCCTTGTTAAATCAAATTGGAAATATCTAATTTTCTTAGAAAACTGGGAAGATATGAAACAGTGCGATGATCCAGAATCAAATAATTCATTTTCTAAACTTGAGGAAACCATTAAATTACCTTCCACCACGTCTTTCAGAGCTTCTACCTTAGCAGTAGTGATAGCATAAGCTTGGCCTTGATCCCTTGGCCTTTTCTGGGGTAAGTTCTCCTGACGCATAGGACATTCATTTTCATAATTCCCCATCTCACTGCAATTGTAGCACTGAACGTTGGTGGCTTCCTTCTTCCCCTTGTAATCACGAGCATGGTGGCCTTTTTCACCACACTTGAAACAGACTCATTTTCCCTTCAAGCAAGTACCAGGGTGTTTCTTCCCACATTTACCATAGGATGTATATTCAACCTTTCCCTTATTCCCCATATTTCCATTCCCAGATTGATCAGCAGGTCTCTTCTTCTCTTGCTTTTCTTTAAAGTCATAAGACTTAGAGAATTCCTTTTCGGTCTTGATAGAACATGAGACAATGTCTTCGTACGATGAAAAGGATTGTGAGACTAATGCTCGACGGAGAAATGGTTTTAACCCATCAAAGAAACGATCAATATTACTTCTTGGGTTACGTATATAATCTCCAGCATACCTTGCTAACCTTGTAAAGTTAGCCTCATACTTTGTGACATTCTCATCCTCCTTCTGTCTTAGACTCAGAAATTGCCTTTCCATATCTGCTCGATGGTTGTGAGGAAAGTATTTTTCTAAAAACAGATCTTTGAACTCCCTCCATTCCATATTTGATACTTCATCATCTTCCTTCGTGTTTTGAATCAATGACCACCATTTATCAACATCTCCAGTGAGGCGGTAAACTGCCATGATAACTTTTTTCCCTTTCACTACTCCCCAAAGCCTGAAATATTTTCTCTTTGGAATTTATCCATTGCTCAGGTACTAAGGTATTTGTACTCCCATTGAACGCTGGTGGTTGTTGCCTCATGAATCGATCTAACATTGATCCTCCATGCTACGGATCAGGGTGCTCCATACGGGTAAGGTTATTATTCATAACCTGAGTGAGTTGTCCCAGTATGGTGATTAGCTGATCGGCACCAGTTGCATCACCAGCTCCACTATAATTATCTTGGGCAGGAGGGAAATCCCTACATAGAGTGCGTTCATTGATATGGTTTCCATTTCTTCCACTAGGCGCCATTTCTAAACGATGGAATAAACTAGATCAGTTTATGAATCAAAATACATAATTCCGTACTTATAAAACACTTAACATAAATTGAACTATTTATGGATATAATCCATAATCATAAAAATGTTTTCTTTGAAGAAGTATATACTCATAAACCCTTCATAATGATTTGTAAAGAAAATGAGAGTTATCCTAAGAATATCCCCCGGGAGTGTCGTAACTAAGAGTGCAGCAAGGCCCGTTGTCGTGCACCAGTTCTCGTTCGAGTCTAGCTCAAAGCGGTGTTTTCGGGTTTTACCCATAGGTACATTTGTGTCAGAGCTTCCTCTACCTGCTCTTATCTAGACAAGGATGTATTTCTCGAAAAACTCACAAAATCTCTACAATACAAAAATTCTAGGAAGTTATTCTATACTAATCCTCAAAGTTCATCTTAGGTCTACGTTCTCTAATCAGAGTTTATCTAGATCTAGCTTCCAAGGTTTGTACAAAACTTCCTCTGATACCAACTGTAACACCCCGACCCTAGTTACCTAGAGTCGGTGCATTATTACATAACATTGGCTTGATCACAAGAAAGATAAAATCTCAAAAGACCGATTGGTTTAGTAGCCTTGGAAACACTAGATATATTCATAAGTCTTACATTACATCATAAAGTGAAAAACTACTACAACAACATATTTTCTCCATATTTCACACTCATATCCCCACATAATATCCATGCAGGTCATTCATAATTTACTTCTTCACTTACTGGGAAAAATAAAACATAAAAAAGGGGTGAGCTCAAATGCCCAGTAAGGATAACAATATAGCGGAAACTTTCATAAATATGAATAAACATTTAAGGCAATGTATAACTAAAACAAAGCCTTTTAAACTTGAACATAAACATGGTATGAAAAAAGTAAAATGAAATAATTCCATTTACTTATTCACGTGGATATTCTACTAATCTAATAATCACATACAATATCAATAACCACTTTCATAATGATGGAATGCATAATGCCAGAGTATCATAACCACATAGCCAAGGCCTCGTGCCAAGACTACAAATAAAATTTTTCCAAGGCCTTGTGCCAAGACACTAGTTTGTCTCATGAGACCTACCGATGCATCGAGGAGCTATAGAGGGCTCCACCCATCACATATTAAGTCCAATGCATTTCCATATGAAAAGGTTTAAACATAACATAAACATTAGTATTAAAACTAGAATACGAAATGTCAATACTTTCACCATAAACTATGAATGGTATAAAAATAGCACATCCACAGTCAAACATATCACAAAAACATCAATACAATATAGAAGTTTTGTATCATAATAAATCAACTTCAAATAAGCGTAAAATCCATCAAAGGATGTTGACATAGATGAAATCAAAACTCTTTTTAGAGAAATATCTCTTTCTATTTTGAAATCATTTAAGAGTCATATATTTATAAAATAAAACATTTTCTTTGAAAATATTCTTATAAGCTTGTAAGGGAAGTGTCGACGATTTTATAACAGCGGAAAATAAACGCACCCGCCGTATAAGTTAAAAAATATATTCTTACCTTAATTCTATCGAAAAGGTTAAAAAGCACCTTGTTTGGAAAACGATGGAAAGATTCCTTTATAAACCACTTATAAAAATTGAAAAAAGGGTATAAATGACTTTAACCCATATTCTTGTAAATAGTAAAAATGTTTTGAAATACATTTTTAAGAAACATGGATGTGGATGATAAAGAGATCCCAGTAGATTATTATGTATAAAAAACCTCGGATAATGAAGAGATTGTGAAATAAACCCTTACCTTGAACATTTCCTTGGTTGGGGTAGGTTAAACTCTTGTATAACAGTGAAATAATTGTTATTAAACTATAAAATAATCATATACATTAATATGATATCATATATGATCTTTTAACATTGATTTGTTAATAATATCTTAGTATTATCGTTGTTTCAGGTGTTTAACTTACTCGTTTTCTTTTATATGTTTTGTTACGTAAGCCATGTTTGTAATGGATAGATTGTATCTTAATCATATCCAGAATGATATCAAGTCCTTATATACTATTATTAATCATCAAATGAGAATTATACTTGAATGGATACGATGGAGAATGAATCTCATCGCGTTCGTGGAGACGGTAGTCCGTACGTACGCACGAGCGACAATATCATTCTTTTGATATTAAAATAATATATAAATGGATTGTATATCATATATACATAATAATTAACATGTTATATTTATTATTTACATGAGTTACACATCATTATTATAACCATCCAGATAATAATTTATTGAATAACAATTACACCATGACGTGGAGACGGTAAGCCGTACGTACGCACGTATGGTGACATGTTATTCAAAGGGTGGATAGAATAATGAATATGGTTGTACCATATTTATAATAAAATCACATTATATATAAGATACTGGAGTTATTATTTTAAAATGGTAATAACAAGGAAGGAAGAAGTGGAAGAAGAAATGAATTTGAAAAAGGGTGGTGAAAACATTACCTCTTCTTCGGGTTCTTCCTTTTGATTTGATCAAAAGGGCTCCTTAGGTTGGATTTCTGATCAACATAAGGCCTCTAGGTTGTAGTGAGGGAAGTTGGGAGAGTATTTGGGAAGATTTTTTCCGAACCAAAAGGATTTTAAGGTGTGAAAAAATGAGAAGGAGGAGTTCCCTTTTATAAGAGGGGTGAGGGGCACCTTTGGAAAAGCTAGAAATATTAATTTATAATAAATTCATATTAGGTTTCTAATGGCTCCAAAGTTGATTATTTAAATGTTAAGGTGGGGATTGGTCGAAAAACATTCAACCAATATAATTTATACAGGTTTGGGTTACTATATTAACCTTATCTTTAAGTATTAACTCTTAGTTCATTAGTTTGACATTTACCATGTCACTTTGTATTTTTATATTATATAGTTAATAAACTTACTATATACATCCAAGATACCCCCAAGTGTTCAATTAATGATACCAATATCATGATATAAGTCTCTTCGCACCAAACCTTATATTTTTAGGAATTTAATATCAATTAATAATATAATATTTGTTTTAAAAACTCTTTTATGTCAATTTTGACACTATTCAATAGTTTATTTTTGTGAAACTCATAACAGAATGATTACTTTGAAAAAAGTTAATTAAATCAATCTTAATATGTAATATTATCCTAGAAAATTATTTTAATTCATTAAAAGTCTCAAATTATATTTATTTGTGTATTTATAATATCAATTATTTTAAATTTTCACTATTATGGTAATTACTGCATCATCATTGTGTCATAGATGAATTAAATTATGAAATCTCAAAAAATTATAAATAAAATAGAATTATGTAGGAAATATTTTTATATTTCTAATGAATATTTATAGTCGAAAATCGAACATATATAACCCTATGTAAAAAATGTTTTTCTAAAAGATATATGCTTGTGTCATTTTTGTAGTCATTTTAACTTAATTAAAACAAAGTGTCCCTATCACATAAAAGTGGCTCCATGGGGTCCCAAAATAGACCCAATGATTCCTATGGTCGAACATGTATCAACAAATAAGTATAGGAAACGTTTTAGGGTAATTTAGGATTATTATAATATTATTTTTAAACCCTTATTTACCGGATTTACCCTTAACCATGGTAAATAAAATATTTACCGAAGTAATTATTCAAAATGTCTAAAAATAAAAGTTACCTATTTACAAAATTTGAACATCGTGATTCAAAATATGGAATCCATTTTTAGAAATTCAAAACACAGAAGTGGCAGAAATTAATTTAAAATTAATTCCCGTTGTTAAAACAAAAAGTGTGTTTTTAAGAGATAATAACTATCAAAAGATTGACACTTGTTTATGTCCGGTTTAATTGTAAAATTATGTCCAATGACCAAAATTATATTAAATGGTAAAAATATATTCTAAATATACTTTAATACCAATCAAATTCATAATTTATCACTATTAATTATTTTGATTAAAAAAGTTGTTTTTAATTAAAATTTAGTAATTTTCACTATTCATCAAAAAATTAAAGTTATCCGGAAAGTACGAAAATTTCACCTCAGGCTAAATTCGATATTCCAAATCCAAAAATGAAGTCCATTTAAAAAAATGAAATATATATAATTTGTTAAAGTAGGTATTACTATTCATAACGGCTAGATTGATTGGTTATGGTGTGTTAGAACACGGTGTTGCGTACAACACACACTATCACATTATTCAAAGAGAAGTGTACCGTAGAAGCTTAGGGTGTTAAAATGACCTTGAGTATAGATGATTATAATTATGTGGTAGCTATTCATGTAGTTAAATGATATTTATAGATGCTTGTTCTGCTGAATGATTTGTGGTTTGATATTCATATAACATTGGTGATTATTTATGATAAAAAAGTTCTATTAATATATCTAAAAATCATATTCCACATACCTGGTGTAAATATATTGACATTATATGTCATTTTATCAAGGAAAATGTTTCTTAATGGGACATAAAACATTTATTTATTTTTAACAACATAATAACCTGAAAATGTATTTATAAAACATATTCCACATGATAGATTCTTAGATTTAGGGATGATACTGCATGTTCAACATTCCCAACACACTTGAGAACCTATTTCCTTGAGATACTCCATGGATCAATGGATTATGATTCCAAATAATGGCATAATTTAGTGTTGATGGAGGAGTATAAGTAAATAGAGGACTATGATTATGATTTTGAGTAGTATAGTTATTTGAGTCACTTGGCCTAACCATTATTGTCACTGAGGAATGGAAATAATTCAAAGTTACTAAATTATACTATAGAGTGGTGTCTATATATGTCTCTTCAAGACATTATTTTTTTATACATCATAAATTAGGAATATTTATAATTGTTTTCAAAAATATAAAGGGGATAATGAAGAACCCCATAATTTTTTTACGATTGAGAATGCTTAAAGACCCCATGGTACTTGACGAGTTTAGTTTATTTGTTTTTATTTAAAACCATTCTTTAGTTTTGCATGATTATGAAGATTATTGAATTGGTTATCAATGTAAAAGACATAGTCATTTTTGCTAACAGTGACATGTTTTTTTCAATGTTTTGAAGAAATGTTTTTTTAAGGCCTTGGATTTGAGATAGATGTATTTAATAAGTGTTTAGGAAAACACCAGAAATTTTTGAACTATTATGGTCAGAAACATAAAGGTAAGTTCTACATAACATTACCTAGGTAAAGGTAAATATCAAGTTATCTAGGTAGTGTAAAGGTATATTTACCTATGTAAAGGTACACTATTGTGATGTGTAAGGGTTCCATAATAATATTTTACTATATAAGGCAATTCATTACCTATGTAAAGGTACTTTTAGGATATATAAAATTGTACAAAAACCATGAAGATAAATAAAGTTTATAGGCTCATGTATAGATAAATTAGGTGATATGTAAGGGTAATTTGTGTCATACATTTCCTTTGAAAGATTCATCAGGATCCCAAAAAATTAATTCCTTGATTTTCATTACTCACATAAGGATATCTTGGATTCTACATAAGGGTAAGGGGTGCTCATGTAAAGGTAAATATGCATTTATAATTATAAAATATATGTACTAGAAGCTCGTGTCATTTTAAACACATAAATGTGTAAAGGTATAACTATATTTCCACAGATCACATAAGGTTTGGAAGATAATTTTATGAAATATAATAGCATTCTAAATGCATCTCTGGGGAGATGAGAAATATTTATCTAATTTATAAGAAACCAAATGATCCATGCATCTTTTTGATAATTATTCATAGGTGATCCAAATTCCCAAATATCTCTAAGGCGTTTCATGAATATTATTTATACATAGTTGTTTTGAGGATAATTCATGTTGTCTATTGCATTATCATATGATGTAGTTGATTGTTTGAAGCCAAGAAAATATCAAAGGATTTTAAAGAATCCATATTTGAGGAACTACAGAATTATCATATATTTAAGTAAAATATAAAATTTTAAAACGATTTCTAAGTCTATAAAGTATTTAAATAATGATTTATTTACATTGTAGAAGAAAAATGGGAAGAGAATATATACTATGACATCATTCTCTTTGTGTCTATAGTTATAAAGATCATGGGGAAATTAGAATATGTTCCCATGTAATTTTAATATAATGGGGTGGGGGGAGTAACCTAAAGTAATGAAAAAAATATTTCAAGAGTTTTTATGTGTGAAAAATATTGAGAACATTAAGAGTGGACAGAAGAAAAGGTTGGGTTTTTAGCGATCAACATCTGATGAATCTCATGGTCTTGGGTATTCTGATTTGAGTTTGAGAATATTTTTATAGCATAATTGAATACTACAATATCGGAAATTATTTACTATATATTATGAAGGATTAATGGAGTGGATATTATTTTTTTTTACTAAATAAACCTTTTTTGTAATCTTTTTTATTTTTTAATCATCTACATTACTATAGTGATAATCTGGGATGTTTTATTTCACTTTATACATGTGTGGAATGATGCGACATGAATTCTTGTAAGAGGAATTAATTTATTGTTATAATGAAGAAAATTCATAGTTGGGGGGAATAAAAATCCATATAAAGTGGTAATATTCCACATTGGATCTGATCAATATAAAAATTATGTGTTTATTTCCCTTTCTTTTTACGTATTTTCATGTGAGGATGAGATATTAGTATTTTGAG
Organism: Viscum album; assembly: GCA_963277665.1. Classification (NCBI taxonomy): domain Eukaryota; kingdom Viridiplantae; phylum Streptophyta; class Magnoliopsida; order Santalales; family Viscaceae; genus Viscum; species Viscum album. Next base: position 1,079,140,693 of record OY728120.1, on the reverse strand, counting down.
TGGATTCTACTATAACAAGGTACAATGATTTTTTATATTGAAATAAAATCATAAAAACTACACTCCACTGATTCAAACACCTTATTAGTGGAGGAAACTAGTCTTATTAGGAACTTCACTTATTACATTATATCACCTATTTATAAATAATACATTAATAAATTCAATGTTCTGGATGTTAACTGATACGTTTTTCATTCATGTTTTTGTTCAATAGTCCCAATAACTATATATTTATTATGGTAACATCATCTCTATAATGTTAATCATGATATAAATATAATATTTATCTTTATATACATATTTAAAATTATCTATAAAAATTATAAGTCAATAAAATCTTGAATCCTTCATAGACATGGCTGCCCATAGATATACATGAACATTGTTTTCCTTTTATAATGAAAATAAAAAGAGAAAGATAAATAATATTTTTTATTTCACGAACCATAATAATATCATAATATCATATATAAACATTAAATCTACAAATATAATTAACCATGAATGATGGTGATTGAAAATGAATTATCTTTCTATTTGGAGGCTGCAGTCTACATGTACACAAGATAGATACTTTCATTTCCTATTTGATTTAAAAATGGGTACATGATCGTGGATTCATAGTCATAATAAAATTTCAGAATATTTATGATTCTTATTTTATTATTTATGAACAATACCACATAATTGGACGAGTTAGAAAATGAAATAAAAACTAATGTACTCAGTTAAGTGTTATACATCTTTTTTGAGAAACCTCTTTTGCATTACATATTAATACCTTAAATAACAGACTTTTGGAAATAATTTAAGCTCTAAGACATGGATAATAAATATAATAATTTATCATGCTAGGGATTTTCCAATATAGAAGGATCATTAATTTTTCAGAATTGAGGATATGTGACATCCTTTTATAAGGGGGGGAAAATACACACTTGTAATTACTTAAAATATTAAAATATATATATATATATATATCAAAATAGTTTAAAATGAAACCATGTCACCTAAATTTGAATATAAGATATGATAAGTTATAAATAATCTCAACCAATCACATTTGGACAAGTTTTTTTTTGGAAATTTTATGTTTTATCTCATAGTAAAACCAATTTAAACTCATTTTAACCTTAACAATGATGACTCAAATTTTAACCATGGTAACATAATTATATGAAAAAATAAAAAGGATATTTATAACCAAAATTGTAAGCTCTAATTCCTAATTTATAATCCGGTTTATTAGTTTCAATTACTTAAAGTGGAAGAAATTAGTTACAATATAATAACACAAAATGCATGAAAATAATTTATAGGAAAAGAGCTTATTTCAAATGTAAAAATAATTTAACCATGGAATAATATAATAAATTTTATTGCACAATTTTTTGTTGTTTAATAATAAATAATTATGGTTTTTATACTTCTTGAGAAAACCAAAACTGAATGGAATCTTCCAACACTTCCATTAAATATAAAGACCCAAAAATAGATTTTAATTTTAATAAAATTTAACTTATCTTTAAAAAATTATATCTAGAGTTCTCAAATTCAAAATAATGTCTTAAAATAAATTATTTTACTTATTAAGTTTATATTGTTTCTAAAACCATACATCTAATATGATAAATTCCTGTCTTATATATATTTTAAAGGTTTACCCAATGGTTTGAAACTATTTTACCCTTTTATCTAATGTGAAAAATATTTATGATTGTTTCTATTCATAATGACCAAATATTAATTTAAACCTTTTAAATTATATTAATTATAATGACTCAAAATATGTAAAAAATTTTATCAAAATAAATTCATATATTTGGAAGAATTTAATTTAAAATTAAACCATCAAAATGTGATAAAAAGAGGATTTCTAAAAAAATGCCTTCTTAGGTACAAAATATTTTAATAATAAAATATTTCCCAAAATTGTTTTAAATTAAATTTATTGGTTAATTAATAATATAAATGAAATAATGTTACTTTTAAAACATTATAATACAAAATGTAACTTTGTAGATGCTAGAGATGAAAAGTTAATAAAAATCAGTATTTTTCAGTATTAATTATAAATAAAATATTTTAATAAAACCCAAAATTTCACTATGATATAGCTTTGATACACTGATTTCAAAAATTTTATTAGTTTTATGAAATAAAATATCTTCCATTGATAGTTATTAGCTATAATATTTTTTTACAAAAAGTTATAAAACTATTTTTTGATAAAATGTATTTTGGAAGCATAAAACTATTTTACTAACAATTGTGTACTTGTTTATCAATAGATTTATATAATACAAGACCCTTATAAATATATCTCATAATTTGGTTATTCCTATTATTATATTCAATTTTAACAGATTTGTTATAATGGTCACGTTTAAATATTAATATTTATATTTTGGTTCGTTTAAACGCATTATGGATTGTAAAATAAGATATGAAAGAAATGAAATTTAATTAAATAGAAAGAAATCATAAAATATAATGGTGTTACATTCCTTATTGGTGATTCCTCTTAATATATTTTGTTGTTAAGAGTTAATGTTGCTCGCAAAGACCTACATACCTAAATACCATCTTGTAGTTGTCCAGACCCACACTTCTATTATGATAAGGGGATTTTGATCTTTTCCACTAGAATATCCATGTGATACGATATTTCAAAACCAATGTTGAGCGAAATTGTGTTTTGATAAAATATTTGGAGACTAATAAAAATAAAAAATTTAATTTACTACATCATATTTGTTTAATCAATATAAAATTATATTTTTCTTTAAATTAATGTTTTATAAGGCAAGAGAAATCACAGTAACACTACAATCATTTATACAAAGACTATCTCCTCACCAGGAAACATTTTAAAGCGAGGTACATTCTTTTATAAACTGAAATATAAGAATAAAATTTATATTATGTATTGGATTTCCCTACACTTGTTCTTGCACCTCATATTGAAAGTGACGGAGAGAAGGATTCCTATTGGATATATATAGGGATGCTTCAATTTTCTATTGCAATAGAATATCAGTTAATTATAGGGAAAAATAATTAAATATTAGGACATGAATTTCAATACCTTTATATATCATCCCTTATATATTTATATGGAGAAAAAAGGTATTTAGATAAATGATATTTTCACTATCATATACTAATGTCAACCAAAAGAGGTTAGTTAGATATTGATCATGAATTCAATATAATGATGTTCATTAATCACTAAGGGGATATTCACTTTAATATTGATAAGAATTTGTACATTAAACTTATATTGTTTTCATATCCTTCCAGGTTCTATTTATTCATCTTAAATTATGGTATTAATAACTCAATAATCTTTTACCATATCTTTACCATGTAATTAAGAGTTACGAGGAACTTTATTCCTCAACCCTTATAGTTAATAATGAGAAAGGTAAGCATTGAAAATCCCATGACAATTTTTATATTAAATTTCTCCTTTATAAATTCATTCAATGAGACAAGTGATTTAGAAGAAATATGATGAATAAAAATCTATTTTCATCACAAGTGAACAAAAATTCCATTTTTATGAGAATCACAATAACATTGATGAAGTCATAAGAAATTTCATCTACTTTAAATATATTCATCAATGATTATAATGTTTCTTTTTTAATTATTATGTGTTAAATTCAGTCTAGTATATAAAAAAATAAAAACTGAAATGAAACACTTCTAAATTCAAATTAAAGTATTAACTATTTATTATTAGAGACCAATCCTAGCAAGGTTGGAGGTTTTTTGAGGGGTAGTGAAGACTTATTTGAGGATATCACAATCAGTGTCTCAAAGGAAGTGAATAATCTCTTAAGGAGGGTTCCGGAGTGGGAAGAAGTGTGTGAGGCTATTTGGACTTTAAATCTGGAAAGTGCTATAGAACATGATGGAATTACGGGGTCTTTTTATAGAGTGTCATGGGAAACTGTCAAGGGAAACCTAGTGATAGTAGTTAAAGATTTTCTCCTTGGTGGAAACTTGCCCCGTATTGCTTGTGTAACCAGGATGGTTCTAATTCCAAATGTGATCAACCCATAGTCCATTTATTAGTACCAAACCATAATCATGTTAAATATACCTTACAAGGTTTTGGCTAGAATTCTCAATAAAAGGATGCCCCCACTTGGAATCCTGGGTGACTCCTGAGTAGAACAGGTTTAATAAAGGGAGGTCCATTCAGGGGGTAGTTGGTGTCGTGCAAGAATTGATCAGCTACATCAACAATAAGTCCTTTGGAGGAAATTTGGTGATCAAGATAGTTATGATTAAGGCATATGACAGGATGGAGTGGGGTTTAATCCTTAGGTTACTGGCCTATATGGGGTTCTCCACATGGACTCGTGATCACCTTTTCCGTTGTTTCAGCTCGGCATTGATCTCAACCTTGTTTATGGGAAAACAATTTGGGTTATTCAAGGCCTTTAATGGTCTCTGGCAGGGGGATACCCTATCCCCAAATCTCTTCATCATCTCTAAAAATTTTCTCATCCATCATATCAATTGGTGTCTTTATATGGGTAAGGTCTTCCCTTTCTGGACTCGACATGATACAAGTGGTACCTCACAGTTAATGTTCACAGATGACACAATTTTGTTTATTAATGGTGGTAAGATGTCAGTACATGGGATGATTGGGCTCCTAGGGTATTATTTCAAGTGGAGTGGGAAGGTTTTGAATAGGGAAAAAATCCTTTACTATATTACTAGGAATGTCTCTGATAGAAGGAAAAGGTCCCTTGATGATAGCTTGAATATGAGAAAGGTTTTATTTCCAATGGATTACCTCAGGGTCTCGGTGAGTACATAGTCTCTTATGATCCACCACTTTGACAAAATTGTTACCAAGATCACTAGGCACATTTTTAATTGAAAAAATAGATTCTCTTCCTTTAAAGATTGCATTAATCTCATGAATAGTGTCCTTGTGTCTATTCCCATGCATATTTTTTCCACCTTGATGGTTCCTGAAAATGTGGTTTCCACATTGGAGAGGATTATGGTATCTTTTATTTGGGATAGGAAAATGGAAGGCTGACATCATTGGGCGTTGGGGAAGCGCCTCACAAGGACTATTTCGAAGGGGGGCATCAACATGAAGATTGTCACACTGACCATGAAAGGGTTTCATGCTAAAATTTCTTGGGAGGCAGTGGAAGGAAGAACAGTATGGGAAGGACTATGTAGAGAAGAAATGGGATGAATTTGAATGATCTGATGTTGAGGCTTCTTAGATTTGGAAGTTGATACACCCACAGTTGGGTCTCCTTCACCAACATTCAAAATATACGGTGGGAAGGGGGGACCGTAACTTCTGGATTCAAAATTGGGGGGATATAAGGCTGTGGTTTCTGGGTTTCCCCACTTCAAATCTCTCCTCAAAGAGGAAATTTATCGTCCTGAGTTTCTTTTAGCCATTCTTCAATAGAATCATCATGCGAGTTTCAATAACATTGTTTTCAATGATGATCTGGATAGAATTATTTTTACGGGAATCACTTTGGGTCAGTTTGACATTAAGTATTTTAACCATGTGAGGAGGGGTACATCCACTAAAGAACAATGGGGAGTGATGTTGTGGTGCAAGGATTTCCCTTCCAAATTCAATTTCATTCCTGGGAGAGTGAGGAATCAAGTTTTTTCCACTGAGGATAACATTCAGCACATGAGAGTGAGTATCACCACAAAGTGTTGGTGCTGCTACAATACCAAACAAGAATATGTGGTGAATCACTTCTTCAATAGTGAATGGGATACCTGGGTGTGGTAGGCCTTTGGGGATTGAGTGGGCTGGAGCAGACATGGAGGGTTGTAGAATGGTTTTCTCAGTGGCTGGTTTCACGGAATGGGAGACAATGGCTTCGAGAGGAAAGCTAGATCCATTATATTATTGGTGGGGTGTTGGACCCTTTGGATTACCAAGAATGAGGAAAGACACAATAACCTGTGTGGATCTGACACCTACACCATCTTCAAAATGATTAATTTAATTCAGGATCTGGTTCATCTCTGCAAAACCAACCATGCCGCACCATCGGTTTGGGCCCTTGTGTCGAATCATTTCTCAACCAGATCAACGACTTGGGAAAGGGGAACTGGGTCTAGTGGTATCCCCTATGCCATAGACTAAAACTGAACACGGATGAGTCCTTTGGGGTTGGGGTGAGATGCAGGGAGTATCTGTAATTAGGAACCATGAGGGGGCTCTTATTGCAGCATTTTTGACCTTCTACAGGAGGGGCAATGCACTTTCGATAGAGGTGTAGGTGATGGTCATTGGCTTTGAGACGTGTAATCATAGAATAATACTACTCAATGTTGTGTAAATAGATTCATTCATCCTATTTAAAGAACTATCTAGCTCAGGACTGTCTCTGTGGAAAATTGAGCACATAATCAGGAAGTGAAAACAACTCTTGGGAAACCACACCGAGGTCACTTACACATAATGGGATGGGAAAAGGTCATAGATTTATTGGAGTCTATGGCTTCACTAAATCAAATTATGTCCTCTTTCACTAGTTTAGGATCCTTCCCATGAGAGGGTATCAAACATGTGGTTAACGATTCCCTTAGCCTACATTTTTTTAGACCCCCGTGATCTTTTTGTACATTATCTTCTCCAAAATTCAATAAAATTGTTAAATTTCAGTCAAAAGATTGCTAAATATGTGGGGTATTCTCATAAAAGTTATGGGAGGGTGATTCCTCTATCAATTGTGATAATTACATGACTTCAAAGAGTAAATTTAATTTCTCATGGGGGATGAAAATGGTTATTATTATGGTATTATAGGGAATTTATCAGCTATAGATTTCCTAGTGGATAGATTATAGTTGAACTATTTTTTATATTATGTTTTAGATATATATATTTATCTCAATGTTCTAATGACTTAATTATACATTATTTATTCAGAAATTAATTTTGTTGAGGTATAATATACTTAATTTATAGTCCAATAATAAATGAATCATTTATATAAAATTTTGGGATTATATGAAGAATATAAATTATAATATTCATACACTATAGTAGAAAGATGATTCATTATTATGTAAAACTAAATGGTTATTGTCAAAAATCATCCCAAAATATTATTTATTCTCATTAAAGATAAAAAAATTATTTATTCTCTTCATACTTATTTATTGAGATTTAGTAAAATAATCCTTTTAGAAATGATGGAATTCTAAAAATATTTCTATGTTTATTCAGCTGTATAGCATGGAAAATTCCAAGGGGAATCTAGAGATAAATTCATATACTTAATATGGTAGATAAAATAATTAATTTACTTAGTAAAATATAAAGTATTGTCTAGGATAGTATATTAGTGAATATCACAAAAAAGGTACTCAAAGATCCTTAAATGTTGAGTGATAGTTTTTCTAAACTCACATAACCTTATTCACATCATAGAAATTGTTATGTTATAAGTTAGATTGTTGAATAGTCTTAAAAATATTATAAGTCATCCATGATTCATTTCTAGACATGACTTACAAAAATATCAGTGTACAAACTAACCATATTCCAACTAAATTGACTAATGGATATCATATAAGATACATTATGATGGGATTATATTAATTTCATATGCTAAGGTATTATGATTTGATCCATTTATTCAATTGGAATTATCTTCAAACATAGTAATTGGAGAACCAGGGTGGATCAAAGTTCTTTATCAAATAACTATCGAGGATATTAATAACCCCAATATTTAAACATAATAATCATACTGACTAAAATTATATGTTTGAAGGAAAAAATTTTTGTGATAGTGGGATCATCCATGACTTCATTTGAATCCTAAATCTAGATGAACATGGTGGAAAAAATATAAAAAAGAACAAGTTTTGGTGGGTGGGATTATTGTAGATACATATGCAGTATATGAATGCTAAAACTATAGTGGTGGTTTTATATTCACAGTAGAGGGTGATAAATTATTCAATAGGAATAATAAATACTATTCGGAGTTATATGTTATAGATAGTTATGATTAATATGTTATTATTAATTCAAAGATGGATTTCATGTAACAAAATCCATTCTATATTTTGGGGTTGATGTAAATCCATTGTTGGGTATTCAATAGAAACATTACATGAATGGTACAAGAGAGAAACAAAAAAGTCTTGAATGGTTTTACTAAGCCATATTCCATAAATAAAATAGAATTATACAAATTATACCTATTATGATTATTATATTTGGATTCATATGTCAATCAAACCTTCTTTATTGGATAATTTGTCATACATGTCTGTATAATCTAACTATAGTGTTTTAAGAAATCAGTGAAATCTAATATACAATGCAGGTTTGATGTCTCCATTTGAAAGGAAAATTTTCCTAGTGTTTACAATGGGTTATTGGGAGATCTATAGTTTTCCATGAGCGATATGTTTAATGAAGTATAGAAAATATGTTATTAGACCCATGGTTATAAAAGGGTAAATAATTTATCTAACTATGACTTAAGTAATATTCCATGATCTAGGAAAAAATATATTCTATTTTAGATTAAGAGATTTATTAATTTAAGACATAGTACAAAGTTTAACTGGAATTTAAAAATATAAAATCGAATAATACACAAAAATTGTTCTATGGTGACATAATATTTTTTGTTATGTATAGATTACATATTGAAAAAAGTACTTTGAAAATATATCTCACATGAAATGATATATAAAAAAACTTATCCTTTCTTATAAATAATCCATTAAATGAAAATATAAAATAAGACCGAGATTACTACATAATATGGTAGTCAAAACTATATGATAGTTCTTTAGAAAGAAAAAATAGATGATTTATATGAAATTCAAATATTGGGAAAGCTATTTTTTAATATAAAATTATTCTAATTTAGATCCCTTTGGCTTAGAATCATATTAATAATAAAGTAATATTAAAGGATAAAGCATGTTTAAACTACTATTTTTCATATCTATATTATATTGTGAATGAAATGGTTTATTATGTAGCTCAGGATATATGTTAAGAAAAAATTTGTTCCAAATTTTTGAAGTGGTTCCAATGTAATATTATTCAATCATATCATCATTAATTTTAACTTTAGTATTATACAAGATGTCACATATGATAGAGGATTTATACTCACTAATATCATCTCTTGTGGGATTTTAATTGATAAATGAGGTTTTACTAATATGATTACCCACATGTATCATGGAAGGTCTAGCAGTTGTTGTCATATCTCAAAAGAATCATGTTTCTCATGTGTGAAAAACTAGTTATGTTGGTGGTAGTTATCTATAGTACAAATGGGATCCTATCAAATATAGTTCCATAAAGCTAAATACTATGTACATTCGATAACTTTAATATTCATAGTATTGAATATTAATTAATTAATAACCACTTGATTTTCATTCTTTTATGTGGAATATACATTACAATTCCCTTAGGTACTTTTCACACTGAAAGGTTATAGAAGTTTCCTAGCATGATGACAACCTAGGAGTTTCATGAAATTATTCTTAAATAAATGTTCTATAGCAAGATAATATCATTTTATTAGACACTAATGATATATGATATTAGTGGTAAATACTCATAGGACATTGATACAATTTATCAAGTTGTACACCATTGGTAATCTTTATAATGTGATATTATGATAACATGACCCTACAGTAAGAAATTCATACTTATATGTGTCATTATATGTTTCTTTCTACAAATTTCTATGATGGTCCTTAGATATTAACATAACTATTAATACATGTCATGATTTGAGTACTTTTATATATTGATAAAAATGTGATAATATATGTTCATGATGTTGTAGGATACATTGGGTGAATCAGAAGTGATATTGTATTAATGAATAATGCAAGAAGGGATTTATCCCATCTATTTTTTGATAGTTGTTGATATCTCAGGCCCTTTTATGGAAATGGGACTACATTACTATGTTAATGTCCATGTTATTATTTTTAAATGTTCATATAAAAGAACACAAAGAAATATACATTGAGGTAAAAGGTTATTATACTAGCCTACAACTTTCTTTATTAGAGATATCATGATAAAGGGATTATATGATATTGTGTATGTCCAAATTTTGTTTTTGTCACCATAGAATTTAACCGATTATCTATATGTTCCATGTAATGTTTCTATATTATAAAATTATTTTTTTTGTATTAAAAAAAATTCAACAATGAAATGGTCCTAAAGGGTCGCAGACTATGTGTATTCAGAACCTCTATTAAATTCTAAAAGAATATAACTTTTCGGACAACTATTATTCCCATGTGTGGTTTAATTATTACACATTTTTTGGTTGATTTAATATATCCAATCACTAGTAATTTAATAAAATATTACAAGATTTTAATTTTAAATAAATATTCATTTCATAGTCTAATTATTAATATGAAAATATATTATATTTATTTATGTTTTTTCATTCACAAGGTAAAAAATATTTATTTATTTTTTTATAAAAATATATAATAAATATTATTCAGTTGTTTTGTAAATTTAATATTTATTTAATTTTTAATTAATAACAAAGTGATATTTATTTATTTAAATAAATAGACATTATTTTGATATATATAAATGTTTAGGATGGCTGACAGACTAATTTTATTACTCAAGTGAGAAATTTAATATTAAATAATATTTCAATATGTATTGATTCATTTATATAAGGAAATGATATTTTTTTACCCATGAGTTTAGGGAAACTCAAGAAAATATTATTATTATTATTTATACTTGTGATTTTTTGGGGATTAATAGAAAAATCATATCCCACGTGAAATTATTTATTCTTTAACCCTAGAATTATAGATATCTAGTTATGTCATTCTCTAACCCCATCCATGCCATTATAATCGTTGTTCAAAAAATATTATAGAGAATTATCTTAATCCCTCACAAGATATTCTTCTATAAAGTACCCAAGAATGTAGTGCATTTTTCCTCCTCAGCAATACTGATTCATCTATTCCTTGAATAATTCACTTGTGATCAATAGTAATTGACATGAGTTTTATAACATCCACTATAGAACCTAAATAATTCTATGGTGATGATTGGAGGCTTGAGATGCACATGTGGAGTAATGTTATAATCATTATACCCTTTAATTATATTTATAAAATTAATTAATGATATGAAGTGGTCTACTGATTCATCAAATAATAAATAAGTTCATGAAAGTTATTTATTTATGAAAATAAATTAATTATAAATTATATGTGATGATCCAAACTTCTCTTTTTGGCACAACAATCAACTAACCTTCTTATTATTTTTATTGATCATAACATTATTCATCATGAAAATATCTATTTATTAATTGATTATGAAAAAATTACGAGTTAAAAAAAACATAATTGTAATATCTGTTGTGTTTAAAAAATGTAGTTCCTAACATTATAGGACATGTATATTATTATGATCAATTCACTATTGAATATTCTTAAGGAGTTTTTCATTATTTCCATGTAGTTACAATAAGGGTTGGGTAGGATTGGGAGAAATAAGATATAACAATAACTTATTTTTTTCACTTGAATTTTGGTAACTAACAATATAGTAGGATAAAATTCTGATATATGGTTCGTTTTCCTTTTGGGGAAACAAAATAGGTAGAATTTATCAGTTAGGTTTGGTTCATCAAGAATACGTTTGAATTAGTAACCTCCTTTTATGTATTATTTGAAATCAAATAACATATGATAATGTCCCTATCTTTCGAAATTAGGAATCTATTTTTTCAGATACCTAAATAACTCTTAAAATATTGTCTTAGTGGGTTATTTATAATTTATAATTTGGAAAACTATGAATTGGTCTAATAGTTCGTGATATATTTTATAGTGAATGCATTATATCGTATTGCATTGGGTGATAGGTTAGTGAACGATTATTTTAGGTATAATTCATGTGTTGAATAACTAAAATGTACATGGATCCTAGGGACCAATATGATATAATGATTTTTATCTGGTATCTCTCATTTTTTTATTTGGGTAACCAAAAACTATGAAGTTTAGTGATTAAATTTTCATGGTTTTACCATTATATTAAACGTTAATAGTGGGTAGCCACTGAGGGTTGGTATAGGATGCAAAATTTCTCTCAGGTTTTAGGATCCAATCCACATTTCTCATTAAGTAAAGAAAAATTTATGTGGATTTTCAATTCAAATACTAGGTTGGTGAAAAAGGTAACAGATAAAAAACATTGATTAGTGGCCACAATGATACTATTACCTATACCTTTTTGGAAGTAAGAGTGAAATATCAAAGGATTTGGAACCATTGTATCTAAAAAAATTTTATATCATTGAGGAGGTAGTTAGCTAAATCATTTAATTGAATATCATCATTCTTATTTAAAGGATAGTGTTTGTGAAGGTTAGATAGTGAGGTGTGTATGAGAAGTGTTGGCCTTTCATTGTACACTCATTATTATCATCTTTTTATCAGGTCTAGTTTTCTTTATGGGATTGTAATTAATGCATTTATGTTTGGAACTTGGGTTATCCATGAGTATAAGATACCATTTTCTATCAAAGGGGGGATAGTTGTTATATTTAGTCTATGAGAAAGTGTTTATAGACTTTAGTTATCAAATAAATCCTCCATTTTCTATCATAGAATGTTCATTGGTTTTTATTTATCCATTTATATATCATATGTCCATATTTGGATCACTGTACCATCATTTGTCTCGACCTATTTTTCTTGATTGTTTAACATCATATTGCTCGTGATTCTGATGTTTCATTAGGTTATCTCTCAGTATCATTTCTCGAAATGAGAATGATAATATATTGAATGTTAAATGTATACAAATTTAATTTCTATTATTGATACACCTAGAAATATACAAGGAATGTGATGGGCGATATACTATTATACTCGGCCACTAGTTTTACCACATGTCTTGACACTGCTAACCTAGATCTTTCTAAAGATGGGAATTATCATTTATGGTATAATTTAGAAGCCCTATTTAGGGATATTCTATTTTTATAGAATCTCGTTAAATTATTAGGAATATAGTATTAGTTTGGAATTTTTTGATGGTTTTTATATGTTTTAGTGGATGTTTAGGGGGAACAAAATTACTGTATGATTAGGGTAAACTATATTGAACTCCTAGGTAACTATTTAATATTAATTAAGGTAATCTGAAAAATCACATAGTTGGAACATGTATTGGATGATCTAAGTAAAAACTTTATATCCTTGTTAAATTTAATTTTTTTATCATATGGGTTTCCAAATCATGTGAACTAACCTAGCTTATTAATATCTTTCTCTATATATTTATCTCATAAAATCATCGAGCCTTGGACCTTGATCTATTCCTTTTCATCCCATAATTTTTTATCTCATTTTCTCTTACAGAAAACACTTTATTGGGGATTCAATGGCTAGATTAGGTGGATTGGGTATGTTTTTATGGGAATTTGTTATAGACTATCAGGGGTGGGTTTCTAGATCTATGATATATGTGGGTGGGATGTGATTTTATCTTAGTGACTATGTTTAGAGGAAGGTGGATTCACACCTACTCTAGTTTTGTTAGGAATTTAAATATATGTTGTACTTATAATTAAAATTATTCCATTGAGCTCAAATAAAATGTTATGTAATCATATTTGGTGTATCTTATTTTGAAGAAAAATGGATTTGACCAAGGGTTGTGGGAACCTCCCACAACATGTTTGATAAAATTGTTGTCTATTGATGTGGATTGAAATGGTGTAACCTTTTTCAAAAATGGTTTTGTAAATATTGTTTGTTGTTGTTAGTTTGTGAATTCATATGGAAGGATCCTAATTGATATTGAATGGGCATATGTTCCAAATCCAGGGAACAATAAATCAAATTGGATGGGTGTATAGTCATGAAATATATATATATATATATAAGGATTTTTTTCTGCAAACTTGGCTTCCAGTTCTGGATTTAAGGTACACTAGATTATACTTACAAGTGGTGAAATGGGTATTAAGGGTTGAGTTTCAATTCATGATAATTTATGTTTGGTTTTTCTTTCTTATAATGTAGATTCATGTAATTAGGGAATTTTAATTACTGTGTTTGTGTGTTCAAGACTTTTCGGTGTGGGTTGTGTTGCATGCTCTACGAAAATAAATATTTGAAAATAAAAAATTGAGTTTTGGTATGATATATTCATATGTATTCCAATAAGGTGTTTATTGTATTATTCTTCACTATGATTTTATATAAAAATTGAGTTACCTTATTCTTATATACATAGTGTGTGTGGTATGTCTTAGGGATTTCATGCAGGATTATATACTCTCCCAAGGTATATACACCTTGGTGAGTATACAGAAGTTTTTAATAATGATATTGGTAAGGGGGTAACTCACCTTATTGATGGGGTTCTTGGTTAGTGTGGTTCTTAGTGATGGATTTGAGAGATTTGTGGTGGTAATCATGTGTATTTTAGTGTAGTTCCATGTTAGGAACATTATCACTCTTCTTGGATTTTTATTTATTTCATACATGTATTGGTTACTGCACTCTATTTATTGTTATCAGATTTATATATGTGTTTCTTATCTTCTTTTGATTAATAAATAATATATATATTATTACAGTTGGATTTTTTATATGGGATTGTGTGTAAGGATAAATCAAACTACAATGATGCTACATACCCTAGGAATTTATTACTAACCTTTGGTATTCATGGGATATCACTTAAGTTTAGCGGCACCTTGATTCATCCCAAGCCAACGGGTCAGGGCCAAGATGTTACATATGATATAACATAAAGGGGTTCTATGATTTTTATTGACAAATCATTCCTAGAGGGTTTGATAAGTATTTCATGATTTTTCATTATTTCTTTATTTTATAACATATCCTGACCATTGGTTTTGGGGTGGAAGGTTGTAGAATCTTTGTAAGAAATATTAAACTTGGAAATAAGTTACAAGAAGGTATGGACCTAGGAATTACAAATCTATAGAAGTAATTTTCATTAAATATTTGATTCATAGCAAGATAATAATTGTAATTTTTAAGAATTTATTTATCCAAATTAGATTCATAATAAATAGTTATGAGGATATAGAAATACAACCTAAAATTTGGTAAAGATCCCATAAATAAATTGATAATTAATCATAAATTTATATAATCATCATGAGGGTAAGGGTTTTTTTATTCCTCATATATATGGAACATATTTTTTACACTGAGAACAACTTTGATTGAATGTGTAACAATCCTTGGAGAGGGTAGGAAAAAATAAATCACTCTATAAAATCCATTATGTGGTTCTCAATTTATCAAAGTGGCTTCAACATAGCTCTCTATAAAAAATAATAATGGCTTATTTATAATCCTCTAGGACACATATCCTAATGATTAAATCGGGATAAAACTTTTATTGGTATGGTTCATATTTCAAATTCATTTTGACATAGAAATGAATTTTCTCCTAGCATGAGTTTCTAAGAATTTTTTAAAAATCCTCATAACTAATTATTTTTCTGTGTCATAACACCATGGTAAATCACTAATAGTGTAAATATTATTGTCAAGGAATTAATTATACATATTATGATGAGATGAATTATACTTTAACTTCAATATAGAAATGTGATCATCTAACACATTTTAAAGATATTTTTTTTGTGATTTTTATGTTAAATTCTTTCAAGATAAGAACCCTTCTAATCAAAATATCCATAGAAAATTATTTTTAGGAAAATAAATTCAATGTCAAATGATCAGTGAAAATAGTGATTTGGTATCTTAATATATGGGTTTTAAACTACTATAAGGATAAAAAAATAGTAAAAATTTCTTTCTCAGTGGTGGTGTAGTATATTTCTACATCATTTAATAATTTTCTTCCTATTAAATGAAAAATTGAGTTTCATCACATTATTATAATATGACATATCCAATAGAAAAGTTACTTACATATCATAGTAGTTTAAAAGAAGTTTCTAATTATGATATTACTAGATGTGAGAGGAGATAAAGAAATAATTGATATTTGGTAATGATTCTTCAAAACATTATGTTCCAATTAAAGGATAATCATTCCCATGTATAGATTAATGGGATAATGAAATAGATATAAATTACCTAATTATCCTTTTATATAACATATAATTTCATAATAAAGAACTGATTTATTTAAAAATATTTATAAAGGGAAGGTGTGGAATGATATCTACCTTGAAATTATCAACCACTAACCCTACATTAGTGAAAAATATAAGAGTAATAGTAATTATATTTCAATGAAATTAAAAAATTTCACTTTAAGAAAAAGATTCTTATCCTCTCATCTTGAAAAACCCCTATAACTATTTATTTGGCATCTCTCAAATTTATCCCTAAATAAGTATAAGTCATCAATAGTTACTGATAGACATTCCTCTACCATGTTATAAAAAATTCACATTATGTACAACTAGAAGGTAATAAGATAATTACACAAGTCAAATTATTTGTGAATTAAAAAAAAGTGCCTAGTGGATATGTAATGGTTTTTTTCCATGAATATAGAAGGAAATATCAATTTATCTGTACCCCAAATACCCATATAGGATGTAGTCGAACTCTTGTCATTCCACTCACTCAAGGACTTTATCAATTAAGAGAAAAATAGAATGAGAATTCTTAGAACATGATTTCAACAAAATATTGTTGATTTAAACTATCCATCCACTAATCTAACATCTTGATATAATATTGATACCCTCATTAGTAATCACTATAATTTAATATTTATTATGAACCACTTCAATTAGATGTACCAAATCACTTTCAACAATAGGTTAGATAATAATTATTTTAAAAAACTTATGGAGTTCCATTGATACCACATCGATGTGATTGGGATTGAGTATTTATTGGGGTTTAAAACATGTGATAGAATAAATTCTTGAAAAATATTAGGAGTATAAATGTTTCATCTAATCCCAAGAAAATTATAAATGACCGTCCAATTAATTTATCATGCTTACTCAAAACATTATGAATCCTTTATTCTTGGTAGGAATCAAAAAAATAAAAAATGAAATTGGGAAGGTTTTGGTTATCCCATAATATTTCATACATGAGTGAGGAATTTTGGACCTTTACTTAGATATTGAGTTTTTTAAAATATCTTATATAATATTATAATATTTATTCAAACTCAATATATTTTTCTAGAATTCCAAACAGAATTTGATCATTCAATATATATAGTTTAGCCACCAAACTAGCTAGATGAGTGTGATAATTGGTATAGAATCATATTTTATAATTTCTTCAAATTGGTTATCCTTAAATAGCATTATATAATTTATATTAATGGAATTCATGAAAAAAAATTCACTCCTTTGAACTTAATAAATCGATCACTTCATGATTTAAACATCCTTATACAATTTCTTGATGATCCTCATGTTAAATTTTGACACTACATATCCTATTCACCTCATGGAACTCCACATAATTATAAATATGAGGTATTTAATTAAAAATTATTAGATCATGAATCATGATCCTAATGATTATGGTCATGTTCTCATTCCTCACTACAATGACTAAGTTGAATGGTACTAGGAATGAAAGACCATAGATGATAAGAGTTTTTTCCCTAACCCCTGTGTTTGTATTATTTTAAAGAATAATGTAATTAGTATGATATATAATATTTTCAATTTTTACTATAATACTAATATAGATACCCTTAAGAACCCAAAAACTATCATTGGAAAGTTGAATATCGATATATGTGGGTTTAAACTTCTCAATCCCTAGTTGAAAATAAAATACATATTAAATGATGTTACCACTATATTATATATCACCTAAAGCCTTGAAAAATATTTTCCCTCCTTAGTACACATTAATGAATAGAAAAAATGGACTTCTAAATTAGTAATGATGGTTTCATGGATGGTCATGCTCAAATTATTAGTAAAAAAACAAGTTTTTATGAGAGAATGTTTTTTTCCAAGTATAGAAATCACTATCGTACTTATATTATGAAGGTATTGTGTGAATTTAATCAAGAATAAAGATATTGATATTAATATGAGAGATTATTTACCACAGTTTTTAGTCAACTCATGGTTTTATTTATCTATTGTTAATTACCAAAAGGAATTTTTTTAGTATATTAGGATATTCTGATTCCTCTACATTATAATTAGATTTATTAGAATATATTTTTGGTTTTTTAAAATTATCATGAGATTTTAAAAATTAATATTGTTTATGAATGGTTTAATCATGTTTTAATGTATTTCACAATTCATAGGATAGTCAATTATTTGCTCCTTTTGGGATAGGAATTTTTGAGACTAGATTATTCCACAATGGGTTGGGAAGGGAAAAAATATATTTGAATGGATTACTTACAAGTTTTAAAAGTTTTGAATTTATGTTTTAGTAATGAATCATCAAAATTAATTATCCCCATTTTCCTACATTGTTTCCCATGTAAGAAGAGGGGAATATATTGGGAATCTGTTTGAGATAATTTGTTTATCCTGTGAGTATATTTAGGTTATTGGAGGGATTGTCAGATATTTTATTGGAATTGGATAGAGATATGTTGTAATTGAACCATTTAGGATTGAAACTAACTATTGGTTGTAAATTTTTATAGTTTTTATAGACTTATTTTTAACAATTGATTAGGTATTTAATTTTACTTCAAATGAAATCATGGATGGTCATTCTACCTTGGATAGAAAGTTATTTTCTGGTAGGTATTGTGAAAATTTATATCATTAAACTCAATAAAAGGTCATCAAAGGAGTAAATCATTTATAGAAGTAATTTTTGGATAATTTTTAGTATTATAGTCGTGATTACCAAAAAGTTAATAAAATATGGTCAACAAAATGAAAATTTAATAATTATCTAGGATTAAACTTTTCAACCATTCTAGTAAGCACTACCATTTTATCACTTAGGATTTCCTTATCAATATGAGTGTGCATAAAACCAAATTAATGGTGATTATGATAATACTAGGAGTTTCCTTAAGTGTGTTTATATCCAACATGACCTTCCAGGTACTTGTAAGCACCAATTCGAGCTTTATTTTTTGAGGTCCCATTATATGTTATGTTAATAAGCTTTTTATTTACTGGAACTAAAATTTCATAAAATATTACAATTTGTTTTGGTATTGAAATATTTTTTAACATGTTTCATATATATTTAAACAATTACTACGTTTCATAAAAAGGATATCCATATTTTTAAAAATTGTTTTGAATAATATTTTATGTAGAATTATTTTATATTATGAATGAATGTTTGTAAAACCGTCATTACAATTATTCTAAAAAATAGATGGAATATTTCCTTAATTTTTTAACCAAATTCTATCTTGATCATTCATAGAAAGAAATAGATTCATATTTTGTTTACTAAATTTTACATGGATTCCATAATGTCATAACAAAGTCAATAAACACATTGAAATGATGGTAAGATATCCATGAATCATTCCCAAAAATGGTGGGAAAAATGTTTAGGAAATGATGTTAAAATACATAATGGTCATATCATAGGGTAGAATATATAATTTAAGAGGGTTTTTAGTCCAATAATATTTGAGGTAATCATTCATGGTATGATCTAACACATTAAACAAGTTAGGTTCTACCTCATTTGGATTTTCTTTTTAGTTATCACCTATGTTACAGAATGATTGAAATGAAATTCCAAAAATAATATTAAAATAAAATTTAGAATTTGATGTCCTAGGAAGTAATGGATCTAATGGAAGAATATACATAGGTTCACTTGAATGTAAGGCCCTATAATTATAAACCCTAACTAGTC
Organism: Viscum album; assembly: GCA_963277665.1. Lineage (NCBI taxonomy): Eukaryota > Viridiplantae > Streptophyta > Magnoliopsida > Santalales > Viscaceae > Viscum > Viscum album. The sequence goes on along the minus strand of OY728120.1, from coordinate 1,079,120,803 downwards.
TTTTAGAATTGTCATGGATTTAGGTAAACATATAAGGATGGATAGATAGGTGAAAAGACTAGAGAAATGTGAGTAATAAAATAGAAATTGGGTAAAAATATAATGATAGTGTCGAATATAACTTACATGGGTGCCCATAAATGGTTTTAAAATTTGGTTCACCCAAATTTATCCAATAGGTTGAAGTGGTAACTTGTAGAATGATATGGTTTTTCAAATCCTCAATAACCTATGATATATTTTTTATAAATTGGCCAAATTTGGTGTTGATTTTACTTGGACAAATAGAACACTATAAGTCCTAATAAAAATGTATTAAATATAATTTGTTGATCTTATTCGATCAATAGGGTTAGATTAAATAAATTTATTTTTGAAGAAATTTTAATTCCTTTTATTCAAGAAGTATCTATTTAATGATATATAAACTACCCTCATCACATAGTAGTTTAATACCAACATAAATTTAATTAAAATCACCTATACAAGAAGAAGAGAAATTTATAGAGTGCTCAATGATAGTGATGATTTTAGTAAAATAAATTACAGGCCATAAAATTCAATAAGTATAGAGAAGAAATAAAATAGTTGAATGAATGTTTAACTAATTTTTTTTTAAAATTTAGGGAATAATAAATAAGTTTTAATCTAAACCTATGTATATTATTTGGTTCAACACTAAATTGGATTACCCCTCTATTGATGTAACACTCCAATGTAATATGGAGTTTGGATCATTAAAGTGGAATTGAATAATATAAATTAAGAAAATAGTGAATACTAAACCATTTTATAAAGAATTTAAAACCTTTTGTATCATTAACATCATGCCTTGAGAAAAATGTGTTTGTTTGTGATTAAGAAGAATCCAATATAAGAACAATAAAAAATATAATAATAAAATATAATGAATAAATCATACTACAATAGGAAAATTAATTTTCAAAGATAAAATTATATCATAACAATATAATAGAAATAAAAAACAATTTTATAGTTTTCCATCACTACTGATTAATTAAATTATTTCTTTATAGATTTTGGTTAACCACCTAGTTTTTAAATTCATATCACTTGATTGGATGTCACACCCTAACCAAATTATTTAAAAATTATTTTATTCTATGTTATTTTTAAAAAATATCTATATTTCTATATAGAAACAAATTTAATTTTTGAAATTGTTGAATTTCAGCACTGACACATGGTTGGTTCATAATTAGTAAAAATTGTGTGAAAACCAATCAAGTGTGTATATAACATTATAGATCCAAAATAAATTTATGAGGAATGGTTTTTATGATTTCCTATCCCTCCGATTTAGGGTGTTATAAGATATCAATTATAGGGAGCGTGGTTGGAGAATAGTTTGGACAACTATGAATTCAATCCTTGTGTTATTCCATATTCTTTTAATTTGTTTACATATTTATCCCTCTCTTACATTTTACATCAGAGGACCATCAGCACATCTTTTTACCTTGTACAAGACCAATTCAAGCTACCCTCTCCCACGTGTGCCTCCAAACTTCAGTCCTCCCAATTTTATTTCAATTCTAAGTGGTTTTCTTGTGACCCGGTACGGTTCTTTGAGGTATGGGCTCCTCTTCAATATTTTACTTCCATTCTTATTAAAATTTCTTCTATTCCTATATTTTGTGTCATCCTTGGTCAAACCCTAATTATTTTATGGTGTTTATTATTTTTTCTAGTCCATATGGTTCATCAGGCTTGATTTATGGTTAATTATAGCACAATCCTTCCAATGTGATAGGTTTCACTCTATTTTATTTATTTCTCCCCTTGTGTTTAGTCCTTAAATTCAACAACCTTTCTTATTGTAATTTAATTTCATGTTTTTGGATCTTAAAATCTAATACATGTGGTTATAAAACTTTTTAAAGATGAAACCTATAAAACCTATAGATTTTTTGAATTATTTTTTTCAATTTAATTTAACCGTTGCAATATTCTTTATTTCACATAACACTAAAAATGGATTATTTTATATGAAACCATTGTGTTTCACTAGAATTATACACAACACTATGTTAATTGTGCACTGAAAATGACATAAATTTTAGCTTTATCTACATAGAACACCAAGGTTATCTTTCATTACATGCAATAATGACTTTCCTTGATGGATTGCATAACACACATAACCGAGTTTTTTCAAACAATAATATATTATTAAAATATTTTTTAATATAATAAGATATAACCTAGAAATTAAACTAGTGATTATTAAAATTATTAAATAATTTAAAAAAATATATGGTTTATATAAATATAATACTAATTTGTAAGTTATAAATTAATTGGAAATGAATATGAAAACTGATTGAATATAAAGAGAAATATTAATATTTTTATCTTCATACAACGTTTTACCCTAATAATTTAAATTAATTAAAATTATTGTGTAATACTAATTTAATATATATGTTATATACCATGTCATATTATTATGGTATTCATTCAATATATTGGATAGACATAAATTAATAACATACCAAATTATATGCATAAAACTAAATAATTTTTATAAAGGTAGTGTTAACACCTTTTAATGGAGAGCCCATATTAAATATAATTATTGGAACTTTCATAGATTTAATATATCAAAATAAAATTTATATTTGAAATCAAAACATAAAAATGAGGTTAAGATAATGTTTTTTATTTCTATCTAGGGTTTCATTTTTTTAATGAATAGTTTAAAATACTAGATTTTAATTCAAAACTGCTTTTTTGAACTAATTTATTTTTAAGGATAAATTATATTTAAATTTTTTTAAAATGTTTAATTAGATAATTTTTTTATCAATTAATAGAATTTAGGTAATTATAACGAATTTCAAAATGACATTGGATATAAAAACTTTATAAACTTTTAATCATTTAAAATTAAAAACCCACAGTGCCGTCTCGTCGGTGGGATTAATTTTAAATTAATATATACCACTACTATGATTGGAATTTGTAAAAATGGATTCCATATTTGAAATCAGGATTAATTATAATATCAAATAACGTCAACTTAGTTTTTTTATAAAAAATATTTGTGAAAATAATTAAAATTAATTATTTCGATTAAGGTAAAATTAAGCTTTACTAGGGACTAAAACTTAAATTTAAGATCCAAAATGACTTATAAACTAGTAAAAACCCCATTTTTTTGCCATTATTCATCCAATATCCTTACATTATTGAGTTTTTTATTACTTTTTAGGTAAAAATGTGGGTACACCTAACTTGTTTTAAAAAATTATAACTGTGTCATTTCCCTTCACTATAAAAGGCCTCCACCTATCCCTCTTCTTCACACATATCAAACAACATAGGTTTGGAAAATATCTTCCCAATAGACTTTAAAACATCCTTATATTCTTCCTATAATCCTCCCCTTGGTCATAAATATATCCAAGGAATCCTTTTGGTACAAACCAAAAGGAGTTCCTGATTAAGAGGTAACATCCTCTCTCAAGATCCTTTTTTTATTTTCTTTCTCCACACCTCCACACTCACTATTCCTCTTTGGTATAAATAAATAGTTTCCTCAATATATTGGGATGTTTTTATTGAAATTTTTCAACTTAAACTTGTACACACATCCATATAACGGGTAATGAATATATTGTTTACGTGTATGGAAAACTATCGCTTCACTAAATGATGATTGTTAATTTTTAGTTACCACATATCATGGTGGAAATTATTATGGAAACACTATTTATATATTTCATATATTATATTTATTGTGTATTTAATATTATTTATACCTTTTACAATATATGTCTTTCTTACTTTTAATTTAGTGTAAAAATGATGATTTTGTTTGAGGATATGTGGACTACAACCCACTAAAAGAGATGTGATTCGTTTATAAACTACATGGAATGTATTAAAGGTGGTTACAATAAACTTATATGATATATATATAATTATATTTCTACTATAATGATATTATAAACATATAGACATATAAGTCATTTTCTTTCTTTCCTTCAATCCGTTAATAAAAATTCAAACAACATTCATGTGTAGGTACGACCTACCATATCCATTAATGGTTTATTCTATTTTATACTTATATATTATATAAATTATTATAATACACATATAATGAATATACATGATATTTTTTTCATGGTTTACATTTTTAAACCATTATATAACTATAAGGACCAAACAGATAACAAAATAAGAACCATGTAAAGAACAAAGTGAATATTATCCAAAGTGAAGACTTAATGTTGGATGATTAACAACCGGGTAATATAAGGAGATAATAAAACCATATATGTAATTATATATTATAATATGGTTATTTAAAATATGTATAATAAATTTATATTTATATTATTGGTGGTTTGAATGAGTACAATGAGAGGCAAGACACAAGGTATGGGAATTTCATCTCACATTTAATTTTCATCAGATACATACTTTATTCACCACTAATTTTTTTAATGTGGTATATGTAATTCCCATGAATGTTTTATATTTATATTATTCATAAATTTATGGGTATATAAATATCCATTATATGAACTTTATTTTTTGGGGTTAATGTTTCAATGGTTACCTAATTGGTATAATAGTTTGTTTCAAATTGCCTTCTTTGAGACACATTTTTTGTTATGCACCAATGTTCTTTCACATAGTGTATATTCTTCTAGTTGAGATATTATATCCCAAATATACATCATTTAAGGATATTTTCTACTTCATTTAATTTTATTTTCTTACATGAAGAGTATGATCCCATGAAACCAAGTGGTTAGAGTTTACTGAAACAATCTCATTACTTTTAGATATTGTTAATTGTTATGCTTATTTTAATGAAATATTATGAAATATCTATCAATAACACTCATGATATTAATGGTCGTATTTTTATTCATTATATATCCATTTATTAGTACAATTTCCCACTCTTTGATACTTATGATAATTATGAAAATGTTGTTAAGTGAAGTTATTTTTTACCACTCTCTTCGGTCAGAAATATGTTCTATTTAAAAACAATTTTATCAAAACAAAATTCAAAAATGTTTTCAAATGAACATTGAAAATAATTTCAAGTAATAATTATTTTAATTTTTTATGATTTTAAAAGCTTTCTTTCATAATTTTTTATATTGTTTTTCAATGTAATAGTTTTGAAAACATTTTTAATATTTCATTATATGTTTTCAAAGATTTTAAAAGAAATGGTTTTCAAAAAAATTTCAACATTATTTCATTTATTTCCGAGTAAAAAGGTCTTCAAAATATTTTCAAGACTTCTTTATAACTTTTCAAAGTGATCTTAAAGAAAAAGTTTTTTAAATATTTTAAATTTTATTTTAAAAATTTTCAAGTAAAAAGGATTTACAAAATGATTTGAAGTCTTATTTATATGTTTTCATGTAATTTTTTAAGAAAATAATTTTTTAATGGTTTTATGTACTAAAAAGGTCTTTTGAAAGAAGAAATGATACTTTCCTAGATAAAAGTTTTTGTATGATATAACAAAATTATTTTCCTTCTATGATGTCTTTTATTGATGTTACTCATGCCCATGTAGGAAAGGACATAAAGGTTACATTAATATTATTTCCATGAATGGGTTATTCTTAATTACATGGTATTTATGAAAGATTTTTCTATTTCATAGGTTATATTTTTATGAAATTTTTCTCTCTTTCTTGGGTACTAGTTTGGATGAAATGGTTATGAGACCAATATCTTTTTCAATAGGTTATTAATGTTTTCAAGTTTATGATAACCATTTAATTTCATGTGTTATAATATTATTGTTTATGATATTGTGGAAAATGTATGTATTATTTCATTCTGATATGGGTGAGACCTATATTTCCCTACACTTCATTAGGTAACGATTTATATCTCATGAGACAAACTAAGACGGTCTTGGGAATGAACCTTGACTACTAAGATGGCCATGTGAGTGAACCATGACTACCAAGATGGTATAAAGTGTGAACTCATGCTACTAATATGGACATGGTATTGAACCATGAATACCATATTGGTTTGGGGAGTGAACTCATAATACCATGATGGTCTTGGCAGCTATTCCTTGGATACTATAGAAATCATATTATATGCTTATGTGTCTACCATATTTCCATGTTATATTCCTATGTTGTGCTTTCATAAATATCCTCTTAATTATATTATGATCCACATCTTATTATTTTAAAATATTTATTATGGTCTATAATATATATGTTATTATCTTCAAATGTTATTCTCAAGTTCCATACCTTTTGTTTATGTTATGATTACACATTTCCTTTATTTACACTTATTGAGCATCTGAGCTCACCTATTATTATGTTCCCTTTCCCAATGTTATGATGAATGTTTTTAGGTATAATTAATAAAGGTGGAGTTATTTATGGGATATTTTTATTATTTTTCACTAGGATGGAATATTTTATTTCCATTTTTCCAAAGACATTAAACTATTACGTTCCTTAGGATTGTATTCTTGTAATACAATAATTTTCATCTAAAATGGTTTAATATCCATGTATGTTAAGATTGGTCATTATATTTGGTATCAAGTGAATTTCTTATTCCAACTCTGGAAACCCAAATGAGAAAACTTTAGTGTTATCCCTAGGTATATTTTGAAGGATATTTCTTGGGATATCTCTAAGAATAATTATAATGATGAGTAAAAATTTATAAAAATTTCTTGGAATTTTGGTAAAGGAATGTGTGAGTGATTTCCCAGAAATACATACTTGTATATATAATATATATGTATAATGATTTGTAATACATTTACCTAGGGCTAACATCTATAACAAGATGATCTGGGCCTGACTCGGGGTAATCTAGTACATGACAATGGGTCTTGCTGCGCACCTTGTTTGACACTTCGAGGGAATATGCTTTGAGAATTCAAAAAATCTCCACAGACCATCATGAATGATTTAAATATAATTTGGCCTTTAAGGACCTTGTATTAACATATATTTTCATAGATTAAAGATGGTGTGAAAATTTATATATACTATAATTTATTATTTTCTTGACTTTGTGGTTTTCTAATATGATAATTTGTTCTCACACTATGCTTTTGGTTTTAGTAAATGGTGGGAATTGTAAGGAATTGGATTAATGTTGAATGTGATCGAAGATTTTATAATGATAAGTAAAGTGGGATGATCCCTAGATTAAATGATGTTGTGATCATGCCTAATCAGTTTTCACAGAACATGATTAATAACATGTACCTTAACCAAATCTCGAACTCACCAATGAAGAGAAAGAAGGAGGTCACAAAGATTTCGGATAATGGAGACCGTGGAAGAAAGAATATTTGAATTCTTTGGCTTCAATAATTTGGAAAGAATCACCTAAGTTAATGTCTTATAGGAATAAGAAGATGTTTTGAATGTGGAAAAGAATTCCACAAAGAAGGTGACTACATGGGGAAATGAAGAGTTTGGATAACGAAATGGATGAGAATATTGGCCTCCCTAAGGAATAAATGAAGATTAAGTATTTTATCTATGAAAAAAATACGATCACTATACAACTAAATTTCCCGTGAAGAAATATCCAGAAGAGGATCAATAAGGTGGTACGGGTAATGGTTACAATGCTGATGATGAAGAGACTACAGATGAAATATGAATTGAAAGAGATATAGTGTAATATGAATAGGTATCCTTGATAAAACGTAAGTATGAAGTGGGATAATAAAATATTATATATATCAAGATTCAAGAATTATGTTATATGAAAGGTGAAATATATAAGTATTTTCTAGTTTATGTTTTTCACTATGGATTTACAAGATCAAGTTGAATGGTTATAATGGAATTGAAAAGTGAGATAATGGAAAGGTGATGTCCTTATAAAATACATGATTAAGGGAATGATAAAAATTAACATGTAACTTATTTTATGATAATGTTGTTTGTATGAAGTAATAATGGATATAAGTAATTAAATTTTACTGTTTGGATTACCATGGAACCTATTATCTTCTAAGTGTTTTATGTCATCAAGGATGAAGTCTACGACTTCATGAATTTAAAACATTTATCCAGTAATCCTTGGAATAAATAATCATGCATGTTTTCCAAAAGGATTTATGATAATAAAATTTTTTACCATGATTTAAGGGAATATACAATTAGGGTATTCCCATGTTTTGAATGTAACAACCAAGTGGTACATTATGATATATGGCAGATCAATGTTAATATGATTTCACGACATTCTTTAAAAAGATTTTAATTTTCAACCTTTTGGAAATATTATAAGGATAAATGTTTTTGGAATGTTTATGTGAAACTTCATAATAATTTAGTAAGATTAAACTAACATCTCTCTATATAGGGATTTATGCATATTGGTTAGGAAGTTTAAACAAATTTGTGTTGATGACCACTGATGAAAAATGGGATGGAATATCATGGATCTCATGATCTTTTAGCGCTTTAGGAATGAAAAATTTGCCTTCCTTTTTAGTGAAAGAGATGAATCAGTTTAATGAAAAATAAAGGGTGAAATTGTTTGGAATTCATGAAAGTATATCTTTTCATGAATATAATTCAACATTAAGAAAGTAGATCTTGAAACTAAAAAAAATTATCCTAGTACCTCCATTTATGATTAATGATATTTTCCCTTAGTTCATCACAGATTTATGGCATTAAAATTGTTAGATTTCTCCTACATGTATTCTATAGCACTGTCTATCATAACATAATAGTTATATTTTATTCCATGTCAATGTTTTCACTTTCCAGTTATGTTCCACTATGTTGAAACTAAGTTATATGTTACTTTGGGTAACCATTATAGTTCAAACATTCCCTATTTTGGGGGAAGTTTTAATATTAATATTTGTGATGTTGATTTCTATGAATGAAAATTTTATGTTTTAAAACTTTGATAACCCATATGAATTTTGATGGATAAATTCATTTGACCTGGAGTAGAATATAACACCCAAATATTTTTGGAATTATTTTTTTGGTTTCATTTATCCTTTGAGATATTTTTAATTTCACATAACACTGAAAATAGGTTATTTTATATTAAATCACCATGCTTGGATTGAGTTATATACAAAACAAAGTTAATAAGGACCTACACATGACATAAATTTTATCTTTCTCTATAAATAACACCAAGGTTAGATTTCTTTACACACAATAATGTCTTTCTTCAATGTCAAGGGTAACACGTAAGACTGAGTTTTTCCTAACAAAACTATATTATTAAAATTTTATTATTCAATATAATAAGATATAACCTATTAGTTAAATTAGAGGTTATGAATAGTATTAACTAATTTAAGAAAATATACAATTTACAGAAATACGATATTAATTAATATTTCATCAATTAATTAGAAATGAATATAAAAACTGATTGAATATAAATAAAAATATTAATATTTTTATGGTCACAATGAAGTTTTACCCTAATAAATTAAATTCATTATAATTATTGATTAATATTAATGTAATATATATGTTATATATTCCATAAGATATTTTTCATATTCATCCAATATATTGTATAGACATAAGATAAGAAAAAACAAAATTATTTTCATAAAAAGTTATATTTTTTATAAAGGTAGTTTTAACACCTTTTAATGGAGAACCATTTAAAATAAAATAATTTGAACTTTTACAGATTTCATAATTAAAAATGAAATTTATATTTGGAATTGAAACATAAAAATTAGGTTAAGATAATATTTTGGTATTTTTCTATAAGGTTTCATTTTTTAATGAATAATTAAAATACTGTATTTTAAGTCAAAACTGATTTTCCATCTAACTTATTAATAAGGTTAAATTATATTTAAATTGGTTTAAATGTTTAATTATATAATAATATTATTATTTAATCCAATTTATTTTATTTAAACCAATTTCACATTGAAATTCGATAGAAAAAACTTAGAAAACTTTTGATCATTTTTATTTTAAAAACCCATAGTGTCATCTCATCAGTGACATTAATTTTAAATTCATTTTGACCACTTATATTATTGGAATTTTAAAAAATATATTCCATATTTGGAATAATAATAATTCATTTTTCATAATAAGGTCAAATTATTTTTTTACCAAAAATATTAGTGAATGTAAAAAAAATTAATTACATCAATTAAGGTAAAAATAAGCATTACTAAGGAGAAAACCTTAAATTTAAGACCTAAAACAACATATAAATGTGTAAAAACCCCATTTATGTATGTTATTCGACCATTAACCTTAAATTATTTAGTTTCATTGTTTTTTATTACTTTTTTAGGTAGAACTTGGGTGCACCTAACTTGTTTTCAAAAATTCCAAGTGTATCCTTTCCCTTCCCTATAAAAGGCCACCACCTCTCTCTCTATTATTCTCACCTCTCAAAAAATGTAGGATTGGAAAATATATAACCTATAAAATTTCTAAAATCCTTCTATTCCTCATAGAATCCTCCCCTTGTGCTGAAATCTATCCAATGAATCCTTTTGGCACAAACCAAAATGAGTTAACTGATTGAGAGGTAACATCTTCTCTCAAGATCCTTTCTTTTCTTCTCATTCATCACCAAATCCACTCTCATTATTCCATTATGATATAAAAAATAGTATCCAAAATATAATACGATTTTATTATTCTAATGGTTTAACCATCACTTCTATACACCTCCATCTAATGGGTAGAAAACATATTGTTTACGTGTACGGAGAACTAACATCTCACTAAATGATCATTGTTCCTTTTTTTCCTTTAATTCCTATCACGGTGGATATTATTATGAGAAATATATTTATATATTTCATATATTATATTAATTATGTATTCAATATTGTTTATAACTTTTTATAAGTATATATATTTATGTTTTATTTGGTGTAAATACATTAATTTTGTTTCTGGAAGTGTGGATTGTCGCCCACTCAAAGTGATGTGATTCATTCAAACACTATATAGAATGTATTAAAAATGAGTTTAGTAAACTTAAATGATATATATATCCTTATAGTGATACTATAATGATATTATTTAAATATATACATATGATTAATTATCTTTGTTTCTTTTAATATGTAAATAAAAACAAAAACAACATTCATACATACGTACAACTTACCGTCTCCATGATCGAGGTATTCCAATTCATTATTCTATATTATATAGATTATTATATTATAAATAAAATGAATATAAATTTTATTAATATCATATTTACTTTCTCAAATCATGATATAAGTATAAGTACCAAATATATAAGAAATTAAGACACATGCGAAGAACAAAGAGAATATTATAAAAAATGATACCTTAACATAGGATGGTTAACAAGCGGCTAATATAAGATCATAATAAAAAAATATGGAATTAGATATAAGAATAAAGTTTTGTAGAATATTTATAATAAATTTATATTAATTATAATTTTTTTTGAATGACTATGACGAGAGTCAAGACAAAAGGGAAGGGAATTTCATATCACTTTTTATTTCCGTGAGATATATAATTTATTCACTACCGAATTCTTCTTGTATGGTATATGTACTGAAAATGAATGTATTATACATATATTATAAATAAATTTATGGGTATTTAAATATATATTCTATGAAAATTATTTATGGGGGTTAATATTTCAAAAGTTACCAAATATTTGAAGCAGTTTTGTCTCAAATTGCATTCTTTGTGATACATGTTTTGTTACAAAACTATATTCTTTAAAAAGGTGTATATTATTACAATAGACATATTATATAATGAATATCCTAAATTTAATTATATTTTATTCTTCATGTAAATTAATTTTTTTAAAATTAATAGTATTATCGCAAGTAACTAAGTGTTAAGAGTTTATTGAAACAATCTCATCACTTTTCGAGATTGTTAATGAATATGTTTATGTTCATTAAATCTTATGATCCATATACCAAAAACACTCATGATATTACTTATCCAATGTTTATTAAATATATATCCATATATTAGTAACATTTTTCTACTCTTGAGAACTAAATAGAATTAAGAAAATGTATTACAGAAAAATCTAATAGTACCTCTCTCTTCATTTGAAAATATATTTTACTTCAAGACAATGTTTTAAAAAATGTTTTTACAAATGTTTTAAAATGATATTTAAAGACAAATTTTAAGAAAAAAGTTTTTTAAAAAAGTTTTTTTATGGTTTTATAATATTTAATTACATGTTTTCAATGTTATTTTGAAACCAATGTTTTTCAAAATGTTTTCAATATTTCTTTATAGGTTTTCAACTTATTTTCAAAGAAACTATTTTAAAAAAATGAGATTTATTTATAAGGTTTGAAAGTATTTTCAAGGAAATGGTTTTCAAAATTTTTTCAATATTTCTTTATAACTTTTCAATGTTTTTTCAAATAAATGGGTTTCAAAACATTTTCAATCTTCTTTCACAATTTTCAAGTAAAAAGGTTTTTGAAATATTTTCAAGATTTATTTTTATGTTTTCAAAAGTGTTTTCAAAGAAAAAGGTTTTTAAAATATTTTGAAGTTTATTTTTTAATTTCTCAAGGAAAAAAGTTTTATAAAATGATTTCATGTATTCTTTGTAAATTTTCATGGTATTTTCAATTTAAATTATTTTCAAAGTGTTTTATGTATTAAAAATAACATTTTGAAAGAATAAAGAGTATTTTCCATAATAAACATTTTTGAAAGATATTTATAAATTATTTTCCATTTAGATGACATATATAGATGTTACTAATGCCCTTCGGGGAAATTATATAAAGGTTAAATTCATATTAATTCCATGCATCTGTTATGCTTAATGTCATGGTCTTTATTAAACCTATTTCTATTGTATGAGTTATATGTTTATGAAATCTGTTTCTCTTTAATGAGTTATACTCTTGATGAAATAGTTATGAAGCCTCTATATTTGTCCAGAGGTTATGATATGTCTACATGTTTATGGTACCCATTTCATTTAATGGGTTATAACATTATTGTTTATGATATTGTGGAACATGTATGTATGATTTTATTTTGTGATGGGTGGGACCTATATCTCTCTCCAATGCATTGGGTAATGATTTATACTTCATGATATAAACTAATATGGTTTGGGAATGAACCTTGACTACTAAGATTACCATGGGAGTGAACCATAACTACCAAGATGGTATGAGGAGTGAACTAATGAAACTAAGATGGCCAAGGTTGTGAACCATTACTACCCATATGGTATAGGGAGTGAACCCATACTACTAAGATAGTCTTTTAAGTAATTCCTTGGATACAATGGGAATCATATTATATACTTATGTCTCTTGCACAATTCCATGTATAATTACTATTTTGTTCTTTCATGACTTGTTATCTTAATTCTACTATGATCCATGTCTTATGAATTTTCAATCTATATTATGATCTCTAATATGCAGGGTATGATCTTAAAATGTTATGCTCAAGTTCCATGCCCTTTTTTATGTTAGGCTTACACATTTACATTGTTTACCCTTATGAAGTATCTGAGCTCACACCTTCTTATGTTCCCTTTCCCCAGGATATAAATAAAGGTTTTAGGTAGAAGTAATAAAGGTGGAGTTCATTATGGGGGATGTTGATGATAATTCACCAGGAAAGAATATTTTTTTTCAAAGTTTCCAAAGACACTAAACTATTACAGTCCTCGAGCATGTATTGTTATAATGTACCGAATATTCATCTAAAATGGTGTAATATCCTTGTATGTAATCCTGTTTCTTTATAAAACCATGTTTATATTTTCATTTTTCAAATTATATTATAGGTGATGTTTTAATATTGTTATTATTATTATTATTATTATTCCCTTAAATATTTACATTTTAGAATAAGAGGGGGAATAACTACTTATTTTGTAAGTTGAGTTGATTATGAATTATTTAAGAGAAATAAGATTTTTAGTGATTAATGTTTTACTATTTCTAACCTTAGGGAATTATTGGGTACTTTGTATTGTTATCCAAATTATAAAGGGTCCATCCAACTAGCAATGGTGTTTCCCTAAATTGTCTTTTAGTTCTTCGCACATTCCACTAGTCGGTGCCATGTGTATTGTACCGGTCAAGTGTTATAGTATTTTAATTAAATAATTTAAGATCCCCCTAATTATTGTAATATATGTTCTAGGTTACCTATCCCTAGTGAAATTTGGGTGTATTTACCTTTGATACCATTATTAAATTATTGTTTATTTGGTTTACTCTACATTTGTGTTATTGTGATACTATCTGCAACTTTCATTTCCATTTTAGCCTATATTATCCAATTTTATGTTGTAATTAATAATTTATTTAGGATAAGTTAATGGGTATTCTAAAATTCAATCAAAATAATATTTCAAATGTGGTAAAATATGGAATTAAAAGGGTGTTTTAACAGAGGAGGATTCAACCTAATAAATTATTATAATAGTAACTATTTTAATTTAAATAAATTTTAAAGGAATATATATATAATGAATTAAACAAATATATTGAAAATTGTATAATTATATAAAAAATTGTATTTTGGATATTTTAATTTAAACAAGTATAAAAATTATCATATATTTGAAGTCTCAAATTTTGGGTGGGGTTTATTTGGCATGCCTATTGAACGATAAGATCACACTAATATTTTACATTTCCATATAGGATTCAATTAATCTCATGAACTTTCATAGATAATTGATAATTTTTTGGTTTTATAATGAATTCTAGAGTCACATGAAGGTATGTATGTTATTTTGTTTTATTAAACTTTTTATCAAATCATCCATATTGTCATTTTTTGGGGTTCTATTATTGTTATTGATGAATATAAAATTTTATATGGGATACATGGGGTATTTATGGTTTTATTTCTATAGTTTAGGGTGTTGTGGGATAGTTGAGGAAGTTATTTACATTAATATCTTAGTTTAAATTTCATTAGTACTATACTTTTTTATATTTTTTCTACTTATTTTTCAGTGCATAGACCTTAAATTTATGATGTGTTTATTACCATTTTATTGTATTATTAAAATATTATTATTATTCCAATTTACTACTAGTAATTTTATTTTTATGCATTGAAACTAGTCTCCATCTTAGGGCACTCAAGAACATGCATTTGGAATGTTGTGGGCTAAATCTAATGTCCAGTTGGGAGACAACTATGGTTGTTTCATGAAAAGATCATGTTAGAGTATACCTATGTTATTTTGGTATCTCGTAAATATATATAAGACTATTGGGAATAAAAAGTTATTTCTATGATGATTCTATCAATATTTTTCATATATGGACACTTCAGTTTCCAAGGGTTATCGGGTTTATGTCATGAAGTTTGTGTTTCATTTATTTATTTGTCATGTTCGAAACCATTTAACAAATTTATATTTTTTGAGGGATGATGGTGTGAGTGAACTGGAATCACATTGGGGATATCACAATATAGAAACCCACATGGAACCCATGTTCATGGTTCAACATTACTACCAGTTATTATCACATTCTTAACACACAGTTCACAAAACCATGTGGCTAATTCATGTATAACCACTAGTTCCTCTTTTTGAGGGTTTTTTGTTATGTCATTTTATTAATCAAGTGTTGTTTTGTGTGTATTGGTTCAAATTAATTAATTGGACTATAAAAATTGATATAAGGGATTTGGGTTGAGATATTCGATTTAAATGAACCTTGAATACTTTAGAATTTAAATGGTTTCATTTAAAATGTAATGATTTTTTTGAAAAAGTTCGGTTTTTATGGGAAAGATATAAATGAGTTTTATTAAAATTATTTTAAAGGATTTTGATTTTTTAATGGTTTCAAAAAAGTATGTTCGAAGAATATAAAATTATTTTATACGGGATTTGGAAAGAATAAATTAGTTTTCTAAAAGAAATTAAAATGAATATTTTATTTAGGTTTTTGAAAACATGTTTAAAATGGGAATTTCATATTTATAATATAATCATTATTTTTTTTATGTTTTATGATAAATATGAACTAATTTAAAATTTTCAATTTTTTGAAATTTTTTAAAATAAAAAATGTGATATTTTTTTAAGGAATATTATGTTTTAATTAATGATATTTAAAAATTGATATTTCAAAAGGAGAATTCTAAAGTAAAAAATAACTAGTTCCAATTGATTTTCTCAATAAAGATAGGGTATTTTATGGTATCATATATTCATTTAAAAATATGTGAGTTTAATGGTTATATAAGGATCTTGAAAAGAAATTTTAAAATTTCATATCAATAACTTAAATATGGAACTTATTTTGGTTTGGAATTTGGTTTTTGGGGAAGTGGTGTCATTGATTTATCTCTTGGGGTTTTCCTATAACATATGGTTTATAAGTATGTGATGATTTTAACTTTGATATTCCTTGATATAAATATATTATTATTTTATTAACCTAATTTCTTCACTAGAAAATCTCTGATGGATTGTAGGACATTTATATTTTAGGACGTCCATGATTGTATCTCCTATAGTCTCATCCAAGAGTTCGTGATTAGCCGATACCTGTATTTTGGTGAGTGAGTTCTTTTCTTGGGTCTTTGGTTAAATATTTTTTTGGATATTTAATTTATGATAGTGGAATTATCTAAACCATGATTCAAATATATTATCATTGTATGTGGCTCTATTTGAGAATGTAAATAGTGATTCCATGTAAGGGATTTTGATTTTGGGGAGCCAACCTAGGATGGGTGGTAACTCTAATCTTTTGGACTCGGTGAAGGTCCTCTATCCTGAGTAGAAGTTCCCTTATATGCTTCATTTTGTTGTGTCTCAATAGTTTGGGGGAGATTTTTCCCTTTTCACTTTATTTTCTTTTTTTCCTTTCCATATATGTGGTCATTATTTAAATATTTTATCAAATGAATGTTTTGGAGACCTCGATTATGAATGACTACATGAAAATTATTGATATGAAATTGATTGAGAGTTTTTGTTGGACTTCGCTGATTTAGAATCTTTTGGGCTGTGTTTTTTTCCTTAGGGTGTTCTCTAATTTTGATGACCAATCTTGTTATGGGAGTCTTTTTGGTGGGGAGACCGAATATTGACATTAGCCTTCTCTTTTTTTATCCTCAATGGTATTTTGTATTTGTGTTTCAGTTCTATATATGGTATTTTATTTATGAATGCAAATTCATTTGAAAATGGATTGATCATGATGAATATAAATATTTAATAATTATTAAAGATACAAGTTTTAGAGGAGTTAAAAATTTTTGGGGAGACATCATTAAAATTTTATCCTTGTCTTTGGTGACCCAACTTTGTGAATGTTTTTTTGAAAGAGTACCTAATAGTGGGCCTTACATTTAGAGATTATCTCTAAGATGAATTCATCTTGGATAATGGTGGTGGTTCCTTTCATTTATCATTGTGTGTGTTGTCTCAGTGGTGTTCACAGTGTTTTTAGGTTTTTAGAGAATCAATTACAATTTAGTAGGTAGAATATTGTTAATTATTTTTGTTTGTTTGAATCATCTATAGATTTAAGGGGAATAGATATTTATGGTGAGGTGTTTTTCACACCCAACACTATTATTGTATTTTTTATTTTATGAAATTAACTAATTTTAAACCTACTACTGAATTACAGAACAAAATATTTTAAATTTTTGAAATTTTTTATGTTTAGATCAATTTCACAGTTGGAACATATATTGTAAGGATAATGTGTAAAACATGTGAGTGTATCAGTAGCATGATAGGGAAAAAATATAGGTCTGGTGTATGGTTTTTATAAAAATGAATCTACCTCATGTGGTGTGTTACATGCCTTATTGTAGGAGGAGAATGGTAGGAACATAGTTTGGACAACCATGTATTAAAACAATGTAATCTTCTTGATTATTTAAAAATGGGTTTTTATTTATTTAACCCTTACTTAATTTTTACATCACACGTAATCCTCCCAAAATTTCTACCTTGGGTGTGCCCTGGTCATTCACCTCTCTCCCAAGAATATATCTATCCTCTATTCCTCTCTCTTTCTTGGTGATTCTAATGGGTTTTCTTATGATATAGGTCTGGTTATTCAAGTAAAGACCTTCTATTCTTTCTTCCTTTCCATATTATTTATTTTTATCCTCTTCCTTTGTCATGTTCCATCATTGGTCAAACCCTAACTAATCTAGGAGTTTTTTTTGGTTATAAGGGTTTGTGAGTCTTGATTTGAGGCCGACTCTAGTGAAAAACATCAAAGGAGACACATTTCTATCCATTTTAGGTTGGTTTACACTTGTTTTTGTCTTTAAATTCCTGAAACTTTACTTAATATACTTTATATTGTTGTTTTTCATGCTAAAAATTTATTATAGGTGTCTATAAACCTCTTTATAGAATAATCTAAGGTTTACGTGTTTTTGTTAAAGTGTAAGGGACTTTTCTCTTAAAAAATAATTGGTTTTAAATTTTTGTACCACTTATTTGTATATTGGGTGTTTGATAATCCCCCAAAAGTCTTATACTCATGTTTTCTTTATTTTTAAAGGAATTTTAAATCTATAGATGAAATCTCAATTGGCCTTTAGATTTTACTTGTAATTTTAAGTAATATATGAAAATCCAAGTATTAATTAAGCATTCCAAAACATAGATCTAAATAAAATTTTGCTATTTTTTAAAATTTATAATCATATATTTTATAGTTATATGAATATTCATGAGTGTACACACACACACACACAGATATATATATATATTCAAATAATAATATATGAATTTTTTTAATTAGAGACATGAGGGTGTGTAAATTTATATGACTGTAATTATTAAATGGAATTTTTTTGTTTAATATAAATGTTAAAATTTTGATTCCAAAATGTATTTAAAAGAGGTAATATAATGATATTTTTAAAAATATAACATAAAATATTGTTTGTTGTTTTTTTAAAGAAAATAATGAGGGATATTTTTTAATTGTTTCCTAAAATATTTCTATTTGAGATTGAAAATTTGAATTTCTTTTTTTATATTATGTGAAAAAATACATATGAGTTGTTTAAGATAAATGATATGTTTGATTATTATAATGGTTTTATTTCAAACCTCAAGGGAAGACCAAGTACTTAGGTAGACTACGATCAATCATAAGGGGTCTATCACATAATCTATGGTGTCTACCTGACTAGTGTTCTAGTTGTGTACAAATTCTACTGGACAATGATGTGTGCATCACATTATGCCAGTTTAGTGTATTTTTGTTCTCTAATTGAGTGTCTCCCTAAATAGTGACATAAAAATTCTAGGGTACCCAAGCCTAACTGACCATGGGGTGTTTTACCACGTTTTCTATTTTAAATAATATTGTATATGGTTTATTCTACACTTGTTTCATTATGTTACCCTCTACCTCTTTCAATTATATTTTTCCCATCTTATTCTCTTTTATATACTCCATGATAATATATTTTTCATTAGTAAACTATAATTCCAATTTGTAACAAAAATAATATTTCAAAAGTGGTGAAATGTTTTTTAAGTGTATTATAATAGAGGTTCCTCTTCACTAATATTATTTTTATGGTAATTATTTTCATTTAAATAAAACTGAAATAATGGTTTATAAACTGATTTGAAAAATGTTTTATGACTTTATATACTTATGTAACCGAAAAACTACTTGGAACATTAACTTTCAAACTAACATAACAAAGGAACATTTATTTAATATCGTAAACAGTTTTTTTGGTTTATCTTTCATGCCTATAGACTATTTTTATCACACATGTTTTTTATTATTTCATTAAATGTTCTGGTTATTTTCTTATCCACTCATTGAGAATTGATTAATTTGTGGTGAGATAGTGAATCGAAGTGTCACATGAATTCATGACCATTTTTTTACATTTATTTTTGACATTTTCCAACATTCCATTTTTTTACATTATTTTATATTTAATAGTAAATTATAATCTTTATGAGGGAGACCAAGGAAAGTGGTGAGTGTCATTTCTATAAGTGTGGTAGTTGCGGTGAGAAAAGGTCTTTCTTAACTTTAATTTCCCTATTTAAATTACTTTACTTATATGGTCATTTATATATTTTTTACTTATATTATATAACATAGTCCTCTAAAATATAGTGATGTCATAGAGGTTTTCTATGGTTATTAAAATATAATTACTGGGTGAATCGGTTCCCACTAGAATTACATTTATTCCATTAAACCAGTCGCCAACAAAAGGTTATTGGGAATATACCTCTAGTATTTTGTCGTCTAGATAATGAATACTATATATGGATATATATTTTTATTTTATGACATTATGGTTGGCATTAGTGGGGGGAAATTTGAAGAAATTGGATGTTTCTACCCTTGACCTGAAATCAGTGTGATACTTTTTCCTTCATTTAACACATAAAACAAACTATTAAATGGATTATTTTGGGTGGGTTTTAGGGTAATAAAATTTATTTTAGGTTTTATTATAAGTTATGTTAAAATATCACTTCATTTGGATAATAAATTTAAACATTATATTAAAAATATAGGGCTATTATTCAAGAACATGAACTTTAGAATTTAATTTAATTATCATCTTGGGTCGTCTGGATCACCTTTGAAACATTATAATTAGCTATGAATACTACTTAACGAAATATTATAAATGATATTATTTACCTAGAGTACAAAGTTGAGCTTCATTATAATTTTATCATTGATGATGCATTCACATTAGTGTTCTAGTTTCTAGTTCACCATGCAAATTAAATCTAGAATCATAGCCCAAAATGGTTTTAAGTTTTCGTGAATCATCCCCCAAGGATTGTGTCGTGACTACCCCAAGCTCTTGTTCTATAGGCCAGGGGCTGGCGACTAGCACCTGAAAGGAATATACTTAAAATAGGAAGGTATTGCCTTTTTAACCTATACAAACACACAGTCCAAGAACACAACAAGAAGCAACCAAAGAGACTAGAAAACAACAAGAAAAAACCACAAGAAAAACAACTGTAGTAAAAAAAAGTGTGTTGAAAGTAAATGTGTCATAAATAAAATCCCAACTATAATGTGCATGTATAGATGAACGGTATAGATACAACTGAAAATCAAAAAGCAGCTCTTGGATCATCCACTGAGGATCCTACCTGAAGGGTAGGTATAGATCACGATCATTAGTCCTTGCACCACGTCATTACAAATGGTCCACCTATGAGAAAAATCCGGTCCTGGCACCCTCATCCTCGATCGAAACTGTATGTTGTCTACACAAGACACAACAAGGTGCGGGCATAGCCCTTGCAGGGGTGAGTATAACGATACTCAGTAGGGACCCTGAGACCCTGTAGGTATCCTAGAGTTCCACAAAGGAATAACCATTATGCAAGACATCAACTATACTTAGGTATATACCCATACATATACCTATGTTATCAAGATATACACATCTCATACATGACGGAGGGATACTACATAGGTAACCCCACAAAGGTAAATGTACAGAACAGGTAAAAGACTCAACTCACAATCAGGTATATAAGTAAAGTACAGAAGTACAAATGATTAGTCACGAAGCTAGATCATTATACTCTATCAAGAGGAACTCATTCTAACCATATAGATTCTGAACCACACAAGATATATTGGTACTAACCCCCACAATGACCTACACAGGATCTGACTCTCTCGGAGTCGATATGTACTACCCCCGCTGACCCATATTGGATTTGACCCACACAGGATTAGTATGTGTTGTCCCACATAGTATCACTGAGCGCTGAACCACATTGGATATGAAAAATACAGGATCATTATGTGCTGACCCACATAGGATCCCTGAGGGATGACCCACACAGGATCTGACCCACATAGGATCGGTATGCACTAAACCACACAAGATTTCTGAATGCTGACCCACACAGTATCAATAGGTACTAACCCGCACAATAACACACATAGGATCTGACCCACCTAGAGTCAATAACTACTAACCTCTATTTGATCTGTCTCCAACTTCCGCCTCACTGCTAGCCACTGGATTCCTCTCACCCAATGTGTTCGAGTTCTGTAGAACCTATCCCTCGAGATATAGGTCATACATCTACTACAACTAAGATCCACAAAGGAGTAACCCAAAGGACCACTATGTCATAAGGGTTCCAATGTGACAGACGACACGTCAATTGGACGCTCCGTCTGTGAGTTATTAGTATTTTAATTCTAAGGACCCGGTTTGATTCGGGTTCTATCTAACCTAGCCATACTCCAACTTTCTACAAAACTCAAGTGGCGTATATGAAAAAGTTAGTCTCGATCCAAGGATTCCAACGCCACATAAGTTTCATCAAAAATAAGTCTGGTTCTTTAGATATGTCCCATTAAGTGTTTCTGGGTTCAGTTAGGCCTAGGTCTGGTCCAACCTAGCTTGGGTCCGACCTGGATGGGCTAGGGAGAGGTTCGACCCGGCTGGGCTGGGCAGAGGTCTGGTCTGTCTTACGAGGGGGCGGCCCGACCGACGAGGGGGCAGCCCGTACCGCGGTGGGTGGCCCGTAACATGGTTGGGCGGCATGACCTGCAAGGGGGTAGCCCCGCCCATGGAGGGGCTGGACCCGACCTGCGGTTAGGTTTGGCGCGAACAATGGTGGGGCGTGGCCTGGCCCGTTGGCAGCTGCCTGGCCTCGTGAAGCGCGACCCACTGGGCAGGAGGCTCAGCCGCGATCCGTCCGAGCCAAGAATGGGGGTGGGGGTGTTTCCCCTATATCCCAAATGACCCAAAGGCCATTTGGTTTTGTAACGGCGGTTCCACATGGGCACCTTCCATTTTCCATGAAACTCGCCAAAGGCACGGATTTGGGCTCCTCTGTTGCGGCTTCGGTCGCGGCCTCCTGCTCACTAGTGGTATGCAATGACCGCCTTCTCCGACCGTCGTGGATGACAAGCCATGACCCCTTGTACACCAGCGGTGCGTGACGGCGAGCCACACCTCCTCCATGTTCGGACGATGCCAGCCACTCTGATGACCACCACAGTTTGCACCGCGGCCTCCTATTTAGGCATGTGTCAGCGCGTTGCCTCTCTCATAGCCAGTTGGTGTTGCCGCAACGACGATCTTCCATGGAGGGTGCAAGGGTAGCAAAGTAGAAGAGGGTTCGGGCTGAATTTGTTAGGCATGTGCCCTCCGTGTTAGCTTGTAAACATGAGGGAGGATAAAAAGGGTTTAATAATTTCTTTAAATAAACTACAATCAAAACCCCTCAAAGATACCCCGCAACAACCTCTCGTAAAAATGAATGAATCACGGATCAACCCGTTAGTCGGTTGATCCACGCTATTCATATTACTCAACAATAGGGAAGTGGAAATCATTTAAAGTGTGTAAAAAAATAAACCCCCTACCTCGTAAAATCGATTGAGAATGTCCACTCTTGAAGGTGGGTCGGTGTTCTTCGTTCCCACCACAGGCTTCCGACAACGTCGCTCGTACATCATTCTTCAGTTAGGGGTTTCGATGTTGCTCTCCACCACTCTCCGGAACCATCTCCATCTTGCAAGGGTTTGGTATCTTGGCTCTCCTTCAACACTTTGTTTCATGTCGAATCTGTGCCAATACCCCTCCCCAAGCTATATATAAATAGGAGAGGGGAGGGTAAGTAACGATGATGGGAATTAATGGGAGCAGATTAATTAGGATGCTTCCTAATTCCCCCAATGTTGCTATTACATAGATTGGAGGGTCAATCCATTCAATGGATTGACACATCACTAGTCCCACCTCTGCTAGTTAATTGGAGGATAAGTTATAAAAAAATTAAAATAATAAATTTATTTTATTTTATTTCTTTTAAAAATTCAAAAACATAACTCTTTATCTAGACCTGCTGTGGTCAAAGTAAAGCATCCCTTAAGTGAATCTCGGTACTTTAGATTCAAAGGTGCCCTCAAATTTTTAATCCGAGCACCGGTTCAAAAGATAGAAAACACCATTCACATGTTTACTAAACGTACCTTAAAAAAAGTTCAGAAATTAATTCCAAGAACACCGGGACTTGGAATCACGCGCCGTCAATTTTCACAGACTCGTAATAATTCCATATAATTTTAAAAAAATTACATGGGAAATCCATGTCTTTACATTCTACCCACCTTAGATATTTTTATCCACGAAATCCACAACATACAATAATGATACAAAAGGGGGTGCTGAGCTAGAATTTTAGCCACCCACTCCCATGTGTTCTATTGGAGGTTCATGTGCTTCCAGCAGATGCGTACCAGAGGTATCGACCGCCCATGAAGTACTCTCACCTCTCGATCCTCAATCTCCACTGAAACCTCTGTAAACATCTCCCCATCATCTAAGTCTAGATCTATGTGGTTGATGATGTGAGAAGGGTCATACATGTTGGATCTGAATCTACGGATTATACACAAGAGGGGGGTGAATTGTGTCTTTTTCAAATTATTACAATCTCTTCAATTTGGACAAATTCTGTTCACTATGCTTTTGCACGATTAAATATGCAGCGGAAAAAGTAAAAGCATGAACACACGGATGTATAGTGGTTCGGGGAACAGAAGGCCCCTAGTCCACTCCACCAACGCTCAAATCCACGAGCTTGGCGATTTTCACTATCTGGTCCTCGTTTCCACAGACCCGTCCACAACTGAGTACAGGCAGTTGACACCTTTACAAGACTCAGGCACACACAGCCTTCCTGGTTCAAACACGAACCCACACAGCTTAGAACGAGAAGCTGATCACTCAAAAAAAGAGTTTCGATAAAGAAACACTTCTCCAGTTGTTCTTCACAATTGCAACAGAATGCAATTGACAGTAGATAGATCGTCGTCTTCAGAAAATAAAGATCCGTAATCAAAACAGTTCTGAGTCGATCCAGTTGCAATAGATATTACCAGAAACTTCACAACTTCAGCAGCAGTAGATTCACAACAGGTAGTCGATGTAGAACACGTGAATCTGCTATCAAAATCTTCCTTTGGTAAAAAGGATTTTACACTTCTTCTCGATCACCAGAAAAGAACGCTTTCACACAGTCTCTGTTTTCTTGCTCGTCAAAAGATTAATAACTCTTTATTTCACACACTTTCCCGTGTATATATATATCTCCGAAGTTTCCAAGATAGAACATATATTCAAATCTGAGAAAATCTTCCGCATAAATAGATCCATGAAAATCTCCTTTAGATTCGCGATATTAAATGAAATAACAGAGCCGTTGTAACTCCCCTGAAGAATCGGCATAAAAAGCTCCGTTTAAATCAATCATTAATCCGTTGTAAACCGTCTCTGATTCAGTCAAAGTCGTATTTAAGAATCAGCTCGAAATCCGCCTAATAATCCGCTTGATTGACTAATTCAAAAGGAAATATCGTCTGTCAAAAATATCCCGACGCCAAACGTAGGGTTGATGACGTGGCTCCAAACGTAGGGTTCACAAACGTAAGGTTCAGAACGTAAGGTTGAACATACATACTTTCTCTTCAGCATTCAAACGTAGGGTTGATCATCCATACTTTGTCTTGCTTCAACTCTCCAAAGAACGTACGGTTGATTATAAAAGTAAGGTTGATGATCCATACTTTTGAGAAACAAACTCAACACTGAAAACTAACGTACGGTTTCTCTTCCATACTTTTCAACAACGAAAACGTAAGGTTCCTTCCAAACGTAATGTTCTTCTTCCATACTTTTCAACAACGTAAGGTTCATTAACCATACGTTTCAAAATAACATAAAAAGTAAACTTTTCATCCATACGTTACGTTCATCAACGTAGGGTATGAACAGTGATTCCAGTACGCGCTAAAATTGATCTCGCGCTACAGTGATTCCAGAACGCGCTAAAATTGATCTCGCGCTACAGTGATTCCAGAATACGCTAAAATTGATCTCGGAATAAATGAAGTATAAAATCTCGTTATATAAAATAAATTCCTGCAAAATACTCAACGAAATAATTAGTAAATAATTAAGGGTATTTGTGAGCATCAAAATCATCATAAATAGACAGAGTATTATTTAAAATAATCTCCCCCTTTAAAAAACATTATTTTGATTTGTTTAAAAACAATACATTGCTCAACAATCTCCCCCTTTTTGATGATCACAAAACCCATAAAATAATAGAACTAATTTAATTGCAATCTTGATTGAAAAAAAAAAAATTTATAAAATTTTAGAATTTTGAAACGATTAAAACAATATTTAACTATAAAATTTCTCCCCCATAACTCTCCCATAAAAATAAATTTTCAAATATAGATAAAAGATAAATGTCGTATATATCCAAATGCTCCTATATATCCAAATTTCTTCATAGGAAACGAATGAATTTAAATGTTGTGTTTATCCAAATTCTCCCCCTTTTTGTGATATCAAAAAGAATGAAAAAATTACGGATTTGAACACATTCAATATTGCACTGAACTATAAGTAAATGCTATAATTAACTGGGTATGAATAAGTGAATTTCTTATACTGGCTAACTTAATCATAAATCAATAAATAATAAAACAAAAAAGATAAGAAAAGAATTTTTATTCACAAGCTACGACAGTGATATACAGAGGAATCAAGGTTTAGGGATAAGACAGGGAAAAAGGTGTCTATCTCCTTTGAATTGCGATCTTGATCTCTGTAAACTGTTCTCGAAGCCTCTTCATCATCCCATCTCCTAACTTGATGATAAGATCCCTATTCTCCTGAGTCATATGAATATCTTCAATCAAATTAACTCTGAAAAACTCATGCATTCTTTCTTCTTTTTAAACAAAAAGAGCCAGCTTTTCTGATAACTGATTCAAAAGAATCCTAATCGGTTGCTCTCCAGATGTCAACTGATCTACCAAAAATTTCTGATTATCTAGCAAAACTGACAAAGGGGCACTATTACACTGAAGATCGTGTAATCTGTCACTCATATTGCTCAGTGCTCCAGTAATTGCTTGAAATCTTCGAATCAAATCAGGTGAAGAACCTGATCCACTCACAGCACTATTTGCAACAGATTCAAATTTATTCTCCATGTAAATTTTCATCTCAGACAAATCATCTTTCGTTACCATCTCTGATTTCAACTGATCAACAGCATGCAACATATCAGTTTTAAACAAATCTACTTCCTGTCTTGAAACAGTACATTCTTTCAGCTTCTGAAACTTCAACTGCTCTAAGTTCAAGGAATTTCTGAGACTATCATTCTCAGATTCCAACTGAGAGATATGCTTGTACAACTCAACAACTTTTTCTTTTCTCAAATCAGGGGAACCCTGTGCTCTATTCTCATGTTCAGAAATAGGTTGATGAGGCAAGGCAAGTGGTAAAGAATCTGCATCTGATTGTTCTTTGTCCTTGTCCTGACAAGGTTGATCCACTGAACTAGCTTTTGAAGCCTGAAATTCTTCCACTGAAAATTCTTCCTGAAGTACTTCTGTATTAGCTTCAGAAGTATGTTCATCACGAACAGTAGTCTCTCTGACTTCTACTGAATGATCAAGAACAATATTTTCATGAACTTCTTGAGGTCGGGCCACTTCTTCACCAGGCACTGCCTCCATAAGTTGTTCTTGTGGAATTGCTTCTTCAACAGCCACAGCAGCAGTTTGAGGTTCTAGCTGAATTTCCGGTTGAGCTACTGGTTCCTCTATCGGTGCAGTCCTCTCCACAACAGCTTCTCTCACAAATGAATAAGAAATTACAGGTTCAGAAGATTTCAAGACAGGAGAGATAATTTCTTCATCAATTGACCTCTTCCTTCTAGATTGAAGTCCTTCCTGACTTCTCTCTTCCTCAACTTCCTCCATCTCAAAGCGAATTCTCCTTGCCACTGTACTAATCCTTGATTCTGCTTGTCCCTCTTTGGACTTAGCCGGTTGAGCCTGAGCACTCTCCGAGTCTTCCTCAGCTCCAACAGGTAAGAGTTTTCCTTTAATTGTGCTCCAGAAGTATCCGACTTTCCTCAAAGTCCCAGCATTAAAAACATTACTGTGATGACATTTCACCCCAGCATCGACCAATCTGATCATTCCTCTTTTAAATAAAAACAAAGAAATGAACCTTCCATATGGGAAAAAGGTCATTCTTGCTTCACTCTGACAGCAGTATCTCAGATATCTTATCATAAATCGAGGAAAATTAAACTTAATATCACTCATCAAAAGATACATTATATACATGTCAGGGTACAGAATTTTCTCCATCTCAGCCATCCTTGGTGCTAAACCAGTCTGAACAAACTTTACTAAGATTTTCTGATCAGGCTCCAAATCTTTAATAAACATCTTCTTTATCACTTTGGTTCCAAACAGAAAAGACATAAT
Source organism: Viscum album (assembly GCA_963277665.1). NCBI lineage: Eukaryota > Viridiplantae > Streptophyta > Magnoliopsida > Santalales > Viscaceae > Viscum > Viscum album. Next base: position 1,079,092,473 of record OY728120.1, on the reverse strand, counting down.
GTCTTCAGACTTATGTACAGAATCTCCAATATTCCGTAAATCGAAATGAAAAACTCCTTCATGAGGGCAGTTAAGAATTTGACTTATCTCTACAGATGATATGGAAAAGTCCTTATCCTCTATTTGAGCCAACAAACTGTCCTCCGTATCTCCAAGGCTAAACTGAACAGTTCTAAAGAAATGTCTCATTTCTGCCTCATAAAGAAACTCAGAATTTTCACTATTAAAAGCTTGCTCAAGGCTTTGAAACGATAGCGCTTGCTTCAACAGTAAATTAGTTTCAAACAGCCATTCTAAATCAATGACTTTACCTTGCAGTATTTTCCGACCAACTACTTTAGATTTCTTTGCAGCACTGCTCTCGGCTTCATCTGGACGCTTAGTCTTTGCCATTTCAACAACGATTTCTGAAGGTTCGTAAGTTTAGGGTTTGAAGATTCAGAAAAGGGTTTTGGAGCAGATGTGCGGTTTTAGGTTTTCGAAAGGGTTTCCGAAAAAGGTGAAAACAATTTAGAAGGTGAAACGGTTCTGACAGCCTTGATTCCCGTGTAATCACTAATCATTACTTTTATTTAAAACAAAATAAAATTACTTATAGCGGGAAACAAAAAATTAAACAGAATTCGAAAACAGAATAAGATTAAAAAGAAACTATTTAAAATTAAATAAACCTAACTCCCCCTTAATAAATTCAAACCTTGCCGTGGGAAGTGGTTTAGTAAAAATATCTGCTAATTGATTTTCTGTATTTACAAATTCTAAAAATATATCCTTTTTTAACACATGATCTCTTAAAAAGTGATGTCTTATATCAATGTGCTTAGTTCTAGAATGACTAATAGGATTTTTTGAAATATTAATTGCACTAGTATTATCACATAAAATAGGCGTATTATTGAAATTTAATCCAAAGTCCATAAGAGTGTTTTTCATCCACAACACCTGTGCACAGCAACTACCTGCAGACACATATTCTGCCTCGGCTGTTGACAGGGCAACTGAGTGTTGTTTCTTACTAGACCATGATACTAAAGACTTTCCTAAAAAGTGACATGTTCCTGAAGTACTCTTCCTATCTAATCTACAGCTTCCAAAGTCAGCATCTGAATATGAAATTAAATTAAAATCAGAGGTTTTTGGATAAAGCAGAGATTGATAAATAGTACCTTTTAAATATCTAAAAATTCGTTTAACAGCAGTTAAATGAGATTCTTTGGGATTTGATTGAAATCGAGCACAAAGACATACTGAATACATTATATCTGGTCTACTAGCAGTAAGATATAACAAACTACCAATCATACCTCTATATAACTTGTTGTCCACTGATTTTCCAGTTTCATCCAAATCAAGTTTATATTAGTACACATAGGAGTTGTAAATGTCTTGCTGTTTTCAAGTCCAAATTTCTTAAGTAAATCAGTAATGTATTTGCATTGATTTAAAACATTTCCAAAATCTTTTTGAAATATTTGAAGACCCAAAAAGAAATTTAATTCTCCCATCATACTCATTTCAAATTCTTTTTGCAATAATTCTGAAAATTCATGACAAAGAATTTTATTGGTCGATCCAAAAATTACATCATCAACATAAATTTGAACCAACAAAACATTATTTTTCACAGTTTTCTTAAAGAGTGTTGGATCTGCTAGTCCAACAGTAAAATCATTTTTCAAAAGAAAAGAACTTAGTCTTTCATACCAAGCTCTTGGTGCTTGTTTAAGGCCATAAAGAGCTTTAGTAAGTTTGAAAACAGAATCTGGTTTTTGAGAATTTTCAAAACCAGGAGGTTGCTCAACATAAACTTCCTCCATTAAATAACCATTTAAAAAGGCAGATTTAACATCCATCTGAAATAATTTAAAATTCATATAAGATGCATAGGCTAAAAGGATTCTAATGGCTTCTAACCTGGCTACAGGTGCAAAGGTCTCATCATAATCTATTCCTTCTTCTTGATTATATCCTTTAGCTACTAATCTTGCTTTATTTCTAGTTATTATCCCTTGATCATCCTGTTTATTCCTAAAGACCCATTTAGTTCCTATTACTGGATAATCATGTGGTCTTTCAACTAATTCCCAAACCTTATTTCTCTTGAACTGGTTCAATTCATCTTGCATTGCTATTACCCAGCTCTCATCATCTAAGGCTTCTTCTATGGTCTTAGGTTCTTGTTGGGATAGGAAAGCAGAGAATTCAACTATGTTTCCAAAGTTTCTTCTAGTTTAAATACCAGTCTCTAAGTCACCTATCACAGATTCTAAAGGGTGATTTTTTGAGGTTCTAGACTGTCTAGGCATTACATTCAAAGGCTCTTCAGTATCATGTTCTTCTGAACTGGACTGAATTTCTTTTATATCATTTTCAAAATCATTCTTTAAATTCTCAGGTCTCATGTTTTCATTAGAATCAGGTTCATCTATTTGTTCTATCCTTTTCTCAAAAGGATCAGATTCATCAAATTTCACATGAACTGATTCTTCAACAATCCTTGACTTTTTATTATAGACTCTATAAGCTTTGGAGGTTGCAGAATATCCTAAGAAAATACCTTTATCAGATTTTGGATCAAATTTACCAAGATTATCTTTGGTATTCAGGATGTACACCTTGCATCCAAAAACTTTAAAGTAATTTACTTTAGGTTTTCTGTTATTCCATAGTTCATAGGGTGTCTTTTTCAAAATAGATCTTATTAAAATTCTATTCATTATATAACAAGCTGTATTAACAGCTTCTGCCCAGAAATATATAGGTAGGCTATATTCATTTAACATAGTTCTAGCCATTTCTTGAATAGTTCTATTTCTTCTTTCTACAATCCCATTTTGTTGAGGTGTTCTTGGAGCAGAGAAGGTGTGTTTAATACCCATGTTTGAGCAAAAGGAACTAAATTCCTGGTTCTCAAATTCTCCACCATGATCACTTCTCAATGAGATTATATTAAACCTTTTTCATTTTGAATAGATTTACAAAAACCTTCAAATAAACTAAAAGCTTCACTTTTAAATTTCAAAAAGAAAATCCAAGTAAATCTAGAATAATCATCAACTAATACATAAACATATAATTTACCAGCTAAACTTGCTACTCTTGAAGGTCCAAAAAAATACATATGGATAAGTTCTAGAGGTTTAGTTGTAGCAACTTTATTAACAGATTTGAATGATGATTTGTGTTGCTTGCCAAGCTGACATGCATCACAGAATCTGTCATTTTCAAATTTCAGACTAGGCAAATCAGAAACTAAATGTTTCTTAGATAATTTATGTAAAGCATATATATTGCAATGACCAAGTCTTCTATGCCAGATCCAGGATTCACTTATATTAGCAGTTAAGCAGTTTACTTGTTGTTTACACAAGGAATACAAATCCAAAGTATAAACATTATCAGTTCTGGGTGCTCTAAACTTAAACAGTTTATCTTTAGAAACAGTACAACTATTGTTAGTAAAATCAACAGTGTATCCATCATCACAGAGTTGAGAGATACTTATCAGATTGTGTTTTAACCCTTGTACATAAAGTACTTTGTTGATTGAGACTGTCTCTGGATCTCCAACTGTTCCAATACCAATAATATTTCCTTTGGCATTGTCACCAAAGGTGACAAGTCCTCCTTCCTTTCGAGTAAGAGAAGAGAAATTAGCTGAAGTTCCACTCATGTGTCTTGAGCAGCCACTGTCCATATACCATATTTCTTTCTTTCTTTGGTGACCTGCTACCTGCAAAGACATTCAAACAAATTGCTTTGGTACCCATATTTTGTTGGGTCCAGGAGTGTTAGCAAGCAGTGATCTGGGTATCCAGATTTGCTTTGTTTTCTTAAAATTGATTGAATCATATAGATCGTTGGAAATATAAGCTTTCTTAATTCCACATATCTGAGGTTGTCTTAGAAAACAGTTTTTAGCTATATGACCTCTTGTTCCACAGTAGTTACAAATAACCTGTTTAGTGCTAGGAACAAAATAATTTTTGTATAACTTAGGTTTTTCTCCTTTACTTCCAATTCCAAACCTTTCCTTTTTAATTACAGTTTTTCCAAGTATCTCATTTAAGGTGTTTTCTCCTTTTGTAAAAATTAATGCAGCCGTTTTATAAGATTCTACTTCATCCTGTAGAGTTTTTATTTTTGATTCAAAATTAATTTTATTTGATTCAGCAGAATTGTATTTGTCAATTAATTCCTTATGTTGTTTTAGCAAAGTATTTCTCTCATCTGAAATAGCTTTGTACAAGTTCTTTATAGATTTATATTTATTAAATAACGAGTCATACCTTTCTTCAAGCATATTGCAGTAAGCTGCAAGTTTTTTATTTGAGAGGCTTGTTTCAGAGTTTGATTCATTATTTGAGTCAGAGGAATAGTATGAGTGTACCTCATCAGTTTCAGCCATGAAACACATATTTGCTTTTAAATTGGCTTCCTCCTTCTCTGAGCATGATTCAGAAGAATTACTTGAGTCTTCAGAAACACTCCAAGTAGCTTTCATAGCTTTCTTGTCTTTCTGCTCATAATCATCTCTTTTGAAGAATTTCTTCTTCTTTGCATCTTTCAATTTTGGGCAATCTGGTCTGATATGTCCCATCTTTTTGCATTCATAACATCTCACTTCCTTGCTATCCTTTTTAAAGGATTTCTTGAAGTCTTTCTTCTTACTATAAAACTTTCTGAATTTTCTGGCTAGCTGTGCCAGTTCTTCATCCGAATTTGAAGAATCAGAGCTTTCTGATTTAGCACTCACTTCTTTGTTCTTCATCTTTCTATCCTTTTGTTGAGAAGTCACTTTCAAAGCAGTATTTTCCCTTTTTATGTAGACTTTATGCTCATTTACCTCATCTTGCATTTCAGCTTCGTACATCATCAGTGTACCAATCAGTTCTCTCATAGTTAGATCTTTAACAGAAGTTGATTGTCTGATTGCTGCAGAGATTCCATTCCATCGAGTAGGAAGTACTCTCAGTACCTTCAACGCTTGATCAGCCTGCTTGATTGGTTCTCCTAGAGCTGTTATATTATTGACAATTTCTGTCAATCTTCCATTCATCTGAGTGATGCTCTCTCCTTCAATCATTCTGAAAGTATCGAATTTTAACTTAGCAGTTGCATATCTCATCTGTCTTACATTATCTGTTCCTTCATAAGCAACAGCTATTGTTTGCCACATTTCATATGCAGTCGGGCATTGAGATACTCTGTTAAATTCGTCTGGTCCTAGACCACAGATGATTGCATTCATAGCTTTTGAATTTATGTCATACTCAGCCTCTGTAGCAGCACTCCATGTATCGGGATTTTCAGGAATTTCATAGGGAGTCAGAATCTTTGAATAGACTCTGTAACCAAGATTTTTCAGATAAATAATCATACGTGATTTCCAGCAGCCATAATTATCTCCATTAAAGTAAGGTGCTCTGACCATTGACATTCCCTCTCTCATATCAGCCATGATACACTATGTATAATCTTTAAATACTTCTAGCTTGATAGGACTTTAGAAATAAGAACCTCCTCCTCTGATACCAATTGTTGGATCTGAATCTACGGATTATACACAAGAGGGGGGTGAATTGTGTCTTTTTCAAATTATTACAATCTCTTCAATTTGGACAAATTCTGTTCACTATGCTTTTGCACGATTAAATATGCAGCGGAAAAAGTAAAAGCATGAACACACGGATGTATAGTGGTTCGGGGAACAGAAGGCCCCTAGTCCACTCCACCAACGCTCAAATCCACGAGCTTGGCGATTTTCACTATCTGGTCCTCATTTCCACAGACCCGTCCACAACTGAGTACAGGCAGTTGACACCTTTACAAGACTCAGGCACACACAGCCTTCCTGGTTCAAACACGAACCCACGCAGCTTAGAACGAGAAGCTGATCACTCAAAAAAAGAGTTTCGATAAAGAAACACTTCTCCAGTTGTTCTTCACAATTGCAACAGAATGCAATTGACAGTAGATAGATCGTCGTCTTCAGAAAATAAAGATCTGTAATCAAAACAGTTCTGAGTCGATCCAGTTGCAATAGATATTACCAGAAACTTCACAACTTCAGCAGCAGTAGATTCACAACAGGTAGTCGATGTAGAACACGTGAATCTGCTATCAAAATCTTCCTTTGGTAAAAAGGATTTTACACTTCTTCTCGATCACCAGAAAAGAACGCTTTCACACAGTCTCTGTTTTCTTGCTCGTCAAAAGATTAATAACTCTTTATTTCACACACTTTCCCGTGTATATATATATCTCCGAAGTTTCCAAGATAGAACATATATTCAAATCTGAGAAAATCTTCCGCATAAATAGATCCATGAAAATCTCCTTTAGATTCGCGATATTAAATGAAATAACAGAGCCGTTGTAACTCCCTTGAAGAATCGGCATAAAAAGCTCCGTTTAAATCAATCATTAATCCGTTGTAAACCGTCTCTGATTCAGTCAAAGTCGTATTTAAGAATCAGCTCGAAATCCGCCTAATAATCCGCTTGATTGACTAATTCAAAAGGAAATATCGTCTGTCAAAAATATCCCGACGCCAAACGTAGGGTTGATGACGTGGCTCCAAACGTAGGGTTCACAAACGTAAGGTTCAGAACGTAAGGTTGAACATACATACTTTCTCTTCAGCATTCAAACGTAGGGTTGATCATCCATACTTTGTCTTGCTTCAACTCTCCAAAGAACGTACGGTTGATTATAAAAGTAAGGTTGATGATCCATACTTTTGAGAAACAAACTCAACACTGAAAACTAACGTACGGTTTCTCTTCCATACTTTTCAACAACGAAAACGTAAGGTTCCTTCCAAACGTAATGTTCTTCTTCCATACTTTTCAACAACGTAAGGTTCATTAACCATACGTTTCAAAATAACATAAAAAGTAAACTTTTCATCCATACGTTACGTTCATCAACGTAGGGTATGAACAGTGATTCCAGTATGCGCTAAAATTGATCTCGCGCTACAGTGATTCCAGAACGCGCTAAAATTGATCTCGCGCTACAGTGATTCCAGAATACGCTAAAATTGATCTCGGAATAAATGAAGTATAAAATCTCGTTATATAAAATAAATTCCTGCAAAATACTCAACGAAATAATTAGTAAATAATTAAGGGTATTTGTGAGCATCAAAATCATCATAAAGAGACAGAGTATTATTTAAAATAATCTCCCCCTTTAAAAAACATTATTTTGATTTGTTTAAAAACAATACATTGCTCAACAATACATGTATCTCCTCAGCTGGGATACGTGGAAGACGTTGTTCACCCTCTCCAACTGCGGTGGAAGTTCCAAGTGTTATGCCACATCGCCATCCTATAAAGTATCAAAAATGGTCTGATAAACCTCAGTGATAACTTTCCTCCTCGACCAAAATCTAGGACGCAAGAACATAGAATGTACTCTAGCGTCTGAATGGTCCGCTCCATTAGACCATATGTCTGAGAATGAAAGGCGGTGCTCAATCATTGCTGAGTCCCAAATGCCTCCTATGATCCCTTCCATAACTGGGCAGTAAAACGTGTGTCACAGTCAGAGAGTATCAACGATGGAACCCTATAAAGTTGTATAATATTTTGTATATAGAGGCATCCTGAACCCTCTATTGATCCCTGCTCTCGGATAGGTAGGAAGTGGGATGAGTTGGTGAGTCGGTCTATGATCACCCAGATGGAATCATGTCCCCTGAACATGCATGGAAGCCTTGTCATAATGTCCATAGAGATTACATCCCACTTCCACATTAGCACCTCTAGTGGCTGACATAGGCCTGCTGGAACCTAATGCTTATCCTTCACTTGCTAACAAGTAAGGCATCGAGAAACAAACTCTAACACTGATTTCTTCATCCCTCACCACCAGTACTGACGCTGGAGGTCTTGGTACATCTTTGCCACAATAGGATGTACTGCCAGAGGGGATGTATGGAACTCCCTCAACACCTCCTCCCATAGTGCCACCGGTACCATGGTACATCCTCCAAGGAGGATGAAGTGCTCCCAACCTTCATGAAATCCATCAATTTCCTGTCTTGAGGAAATTTGAGCACATCGAGCCTCATATTCAATGTCCCCAAGATGTGCCTCCCTGACTCACTGAAGGAGTGGGGGGAGTGACAGTCAAAAACTGGAGGTAAGATGCTCCATCTCTATCGATGAAGGATATCAGCATCATGCCTAGATACTCCGTCGCCTCACTCAGCAACTACATACCAGTCCTCTTGCTAAGTGCATATGGTACCACATTCGCCTTTCCAAAAGCATAGACTATCTCAATGTCATAGTCCTAGAAAAACTCTAGATATCGTCGTTGTCTCAGTTTTAGGACCTTATGAGAGAATATATAACTGAGACTATTGTGATCAGTGTAGAATGTAAAACGTTCACCCATCAAGTAGTACCACTACATCTTCAAGGTGAAGTCCACAGTTGCTAACTCCAAGTCATGGGTAGCATAGTTCTGCTCATTATGTCTTAGTTGTCGAGATCCGTAGGCGATCACTACTCACTCCTGCATCAGAACACACCCCAGTCCAGTCCCCGATGCATCATAGTAGACTATATACCCAATGCCCCCTTCTGGTAGCCTCAAGATGGAGGCACTCATCAGTCTCTGGCTCAGCTCCTGAAAACTCTAATGGCATCTCTATGACATCACAAAGGGCTGTCCATTTTTTGTCACTACAGAAAAGGGGACCATAACTCTAGAAAATTCATGCACGAATCTCCAGTGTTATCCATCCAACCCCAGGAAACTCCGCACCTCGATCACACTCCTAGGTGGATTTCAAGAAAGAACAGTCTTTATCTTCGCTAGATCCACTGTGAATCTAGCCTCTGAGATAACATGTCACAAAAAGTGGACCTCTCGTATCCAGAACTAGCACTTTGAGAGCTTACCATAAAGATGGTGTTGTCGGAGTGTATCCAGAACTTTCTGCAGATATTAAGAATTCTCCTCCCCCATCACAGAGTATACCAAGATGTCATCGATGAAGACCACCATAAAGCGATCGAAGTATGGATGAAATATCCCATTCCTGAGTCCCATGAACACTTCTGGAGAAGTGGTCACACCAAATGGAATTACAAAGAACTCATAGTAGCCATACCAACATATGGAGGCCGTCTTCTGCACATCCTCCTCTCGTATGATGAGCTGATGATAGCTTAATTTGAGTTCTATCTTCGAAAACCATTGAGATCCCTTCAACTGATCGAAAATATCATCAATCCTCAGAAGTGGAGACTTGTTCTTCATGGTCACCTAGTTCGGGGGTCGATAGTCCACACAGAGTCTCAAAATCCATTCTTCCATCTTAGGAATCAAAATCGGGGTTGCGTAAGGAGAAAAACTGGGCCTTATGAACCAGTTCCCCTGCAAGTCCTCCAACTGTACCTATAACTCACAAAGCTCCACAAGAGACATCCTATATACTAGGGTAGATATCGGTGCCATCCCTGGAAAGAGGTCGATGTAAAATTCCACCTCTCTGTGTGGAGGTAGTCCCAGAACATCATCCGGAAAGACAACGGCATACTGGTCCACCACTACAGGATAGCTCGAACTCTCAACATCAACTGCCCCAAGGGTAAGGCTAGCTAACTGATGTGTGATCGGCTGCACCCTGTTTCGGGTAATTCTGTCCCATACTGTAACGGTTCCCTTCTCGCCAGTGAAGGAATACCTGATCCCATCCATGTGGACACACTGCACTTAGCACCTAATACAGTCAATCTGAGCATGGACTATGGATAACCAGTCCATACCCAAGATGGCATCATAAGGCCTTGACGCCGCTACTAGAAGATCCCATCCGAAGATCCCATCTCCTAGAGTAAGCTCACACTGTCGGAACCAGTTTGTAAACATCGAATCTGATCCTGTGGGAGTCTCTTTCCATATGGATTGATCCAACGTCTCCACTGGAATAATTGAGCTCCAAACGAGGGCCATGTCAATAAAAGAGTGACAGGAACATGTGTCTATAGGTATTACGGCTATGGTGGAGTAGACACAGATCATAAATTTAATCATCTTTAGATCTCTGTGGTCGTAGGTCTCAACTGCCTGGAGCTGAGATCATCTCTGACATCCTACTCCTTGTGATCGAGTTGGACCACCTGGAGGTGGTGGTGGTAGAACTTCGAATAATTCCCACTGCCTGCTACACGGTCGGCTCCTCTACCACGTTCTCCTGCTGCATGCGGACCTCCTCTATCGAATCGTTTCCTCTTCCTCAGCGGTCCCTTGTCATTTTCTGGTCATCCATACGACGGGTCAGGTAGCCTCGAGCCATTTTTCCCAACCCACCGCACGAGTAGTACTGCATGATCCTACTCTTTCCTCCTCTATCATGTGATCCCCACACCACCGACCTTGTATACTGAGGTCGTCCACCAGAAGGAAAGGCCCTCTTGGGACCCCACGTCATTCGTCTACTTCCTGCTGCAAACGACTCTACTTACTGGCATCTGGTGGCATCTCTCGTTGTCGGTGCTTTCTCAACTAGGAAGCTCTCCACTAAAAGCGCTCGCTTTTGAACCCCCACCTGCGTCGGAATGCTGAGCGATATCATCGATGTTCTGACCTCCCATAGGAGACCTTTCTTAAAGGTACAATCCCTAAATGAAGAGTCTCATACCATGTCGGTGGAGTAGAGGGAGATATCAGTGAACCTCGATGAGTACTGGGCCACTAATATGCTACCTTGCTATAAGTACAGCAAATCCTATACACGCACTAAGGATAAAGTCTCTTGAAAAAACTCTACCATGAAAAGGCCCTCGAGGTCTACCCAGATGAGGGCCACCTTGTCATGTATCTATAGAATCATGCTCCACTATCTCCCTGCCGCTTCCTGAAAAAGATTGGCTGCTCGGATCGCCATAAGGTCGTCTAGTGTCCCAACAAGGGCGAAAACTCTGGCCACAACCTCCAAACAGTCCTTAGCTGCCTGCATGTCATGAACTAACCCTACCTGGGCTCAAGCCCCAACTACCCCAGGCCCGCCTCCATAGGCCAGGGGCTGGCAACCAGCGCCAAAGGCACAACAACTCAGGGAGGCCTTTACCTAAGTACCTGTACACACACACACAACACACTCAATGCAAAAGTGTAGAGTAAAAAAAGAAAAGAAAAGTACCAACTACTATAAATAAACAAAAAATGTGCATCGACCTATAAATAGTGCAAAGTATAAGCTGAAGGTAAACTGAAAATGAATAAGGGAAAAACACGCGCCCAACCAGAAAAGTGCCACAACCCGGCAACAGGTAAACAAAAGCAAACAACTGAGAAGGTCCCACACCTGGAACCCAACTACGATCACCGCACGCGGTCCAAGCTCCTGAACTCTTAAGCTCCACTATAGTCACGACCAACCTGTCTGTCATCTGCAAGGGCACACCAAGTGAAGGCAAAGCCGAAACAGGGTTGAGTATAAAAATTACTCAATAGGATACCCCAAAGGCTCGAGGGAGCAACAAAGGAGGTACCAAATAGTGAGTATTAGATCTAATAGGGGAATGTAAAGGAGTAAAAAAAAGATTGTAGTAAAGAGTACAGTAGAGATTCCATCTCAACCCAACAAGAAAAAGGAGATAGACTCATCCAGACACAAGGAGCTGGAAAATGGTGAGAAGATGAACATATCATTGAGTCTTCGCTACCTATAACAGGAGAGTAGACTCGTCCAACCACAAGAATCTAGACATGGAAAGTACGTGGCATACCTCGTGCGTCTTCGCCTCTCCTGGAGGGAGAGTCACCAAGCCCAAGAAGTGGGTACTAGAACAACGTATATACATATCCATATACTCAAACAAGAAGCCCGGACAAGATCATAAGGGGATCTCTATCCCGTAGCCCAGCCCAAGAAAGTGAGTATCCAATAGTCCCATAAGTAAACACCATCGATGCCCAGCATCCCACACATCTGTCCCGAACTGCATGTCACGATGATCAAATCACCGCACATAGAAAATATCCACTTTGGGCGGCACTGACTCGCCCGCACGGTTTTAGGTCGCGTCCCAAGGATGCGTCTCGGTGGGTAAAGTGCCCCTCGTACTTGAGAGTTATGGGGGAATTTCAAAACACTCCTTGTCACTACCCCGAAGTCGAGAGGTCTCCTCAAAGTCGATAGGTGACCCCCTGCCCAACCCCACTGGAGGGTAATCCCTGGAAGTCGATGGGTTCCCACTGGAGGGAGACCCGACAAGATTCGACGGGTGCCACACTGCCCAGTCTCGTAAAAGGGTAATCCACTGGAGGGCGAACCGGAAAAATTTGTCAATGAGTCCTAATGCCCAGTCCCGTAGAAGGGTAATCCACAGGTGGGAGGCTCGGAACCATCACCAAGGACCACTTCCAAGCCCAGCTAGAGGTAAACCCGGCATTGGCAACCAATTACCAGTCCAGGTGGAGGTAAACCTGGCATCAGGGACCCCTTCCCAACCCAACTGTAGGTAAACCCGGAACTGCTCTGGCCATCCCTGCTGGATGGTACTTCTCGGTGAACACCGCTTTTCTGGCCATCCCTGTTGGATGGTAACCCACTGGCCATCCCTACTGGATGGGAACCCACATGCTATCCCTGTTGAATGGTACAACCTCCTGGCCAGCCCTGCTAGAAACAACCTCCTAGGTAGAGGATCAGTGCCCTCATAATGTGTTGGTCACACCGAATCCACAAGAAATATACCAGGGAACACAAAGCACTTCTTCCGTCCAAACCATCGAGAACAAAACCAGGGGAAAACCACTCAACCCTGCTGGTCGTAACAATCATGAAAAAAACCAGGGGGAAACTCAACCCTGCCTATCAACAAACAAGAATGGAACCAGGGGAAAACTCAACCATGCTGGTCAATAAACGAGAATAGAACCAGGGGGAAACGCAACCCTGCTGGTTGACAAACGAGAACTGAAGAACCCTCTACCTCACAAGAGGTCAAAAGTACTTAAAGCAGAACACAACACGCACATAGGTCCCACACGATGTGTGGTCCCAAGTCAACCCCAACCAAGATCACAAACGTTCTTAGGTACAACCATCCACATGTACCTCCCAACGTTCTCACATACTCCTAGAGTATGCCATGTCTCCAGCCCAAAGGCTAACATGAACACGACACCCATCATCAACACGAAGGCGTAAATGTAAAAACTCTAATTTTCCACCTCATTGGCCGAGGCACAACCAACCACATATCTTTAAACACCAACATCACTCTCCCAAGAGTGAACACGATAACATGCCAAGAGTTCCCTACAAACACCGCAGGAATAACCACCACCAGTACAACATTCATATTTCCACATTTAATAAGATCTCTCAAGAGGATCCGCACACCTGAATAGATTACACCATTGTAATCCTCATGAAAAACACATGAGATAGACTACTTACTCGCCTCAAACAAATATTCGATGGAAAAGTCACCAACACCGCCTTACGCTCGAACAATGTCCTGTGATCCCAAGCCTCTACCCCGAAAATAGTCGGGCGCATCGCACCATTGCGATCCCTTCAGGAAAACACATCCAAAGGACTTCTCACTTGAGTGGAATGGATATCTAGAGAAAAACATGCATTTCGACATACCAAACGTGAGCGGTGCTGTGTGGGACCCGCATCCCGGCCACAAAGTGCTGCCAACAGATCGCACGGTTGCGATCCTCTCAGAAAAGTACACAAGTTTGTCTATTTACTTGTCCAAAACGGACACCCGTTGATAAAGCTGTAAAATCACCATCAACTCCCAAAACAGCCCTCGTGGGGCCTGCACTATCATGCATGACTAAAGTGGGCAGATTATGCCATTGAAATACCCTTGGAAAAACACCTAGGATTGAGTGTCTGCACGCCCTGAATGGACAGCTGATGAAAAAGTTGTAGAGCGCTGCACACAGCTCGAAAGATGGGCCATGGGGCCCACGCCTCAACTCTAGTTTCAATGCCTGAAACCACACTGGAAAACTCTTCCTCGACTCCAGGGTCCCAACGCTGCTGACGGTGCTCAAAACGGTCATCGGATGTGTCCACGCCATCCAAAACAAGAACCCCCAAGAAAAACGCTCGTCCACTTAAAGGCGTGTTGCGCCACCGAACCCCTCATCTTGGGAATTAAAAATCCTCTAATCCATCTCAAAACATACTCCTTGATCCAAGGACTACACTACCGCAGACGTCATGTAACACAGACACCCGTAGCGAAAGTTATGGGTGTCCGAAGTTGGAAGGGACAAAGCCCCTTCGGCTGGACCGGCCTGGCCCGGCCGGTCCACCCGGCCTGGGCCGGCCCGCACCGGCAGGCCTGGCCCATAGCACCGGCCCGTAGCATAGCTACGCGGGCTGGCGGTGGACTCTCGGTCCATATGCAGACCAGCCACGAGGGCCGGCCGCGCCTGCCGCGTGAAGACCCGCATCTCGCGGGTCTTGTCACCGCGCGGGGGGTCGCGCGCCGTGACCCTGCGGTCACCGCGCCCCGGTGGCTCACCACCGCGCCGAGGCCCTCCAACCATGCCTTACTGTGCCCGGCCGAAGCCGGATTCTGCTCGCCCAGTGCCTGACGCCGCGCTCGCCCGGCCGCCTGACCCCGGCCACCTCCTCCGCTAAAGGCCCGCCGCACCCCCAACTCACCCGACCGCTCCACCTAAGCCGACCGTCCGCCGAAGCCCGTAGTGCCACGCTGCTGCCTCGAAGACCTATGCCGCCACCGAAGCCCCTGCCACTCCTCGGACGGCTGCCCTGTTCTCGCTGGAATGCCCGAAAAACTGCAAGAAATACTCAAAAACTTCCCAACTTCGGCGATCGATTGCAAACAACTCCAAACTCGAATTTTGAAACTGTAAATTGCGTTGGAAAGCTCAAGATACGAATTATTCAGAAACGGTATTTTATTTGGATTTAGACAGAATTTCAAATCTATAAAATTGAATCAAACATGTGTGGGAATTAAAAATGTGGAGACAAGATCCTACTTGGTGGGGCCTAGCCCGTCGCTTCGCGACGATCCGCCGACCGAATCCACAACTGCCTTGGGAGGAGGAGGAGAACAGCTTGAGCTACCTTGGTGTGTTCCTTCCACTAGGGGTTGAAAAGGAGAAGGGAAGGGGGAGGGTTTGTTTAAATAGATAATTAAATTAATAAAAATTTAGTTAATTTAATCCTTAATTTTAACCCGCATCCAAAACTCTCGACGGGGTTGAGGTTAAGCCTCCTCTAGGGTAAAAACCACCTCCAAAGCACAAAGTTGGTCTTGTAATTTTAGTCATAGGCCCCATTCAAATGTTATTAAACTTAGCGTTTGAGGCCTCCAAATTACGAAAATGCCCCTTGTGGCATTTTACACAGAAGGCTTGCGCCCACAAAACTTACACCCTTCCTAGGGTAAATGACACGTTTCGGACCCAACGGTGCCCTCGGTTTTCCAATCCGAGCCACCGTTTAAGAGATACTTGAGTTTACCCATTAAACGAATAAATTAATTTATTTAATTTATCCTTTTAGCATTCCGAAAGTGAGCGAGGGGTCCAAACGCCCCACACCGACATGCTTTATTCCGTTCCAAGGGTAAAAACCCCATTTTGGACCCATCCTTACACTCAGATTTAGGACTTGAAGCACCGTTTAGGAGTTAACCCATTTATTTGGTGTGTCCAGTGTGAACGCACTGAAAATTTAATTCCGGCCACACCGGGGCTCGAAATTGCACGCCGTCTGAAGGCGCTGCTCTGGAATATCATGAGGATTATTATATAGTCTTTGATAGCAAAAACTGGGTTCTTACATCATTCCCTCCTTCAATATTTTCATCCCCGAAAAGAAAAACCAGGGAACCACTCAGGGTACAAAGCCCGCACTTGGCTCTCTCGTACCCAGAAGAACTCATGCATAGTTCTGCACCACCGCACACAGACCAAAGGATTTGATCTGTTCATGCGAGGTCTGCCCTCGCCGATGACATGCATATGAGCATTCACGCCTCTTCTCGGGTGAGTCATGTGGGAGACATCGTGCACCCACTCTAATCTTTGGGGTTAGGGAAAGGCGGTAGGGAACCTCTCCATCCCTTTTCACGGTCTCAAATGGCTCGAATGCTCTCGGGGGTAGCTCACCTCCCCGACTGAACCCCTACGTCGCACACAGCGATTGGAATCACAACTTGGACCTGGGACAAAGCTCGGTGATTCCCTCCTTCAGAATATCAATATAGTAAAACACCCAAGGATATCAGGTCACACAATATTTCACAGCCGATGTCTCACAACTATGACTCTCTTACATGCTTGGAGAGCGAAGGAGTCGCAACCATCGACTAATGGAAAAAGGTCTCATGCATTCTACCTTTCCGACACTGGGTTACACCGACGCCCCGCGCCACCCTGGTAACAACTCAAACAAGGATCTGGGAGAAAAGGTGTAACGACCCAAAATTTCATTAATGGAAAATACCTCTTGATCCAGTTAAATGTTTCTTTATGAAAAAAAAAATGTTTTTATAAGATGTCAACTTCTTTAGTTTAACGTTAAGATTTGTGAACATTACTTTTATAGCCATTGAACAGTGATCATCTGGGTAGTTTAAATATAAGGCTTTAACGAACCAATTTTCTACACAGACAAAGGAAGCGATGGCCTCATCCAGTAGAATTGCCCCTTACGAAGCCCATTTGTCGGAGCTCGGAAAGGAGGTGGCATCTTTGGGCTTTGCCCTTGACCAAGCCCAAGCTGAGCTTCATCAAGTCAAGCTCGAACGTGATCGTCTACGGGAAAAATGGAAGTTGATAGAGATTACCACTCGAGCAATGTTATCCGAGCAACCCCAAGAGTCTGTCACCATCGCACACCTTACCCTTAGGTCTTATGCGGCTATTTTAAGGGGTTATGTAACAAATAAGTAGCACCATGTTCATTTACATTTTTTTGTATATAATAATGAATATAATTTCTAGTCATTTTTGATACATTGTAATTAGTTTTTAAAGTACAAACGGTGTTTTTTAGTTATTATTTAATTAAGAATTATATTTTATTAAATTAAAGGATTTTTGAATTAAATAATATTTTAATAAAATATTATTATTAATATTAAATTAATTTTTATTAAATATAAATGATATTATAATTTTATGAATGCAATTAAAATTTTTATTAAGGTTTGAAAGCCATTTCTGTCAAAACCTGTGATTTTTTTTATAAATGTCTGTTTTTATTTTAAAAGTGAAAATTCACATATTTATAAAATTATTTAGATAAAATAAATATTATTTTTGGAATCAGGACGTCGAAATTATCCAACGGTGAATTTTTCATAATTTTCTGAGACAGTCAAATTTTTGGGTAAAAATTAAATACCATTTAAATATATAATGTGTTTTATGACATCATAATGACCCAATGGTGATGTAATAAAATACCATAATCCTTATGTTCGGCCAATATGTGTTTTATCATTAAAATAATGAGGTTTTGGGTTTGTTTGACTCACTTTTCAAAGCATTAATGGAGCCCTCAAGACTTATTCAACACTTTGCCTTTTTAAATTAATTTCCATGGGAGTGTGACTCACCTCCACATAAGCAACCCTAATTTTTTAATAATTTCGGACCTTGGCCTTGTAAAATATTGTTTTCATCTTTCCTTTTCCAGAAACCATGGGCAAATACCATGGGATGGTTTGTGGTTTGGATTATTTTAATATAAGGGGTCCCAAACCTAAATAATAAAGAATTCTCTCACCTTTCCTATATAAACCCACCCAAGCTTCCACTTCCTCCTCACTAAAAGCCCTTGAAGTTCGTCCAACCTCTGCCCTACTCTCTCTAGAATCCTCCCAAGGTGCCCCAAGCCCCCAAGAAGCCTCTCACAAGCCTCTCTCTAGCCTTTGGAAGCACACTTCCAAGTAAGGGGTTTTCTTCCTTTCTCATTTTTTTGTCAATTTTCTTTAAGTTGTATTTCCCTTTTTATTTCAATTATGAATTTTGGGGTATGGTTTCGCACCTCCCCCATACTTCCCTATTATTTTTTGAATGATGGGAGAACCATTTCTCTCTCATTAAATGCCTCCCATGTACACCCGTTACTATGCCGAAATTCCGAAAGGAACTTCTCTCTCTTCTTTTACATTCAAGCAATACTTTTGTATCATGAATCTAAATTCCATTTCTGTTGTTGGGACATGTATTTATATGATATACTTACTGTCCATTACATGTAAATATGATGAGGAACCCCTTTCTCTCTCATCAACCTTTTTTATGAATTCTTATGTCACGTCGTTACGCTGCCGAAATCACACCGATTTTCTAAGCCAATATCATTGTGTAGTGAATACCATGCCCATTTCTCCATCAAGGGTATTAACCTTTATGCACATTTACTTATTTATTGTAAAGTTTCATGTATGAATTCCACATTCCTTTATCGTGGAATAAATGATTATGTTTTATGAATCCATGTTTTATGATCCATGTGGCACACTTATGCATGAATTGAAATGTTTAAGAAGGGTGCGCCCTTTATAGTGCTCCAATGCATTGGGTAAAGTATAGTATCATGATACGTCATGTGCAATGAGTGTTGACTCATTCTAATTCAAGTGAAACGAGGGTTTACTCGTGCTTCAAGTGCAATGAGGGTTTACTCATGCTCCATGTGCAATGAGCCTTGGCTCATGCTAATTCAATGTTAAGTGTTGTTGCCGCATTTCCATGTTATGATTATCATGCTTTATCATGCCTTTATGTTCATGTCTCTCTTATGCTCTATTGATATGATTATTGCCTAACATGTATTGTACTCCTCATGTTATTCATTGTGTACTCCCTTACTGGGCTTTATAGCTCACCCTTTTCTTATGCATGTCCTCAGGTTATCCCATGCAATGCTAAGTACGAAGGAATGTAGTGGTCATGTAAAGGAAGTTTTCAATAAGGATGTTGTATTTCAAGTTTAAAGTTTTTATGTAATGATCCTAAGCCCCAAAGACACTAAACCTCTCGATCTTATTTGTTGTATCAAGTGAAGTTTTATGTAATAAAGCATGTTTAAGTTGTAATAAAAAGCAGGGTTGTCATAGTTGGTATCAGAGGATAGGTTTAGTTATTTTTGGGATTAGGAAACCCTAGTAAAGCCTTAGATACAAGACTAAGCATAATAAAAACATCCCTAAGTTTTGGTAAATACTAAGTAAGTGGTTTATCAAACAAATACATCCCTGTCTAGATACGAGCAGGTAGAGGCGGCTCTGGAACAGATGTATCCTAGGGGTAAAACCCGAAAACACCGCTTTGAGCTAGACTCGAACGGGAACTGGTGCACGACAACGGGCCTTGCTGCACTATTGGTTAAGACACTCCCGAGGGATATGTTTTGATAAATTCACAATCTTAGTATGAACCCTTATTAAGGGAAAAATTCCCCTAAGAATATATGTTAGAAGGAAGATCATGAAAAGCCTGGATTGAATCCTATAGACTCATGAGTTAAAGAGATTAAAGTTTATTTATAAGTCATCAACTTTTGTCTTTGGATTAACCTTTATGTGTTACCCCTAAGTTTCCTTTTATTCTAGCCAATGGCCGGTAATAGGAGAACTCGGGCTAACAACCATTGTGAAGATCAGTGTTATGATTGTACTTATGAGATGCCCAATCCAATGGGAGCGGGAATCGCGAACTTTTTCACGCTTCTCTCTCAGCTAACTCAAGTTTTGAATAGAAACACAGGTCAAGAGGAACGTTCACCCCCCCCCCCCCAAGAAAGAACAAGTCGCTATTGAAAGCGTCATGAGACAAAGGCCTCCTACTTTTAGTGGATCATCCGATCCCACGATTGATGAACAATGGATCAACTCCATTGAAAAGATATTCTCCATCCTCCAATGCTCTGAAAAAGAGAAGGTTCTCCTGGCGGCTTATCGTATGGAGGGTGAAGCTGATCAATGGTGGACGTTGATCAAAAATATGAAGCCTGAGGAGGAGATCGAGGCTTTGGAATGGAAGGTATTCCGGAAGATGTTTTTTGATAAATATTTTCCACGCACCCTCCGTCTTAAGATGGAAAGGGACTTCCTTTCCCTCAAGCAGAAAGATGAGGAATCCGTGGGAGCGTACGAGGAAAACTTCACAAGGCTTGCACGATACGCTTCCGGCTTTGTCGTTACCCCCGAATGCAAGGTTGAACGCTTCTTTGGTGGGCTGAATCCTAGCTTGCGGAAATCATTAGCGATCCGTGACTTCGACAGCTATGAGGAAATTGTCCGATGTGCCCTCAAGGTTGAAATGGAGATCGGAGAATCACAAGGGTATCATGGGGACAAGAAGCGTAAGGTGGACTTCAATGCTGGTGGTCCGATGGATAAATCCAACGGCTCTAAGAAATTCCAGCACCCCACTTGCCAAAAGTGTGGAAAGAAGCACCCTGGAAATTGCCTTAGGGGGACAAGAAAATGCTTCAAGTGTGGAAGAGAAGGGAACCTAGCTGTTAACTGTCAGCAAGAAGGACCCGCGGCTGCGACGGAGGGGAGGAATGCTCCGTTCGAACCTCAACGCGTTGTTCAATGCTTCAAATGCAAAGAACCGGGTCATTTTGCGAATCAGTGCCCTAATCCAAGGGTTATCGGAGGAAATCAACAACCTCCAAGATAGCAAGGAAGAGCTTTTTCCATCACTTCTGCCGAAGTGAACCCCGACAACGAAGTGGTGACAGGTACGCTAGTTATTCATTCAAGAATAGCGAACGTACTTTTTGATTCAGGTTCTACGCATTCTTTTATATCTCAAAAGTTTAGTAGAAAAATCCCTGCACCACCACAAATCTTGGAAGTAAAGATGTCGGTGAGTACGGAAAATGGGGCAATCATTGCATCCCATGAGTATAAGTCCTCCCCTGTTATAATCTGTGGATTGAATTTCCCGGCGAACCTCGTCATACTCCCTTTGGTGGAATTTGATGCAATTCTTGGCATGGATTGGATTTCCTTATATAGAGCCAACATAAATTGTCGGGAGAGGGAAATCACACTCCATATGGAGAATCGACCCCCGATTCTTTACAAGTGTCAGGAGGAAGATGAATCTCCTTTAGCTCCATCATCTCAAGCATGGATATTACTACCTTATGAGCACGCATATCTGGCTCAGATGAATGAGTCCAAGGAAGAAACCACCCTTGAAGAAATGCCTATTGTGAGGGAATTCGCTGAAGTATTTCCTGAGGAACATCCTGGTCTTCCTCCAAGAAGAGATGTTGAGTTCTCAATTGAACTTATACCTGGGGCGCTACCAATATCCAAGACTCCATATAGAATGGCTGTGGTTGAGCTTGAAGAACTGAAGAAACAACTACAGGAGAATCTGGATAAAGGGTTTATACGCCCAAGTGCATCACCATGGGGTGCACCAGTCCTCTTCGTCAAGAAGAAGGATGGGTCAATGCGGCTTTGCATCGATTATCGTGAACTTAACAAAATCATGATAAAGAACAAGTATCCTCTCCCAAGAATCGATGACTTGTTTTATCAGCTGCCTGGAGCACAATACTTCTCCAAGGTCGACTTGCGGTCGGGATATTATTAAGTAAGGGTGAAGAAGGAAGATATCCCCAAGACTGCTTTTCGTACAAGGTACGGGCACTATGAATTCATAGTAATGCCTTTTGGACTCACCAATGCTCCAGCAATATTCATGGACTTGATGAATAGAGTCTTTAGAGATTACCTAGATAAATTTGTGGTAGTCTTTATAGATGATATTCTAATATACTCCAAAACCAAGGAGGACCATGAGGAGCATTTAAGAACTGTACTGGAGACTTTGCGCAAGGAGAAGCTCTATGCCAAGTACAGCAAGTGTGAGTTCTAGTTAAAGGAGGTCTCATTATTGGGCCATATCATCACAAGCAATGGGATATCTGTGGACCCCTCCAAAACAGATGCAATTGAGGGATGGCCGAGGCCAACATCGGGAACTGATATCCGTAGCTTCTTGGGGTTAGCTGGATATTATCGACGATTTGTGAGAAACTTCTCACGATTGTCCAACCCTCTTACCAAGCTAACTCGAAAGGGAGTAAAGTTTTCTTTGAGTGATGAATGCGAAGAAAGCTTCAAGGAGTTGAAAAAGAGGCTTATCACTGCACCTGTGCTCACTTTACCCACAAGTGGGGAGCTTTTTGTGGTATTCAGTGATGCTTCGAAGAAGGGCTTAGGATGTGTGCTGATGCAGAATGATAAAGTGATATCCTATGCCTCAAGACAGTTGAAAATCCATGAGCGAAACTATCCAACGCATGATCTGGAGTTGGCGGCGGTAATCTTTGCCTTGAAAATCTGGCGGCATTATCTCTATGGAGAGAAATGTGAGATATATACTGACCACAAGAGTCTTAAATATATATTCACACAGAAAGATCTTAATATGCACCAGAGAAGATGGATAGAGCTCATAAAGGATTATGACTATTCAATACATTACCACCCTAGGAAGGCGAACAAGGTGGCAGATGCCCTAAGTAGAAAGGATCCAGAAATTCTATCAATGATGAGAATTGAGAAGGATCCAATCTTCTTAGACTTGATGAAGATGGACGTGGGAATCATATAGAAGGGAACATCATAAATCCTTTCACAAATGATTGCTCAACCATCTCTTTTGGAAATGTTAAAGGATGCTCAAAAGGATGATGTGAGAATCTAAGAAAAAGTGGAAGCTATCAAAAAGGGAAAATCCTCAGAGTTTAATGTTAATGAAGAAGGAATTGTGCGGTTTGGGAAAAGACTATGTGTCCCATCAAGTTCGGAGCTGAAGAACGAACTTTTGGATGATGCACATAGTTCAAATTTCTATATTCACCCAGGTAGCACAAAGATGTATCGAGATCTCCGAGAAAACTTTTGGTGGGATAATATGAAGAAGGAGATCGCCGAATATACATCAAAGTGCCTGGTGTGTCAGCAAGTGAAGGCAGAGAGGCAGAAGTCTAAGGGGATGATGCAACCATTGCCCATACCAGAATGGAAATGGGAGAACATCACCATGGACTTCTTCACTGGACTTCCAAGGATATCCAAAAGCAACAATGCAATCTGGGTTATTGTGGATCGTCTTACAAATACTGCACACTTCATTGCTATTCGAGAGGATTTCTCTTTGGATCAACTGGCACAGATATATATCAGGGAAGTGGTACGGTTGCATGGAGTACCACAATCTATTGTGTCTGACCGAGATCCAAGATTTACCTCTAAGTTTTGGAAGAGTCTTCAACATGCTATGAATACTGAACTGAACTTCAGTACGGCCTATCATCCTCAAACTGATGGCCAATCCGAGCAGACTATCCAAACACTTGAGGATATGTTGAGAGCGTGCTCAATGGACTTTAAAGAAGGATGGGATCAACATCTTCCTCTAGTTGAGTTCTCTTATAATAATAGTTTCCACTCGAGCATCCAAATGGCACCATATGAAGCCCTGTATGGGAAAAGGTGTAGAACACCGGCATGTTGTGATGAGGTCGGTGAACGTAAGCTGCTTGGACCAGAAATGGTCGAAGAAATGGTGGAGAAGGTGAAAACCATTCAGCAGCATATCAAGGCAGCCCAAAGTCGACAGAAGAGTTATGCAGATAATCGTCGACGAGACCTTGAGTTTAAAGTCGGAGACATGGTGTTTTTACGTATATCTCCGTGGAAGAAGGTCATGAGGTTTTCAAAGAAAGGGAAGTTAAGTCCAAGGTACATCGGCCCATTCGAGATTCTTGATCGTATTGGGGATGTGGCCTATCGACTAGCACTTCCACCTACTATGGCCAAGGTGCATGATGTCTTCCATGTATCCCTCTTAAGGAAGTACATACCAGACCCTTCACATGTACTCTCTTCTGAGGTGGTACAATTAGAAGACGATCTTTCTTATGAGGAGAAACCAGTGAAGATCTTGGATCGTAGAGAAAAAGTTCTACGAAATAAGACAATGCCCCTCGTCAAGGTGTTGTGGAGAAACCACAAGTTTGAAGAAGCAACTTGGGAGTCGGAGGATATGATGAAGCTAAGTTACCCACATTTGTTTTAGTGTGGGAAAAGGAAAATTTCGAGGGTGAAATTTCTTAAGGGGGGAATGTTGTAACGACCCAAAATTTCATTAATGGAAAATCCCTCTTGATCCAGTTAAATGTTTCTTTATGAAAAAAAAAATGTTTTTATAAGATGTCAACTTCTTTAGTTTAACGTTAAGATTTGTGACCGTTACTTTTATAGCCGTTGAACAGTGATCATCTGGGTAGTTTAAATATAAGGCTTTAACGAACCAATTTTCTACTCAGACAAAGGAAGCGATGGCCTCATCCAGTAGAATTGCCCCTTACGAAGCCCATTTGTCGGAGCACGGAAAGGAGGTGGCGTCTTTGGGCATTGCCCTTGACCAAGCCCAAGCTGAGCTTCATCAAGTCAAGCTCGAACGTGATCTTCTACGGGAAAAATGGAAGTTGATAGAGATTACCACTCGAGCAATGTTATCCGAGCAACCCCAAGAGTCTTTCACCATTGCACACCTTACCCTTAGGTCTTATGTGGCTATTTTAAGGGGTTATGTAACAAATAATTAGCACCATGTTCATGTACATTATTTTTGTATATAATAATGAATATAATTTCTAGTCATTTTTGATACATTGTAATTAGTTTTTAAAGTACAAACGATGTTTTTTAGTTATTATTTAATTAAGAATTATATTTTATTAAATTAAAGGATTTTTGAATTAAATAATATTTTAATAAAATATTATTATTAATATTAAATTAATTTTTATTAAATATAAATGATCTTATAATTTTATGAATGCAATTAAAATTTTTATTAAGGTTTGAAATCCATTTCTGTCAAAACCCGTGAATTTTTTTATAAATGTCGGTTTTTATTTTAAAAGTGAAAATTCACATATTTAGAAAATTATTTAGATAAAATAAACATTATTTTTGGAATCAGGACGTCGAAATTATCCAACGGTGAATTTTTCATAATTTTCTGAGACAGTCAAATTTTTGGGTAAAAATTAAATACCATTTAAATATATAATGTGTTTTATGACATCATAATGACCCAATGGTGATGTAATAAAATACCATAATCTTTATGTTCGGCCAATATGTGTTTTATCATTAAAATAATGAGGTTTTGGGTTTGTTTGACTCACTTTTCAAAGCATTAGTGGAGCCCTCAAGACTTATTCAACACTTTGCCTTTTTAAATTAATTTCCATGGGAGTGTGACTCACCTCCACATAAGCAACCCTAATTTTTTAATAATTTCGGACCTTGTCCTTGTAAAATATTTTTTTCCTCTTTCCTTTTCCAGAAACCATGGGCAAATACCATGGGAGGGTTTGTGGTTTGGATTATTTTAATATAAGGGGTCCCAAACCTAAATAATAAATAATTCTCTCACCTTTCCTATATAAACCCACCCAAGCTCCCACTTCCTCCTCACTCAAAGCCCTTGAAGTTCGTCCAACCTCTTCCCTACTCTCTCTAGAATCCTCCCAAGGTGCCCCAAGCTCCCAAGAAGCCTCTTACAAGCCTCTCTCTAGCCTTTGGAAGCACACTTCCAAGTAAGGGGTTTTCTTCCTTTCTCATTTTTTTTGTCAATTTTCTTTAAGTTGTATTTCCCTTTTTATTTCAATTATGAATGTTGAGGTATGGTTTAGCACCTCCCCCATACTTCCCTCTTATTGTTTGAATAATGGTAGAACCATTTCTCTCTCATTAAATTCCTCCCATGTACACCCGTTACTATGCCGAAATTCCGAAAGGAACTTCTCTCTCTTCTTTTACATTCAAGCAATACTTTTGTATCATGAATCTAAATTCCATTTCTATTGTTGGGGCATGTATTTATATGATATCCTTACTGTCCATTACATGTAAATATGATGAGGAACCCCTTTCTCTCTCATCAACCTTTTTTATGAATTCTTATGTCACGCCGTTACGCTGCCGAAATCACACCAATTTTCTAAGCCAATATCATTGTGTAGTGAATACCATGCCCATTTCTCCATCAAGGGTATTCACCTTTATGCACATTTACTTATTGATTGTAAAGTTTCATGTATGAATTCCACATTCCTTTATCGTGGAATAAATGATTATGTTTTATGAATCCATGTTTTATGATCCATGTGGCATACTTATGCATGAATTGAAATGTTTAAGAAGGGTGCGCCCTTTATAGCGCTCCAATGCATTGGGTAAAGTATAGTATCATGATAAGTCATGTGCAATGAGTGTTGACTCATGCTAATTCAAGTGCAACGAGGGTTTAATCGTGCTTCAAGTGCAATGAGGGTTTACTCATGCTCCATGTGCAATGAGCCTTGGCTCATGCTAATTCAATGTTAAGTGTTGTTGCCACATTTCCATGTTATGATTATCATGCTTTATCATGCCTTTATGTTCATGTCTCTCTTATGCTCTATTGATATGACTATTGCCTAACATGTATTGTACTCCTCATGTTATTCATTGTGTACTCCCTTACTGGGCTTTATAGCTCGCCCTTTTCTTATGCATGTCCTCAGGTTATCCCATGCAATGCTAAGTACGAAGGAATGTAATGGTCATGTAAAGGAAGTTTTCAATAAGGATGTTGTATTTCAAGTTTAAAGTTTTTATGTAATGATCCTAAGCCCCAAATACACTAAAACTCTCGATCTTCTTTGTTGTATCAAGTGAAGTTTTATGTAATAAAGCATGTTTAAGTTGTAATAAAAAGCAGGGTTGTCATAAAAGGAATTTCACACACAGAGTCTAAAAATTCTACTAAAAAAGTATAAGAGTTGTATAGAATACCTATTATCACCTCATGCTCTACAGGATCATAGGCATCCAAAGTTCACGACTGTCTGCGATCCCAACCGTAATCTCTCGGAGCCTGACGTGGATCACCTAGTGGTGATGGGAAGACCTCGTGAAGTCATCCCCAACTACCAGATATTCACGCTCCTCTACTAACACCACATATCTGGGTACTACTCCGATCACGGCGCTGCCTCTGTCGCAGTGGTGCACCTACTGCCCGCCTGATATTCTCAGCGTGACTTATCGGGCAGTCCTGTGCCTAGTGACCTCACCTGTCGCAAGCATAGCACCGACTCTCTCTGAGCTACACTGGTTCCCTCTAGAACCACTGTGGTGTACGAACACGCCCCTGAGTTCGGTTTTAAGAAAGCCACCTGCGTCGAGGTTCTGATTGCCGACGCCCGCTAGTTGCGGCAGATGTCTTGGCTTTGTTGAGCCTGCTGCCACAACCGACTGTAGAATGCGACAGGAAGCCCTCTATCACCAGCGCTTGCTCTAGCACCCCGACATATGTGGAAATGCCCATGAACACTATGACATCACAAATATCTCGGTGTAGACCCTGCTCAAACTTCCGAGCTCGGATGTTGTCATCATGGACCACGTCCGGGTAAAAGCCTACACGGTCTGCGAAACTAGTCACGTACTCGGCCACCGTCATACCTCCCTGCCGAAACTGCAGGAGCTCCTGAATCTGAACGGAGTGTAAGCAGGAGGGGAAAAACTCCTCACGAAACACACAACTGAAAGTCACCCCATGAAAGTGACGACTCTCCAAGAAATTGAGTCACTGGACTCCGCCAACGCCAAGATTCTCCTTGAAAAAGGTTGGCGGCCAAAGCCACCATAAGATCTGTCAGTGTCTCTGTAAGCCTAAAACGGTGAACCACTGTCTCCAGCCAAACCTATGCTGCCTGACGGTCTAGCTCACCACTAATCCTCAGCGGTCTTTGCCGCTGGAACTCACGGAGCATGCTCAACCTGTGATCAAGATCAGTCTACTCGGTTAAAGCTGTCTGTTTCTCAATAGGTGGGGGTGCTGCTACTGGCCCACCCGGAGAAAGGGGCTCGCATGATGGGTCTTGGATTGAGGCCTCGTAGATCACAAGGTCATCGTCATGAACCAAAGCCAGTATCCTGGCTGGCTATCTTCGCAAAGACATCCTGAATATTATCAAGGAGTTCCGTGGTCAGATGAGCATATATGTATATAACAATAACAAAAATGGGGAGATAACCCAAGAAGGACATTGAAAGACTCAATCCTATGTGATGCACACAACAATTTTCCCTGAAACGAGTGTCTCAGCATGCCGAGTCGACAAGTGGGTTATCAGGGTCCTGGTGAATGGATATGTCAGCCGCCGCACCATCACTGGACTCCTTGGCCTAAGATCCATTCTCGAGACACGTTAAAAATGTTGCCCAAAATCCCAACCAATTCCTTTTTAGGGACGTCCGAACAACATCCCAAGGAAAGAACCACCTCTGATACCACTTTTTCACGACCCGACCCTACCCGGGATCGAGCCATAATTACCCTAGGCCCGCCTCCATAGTCCAGGGGTTGGCGACCAGCACCGAAGGCGCAAAAACTCAAGGAGGCCTTTGCCTAAGTACCTGTACACACACGTAGCACACTCAATGAAAAAGTGTAGAGTAAAAAGAAAATCAAAGTACCAACTTCTATAAATAAACCAAAAATGTGCATTGACCTCTAAACAATAAAAAGTATAAGCTGAAGGTAAACTGAAAAGAAAAAAGGGAAAAACACGCGTCGAACCAGAAAAGTGCCACAACCTGGAAACATGTAAAGAAAAGAAAATAGCTGAGAGGGTCCCACACCTGGAACCCGACTACGACCACCACACGCGGTCCAAGCTCCCAAACTCCTAAGCTCCACTGTAGTCATGACCAACCTGTTCATCGTCTGC
The DNA here is from genome assembly GCA_963277665.1 of Viscum album. Taxonomy (NCBI): domain Eukaryota; kingdom Viridiplantae; phylum Streptophyta; class Magnoliopsida; order Santalales; family Viscaceae; genus Viscum; species Viscum album. The sequence continues at coordinate 1,079,063,651 of OY728120.1, read as the reverse complement.
AAGGGCACACCAAGTGTGGGAAAAGCCCAAACAGGGGTGAGTATAAAAATTACTCAGTAGGATACCCCAAAGGATCGAGGTAGAAACAAAGGAGGTACCAAGGGGTGAGTAGTAGACCGAACAGGGGAAAGTAAAGTAGTTTAACAAGGAGTGCAGTAAAGAGTATAGTAGAGAGTCCAGATCAACCCAACAAGAGAAAGGAGATAGACTCGTCCAGACACAAGGAGCTGGAAACAGTGAGAAGATGAACTTCTCATTGAGTCTTTGCTACCTATAGCAGGAGAGTAGACTCTTCTAACCATGAGAAGAGAGATATAGAAAGCACGTGGCATACCCCGCACGTCTTCGCCTCTAATGGAGGGAGAGTAACAAATCCCAAGAAGTGGGTACCGGAATAAGGTATATACATATCCAGATGCTCAAAAAAGATGCTTGAACAAGATCGAAATGGGATCTCCATCCCGTAGATCATCCCAAGAAAGTGAGTATCCAACAGTCCCAGAAGTAAACAACATCGATTCCCAGCAACCCGCACATCTGTCCCGAACTGCATGTCAAGGGGCTCAAATCACTGCACCTCGAAACTATCTGCTTTGGGAGGTACTGACTCACCCACATTGGTTTAGGTCGCATCGCAAGGACACGTCTTGGTGGGGAAAGTGACCCTCGTACTTTAGAGTTCTGGGGGAATGTCAAACCACACCTCGTTACTACCCCACAGTCAAGAGGTCTCCTCAAAGTCGACAGGCGACCCCCTGCCCAGCCGCACTGGAGGGTAATCCCTGGAAGTCGACGGGTTCCCACTAGAGGGAGACCCAGAAAGAGTCGACGGGTTCTACACTACCCAGTCCTGTAAAAGGGTAATCCACTGGGGGTGACTCGACAAACGTCATCGATGAGTCCCAATGAATAGTCCCATAAAAGGGTACTCCACTGGAGGGAGGCTCAAAACCATCATCAGGGACCACTTCATAGCCCATCTGAAGGTAAACCCGGCATCGGGGACCACTTCCCATCCCAGCTAAAGGTAAACCGGCATTGGGGACCACTTCCCAGCCCAGCTGGAGGTAAACCCAGAACTGCTCTTACTATCCCTGTTGGATGGTACTACTCGGTGAACACCCCTGTTCTGGCCATCCCTACTGGATGGTAACCCATTGGCCATCCCTACTCGATGGTAACCCACTGGCCATCCCTACCGAATGGTACAAACTCCTGGCTAGCCCTGCTAGAAACAACTCCTGGGTAGAGGATCGATGCCCATGTAATGTGTTCGTCACATTGAATCCAGAAGAACTCTACCAGGGAACACGAAGCACTTCTGTCAGCCAAAACATCAAGAATAGAACCAGGGTAAAGCCACTCAACCTTGTGGGTCGTAACCATCGTGAACAAAATCTGGGAGAAACTCAACCCTGCCGGTCAACAAACAAGAATGGAACCAGGGGAAAACTCAACCCTGCTGTTCAACAAACGAGAATATAACTAATGGAAAACTCAACCCTACTGGTCAAAAGACGAGAACCGAGGAACCCTTTACGTCGCGAGAGGTCAAAAGTACGTAATGCAGAACACGACACACTCATGGGTCCCACACGAAGTGTGGTACCAAGTCAACCCCAACCAAGTGCACAAATTTTCTCAGGTACAACCATCCACATGTACATCCCAACGTTCTCGCATACTCCAAGAGTATTCCATGTCTACAGCCCAAAGTCTAACATGCACACGACACCCATCGTCAACGCGAAGTCATAAACGTAACAAATCCAACTTGCCACCTCAACGGTTCAGGAATGGCCAACCACATATCTTTAAAAACCAGCATCACTCTCCCCGGAGTGAAGGCGATCACACGCCAAGAGTTCCCTACAAACACCGCAGGAAGAACCATCACTCGTACACCTTTAATATTTCCACATTTAATAAGATCACGCAAGAGGTTCCACACGTCTGAACAGAATACACCATTGTAATCCTCTTGGAAAAGAACACAAGATAGAATACTTACTCACCTCAAACAGATATCTGACGGAAAAGTCACCAACACCGCCTAACACCCGAACGATGTCCCGTGATCCTGAGCCTCAGCCCCAAATATAGTCGGACACATCGCACCATTGGGATCCCCTTATAAAAACACGTCAAAAGGAGTGCTCACTTGAGTGGAATATATATACAGTGAAAAAGATGCATTCCGACATACCGAACGTGAGCGGTGCTGCGTGGGACACGCATCCCAGTCCCGAAGCACTCCCAATAGATCACACTGTTGTGATCCTCTCAGAAAAGTACACAATTTGGTCTATTCACTTGTCCAAAACGGACACCCGGTGCTAAAGCTGGAAAATCACCGTCAACTTCCCAAACGGCCCTCGTGGGGCCCACACCATCGTGCAGAACTAAAGTGGGCGGATTGAGCCATTGAAATGCCCGCAGAAAAAAACCCAGGATTGACTGTCTGCATGACCTGAACGGACGTCCGATGAAAAATTTGTAAAGCGCTGCACGCAGCTCGAAAGATAGGCTATGGGGCCCATGCCTCAACTCTGGTTTCAACGCCCGAAACCCCACAGGAAAACTCCACCTAGACGCTAGGGTCCCAACGCCACTGATGGCGCTGAAAAATGACGTCAGATGTGTCTGCGCCGTCCAAAACAAGAACCCCCGAGAAAAACGCTCATCAACTTAAAGGCATATTGCGCCACAGAACCCCTAGTCTCAGGAATTAGAAATCCTAGAAACCATCTCGAAACATAATCCTCGAGCCGAGGACTACACTGTTGTAAACGACATGTAAAACAAACACCCGTAGCGAAAGTTACAGGTGTCCGATGTCGGAAGGGATACAACCCCTTGGGCTGGACCGGTCGGTCCACCCGGCCGTCCCGGCTCGTAGCGCTGGCCCATGGATTAGCCGCGTGGGTTGGCTGTGGACTCGCGGTCCACATGCAGATAGGCCACGAGGGCCGGTCGTGCCTGCCGCATGAAGACCTGCATCTCACAGGTCTTGTCCCCATGCGGGGGGTCGCGCACCGCGACCCCGCGGTCGCTGCGCCCCAGCGGCTCGCCGCCGCGCTGAGGCCTGCCACCCGCGCCATTTTGCGCCCATCCGAAGCTGGCCTTTTCTTGCCCAGTGCCTGACGCTGCACTCGTCCGGCCGCCTGATCCCAGCCGCCTCCTCCGTTGAAGGCCTGTTGCGCCCCCAGCTCACCCGGACGCTCCGCCTCAGCCGGCCGTCCGCCAAATCTCGCAGCGCTACGCCACTGCCTGGAAGACATGCACCGCCACTGAAGCCCCTGCCGATCACCAGACCGCCGCCCTGTTTTAGCCGGAACTCCCCAAAAACCATCGAAAATACTCAAAAACTTCCCAACTTCGACGATCGAGTGCAGACAACTCCAAACTCGGATTTTGAAAACGTAAATTGAATTGGAAAGCTCAAGATACAAATTATTCAGATATGGTATTTTATAGGTATTGAGACAGAGTTTTAAAGCCATAAAATTGAGTCAAATATGTGAGGTAATTAAAAACGAGGAGAAAAGATCCTACTTGGTGGGGCTTATCCCGTCGCTTCGCGACGATACGCCGACCGAATCTGCAACCACCTTGGGAGGAGGAGGAGAAGAGCTTGAGCTACCCTGGTGTGTTCCTTCCACCAGGGGTGGCAAAGGAGAAGGGAAGGGGGAGGGTTTTTTTAAATAGAGAAATAAATTAATAAAAATTTAATTAATTTAATCATTAATTTTAACCCGCATCCGAAACTCTCGACGGGGTCGAGGTTAAGCCTCCCCTAGGGTGAACACCACCACCCGAGAACAACAGTGGTCTCATAATTTTAATCCAAGGCCCCGTTCAAAAGTTATTAAACTTAGCGCCCAAGGCTGCCAAATTACGAAAACACCCCTGGTGGCATTTTCCACAGAAGGCTCGCGCCCACGAAACAGACACCATTCCTTGGGTAAACGTAACATTACGGAATCAACGGTGCCCTCAATTTTCCAATCTGGCCTCCCATTTAAGAGATACCAGAGTTTACCCATAAAACGAATAAATTAATTATTTAATTTATCCGTTTAACGTTCCGAAAGCGAGAGAGGGGTCCAAACGCCCCGCGCCGACATGCTTTATGTTGTTCCTAGGGTAAACACCCCATTTTGGACCCATCCGTATACTCAGATTTAGGATCCAAAGCACCATTTAGGAGTTAACCCATTTATTTGGTGTGTCCAGTGTGAATGCATTGAAAATTTAATTCCGGCCACACCGGGGCTCAGAATTGCACGCCGTATTAAGGCACTGCTCTGGAATATCATTAGAAATATTCCAAAGACTTTCATAGAAAAAACTGGGTTCTTACACTATAGGTCCATATCACCTTGGATCCTCAGAGGCCTCTGACACTGAAACTTGTGCAACACGCTCAGTCGACGTGCATCCACTACTGGTGGGGCTGGTGGCAATGACTACCCAATGGGTAGTGGTGCTATTGATACACCACCCAAATGTGATAATTCCTTAAGAGGGACCTACACCAAGGTCTCATTGTTCAGTGGGCCATAATCACATACTCTCTCCGGAATCCTAGATGGTTGTTTACCTGGCGGAATCCAGAAAGAAAGAAGACGTGCCATGGTAAAAAATTTATACCTGGTGAGATGACTCAAAGAGTTCACAAGAAATACTTTTAAATAACACACACAATCAGTGTTTCCATGCACTAAGTTGAAAATCAGAATTTAGGGTCCTAGTGTAAGGATACTTCAGCCGCCGCACCAACAGTAGATTCCCCAAACTAAAAACAGCACTCATAAAACTAAACACTATTGCAACACAAAAAATATCAGAGTCCTAGTTATTCCGTAAAACCGAATCCTATAATACCACTTTGTCACAACCCATCCCCCCAGGCCCCTTCCATGACTACCCCATGGCCACCTTCAATAGGCCAGGGGCGGGCAACTAGTACTGGAAAGACATATCCCTAAAATGGGAAGGCATTTCCTTTTTAACCTGTATAGACACACAGTCCGGGAACACAACAAGAAGAAACCTCATAGACTAGAACGCAACTAGAAACAACAAAAAGGTAAACTTCTGTAGTAAAAAGAGTGTTGAAAGTAAAGGGGCAAGAAATATAATCCCAACAATAAAGTACAAGTACAACTGAAGGGTAGATATACAACTGAAAAGCACAAAACAACTCTTGTATCGTCCACTAAGGATCCTACCTAAAGGGTAGGTACATATCACGATCAGTAGTCCCTGTGCCACATCATGCCAAATGGTCCACCTTCGAGCACTGTCCGGTCTTGGCTCCCTCAGCCTCGATCAACATTTTACATCATCTGTACAAGACACAATACAGTTCGGGTGTAGCCCGTGAATGGGTGAGTATAATGATACTCAGTAGGGACCCCGAGACTCCGTAGGTGTCCTAGAGTTCCACAAAAGAATAACCACAAATAAAGACATCAATTGTTCTTAGTTATATGCACATATATATACCTAATTTATCAAGATATACATATCTCATACCTGAGGGTGGGATACCACATAGATAACACAAAAAAGGTAGATGTACCACATAGGTAATAGACTCATCTCACAATCAGGTATATAAGTAAAGCACAGAAGTACAGATGATTAGTCAGGAAACTAGGTCATCTTACTCTATCAAGAGGCTCTGATACTGACCATATGAATTCTGAACCACAAAGGATCAATAGGTACTAACCTCCACAATGACCCACATAATATTTGACCCTCCTAAAGATGATAGATACTAACCCCCGCTGACCCACAAATAATCTAACCCACAAAGGATCGGTATGCACTGACCCACAAAGGATCACTGGGTGCTGAACCACACAGGATTTGACCCAAACAGGGGTGGTATGCACTGACCCACACATTTTTGATAGGTACTAACCCCATAAATGACCCACATATTATCCAAATCACCCGGAGTCTATAGGTACTAACCTCCGTATGATCTGTCTCCAACCTCCACCTCACTGCCAGCCACTGGATTCCTCACACCCGATGTGATCGAGTTCCTTAGAATTTGTCACTCAAGATATCAGTTGTAACTAGACCACCACTAAGCTCCACAAATAAGTAACCCAAATGCCTCCATGTCATAAGGGTATCAAGGAGATAGATGGCATGTCAATCGGAAACACGGTTTGTGAGTTATTAGCATTTTAATTCCAAGGGCCTGGTTTGATTCATGTTCGATCCAACATGGTCATACTCCAGCTTTCTCCAAAAATAATGTGGATTATACCGAAAAGACCGTCTTGATCTAAGTATTCAACCACCATAGACAGTTCGTTAAACAGATGTCTGGTTCTCAAGATATGGCCCTTTAAGTGTTTCTGGGTCCGGTTGGGCCTAGGTCAGGTCTGGCCCTGTTGGACTGACCTGGCCCAACCCGGCCTGGGTTCGACCAGGTTGGCTTGGGCTAATGTCCAGCCTAGCCTGCAAGGGGGCGACCAAGATTGCAAGGGGGCAGCCCGGCCTGTGGGGGGGGGGAACCTAGCTCGTAAGAAGGCAACCCGGTTGGTGAAGGGGTGTGGCCTGACCCACGGTAAGGCGCGGCCCAACCCACGGTAAGGCACGGTCTGAACCGTGGTCATTCTGAGCTGGAAGGTGGGGGGGACGTTTCCCCCCATATCTCGAACAGCCTGGAGGCTGTTCAGTTTTGTAATGGAGATGCCATGTGGGAACCACTCTGTCACCGCAGAACTAAGTAGAGGAGTGGGTTTGACCTCATCCGCTGCGACATCGGTCGTGCACCCTCCTCACCAGCGGCGTGTGATGACATGTCGCCCTTCCCTTCCATGGTCGGATGATGATTCAACCGCCTTCTTTGACTGTTGTTGCTAATGAGCCACAACCCCTTATACACCAGAGGCACGCCTCTCCTCCTCCATGATTAGTTGATGTCGACCGCTCCGATGACCGTCGTGGCATTGCGCCACAGCCTCCTCTTGCATCGTGCGATGGTGTATCACCTCCTTCGTAGCTGGTTGGTGCTGCCATGCTGACAATCATACATGGAGGGAACAAGGGTATAAAAGTAGCAGAGTATTCGATCCAGGTTCTTTAAGCTCGCGCCCTCTGTATTAGCTCATAAACATGAAGGAGGATAATAAGGGCTTAATAATTTTTTTATTTAAACAACAATCAAAAGCCCACAAAGATACCCCGCAACAACCTTCCGTAAAAATGAATAAATATTGGATCAACCCATTAATCGGTTGATCTGCGTTCTTTGTATTATTCAATAACAAGGCATAGGTGTAGAGACCCGTATCTTGACATACATGGACATTACATTACTTTTTCGGAATACTTAGTACATAACAAAAACACACACATAAGGATCGTAATAGTTTAGTGTCTTTGGAAACTCGGAATATAATCTTCTAATCGTGGTGAAAGATCTTCAACATCTCCCATAAAGAACATCTTTTTTTTTACCTAAAACCTTTCTTTATATCCTGGGGAAAAGAAAACATAAAAGGGTGAGCTAAAATGCTCAGTAAGGGTAAACAAAAGAAATATCAATCACATCATATTCATAAGAACATAACATTTTTGGAAATCTTAACCTGCAAAAGAGCGCATAATTTCATATTATGGAATAAATCATGGCAGTGAAATGTAATCACAATAATCATAACTTAAAACATGAAACTTTTTGTCATTCACACATAATCATAGAGAATCATTTCTTGTTAGTCAAGACTCATTACGAAGACTATCATAGTGGACAAAGTCCCTTTCTGAACCGAGTCACCCTCGTTTCAGTCCTGTTTCACTGAACCGGTATAACCTACCATTCCAGCCATGTCTATCTCATGAGATATAAAATCTTTACCCAATGCATTGGAGGGAGATATAGGTCCCACCCATCTCATAATGATACCATTCTTATGTGTGCCACAAAACCATAAATCATACATCATTGCATAACCCATGTAATAAAAATGGGAATCTTAAACATCATGACATCATAAAACAATTCATATACGATAAAGGAATTCATAAAAATAATTCCATCACAACATAATCAATTAAATGTAATAATAGGGATAAAAACAGAACCCTTTATTATCTTAGATGGAAAATAATTTTGATAAAACACTTGAACTCCATTCTTGAGGAAAATATCTTTTCTGCTTCAAAAACACTTTTCCTTTCTTAACATGTCGTACAATTATAAACTAAAAGAAGTTGATTAAAAATAAACTTGAAAACTTGTAAAGGAAGCTTCTTGGAAATAATTTTTTAAAAATTCATTCATGCAGTATAAGTTAAAAAAAACATTCTTTGTACGTTTGTCGGAAAAGTCAAAAAGTACCTCGTACGAAAAATGACAAAAGATTCCTTTCATATCCTTTACTAAAAACTCACCGAAAGGTAAAATTGGATTTAAAAAATAGTAGGTGGATAGAAATAATATTACATATTGAGGAAATATGGATGTGGATGATAAAATACACCCCAGTAAATTCCAAAGTATAAATAATCTCGGATAAAAATGAGATTGTGATATTTCCCTTACCTTAGGTCTGATTTGCTTTGTACGTGTCTGAAGCTCCTGTATAATGGTTTAAATAATGTTATTGACTGATTCCAGAATCATAAATATTGATATGATATCATATATGGTCATATTCTTAGCTTCTTATTAGTAATATTTCATTGTTACTTGTTACTCAGGTCTTTATTGCCTTTTGTTCTTATGTGTGTTTTGCTGAATAAATTCTTATTATTCTTTTAAGGTTATAGATACCTTATATCCAGAATTGTATTAGTGTAACATATATCATATTTATTCATTCAATTCATTGATATAATTACTATGTAATGATGATCATGTAGAACGAGTCGCATCACATCGTGGAGACGGTATTCCGTACGTACGCACGAGCGATGATATTGTTCCCATGATCGTGGAGTTGTATATAAGGGTATTCATACTATTTCAGTATCAATATAACTTTATAATAATCATATATAGTTACTCATTACACCATTATACCCATCCTTGTAAGATTATGGTGGAAAATAGATTACACCACGGCGTGGAGACGGTATTCCGTACGTACGCACGCGCGGTGATTTCATTTTTCCGTATGATGGATAGAAGGTGAATTAGGGTTGTTTCATATTTATAATTACATATCAGTATTTAAGTAATACTTATGTTATTACTTTATCATGAAACAACTAAAGAAGAAAAGTTAAAGAAGAAAGAAATTGAAAAGATCGGTAATGGATATTACCTCTTCTTTGAAACGCCTCTTTGAATCCTCCACTTAGGGAACTAAGATTGGTCTTTGAAGAAGACCAGGACCTCTAGGATTATTCTAGGGAAGTGGAGAAGGGATTTTGGCATGGTTTGGCTGAGCTTGAGTGCTCAAATTGGTGTGAGGAGGAGGGGAAGGAGGTGCCCTTTTATAAGGGAGGAGAGGGGCACCTTAGAATATCTCAAAATATTATTTTATATTAAAGTCAAAATCAGTTTATAATGGTTCCAAAGGGTCTTATTTCGAAGTTAAAGTGGGGATGGGTCGCAATCCTATCATCCAATAGGATTTAGACAAGTTTAGGTTATTATTCTAACCTTATCAGTTAGATTTAACTCTAAGTTAAATAATTTAACTTTTACCGTGACTTTTTGTTTTCTTACACTATATGGTTAATACACTTACTATAACATTCTAAATGAACCCCAAGTTGTTTATTATTAATATATATATCCTTATCTAAGTCATTTGGCCGAACCATAGATTTTTAGGAATAAAATAACAATTAATAATATAATATTTGATTTAAAACCTATTTTGTGTCAATTTTGACACTATTTGATATATGATTTTTTTGAAAGTCATAACAGAATTATATGTTCCAACCAAGTTGATTAAATCAACAATAATATATCATAGTAACCTATAAAATTAGTGGAATTCATAAAACGTCTCAAATTACATTTATTTTTGTGTTTATAACATCAATTATGTCAATATTTCATTAATAAGATAATTTCTTCATCATCATTGTGTCATAAATAAACTAAATTATTTAATGTCTAAAAATTACAAATAAAATACCATTATGTAGGAAATCGTTTTATCTTTCTAATGAATATTTATAGTAGAATTTATCTTATGTATAACCCTATATTAAAAATTATGTACTTATTAAACTTTGGTTTTAACTATTTTAACTCTTCTTTAAATAAATTAATAATAAATGTCCTAATCTAATCCAAGTGGGCCTAAATGGTCATATTTTATTTCTAAGCTTGTTTTTGGTCGAATTTCACTTATCCAATAGAATTATGACATGTGTTAGGGTAATAATAATATCATCTTTACCCTTAATTACCCTATTTACTTTTAACCGTGGTAAAAAAAAGTAAAAAGTTACTATTCACCAAAAAATTATTTTCATCTCATTGAACCACATTTTAGTCCTTGATATTAACCGTGTCCCTCGGATTTTCGAAATTCCATTCACAGAAGCGGTAAAATTATGTTTTATGAAAAATTCAGTTTTTTTAACTTCCACTTAGTGGTTTCACTATTCATCAAAAATTGAAAGTTTTCAGAAAAATACCAAAAATTAGGCCTAAGATATATTTGATATTATGAACTCAAAAATTATTTCTATTTTACCAAATTCAAAGTATATCAGTTGCATTAATTAATTTAAAAATTAATTCCCGTCGTCAAAACAAAAGGCGTGTTTTTAAGAGATAATAACTATCAAATGATTGACACTTGTTTATAACTGGTTTAAATGTGAAATTACATCCAATGACCAACATTGTATTAAATTGTAAAAATATATTCTAAATATACTTTAAAACCACTCAAATTAATAATTTATCACTATTAATTATTTCGATTGAAATAGTTGTTTTTAATTATAATTTAGTAATTTTCACTATTCATCAGAATATGAAAGTTTTCTGAAAAGTACCAAAATTTAACCCTAAGCTAATTTCGATATTCTGAATCCAAAAATGAAGTCCATTTTGAAAAATAAAATTTACAAAATTTCAAAAATTGGTTATTACTATTCATAACGGCTAGTTTTAATAATATTTAATAGCATATCGTTGTTTAGTGAAACTTGGTATTGTGTACGACGCAAGCTATCGAGGAAGGTCGCGATTGCGTGTAATGCAAGGCAAGTCAAGGATGCGTGTTGTGAAAGATCCTTTTGGTGTAGCGTACAACACAAGACATTAATGAAAAGAATATTTTTCATAAATTCTCGGGGTGTTACATTCTACCCCCCTTAAAATGAATTTCGCCCTCGAAATTCGTCGGGGTTATAAATGGTTTACTACTTGAAAGTTTCTTTAATAGAAACCCACATCGTAAAAAGGAATACCAAAACCAATCTTTAAAAAAAAGTATGAAACGTAACGGTTACCCAAATAAACTAATCACTAGGTTTCCACATAGGTGAAAATATGGATATGGAAGAAAAATCTAACCATCATGTTCTGATGGAGAGTGGTAGCGAACATGGCTATGGAAAAGCCAACAATCACAAATCCATAAATTTGTGACGATCTAAGGTACCATCTGATTAATCAAATATAAGAGCACTAGGACAACATTTTTGGTTTTCAAGATCGTTTCCCTAAAGTTGAAGAATTTGAATTAGAATAAATACTTACTTTATTTTGGTACAATCTCACTATTGTTCGTGCCTTGAAAAATTTCCACTTCATCTCTTAAATAAATGAAGCTGAATTTTTTATTCGTGAAGTGTTAGCTGATCATGTGATAGAATGACGGGTCATTCCATCTGTCTCAAACAAAAGGTTAGCAAAAGTTATTAAATATACATAAGTCATTCTATAGTGAGATAAATCATATATGGTTCCTATAATGGACTTATACTTCATATATCATACTGCTTAATATAATAAAACTAGTTTCTACTAAACAGGGACTTCCTGTAGGCCAGTGGTAGGTGATAAAGGCCAGTCGTACTTCAGTTGTGGGTTCGATTCCCACAGCCTTGTCCGAATCGATGGGCTGTCGCCCGTCCTGCAGGTTGTCCTTTTTCTAAAGCTATATTACTATAACATCCCATCAATAATATCGAAAAACGTTTTATCCTAACTTTTGTCCAACATAATCCATTCTAATCTTTAGGCTTATCTAAAATACTTCGGTCAAGGCTCATAGTATAAAGAAAATGATTACTTAAAATGTCACCGAATAATCACGTGAATGCCATCATTTATCCCCCATATATCATAAGATATATCTTGTTGGTCAAATTACAAACATGTGAATACCTTAATCATGTATTCTCTTGAAGAATGAATACCCATTGAACCTTAGTGAAAACATGAATGTAGTTAAAAGTTAACACTTTCCACATACCAAAATCCTCAATATTCTATATACTCAAACCATGATATCACTTAGTCCTTATATCAATCATGAGCTCATGAATACAATCAAACATATCATTATCTTCTTATCCCTTCACTATGCTCATATCATCTGTTTACCAAAAATGTCTCAATCACTTTTCATGGTTACCGGTACCATAAAATTATTGAAATCCAAAAAATAAATATTCCAATATTCCACGATACTATATACAACATTATTTTGGAATCCCATTACATAAACACTTAATCATTCCACCACATCGTTGTCATATTCAACATCGCCAATAGTGATCGCATGTGACTTCCCTTTGTCCTTTGACTTAAATGGTTGCTCATGTTGATCATCACTAACCCTTGGATTAGGGCATTTATTATCATAATGCCCCATTTCCTTGAACTTGAAGCATTGAAGTGTTGGTGGTGCGTTCTCTGCAGTGTTTGCTTTATTCACATCATTAGAAACCCTTTTTCCATTAACTCGACACTCAGCTGCTCGATGACCTTCTTTTCCACACTTAAAACATTTTCTAGTCCCTTTAAGACAATCTCCACCATGCTTTTTTCCACACTTTGAGCATAAGGAAACATTCATCTTCTTTTCACCATTATTCTGAGATTTCTCCTTGAACTCCATCTTTCGTTTCTTGTCAAAACCATGAGATGGATATGTAACACCAACTTCCATTTCTACCTTGATAGCACAACGCACAATTTCTTCATAGCTACTGAAGTCTCTTATAGCTAATGCCCTTCGAAGACTTGGTTTTAAGCCACTGAAAAATCGATCAACTTTACTTTCAGGTTGCATGATAAATCCAGATGCATACCATGCAAGCCTTGTAAAATTCGCTTCGTATATACCAACAGATTCATCATCCTTTTGCTATAGTTCAAGAAACTCTTTCTCCATCTTTGTTCGAAGAATACGAGGGAAGTACTTATTGAAAAATAAGTTTTTGAACTCATCCCATTCCATGTACTCAATTTCATCTCTTTGCCTCGTATTCTTGATAAGATTCCACCATTGATCAGCTTCACCTTCCAAACGATAAACTGCTAAGATGACTTTATCATGTTCAGAACATTGAAGAACTGAAAATATCTTTTCAGTAGTACTGATCCATTGTTCAGCAACAAGTGGATCAGAAGACCCACTGAAAGAATGTGGGTGTTGCCTCATGAAGGACTCAATAGAATATTGTTCCCTTCTCTGCTCATTTGGATGTCCAGAATGATTCATAGCTTGTGTAAGTATAGCAATAAGATTTTTCACTCCATCTCCTATAACATTTGTTTTTTCAGGAGGACAATCATTGCATTGTCCATTGCATTGATCAACACGGTTCCTTCGGGTTCCATCCATCGTCTAAAACCCAAAAAGAATAGCGTGAGAGGAAAAAGTCATGCTAGGGAAAACAACATAATAAAGGGGGAGTACCTTCAATATCTAACATCTTAGGTTTAATTCTATGATCGTTAGCGTAATTCTAGTACTATAACCAATACGTATACTTAACCTTAGGGACATCCCTAGACATACCTTAGAAATATCTCTAGGGATCTCACTAACGTTTTCACATCCTAGATTCCAAAGGTTGACTAAACCTTTCCTCGTATACCAACTTTAGAGACCCGTATCTTGACGTACATGGACATTACATTACTTTTTCGGAATACTTAGTACATAACAAAAACACACACACAAGGATCTTAATAGTTTAGTGTCTTTGGAAACTCGGAATATAATCTTCTAATCGTGGTGAAAGATCTTCAACATCTCCCATAAAGAACTTCTTTTTTTTACCTAAAACCTTTCTTTATATCCTGGGGAAAAGAAAACATAAAAGGGTGAGCTCAAATTCTCAGTAAGGGTAAACAAAAGAAATATCAATCACATCATATTCCTAAGAACATAACATTTTGGAAATGTTAACCTGCAAAAGAGAGCATAATTTCATAACATGGAATAAATCATGGCAGTGAAATGTAATCACAATAATCATAACATAAAACATGAAACTTTGTGGCATTCACACATAATCATAGAGAATCATTTCTTGTTAGTCAAGACTCATTGCCAAGACTATCTTAGTGGACAAAGTCCCTTTCTGAACCGAGTCACCCTCGTTTCAGTCCTGTTTCACTGAACCGGTATAACCTACCTTTCCAGCCATGTCTATCTCATGAGATATAAAATCTTTACCCAATTCATTGGAGTGATATATAGGTCCCACCCATATCATAATGATACCATTATTATGTGTGCCACAAAACCATAAATCATACTTCATTGCATAACCCATGTAATAAAAATGGGAATCTTAAACATCATTACATCATAAAAAAATTCATATACGATAAAGGAATTCATAAAAATAATTCCATCACAACATAATCAATTCAATGTAATAATAGGGATAAAAACATAACCCTTTATTATCTTAGATGGAAAATAATTTTGATAAAACACTTGAACTCCATTCTTGAGGAAAATATCCTTTTTGCTTCAAAAACACTTTTCCTTTCTTAACATGTCGTACAATTATAAACTAAAAGAAGTTGATTAAAAATAAACTTGAAAACTTGTAAAGGAAGCTTCTTGGAAATAATGTTTTAAAAATTCATTCATGCCGTATAAGTTAAAAAAACATTCTTTGTACTTTTGTCGGAAAAGTCAAAAAGTACCTCGTACGAAAAATGAAAAAAGATTCCTTTCATATCCTTTACTAAAAACTCATCGAAAGGTAAAATTGGATTTAAACAATAATAGGTGGATGGAAATAATATTACATATTGAGGAAACATGGATGTGGATGATAAAATACACCCTAGTAAATTCCAAAGTATAAACAATCTCGGATAAAAATGAGATTGTGATATTTCCCTTACCTTAGGTCCGATTTGATTTTTACGTGTCCGAATCTCCTGTATAATGGTTTAAATAATGTTATTGACTTATTCCAGAATCATACATATTGATATGATATCATATATGGTCATATTCTTAGCTTCTTATTAGTAATATTTCATTGTTACTTGTTACTCAGGTCTTTAATGCCTTTTGTTCTTATGTGTGTTTTGCTGAATAAATTCTTATTCTTATTTTAAGGTTATAGATACCTTATATCCAGAATGGTATTAGTGTAACATATATCATATTTATTCATTCAATTCATTTATATAATTACTATGTAATGATGATCATGTAGAACGAGTCGCATCACATCGTGGAGACGGTATTCCGTACGTACGCACGAGCGATGATATTGTTCCCATGATCGTGGAATTGTATATAAGGGTATTCATACTATTTCAGTATCAATATCAATTTATAATAATTATATATAGTTACTCATTACACCATTATACCCATCCTTGTAAGGTGATGGTGGAAAATAGATTACACCGCGGCGTGGAAATGGTATTCCGTACGTATGCACGCACGGTGATTTCATTTTTCCACATGATGGATAGAAGGTGAATTAGGGTTGTTTCAAATTTATAATTACATATAAGTATGTAAGTAATACTGATGTTATTACTTTATCATGAAACAACTAAAGAAGAAGAAGTTAAAGAAGAAATAAATTGAAAAGATCGGTAATGGATATTACCTCTTCTTTGAAACACCTCTTTGAATCCTCCACATAGGGAACTAAGATTGGTCTTTGAAGAAGACCTGGACCTCTAGGATTATTCTAGGGAAGTGGACAAGGGATTTTGGCAGGGTTTGGCCGAGCTTGAGTGCTCAAATTGGTGTGAGGAGGAGGGGAAGGAGGTGCCCTTTTATAAGGGAGGAGAGGGGCACCTTAGGAATATCTCAAAATATTATTTTATATTAAAGTCAAAAGCGGTTTATAATGGTTCCAATGGGTCTTATTTCGAAGGTAAAGTGGGGATGGGTCTAAATACTATCAACCAATAGGATTTAGGCATGTTTAGGTTATTATTTTAACCTTATCAATTAGATTTAACTCTATGTTAAATAATTTAACTTTTACCGTGACTTTTTGTTTTCTTACACTATATGGTTAATACACTTAATATAACATGCCAAATGAACCCCAAGTTGTTTATTATTAATATATATATCCTTATCTAAGTCATTTGGCCGAACCTTAGATTTTTAGGAATAAAATAACAATTAATAATATAATATTTGATTTAAAACCTATTTTGTGTCAATTTTGACACAATTTGATATATGATTTTTTTGAAAGTCATAACAGAATTATATGTTCGAACCAAGTTGATTAAATCAACACTAATATATCATATTAACCTATAAAATTAGTGTAATTCATAAAAAGTCTCAAATTACATTTATTTTGGTGTTTATAACATCAATTATGTCAATATTTCATTAATAAGATAATTACTGCATCATCATTGTGTCATAAATAAACTAAATTATTTAATGTCTAAAAATTACAAATAAAATACCATTATGTAGGAAATCTTTTTATATTTCTAATGAATATTTATAGTCGAATTTATCTTATGTATAACCCCATATTAAAAATTATTTACTTATTAAACTTTGATTTTAACTATTTTAACCCTTCTTTAAATAAATTAATAATAAATGTCCTAATCTAATCCAAGTGGGCCTAAATGGTCATATTTTATTCCTAAGTTTGTTTTTGGACGAATTTCACTTATCCAATAGAATTAGGACATGTTTTAGGGTAATAATAATATCATCTTTACCCTTAATTACGCTATTTACTTTTAACCGTGGTAAAAAAAAGTAAAAAGTTACTATTCACCAAAAATTATTTTCATCTAATTGAACCACATTTTAGTCCTTGATATTAACCGTGTCCCTCGGATTTTCGAAATTCCATTCACAGAAGCGGTAAAATTATGTTTTATGAAAAATTCAGTTTTTTTAACTACCACTTAGTGGTTTCACTATTCATCAAAAATTGAAAGTTTTCAGAAAAATACCAAAAAATAGGCCTAAGCTATATTTGATATTATGAACTCAAAAATTATTTCTATTTTACCAAATTAATAGTATATCAGTTGCATTAATTAATTTAAAAATTAATTCCCGTTGTAAAAAAAAGGCGTGTCTTTAAGAGATAATAACTATCAAAAGATTGACACTTGTTTATAACTGGTTTAAATGTGAAATTACATCCAATGACCAACATTGTATTAAATTGTAAAAATATATTCTAAATATACTTTAAAACCACTCAAATTAATAATTTATCACTATTAATTATTTTGAATGAAATAGTTGTTTTTAATTATAATTTAGTAATTTTCACTATTCATCAGAATATGAAAGTTATCCGAAAAGTACCAAAATTTAACCCTAAGCTAATTTTGATATTCCAAATCCAAAAATGAAGTCCATTTTGAAAAATAAAATTTACAAAATTTCAAAAGTGGTTATTACTATTCACAACGGCTAGTTTTAATAATATTTTAATAGCATATCGTTGTTTAGTGAAACTTGGTATTGTGTACGACGCAAGCTATCGAGGAAGGTCGTGATTGCGTGTAATGCAAGGCAAGTCAAGGATGCGTGTTGTGAAAGCTCCTTTTGTTGTAGAGTACAACACAAGACATTAATGAAAAGAATATTTTTCATAAAGTCTCGGGGTGTTACAATAAGAAATCTTTTAAACCACGTAAACAAAAAACCCCTTACCTTATAAAACTGATGGATAATGTCTCCGCTTGAAGTTGGGTCAGTGTTCTTTGTTCCTGCAATAGGCTTCCAACAACACTGCTTGTATGCCATTTTTTTGGTTCAGGGTATTGGTGTCGCTCATCACCACTCACTAAAACTATCTCCTTCCTCCAAGGATTTGGCTTCTTGGAACTCCTTCATCACTTCGTTTCATGGTGAAGTTGTGCCGATACCTCTCCCCAAGCCCTATACAAATAGGAGAGGGGAGGGTATGTAACTATGTTGGGAATTAATGGGAGCTCATTAATTAGGAAATTTTCTAATTTCCCCAATGTTGTTGTTACTTAGATTGGAGGGTTAAGCCATTCAATGGCTTGACACATTGCGGGTCCCACCTCTGCTTGTCTGATGTAGGATAAGTTAGAAACAAAATAAAATAATAAAGTTATTTTATTTTATTTCTTTTAAAAAGTCCAAAACAAAACTTTTTCTCTAGACCGACTTCAGTCAAATTAAATCCTTCCTAAAGCGAATCTTGGCGCTGCAGATTCAGAGGAGCCCTTAGATTTTGAATTTGAGCACCAGTTCAATTGTTAAAAAACACCACTCATGTATTTACTAAATGTAACTTAAAAAATGTTAAGAAATTAATTCCAGGAACATTGGGCCTTTAAATCAAGCGCCATCAATTTTCACAGACTCATAATAATTCCATATAATTTTTAAAAAATTACATGGAAAATATGGGTCTTCACATCATTCTCAATGAATGTCACATTTTTCATGGAAAAAAAATATATCCTACATATATGGTAACATAATACTATAATTTAATGTTTAAATCACGTCCATTTAGTGTTTTAGAGTATGTTTAAAAATATGTTGAGTATTGGTGCATTTTATGAAAGAATAAAAAACAAGATTACATATAAAGTTTAAATTACAAAATGAACTAATATTGGTGTTTATGAATAGTGAAACACATCAATATTGAATAAAAAAATTAAAATAATACAATTTAAATGGTAAATCGCATGTTTAGTGTGTGATTAATATAACTCAATTGAACACCACAAATGTGTCCTTAGTATAATCGAAATAAACATATGTGAGTTCATCCACTTACCAAAACAATATAAGAAAGTCTATATGTATTCATTATGGGTAAACGGGTTCTAAATAGAACATAATGAACAATGAATATACCTAAATTTATTAATATCATAATAGGGAAGTCATATTTTTCTATGAACCCATCACTAACATCGTTAAAAGTGACATGAGTATGGGATCACATAGCCAACATATCATGTAACGCACCAAAATTTTATGAATTTTTTTTTCCAAATTAAAACAGTTTTTTTATATTTGGTGTTACCAAAATAAAAAAGATTATATTTCTTTACACAAAACAGCAAGTAAACTTGTGATACATGTAACATCATGTTTTAAAAAAATGTAGCATACTATTAAAATGTTATTGTTTAATATGATAGTAATCACCTATGCATTGGAATGGTATGTGTAAATATGATTTAAAAAATTATTAAAATATATGTTTTAAACACAAACACACACCCATATATATATATAACGAATTATTATTTTTTCAACTTATTTTAAATGAAAATGAAAACACTTTTAAAATAAATGAAATCTTTTTCTGAAAAACTATTTTTATGCATAAAAACATGTTTTGTCTTGGAAAATTTTAAAATTATTTTGGGAAAATGATTTCAAATAAATTTTATATTATAAATTAAATAATATTATTTTATATCCATCTTATGTGTTTTATAGGAATGATATAAGATTAAATCCAATTTTATTCTTAAAGGCTATATTTTTCTAAAAAATGGTTTTATCTTATTTTGAACACATATTTTTAAAATAAATTTGTTCAAAATAGTTATAAAATATATTTGAAAAAATTAAACTAATTTATGAAATTCACATGTTATAATTATTTTATGGATATGTTTTGGGAATTTTCTAATAAGATTAAATTTTTGATGAATAGTGAAAAAATGGTGTTTATTATGAAATATAATTTCATTTAAATAATTTAATGACATGAAAATTGTTTTATAAAGGTTTTAAAAGTTATATTAGATACATTATATATTTATTAATTAAAATTTTATCATTTTAATCGATTCCATACTGATATATGATATTAAAACCTTTTAAACATTCAAGGATTCTCCTTTTGGAAAATAGCTTTCTCATCACATCTAGGGGATTAATTTTAAATTAAAATTTTCAATTTTTGGAATTTAATTTAGAAAAATGGATTCAATATTTTTTAATAAAAAAATATAATATGTTCAAATTATTATTTTTTCAAAATTAACAGTAAAAATAGTAAAAAATTATTTACTGTTGTTTTTGTTAAAACGAGTTTACTCGGTAGTTAAACTTAAAAGGTAATGGGTAGAATGACCTAAAATATTGTATAATACCCATTTTTTGGAATTATTTTTACCTTATAACCAATAATATATGTTAATGTCCAATTTTAAAAGAATTCAGTATGTATAAAATATGGAAAAACTTTATTCTTTTCAAAACAATCATGTGTGCCCTCTCCCTTATTTATAAAAGGCCACCCCTTCTCATCTCTTATTCACATTTCAAAACCCTTTTGGTCTATCCAAACCATTCAAAAATAACTTCATTTAATACCACCAAACATCCTAGATTATTTTTTGATATATGAAATATAATCTAGGAAGGCTTTATGTTAAACCTAAATAAGTTTTCCAAAGAATAGGTAAAGATTTTAAATTTTCATTTTTATTTTATGACATATTTTAACTCCATAAAATATTCATCAATTATGATTATATAATAAAAAATGTTTATACCATATACCGATATTTTATTATGTTAATTTAATATAATAAATCCATTAAATCTTCCATCAAATGGGATAGGGAATCATCATTCATGTGCACAGAGGACCACTGCCTCATAAATCAATGTTAATTGTTTTCCACGACCACCTCTCATGAAAATAAATAATGTTGTATTTATTATTTATATATTATATTAATTATATTAGTATACCTAATTAATTTTGATAACAAATATAACTTATTACATCATAACCCTTTTTAAATGAATAATGTTAGTTATATTTACGGTGGTATAACACCTCATGAACCAATGTGATGTGTTTTTCATTTTTATTTAACTATTATGGTAATAAAGATATATTAAATGATTATATATGTGATATTGGTAACATAATTATAATTATTTAATTATTATATCACATACACATTCATACTTTCCATTTTATGAGGGATATGATAATATCGTTTGTGTATGCAGTGGACTGCTGCCTCGCAAAGAGATATGATTTGTTTTCACTAACGCCTTGAATGGAAGTCAATAAGGGTAAATATAATTAATATATGTGTTATATATAAAAAACCTATTTTTAAAATTTATCCACTTATTTGAATTTTTTCATCCATTGATAAAATAAAAAAAATTCATGTGTATGTATGACCTACCGTCTCCATGAACAATTTATATCAAATCGTAACTCTAAATTTTATAGATTACTCTAAAATAATATATAAAATATATATATATGTGATATTTACATCATATTTAACAATATGGATATTATTTTACCATGATCAATGTAGGAGGGAAAAAATAACAAATCAAAACATACAAAAAAAAGTAGTTATTACCCGAAATGTGATTTTTACAAGAAATTATTAATAAAAAAGTAAGAAAATTCCATTTTTAAATATTGTATGGTATCATATATATGTATGGTTTATTAATATATTTATAAAAAACAATATACTAAGTTATCACATGTATGATGAAAGTCGATTATTAAGTTAAGAGATTTCAAATCTCTCTTTTATTTAAGGGAGACATATGCCATATTCAGCCATAATTTCTTTTCTGTGTTTTATATATTACCCCTTTGAAATATAATATCATTTGTATAATTATTTTAACTATATTACGAGTTTTATTTGTTTTTATTCTTTAATGGGGCATATGATTCATAATTTTCCAAATCATGTATGGGATTTTTGTCTAAAATTGCCTTGTTTGAGACATATGTTATGTTATAAATGTATCTACATTTATGATAAATATATATAAAACATTTTAAATTTGATATAATTAATAGAGTTATACTAATTATATTTAATTTTTCATTATATTTTTTATTATTTAATATGTGGAATGATTTAAAATTTACCAAAGGGGTATGGTTTAATGTTACATTTTCATTGTTTATAAGGATGATTTATCATTACACTTTAGATGATGAAATATTATGATCTACTTCTCAAGAACATAATTAACTTTATTGTAATATAGTTATTTATTTAAAATGAATTTTTTCTTAATTTTCTTATCTTTATTCACTCAATATTCCCAAATTCATTTTTAAAGAAAAAATGACTTCATTGACCTCTTCGATCGAAAACCCTTTTTCTTTCACATCTGTGTTTTTTAATATTCCTCTATGATTTTTTAAATATGTTTTTAAGCTTTTTAATTTTATAAAATTTATTTAATAGTAATCTTCATGTTGTTACCAAAATAATTTATATTTAGGTTTTATAAAAATTGTGAAGAAAAAATATATTTATTTTAACATGTACGGTATTTCCTAACATCACTAACCACTCAATGTTTTAAGTATTTTCTTATAAGTTTTAAAGGATATTTTTTAATAAATAAACTTAAATTTTTTTGGATTTTTTATTTTTTTAAAGTGATTTTCATGGAAATGATATTTTCATCTAGAAATGATTTAAATGATTTTTAAAATTCTCTTTATATATTTCCAAGATTATTTTCAAATAAAATTATTTCTAAATTTTTTTCTAATTTATAGTTTTAAATAGGTTTTGTCCAAATAAATTCTATTTTCCACCCGAAATTTTCTACAGGGTCTTTCAAAATCATAATCTATCCACAATTACATCCTTTGATCTTACATATGACTTCTTGGTGATATGATCGAAGGATACCATTATTATTTTTCTATTAATGGTTTATGCTTATTTTTATAAGATATCGAAGAAAAAATATATATTTTATTGGTTATACCATGATCAAATTTTTATTGAACATGATTCGTTTTTCATGGGTTATGTTTTGATGAAGTGATGACATGATTATGAATTATTCTTCTATTCTAAAGGTTATTCTATGATGAAATGTTTGTGAAACCCATTTCCCTTCATGGTTTGTGATATGATGAGTTTGTTATGATATTTTTTTACATGTTTTTTTGATTTTCATTATGTGATGGTGGTTAAATTATACCCAAGGATGGAGGTTATGATATAATTAATGATGGTTGTTATGTTATAACCAAGGGTGGGTGGGACCTATATATCCCTCCAATGCATTAGGTAATGATTTATATTATATCAGATCAAAGGGTGCATGTGATGTTATCCTAATACCAAAATAGAGTACATGGGTAGTTATCCTAATCCCAAAAGAGAGTAAACTGGAGTTATCAGAAGCTCAAAGTAGGTAGAAGGGTGGTTAGCCTGAGCCTAACTTATTATTAATGTCTTTGTGGATAGACATGGAATACGATTTTCTGTGATTATGTGTATAAAGAAATCTATGTAATATAAAAATTTTATGCTCTCATGGTTCATGTTTTTTTCCATTTTGATCTATTTCTTATGAACTACCAATATTTATTTGATGAATCATTTTAATGATCTATTATATATAGGTTATGGTTTTGAAGTATTATTATCATGTTTTCGTACCCATATTCTCATGTTATATTTATATATACCATTTTTACCCTTAATTGGTATCTGAGACCACCCTTTATTATGTTTTCTTTCCCAAGGATATAAATAATGGTAGTAGATATGACATGTCTCAGAAGGGTACTAGTTATGAAGAACATAGTGGGAGATTATGTAGCTCAATTATGGATTGGTTATTTATGTTTCCATGTTTCCTAAGGCACTAGATTTAAATTATTCTAGTATGGATAATTGTGTTATCTAATGACTATTCATCTATTAACATATAATATTTATATATGAGAAGTTTGGGTTTTTACATCTCACAAAAGACAAACCATACAATGAAATTGGTTAAGGATCCATGGATATATCTAATATTATATATTTACATAAGTAGTTATATAAGGATATCCAAAATCGTACATAAGCCAATCCAACACACTCTTTAGAGGTAAGATCTCATGGCCAGTTCACTCATATACTGAAAATTTGAGGAAATAATCATGATTGGTTATAACATAGTCAAACTACCGTGTGAGTTGAATCAATATACTCCTAATGGTTATAGTCACATGGATATAATCTATCATAAAAAAATATATATTAGGAATTAAGATTCCCAATACCAACATTACAGACATAAATGGTTAAACCACACACACACACACATCAGTATCTCTGTTATAATTCCCAAGGATTAATCCCATTGGATACTTTTTAATCTAAATCCATTCCAATAACTCACACTATATGTTACTAATTTTCACCCCTTATCAATTAGTGTATGTAACCCAACTAACATGCTAGGATATTGTACATACATTTCCATAAACAATCCTTATAAACTCCTATCATACCCAACTAAATAAAAAGTATATCACTACCCAAACATGATAGGTCACATTCACCCTAGAACATCTATATTTATCCCCCATAGGGACAATTCCATTTAATTAGATCCACCTAGTCACTTAAAAACATTTTAAAAAGGCCTTACAAGAAATGTCACACTCTCGCATACATGATAGGTTATGAAATCCCATAAAACCGCTGAAACATGGTGTGAAATTCCAACCATAATGCTTGGATATCCCACTCATTAATTAACAACACTATAAATAATAGAAATAAAACAAAATTTAAAAACCTGATAACAACCATAAATATTAGGAATTTTGTATTGAAGAGAAAAACTAATAAAAATTGTTTCCAAAGTCTCTCATATAATTAGACATTCCAAATAGGGATTATCATAACAAATATAACCATAAAAAACTATGATATTATGAGGGTAGGATTGAAGAGGAAAGGGAGGGGAAAATGAGGTGGGAAGAAAACAATTTATAAATTTTTCAACCTTTAATTATGATTTAATAAAATTTAATAGATCTTGGAAGGTATGAAATTGAAATATTGTTACATTGGATATTTAACAACACCAATAAAAAGGGTCTCGTCATAGAATAACCATATAGTCCAGGGTATAACTCCCCTTACCAAATTATATCTCAGATACTATATTCACCCATTTTTTGGATGACCATCTAATCCAAGATGCACTGGACCCCTTTATTCTAGAGGGCCCATGATCTTGAAGAGATCATTTTTTGTGTAACATAAAGCCTCATACTGAAATGATCAGTATCATGGTGAAACCAAAACCATTTTTTCATTACCAACACCAACTCTATAATCTCAATACCATGTAGATCAACTATATGTTAGAACCCTCATTGATGTGTCAAGATGCCATGGCTAGTACAGAATTTCATCCCCTAAGCATGATCAAATCATTAATTTCAAACACTCTGCCACTGGTAAATCCCCTATCTATTGAAAATCCTCAAAACACACATAGTTTAACATACATTAAACAAAAAACATATTTAAATTTGACAATTACTATACTTTACACCTATTTTTTATTTCCTAGTTAAAATATTCCAAAATCCTTCATCATTACCATATATTTCAAGCACATACTTATTAGGTTTAATACATGTGAAAAGATCATTCTTTCTTATTATATAAAAAGTGAATATTCTATCAAGGATCCACACACTGGATCAATATATTTCTTTTACAGAAATTTATGTTATTAAATCTTTTTCTACTTATTTTTCAACCAAATCCTTTTGATTTATATCCAAAGCTAATTGATATACTTGTTCCTCCTTAAGATATATTGGTCCATCCTCATCTTTAAAAGTTGTGAAAATATGTTTCATTTTTGTATTGAATGATGATTCTATGAGTATCTTCATTTTTTCACATTTAATATTCATCGATACATTCATTAAAACCATCAACCAGGAGTTGATGGATTTTTGTACATATCCTTCATAAAAAATAATAACAATTGAAAAATAAACACATATATTGAATTATATTAATATATCTATATTTTTGATGTTCCTTGAAGTACTTTGTGGCTATGGAACAGAAATTTTATATATTCCTCATCATCAAACTACAATAGAACACCGTTTTTTGGTATTATTATATGTATTTTCTTATACAACAATGGGTTTTAAGGACTACCCAAAACCAATATTTATATATCGAGAGCGTGGTTGTGAATTAACCTCCACCATAATTTATTTATGTGTATAATTAGTCCCAAAAAATGATTTTTCTTTTTAAAATCTCTTTTAATACTATTGAAAATAATCTAACCTGTTTTTTAGATCTCCATGCTTCTCTTTCACCTTCTATATATCCCACACTATAGATATTTTTTATTTCATCTTGGTAGTCAAGTGTCTTCATTCCCTCTAAATCATTCACACCATTATGATGATCTCTTATTCAATCTCATTGATTCATTTAACCCTTAACTTTGTCTTATTTTCTAATCATACAATGACCAATATTGATTATCCACTTTTTGATTATGATAGAAAATATTTTTGGAGTTTTATAGAATCATGGATATGATATTTTAAATATCATCCTTAAAATATTCTTTCTCTTCTCTTTTATATTATAGAAATAGTTTCAAATCCTAAAACACTCAATTACATTTATTTATTTTAGCCCTGAAAATATATTAATTTTGAGTGTCCTAAAACTCTACTTTGAGTTATAAAAAACCAAAAAATTAAGTAACTTCATTATCTCTTTGATCCTTAAGAAGACATTTTTTTGCGATACCCACAAGAACATCCTCATTATTTTTTTATAATCCTCAATCTCCTCTAAATTTTTTCATCTAAGACATTATTCTCATATGAAAGAAATAACTTTTTTTTAAATAAATACCACTTAGTTATTTTATTACTTTCACCATTTTTAGACATTTATTCATGTAGGAATCGTATTTTTAATCATCTTCAGATTTATAGGGATACTTTTCAGTGATATGGACACCAATTCCACATCTAAAACAAGAGATTTTAAGCTTTCCATTAAAATTTCCATTTTCCATTTCAATATTTTATGAATGTAATGAAATAACTTCATCAACCATATTTTCTTTGGGATCATCCTCCCAAAAAATATTCCTTATAACCTATATCACCAGTTAATGAGATTTATATTTTTCCATTGGATCATAATCATTAGTCCTCATTTCTTATACCAAAAGATAAATAAAAAGTATATAAAATGTAAACTCCTATGGACTCTTTTCCTCGAGCACTAAAACCCTTATATTAAATCAAGGAATAAATCTTCTTAGAACATGAATCACAATATTGATATCATCGATGGTTTCTCTAATTATATTCATATCCCCAATAATCACATTCACCCAATCCAAGAATGCATAACTTGATTCATTCATGTGTTTCCTAAAGTAATTATACTTACTCCACAGAACCTATAATTTAAATTTACATACCTTCAATACACTATCATATATGGTAAGAAACTTTTCAAACATAACATGTGAGTGTTTACATGAAATCACCTTCATGTAAATTACATTGGGAACAGGTCCCCCTAATATGTAAATTTTTTTGATTCAGTATTTTGTTTCTTAGGATACCCTTTTTATAAATCAATTATTTTGATTTTGTCTAAAATTCAATGTATAATATCCATGTACAAACCATTACAAGGTATCAAAAATGATGATACATCTAATTCATCAAAATATTGCATCTATAAAATTATGAAACACCTTTTTGTTTAAAAACTATCAGTATAGCTTCAAAATAGAAAATATTCCTCTAAAATGATCCTTGAACACTAATACCATCTTATAGTCCCACATAAGACATATTACTTGGGTTGAGTTAAAGTATTCCAAAATGAAAATGTCCTTTCCCAATGTATTTTTTCCATTATTAACAAAAACATTCTTCTTGATCACATAGTGAATATGTAAATCATATAAAAAAATTTTATAAATAATTCTACTTTGATACCCTATAATTGGATTTATATAATGAGTATACACATGGTGATGTGTTAGTGCACCAAAATCAACTAAGAACACATTTTTTTATTCTAAAGTTAGAGTAATTTTACTAACTATATATGTTTAAAAATGTCATGACCCATCCTCTGGGGCCCATTCTGTGACTACCCCAAGCCCACCTCCTGATGTCTAGGGGCTTGTGACTAGTGCTGAAGGCATTATCCTATATGTGGGAGGAATTTTCTTAAGAACATGTACACATGCATAGACACACATCCATGCAAAAATTCTAAAAAGCAAAAAAGAATGCCACTAAGACAACCACTGAGAGTAAAAGTACAAAATTGAAAGTAAAGGGACCAGAATACAAGATCAAAAAAAAAAAGACAAGTACAAGATCATAAAGTCTGTCAATGGTAAACCCTAATGGAAGTGTAGGTGAAGGGGGTTCCACCAAAAGTCTAATAAGTACGCCTCATCTATCGAATCTCACTAAGAATCACCTAGCACTACACCACCAAGGTCTCTGTCATAGTGACTGTCATCTGCACAAGGCACACTATGTGTGGATAGAGCCCATACAGAGGTTAGTAACACAGTACTCAATAAGGACTCCAAAATATGGTAATACCATAAATTAATGTATGCATAATGTAGACCACCAAAGAGGTACCAAAACTGTATCCTCTAAGAAGTATAGTGGAGAGAGAGAGTCACTAGATTTAGCTCCCAAAGGCATAACATAATGTATAGAAAGAAATACTATCAGTTGTAATGACGAACATCTTTTACTGCTAGGGGATTATCCCCAATGAGTCACCATGGTATGTTGGGCCACTGATTTCTGATCATCTATTGGGCCACTGAGGTCTTCTCATCTACTGGGCCCCTCAGGTCCGCTTATCTGTTAGGCCACTCAGGTGTGCTCATCTTCTAGACTACTAATGTATACTCATCTATTGGGCCACTGAGGTATATTCATTTGCTGGTCCAATGAGATCTGCTCATCTACTAGGCCACTCAGATCCACTAGTGTATTGGGTCACTAAAGTCTATTTGTCTGTTGGGCCACTAAGGTCCGCTCATCTGCTGGGCCAATGAGGTCTGCTAGATTCTCGATCGTAGCATGCTTGATTCAAGGAAAATATACTCCTAAATCCATCAGTCATATTTCAACTCTCACAAAAACACACATGGAGTATGTCAAAATGATTTTCTCAACATGAGAGTCCCAATGCCGCCAACTGATTGTCAATCAGACACATATTTAAGAAGTTATGTCTATTTTAATAAAAAAGGGGTTGGTGGGGTCTAGGTCTGGACCGACCCGGTCAGACTGACCCCACCCGACCCGGGATGAGGTTCACTAACCCAAATTGGGTCCGACCATCTAGTTCATAGGTCTAGCCAACTGGAATGCCCGAGTCCAGCTCACGGGGCTGTGGGTCCAGCATGCTGGGCCACGGGTCTGGCCCATTGGACCATCAGGGGTAGCCCGTCATCTCCCGCTCATCCCACCACTATTGGACCGTTTAGTCTCCACCAAACATAGTAATGGAAAAATCCCCTATACATAATGTGGCTAGTAGCTAGTCAGCCTCCTCTCCCACATGTGGTCCCATGAACCACGTACCATCGCAGACCCACAACATGGACACATGTCATTCGGCCTAACGTGACACCCCACTGACACCACTATTTTGCACCATCACCGGAACTGATGCCCCCTCATTTTCTTCTTTATTCCAACAGACTTTACCTGGTGGTCCATTATTCAATTTAGAGAGTGTTTCAGAGCCCTCAGTTCGTCGTCTCTCCTATCGTGGGATCCAACTCGTCTTACCGTCGATTCGAGGGTTTGGTCATGCTCAGAACCTACCATAAAAGTCTGATTCGACCATGTGTGTCCATAAGTGGAGAACATGAGGAGGTGGATATCACAAGGAACACCCAAAGCGATGAATGTTGGCCCTATTCATTTGGACTTCATTCATCACGTTATAAAAAGAGAAGACATCTAACAATTATTAATTCATATTACCCTTTCCTTAATCATTGCAAAATATTTCTCAAACCCCCAAAACATTTGACCTATCGATCAACTGGTTAGTGGGTTGATCAATGTTTTTCATTTATAAAGAAAGAAAATGTAAGGAAAATAAATTAAAAAAACCCATTACTACGAGGTTGGATCGTTCGATGGTGAAGATCAGAGTAACTCTATCTTCAATTTTCGTTCCTCTATCCTCAATCTATCATAGGTGTTGATTCATAATTTGTTTCTCTACAATGAAAATCTTTAAAATGTTATGAGTAAACTTGTATCCTTTTACCACAACCTTGTATTCTATTAATCCATTAAAAGGAGGAAAAGAGTTCAGCTTTTCTGTTATGCAGAGTGACAACATCGTTACACTATTCAATTTATGAAACAATGTTTCTGTTACACTTTAGTTTTAGAGTCATTATACTATTTCATTTATGAAATTAAATATATAGTGTGAGGTTGTGTCACAGAAAAACAATTTCAAATAAAATAATCTTTTTAACTTTATTTTATTCTTCATTAAAATGGATGAAAATAATCTTTTTCCCTTGACCTGCACCGGTTAGGTTAGGAATTTTCTTAGGTAATGGAATCATTCTGGATGCAACAATTCCCTCTGATCTTTATTATAGAAACCCATTTAATATCTACCAAAACTGTGCACACAATTTATTTTAAATAAACTTAAATAAATTTTAAACATGTATTCCTTCCTCACTAGGCCTTAGAATCATGTTCCGTCTGAGGGAATGGTCTTGAAATAATCCCATATAATTTTAAAAAAATTACATGGAATTTTCCAGATATTAAATTTTCCCCACCTTAAGGGTCTATGACTTCATAAGCCAAAAAATGGTCTAAACAAACAAATGGGGGTATTGAGCATGGATTTGAGCCTTCCACTGTCAAGTTATCCCCTATAGATTCGAGTGCTACCACCGAACACACACCCGAGGAATCAACCATCCATGAAGGACCCACTCCCACCAGTCCTCAATCTCCACTAGGAACTCCACAAATGTCACCCCATTATTAATTTCTAACTTTCTGCAATCGATGATGTGCAATGGGTCATGCATGTACCTCCTTAGTTGTGACACGTGAAAGAAATTATGCTCCCGGTGCATATAAGGTGGAACATCTATGCGGTATGACACCTCTCCAACTCTGCTCAGAATCTAGAAAGGGTTGATGAGTCTCAGAGACAAATTACCACCCCGGACAAATCTCCACAATCCCCATCGGGGTGAGACCTAAAGGAACACATGGTATCCCTACTTGAAATACAAGGGCCTATATCTCCTATTAGCATAAGATTTATGCCTTCTCTATATAGTAATAATTCGCTCCTAGATGACCTGAACCTTCTCGGTGGAAGCATATACCAACAATGGTCCCATGAGTGCTGCCTACCCTAGGTCTGTTCAGTATAATGATGACATGCATGGCCACCCATGCATTGCCTCAAATGGAGCCATACAAATGGTGGAGTGGTATCTATTGTGGTACATGAACTTAAACAGAGGTAGATGGTCCTACCAACTTCAACCAAAGTCCAAGATGTAAGCACGAAGAATGTACTTTAAAACATGAATAGTTATCTCCATCTGACCACCTTTCTATGGATGGAAATCTATGCTGATGCGTATCTAATTCCCAAACGCCTCATTTAATCCCTTCCATTACAAAGATGTAATGTGTGTGTCTAGATCTAATACTATCATCGATGAGACTTTGTGGAGTCGAAATATCTAATGCACATAGATGCGTCTCATGATCTCTATAGAACCCTACTCCTGGATGGGTAGGAAGTGGAACAACTTGGTGAGTCTATCCAAGATCACCCAGATGGTATCGCCCCCCCCCCAATGTTTTTTGTAATCCTGTCATGAAGGGAATAAAAATACCATCCCACTTTCACTCTGGAACCTTGAGTGGCTAAGCTAAGCCCGATGGAACCTGATGCTCGGCCTTCACTTGCTGACAAGTGATGCGTTAAGAAAAGAACACATCTACAACCTTCTTCATCCCCAACCCCCAGTATTGATGTCAGAGATCTTACTACATCATCCCTACTCATGGATACTCCTCCAAGGTGGAGGTGTATAACTCCCTCTAAATATCCTCTCACAATGCCACTGGTACAATGGCACATCCATTGAAAATGATGATTTTCTCCCCTCCTATCAAATATCCATCATGAGATTACCCTATTGATAAATAAGCATGTCAGGTCTCATAATGGATATCCCCAATCTGTGTTTTCCTAACTCACTATAAGAGTGGGGAAGTGACAACCATTGATTGGAGATTTGATCCCCCATCTCCATCCACGAAGGATATCCACATCACGCCTAACTGCTCTGATGCCTCACTCAATAACTATAACCCAATTCTCAAACTAAGCGCTTCTTCCACCACTTTCCCATTCCCAGGAGTATATACTATCTCAAAGTCATAATCCTGGTGAAACTCTAGCTACCGCCACTATCTCAAGTTCATGTTATTTTTGAGAGAAGGTATTTCTGAGACTTTTGTGATTGGAGTAGACAGTAAAATACTCTCCCATCAAGTAGTGCCACCAAAGCTTCAAAGAAAAGACCACTACTGATAGCTCTAGGTCATTGATCGCATAATTATGCTCATACTTCCTCAAATTATGTGAACTGTAGGCAATTACTACCTATTTATACATCAAGACACAACCATTTCTGGTCCCTAATTTTTCATATAATACTAAATACCCAATGCCCCCCTTTGGTAGTCTCAAGATAGGGGTGCTTGTCAGTCTCCACCTCAGCTTTTGAAAACTCTACTGGCACTTCTCCATCTACACAAAGGGATATCCCTTCTATTTCGAAGCTTATAAGGGTGATTATATCTTGTTAAATTCAAGTAAGACCCTTCGATTGTATGTAGCCAAACCCAAACACTATGCACCTTAGTCACCCCTTGGGTGGCTCCCAACCAAGAACCACCTCTATCTTTTCCAGATCTACCGCAACTCCAGCATCTGAAATGATGTGTCCTAGAAAGTGGACCTCCCAAGTCAAGAACTGACACTTCTAGAGTTTCCTCTAAAGATGGTGGTCTTGGAATGTATCTAGGAATATTCATAGGTGTGTCGCATGCTCATCCTCGGACGCCGAGAACACTCTGATGTCATCAATGAAGAAGATGAAAAACCAGTCAAGGTAAGGATGTAATATCCTGTTCATGAGTCCCATGAACACTGCTAGGGAATTGGTCACACTGAAAGGTATCACCAAGAACTCATAGTGACCATACCGACACCTGAATTCTATCTTCCATAGATCCTCACCCCGTACACGACGATGATGGTAACCTGATTTGAGGTATACATTTGAGAACCATGTAGCTCCCTTCAACTAATCAAAGAGGTAACTGATCCTTGGAAGTGGATACTTTTTCTTCAAGGTCACCTGATTTAGGTTCCATAGTTCCATGCACAACTTCAAATTCCCATCTAACTTCTTGGAAAACAAAACTAGGGATACCCATGATGAAACAATGGGAATCATGAAGCCCTTTCTCTACAGATCCTCCCACTATACCCTCAACTCGCGGAGCTCTGTGGGAGACATCTGATATGATAGTGTGGATATCAAGCACGTCTCGGGGTACATATCAATGAATAAGTCATCCTCCATATAATGGGGTAATATTGAAAATCCTTAGGAAATATTTATTCCTACTTTTCCACCAATACAGGGATGTGAGGACTCTTCTCGTCCATCACACTGAGGGTGCCACTAACCAACTAGTGAGGGATCGACTACAACCTTCTCTGAGAAATTTCGTCTGGTGATTCAATTGTTCCCCTTTTCATAGTAAAGGGAAACCTTGTCCGATTTCCACACACACACTACACTCTACTTGTAAAACAAACAATCTGAGCATAGACTGTAGATAACCATCCCATACCCAGAATGATGTCGTAAGTCCTCCACACTGCTACTAAGAGATACCTGTAAAGACCCTTAAATTTCAAGGAAATTTTTTTCTTAATTTTCTTTGGAATTTTACAAGAGCTCAGTCTCTGACGGAACCTGATTCCGAGGCCTGGTGTGCCCGGAATCATTTTCCGAAGTTTGGCTCGGGTACATTCAGTTAACGGATGAGCGGGTTTTTCTAACTTTTGAACCGGTGCCTGGAATCGAATTCTGAGGGCTCCGATGAAATCGCAGCGCCGGTATTCACTTAGAAACGCCTCTTCCAGAGTTGCGTTTGCTCGGGTGTGGTTTTTAATTTTCGGGCTTAAAGTTGAGAAATAAAATAATTTTGCGGAAACTTTATTTTATTTCGCTTAAGCCACTTGGAAGCCACTTGAAGCCACTTAAAAGTGGCTTGAACTGAGTTAAACCGGATAGGATGCTATCCAGAAATATCCTACTCCCTTGGTAGGATATTTGTGAGGTGGGGCCCGCACGAGCCCCACTGTTTCTTTCCGCTAAGAAATGCACCCGCGAAAACCCGTCTTTATGAAAGTCATATGACGCGTTTCATAAAATCTTAACAGACCATTTAATTGGGCAGTTTATTTTGTGAATTAAATGGGCTGTTTCTTTCGTTTAATTAATTCAACGAATTAATTCAATCGTTTCTTAAGCAGTTTTCAAATTCGTTGGCGTAATAATAAAATAAGGCCAACGCACGACCTCTGGTTATTTGCGCATTGAGAAGATTTGAGAGGACCCTTGTATCTTCTTCTCCCTTGCGAAGAACGTGAAGAACGCGAATAACACGACGAACGCGAAGAACGCCGAACCCGGAAATCGACGACGCTCCCGTCCGAGACGTTCTTCCCCGCCCCGATCTCCGATCACCAACCATTTGAGGTGAGTGATTTCGGGTTTCCTCTAAAGGTTCTTTTTGGTTTTAAACGAAACACAGATTTAATTATTTATAATTTAAATCTGTTGTTCTTGGTCCGTTGTGCTCGTAGACTCAACGTCGTATTCCGCGACGACGCGACGCCTTCCCGCGACGACGTGACGATCCCCCTCTTCCGCGACGAGCTTTTCCGCGAAGAACTTCCGCGCACGACGATCAACGAGGTAGGGATTTATTTTGGGAATTACCCACTTTATTCCCGTCAATGTTTCTTTAAAGAAGTTAAAGAACCGGTTTGCGAACAATTTTGATTTTATTAAAATTGTTGTTTCCTGTGTGGAATAAAAATTCTTTCGTTGATTATATCTAACGCGGAGGGTGCGGGCCAAACCTACACGGCCCGGCGACCCTCCGCCGTTCTCCGTTTGTGCGGATTTGACGGGCGACGGAGGAAAGTGCCGCAACGGATGTTTGACGATCCCTCAGTGAAGAACGAGTCCCGGGAGGAGCAATGGCGCAGACGGGAAGAGAATCGGACCACCGGAGCGATCCCGGTGGCCCGCAGAACACGCCGGCGGCGCGAGGCGCCGGCAGCCGGGAGCGGCGGCGCCCCGGCGCACCCCCGCGGCTGCGGCGGCATTCGCGGACCCGCGGTCGCGCGGGTCTACTGCCTTCGGACGCGGCTGAAGCCGCGTCCCGACCCAGCGCGGCCCCATGCGGGGGGCCGCGGCACCGCCAGGCCGCGGGGGCGGCGCCTCGCGTGCCTCGGCCGAACCGGGCCAGGCCGGTCCGACCGGCCGGGCCGTGCCCCGGCCGGAACGGACTGGGTCAGACCGGATCGGGTCGACCCAGTTCGGGTCGACCCCCGGGGGGGGGGGGGGGGGGGGTCGGGCCAGGTCGGCCCGGGCCCGTACCCGTGCCCCCCATCATCGGACGGTCTTCGTTCAAATGGCCGTATCTTGAGCTACGGGCCTCCAAACGACCCGCCGTCAGCGGCAACGCGATCCTTGGACCGAGACGGTCGTTTCGGTTTATCGCACTCAAGGTTTCAGAATACTTTGAGTATGGTCGTGTTGGTTCGTACACGAAACCAACCGGGCCCTCGGAGCGAAAACGCTCATATCTTGAGCTACGGACGTCCGATTGACGTGCCGTCAGCTTTGTTGAGTTCCTCTTTGTGAGGCGGATCTTTTGGAATACTCCGCCTGAGGTTTGGACGCAGGTGGAGTACGGTCGGGTTGGTTTTGTCTTAAAAACCAACCGGGCCCCTGGGACGAAAAAGCCAATAACTCTCAGACCGGGCGTCCGATTGACGCGCCGTCTGCGACGTTGAGTTCCTGTCGATGATACAGAACTTTTGGATACATCAACTTCGGACTTTGTGTCAGTTGATGTATCAGCCTCTCGGCTCGTGGAGCGGACCCTCCCAAACGAGTTTGCTGTGTGCGGGACCCTAGTGCTGGCTGCGACTGCTTCTTCGACAGCGACGACCGTGCAGAGATCCTCAGTGGACTGCGGCGATGACTGTGCAGAGATCCTCCGTGGACTCTGACGATGATTGTGCAGAGATCCTCAGTGGACTGCGGCGAAGACTGTGCAGAGATCCTCAGTGGACTGCGACGACTACTGCACTCAGCGATCCTACGTGGATCAATGATTCAGGTCCTGTGTGGGCCCGGTCCTGTGTGGGACCGATCCTCTGTGGGTCCGATCCTCTGTGAGTCAGCGCTCAGCGGTTCTGTGTGAGCCAGCGCCTACAGGTCCTGCGTGGGCCCGGTCCTGTGTGGGCCCGATCCTGTGTGGGTCCGATCCTATGTGGGTCATTGCGGGGGTTAGTTACCTATCGATCCTTCGTGGGTCCGACGACTTATATGGATCAGTGATCATCTTTATCGTCATCCGAAAAAGTATACCTGTGTGAGCTGAATCTTGTGTTTCTCTCCTTTGTGGATTGTATTGAGCTATCCTGTGTGGATTTACTGTTTACTCTCCTTTGTGGATTGTGTTGAGCTATCCTCTGTGGATTTACTGTTTACTCTCCTTTGTGGATTGTGTTGAGCTATCCTGTGTGGATTTACTGTTTACTCTCCTTTGTGGATTGTGTTGTTCTATCCTGTGTGGTTATACGTTTTGCTTTCCTGTGTGGACTGGGTTGTGCTTGGCCTCGGACGTTGGAGCCGAACAAGAAATTGATGACTTAGGTATATGTATGGGCATATACCTAAGCCGTGTCAGATGTTACTTCATGTTTGTATCTTTCCTTTGTGGATTATCCTTTGTGGATTTCGGGAGACCTTCGGGGGTCTCGGGGTCCCTACTGAGTAGCTTATACTCACCCCTGCACGGGCTTTGCCCGCACTATGTTGTGTTGGTTGCAGACGACGGACAACGCTGATCGTGGTGGAGGCGTGCGGAGCAGGACGGTACCCGAAGGTGGACCACTGGGCGGGACGTACTCGGAGCGGTCAGGTGGACCCGAGGAGCAGTGGAGGCTATCTGTACCCACCCTTCAGGTGGGATTTCCAGAGGACGGCTCGACACTGCAGTTTTACCTTTCAGTTGCTGTTTTTCCTTTCAGTTGTACTTTACTATTGGGCTTGTATTTCCGGCCCGTTTTACTTTCAG
The DNA here is from genome assembly GCA_963277665.1 of Viscum album. Lineage (NCBI taxonomy): Eukaryota > Viridiplantae > Streptophyta > Magnoliopsida > Santalales > Viscaceae > Viscum > Viscum album. The sequence continues at coordinate 1,079,025,902 of OY728120.1, read as the reverse complement.
CACAGCTTGTACAGTTTTTACTTAGTGTTTACTTTTCCACTTGCTTACTCTGTGGTGCTTGTTTTCTTTTAAAAGGAAATTCCTTCCCTTTTTGTTGGGATTTACGCCTTGGTTCTAGTCGCCAGCCCCTGGCCTATGGAAGGCAGGCTTGGTGTAGTCACGGCACGGGCCCCGTGGGAGGGTCGTGACAAATTGGTATCAGAGGTGGTCGGTTCTACCGTAGACTCTGATCTTTCATCTATGTGAAGCAATAGTGTTTAGCGTATTAAGTGTGGTTATCAGTCCAGGGAGTCCAGTGTTGGTGCGGCGGCCGACGTATCTATACACCAGGACCCTGACTTCTGATTTCCGACTTAATGCACGAAAACATTGATTGCATGTGTGTTTCAAGTTTTCTTCGTGATTACTTGTGTCAGCTCACCAGGTATACTGTTCTTACTGTGGCGCACTTGTTTCCTTTTCAGGATGGCACGACGACAGCAGCCAGCTAGGGTACCTAGGGTAGAGCGCGACGACAGCCCGCCGAGCAACGAGGCCTCGGTACAGGGCCCGTTGACACCAGAGGTACCGGCGGTACCTTTACCCGCCGAGCCCCCGATGCTTCCAGCACTAGTAGCTGACGACGCACGACGCCTTGGAGCTCTGCACGAGTTCCAGCGCCAGCGACCACCCAGGTTCCGTGGGGAGTCGGACCCCCAGGCAGCTGAGGACTGGCTGGAGGCGGTCGTCCGAGTTTTCAGGCTAGTGAGGACACCAGCAGACCTCATGGTGATCCTCGCGGCGAGCCTACTGCACGCATCAGTAGGGCGATGGTGGAGCCTGATGCTCCAGGTACACGATGAGGCCTCTCTCATCTGGACGGACTTCGAGAGCCTCTTCCGCTCAGAGTTCGTCCCGACCACCCTCCGTGCGGTGCGCATCCAGGAGCTTCTTCAGCTGCGGCAGGGCAGCTTGACGGTCGCCCAGTACGCGGCGAGGTTCACCGACCTTTCTCTCTACTCGACAGACATGGTACGGGACCCCTTCTTCCGGGCCTGGACCTTCGAGCAGGGATTGAGACACGAGATCAGGGAATCGCTGATCTCCCTCAGCATCCCGACCCAGGCAGGAGTACTGGAGCGAGCCCTCCTGATCGAGAGCTTCCTGGCTGAGTCCACAGTGAGACCTACCGCAGGGCGGCAGATAGCAGAGTCTTCGGCAGCAGGTATCCGACGGATGACTCAGGGTTCCAGGCAGACCAGGCCTTCCGACAGACGACCCTGGGACACTGGCTCAGCGGTGCGGGGCACACAGCACGGAGCCAGCCTTCCGAGAGGCAGACAGTGCTACGAGTGCGGCGGGCAGGGCCACATGGCTCGTGACTGCCCGACCTGTCGTACCGAGGGGCAGCAGACGGTGGAGGGACCACCCAGGCAGAGGCAGAGGGTCGACCGTGGCGGTCCGCAGGGAGGAGGAGGAAGAGGCAGAGGAGCTGGCCGAGCAGCAGGTGGTGGGCGATGCTTTTAGGCTCTGCCACCACCACCACCAGAGGCCCGCCCCGACCTCAGGGAGCTGGCGGGCAGAGACAGGCACAACTCCAGGCAGCAGAGGCCTACGACCACGGCGCTCCAGAGGTGATTCGAGGTATGATCTGTGTCTATTCCACCCTTGCTGCAGTTGTGATAGACACAGAAGCGATTCACTCTTTCATAGCCACTTCCCTTGTTCGGAGCTCGGAGATTCCGACGGAGCCGTTGGCTCGATCCTTACGGCTAGAGACTCCTACGAGAGCACACTCGACGATTACGCACTGGTGCCGGCAGTGTGAACTTACTCTAGGAGGCGAGAGCTTCGGCTGGGATCTTCTTGTAGCAGCGTCGAGGCCTTACGACGTCATCTTGGGCATGGATTGGCTATCTACGGTCCATGCGCAGATTGACTGTTTTAGGCGCAAGGTGCGATGTGTGCGCACCGACAGGAGCAGGTTCACCTTCACCGGTGAGAAGGGAGCCTTAGCAGCACAGGATGGACTCACATAGAGGAGAGGTCAGCCCATCACTCATCAGTTGGCTAGCCTCATCCTGGGAGCAGTTGACGTGCGGAGTCCCAGTTTTCCTGCAGTGGTGGATCAGTACGCGGACGTCTTTCCCAACGACGTTCCAGGACTACCTCCTCGCAGAGAGGTAGACTTTTATATTGACCTATACCCCGGGACAGCCCCGATATCCACTCCAGCATATCGGATGGCCCCCACTGAGCTTCGAGAGCTACTGGTACAGTTGGAGGACTTGCAGGGCAAGGGGTTCATCCGACCCAGTGTTTCGCCCTGGGCTTCCCCGATATTGTTCGCCAAGAAGGCGGACGGGAGCTTGCGAATGTGTGTCGATTATCGTCGCCTGAACCAGGTGACAGTGAGGAACAAGTATCTGCTACCTAGGATTGATGACCTCTTCGATCAGCTCAAGGGAGCACAGTGGTTCTTATAGATAGACCTCAGGTCAGGCTATCATCAGCTCAGAGTTCGAGACGAGGATGTGCAGTAGACGGCCTTCAGATGTCGGTATGGCCACTATGAGTTCTTGGTTATACCTTTCAGCGTGACCAACGCTCCAGTAGTGTTCATGAGCCTCATGAACAGGATCTTCCAGCCATACCTCGATCAATTTGTCGTAGTATTCATCGACGACATCTTGGTGTACTCGACCACTGAGGAGGAGCACGCCTACCACTTGCGTGTTGTAATAGACACACTCCGAGAGCACCAGCTTTATGGAAAGCTCTCGAAGTGCCAGTTCTGGTTACGTGAGGTCCACTTCTTGGGGCACGTCATTTCTGAGGCGGGAGTTGCAGTGGATCCCGCGAAGATCGAGGCAGTGCTAGCTTGGGAGCCACCCAAGAGCGTGACAGAGGTGCGAAGTTTCTTGGGCCTAGCCGGATACTATCGAAGATTTGTGCCGGACTTCTCCAGAGTTGCGGCCCCACTCTCAGCATTGACGAAGAAGGGTAAACCCTTCGTGTGGTCAGACAAATGTCAGCTGAGCTTCCAGGAGCTGAGGCAGAGGTTGACCAGCGCACCTATCTTGAGGTTGCCTGAGGAGGGAGTTGGATACGTAGTCTACTGCGATGCATCAGGGACCGGACTCGTGTGTGTCCTGATGCAGGAGCGGGCCGTGATTGCCTACGGATCACGTCATTTGAGGCCGCATGAGCAGAACTACGCTACCCATGACTTGGAGTTGGCAGCAGTGGTCTTCGCCCTGAAGACATGGCAGCACTATCTGATGGGCGAGCGCTTTACAGTCTTTTCTGACCACCAGAGTCTCAGGTACATCTTCTCTCAGAAGGACCTGAACCTGAGACAGCGGCGATGGCTCGAGTTCTTCCAGGACTATGACTTTGAGATAGTCTATACTCCTGGGAAGGGGAACGTGGTAGCCGATGCCCTCAGCAGGAGGACGGGCAACCAGCTACTTGAGGAGGCGACAAAGTAGCTAGCCGCCTTGAAGATATCCTTCGTGGATAGAGGCAGAGCAGTCTTCCTTCAGTCTCTCACAGTATCTCCTCCACTTCTACAGCGGGTCAGAGAGGCACAGCGTGGGGACGCTGACTGTGAGACGAGGCGTGCACAGATATCCTCGGGACAGGCACCTGATGGTTTCTCTCTTGGAGCAGAGCACGACGTCATTTTCAGAGGACGTACCTTGGTACCAGTCGCTTTACGAGAGGAGGTGCTGAGAGAGTTTTACACTTCTCCTTTGGCGGTACATCCTGGAGTGGCGAAGATGTACCAGGATCTCAGACGATAGCACTGGTGGCCGAGCATGAAGAAGGTTGTGGCAGAGTTCGTTTCACGGTGCCTCACCTGCCAGTAGGTGAAGGCAGAGCATCAGGTACCAGCAGGCTTGGTACAGCCCTTGGAGGTCCCGGAGTGGAAGTGGGACGGGATATCTATGGACTTCGTGACTGGACTTCCACGCACTTCCAGAGGTCACGACTCCATTTGGGTGATTGTTGACCGACTCACCAAGTCGGCACACTTCTTACCCATCCGAGAGCAGGGCTCAGTGGAGAGCTTGGGGCGTCTCAACGTTCAGGAGATTGTACGACTTCACGGTGTGCCATCGACTATCATCTCCGATCGGTACGCTCGCTTTACTTCCCGGCTTTGGAAGGGGTTGCAGGAGGCGTTCGGGACGCGGCTACGTCTGAGCACCGCCTTTCACCCTCAGACGGATGGTCAGATGGAGAGGACCATTCAGACCCTCGAGGACATGCTCCGTGCATGTGTCCTTGACTTTGGTCGCAGCTGGGAGGACCACCTACCCTTGGTGGAGTTCGCGTAGAACAACAGCTACCACTCCACCATCGGGATGGAACCCTACGAGGCGTTTTACGGCATGCCTTTCAGATCTCCTTTGTGCTGGAAAGACCCTGGGGAGTCAGCACTAGTGGGACCAGAGATGGTCCGGGCCACGACAGAGAAGGTCCATGTCATCTAGGAGTGGATGAGGACAGCACAGAGCCGGCAGAAGTCATATGCTGACAGGAGGCGGAGGCCACTAGAGTTCGAGGATGGTCACCACGTCTTCTTGCGTGTCTCACCTCGACGTGGTTTGTGGAGATTTGGCCGAGGCAGCAAGTTGTCTCCATGCTTCATCGGGCCTTTCCAGGTCCTCAGCAGGATTGGCGAGGTGGCTTATCGCCTGGCTCTACCACCTCAGTTGCACCGGGTGCACGACGTCTTCCACGTATCCCAGCTGAGGAGATACGTGCACGACCCGACACACATCATTGACTATGGGGAGCTAGACGTGGATGATGGGGCGACTTTTGCGGAGGTCCCAGTAGAGATAGAGGATCGACAGGAGCGGGTCCTATGTGGGCAATTGATTCCTCTTGTGCGCATCAGATGGCAGCATGGGAACCTCCAGGAGAGCACTTGGGAGCGGGAGGCTCAGATGCATGCTCAGTACCCACATTTGTTCCCTAGTTTTTTATGTACCTTTACGGGGACGTAAAGCCCTGAGGTGGGAGTAATGTAAAGACCCTTATATTTCAAGGAATTTTTTTTCTTAATTTTCTTTGGAATTTTACAAGAGCGCAGTCTCTGACGGCACCTGATTCCGAGGCCCAGTGTGCCCGGAATCATTTTCCGAAGTTTGGCTCGGGTACGTTCAGTGAACGGATGAGCGGGTTTTTCTAACTTTTGAACCGGTGCCCGGAATCGAATTCTGAGGGCTCCGATGAAATCGCAGCGCCAGTATTCACTTAGAAACGCCTCTTCCGGAGTTGCGTTTGCTCGGGTGTGGTTTTTAATTTTCGGGCTTAAAGTTGAGAAATAAAATAATTTTGCGACAACTATATTTTATTTCGCTTAACCCACTTGGAAGCCACTTGAAGCCACTTAAAGGTGGCTTGAACTGTGTTAAACCGGATAGGATGCTATCCAGAAATATCCTACCCCCTTGGTAGGATATTTGTGAGGTGGGGCCCGCACGAGCCCCACCGTTTCTTTCCGCTAAGAAACGCACCCGCGAAAACCCGTCTTTATGAAAGTCAACTGACGCGTTTCTTAAAATCTTAACAGACCATTTAATTGGGCGGTTTATTTCGTGAATTAAATGGGCTGTTTCTTTCGTTGAATTAATTCAACGAATTAATTCAATCGTTTCTTAACCAATTTTCAAATTCGTTGGCGTAATAATAAAATAAGGCCAACGCACGACCTATGGTTATTTGCGCATTGAGAAGATTTGAGAGGACCCTTGTATCTTCTTCTCCCTTGCGAAGAATGCGAAGAACGCGAAGAATGCGAAGAACGCCGAACCCAGAAATCGACGACGCTCCCGTCCAAGACGTTCTTCCCCGCCCTGATCTCCGATCACCAACCATTTGAGGTGAGTGATTTCGGGTTTCCTCTAAAGGTTCTTTTTGGTTTTAAACGAAACACAGATTTAATTATTTATAATTTAAATCTGTTGTTCTTGGTCCGTTGAGCTCGCCGACTCAACGCCGGATTCCGCGACGACGCGACGCCTTCCCGCGACGACATGACGATCCCCCTCTTCCTCGAGGAGCTTCTCCGCGAAGAACTTCCGCGAACGATGATCAAAGAGGTAGGGATTTATTTTGGGAATTACCCCTTTTATTCCTATCAATGTTTCTTTAAAGAAGTTAAAGAACCGGTTTGCGAACAATTTTGATTTTATTAAAATTGTTGTTTCCTGTGTGGAATAAAAATTCTTCCGTTGTTTATATCTAATGCGGAGGGTGTGGGCCAAACGAACACAGCCCGGAGACCCTCCGCCGTTCTTCGTTTGTGCGGATTTGACGGGCGACGGAGGAAAGTGCCACAACGGATGTTTGACGATCCCGCAGTGAAGAACGAGTCCCAGGAGGAGCAATGGCGCAGATGGGAAGAGAATTGGACCACCGAAGAGATCCCGGTGGCCTGCGGAACACGCAGGCGGCGCGGCGGCGCCGGCAGCCGGGAGCGGCGGCGCCCCGGCGCGCCGCCGGACAGGCCGCCGCGGCTAAAGCCGCGGCGGCGGAGGCACCCGCGGACTTGCGGCTGCGCGGGTCCGCTGCCTTCGGACGCGGCTGAAGCCGCGTCCCAACTCAGCACGGCCCCGCGCGGGGGGCCGCGGCACCACCAGGCCGCGGGGGCGGTGCCCCGCGTGCCTCGGCCGTTCAGCCGCTCGGCCGAACCGGGCCAGGCTGGTCCGACCGTCCGGGCCGTGCCCCGGCCGGACCGAACCGGGTCGGCCCGGGCCAGTACCCCCCGTCTTCGGACGGTCTTCGTTCAAATGGTCGTATCTTGAGCTACGGGCCTCCAAACGAACCACCGTCAACGGAAACGCGATCCTTGGATCGAGACGGTCGTTTCGGTATATCGCACTCAAGGTTTTGGAATACTTTGAGTACGGTGGTGTTGGTTCGTACACGAAACCAACCGGTCCCTCAGAGCGGAAATGCTCATATCTTGAGCTACAGACGTCCGATTGACGTGCCGTCAACTTTGTTGAGTTCCTCTTTGTGAGATGGATCTTTTGGCATACTCCGCCCGAGGTTTGGACGCAGGTGGAGTACGGTCCGGTTGGTTTTGCCTTAAAAACCAACCGGGCCCCTGGGACGAAAAAGCCAATAACTCTCAGACCGAGCGTCCGATTAACGCGCCGTCTGCGACGTTGAGTTCCTATTGACGATACGGAACTTTTGGATACATCAACTTCGGACTTTGTGTCAGTTGATGTATCAGCCTCTCGGCTCGTGGAGCAGACCCTCCCGAACGAGCTTGCTGTGTGCGGGAACCCTAGTGCTGGCTGTGACTGCTCTTTCAACAGTGACGACCGTGCAGAGATCCTCAGTGGACTGCGACAATGACTGTGCAGAGATCCTCTGTGGACTCCGACGACGACCGTGCAGAGATCCTCAGTGGACTGTGGTGACGACTGTGCAGAGATCCTCAGTGGACTGCGACGACTACTGCACTCAGCGATCCTCCGTGGATCAGTGCTTCAGGTCCTGTGTGGGCCTGGTCCTGTGTGGGCCCGATCTTGTGTGGGTCCGATCCTGTGTGGGCCAGCGCTCAGTGGTTCTGTGTGAGCCAGCGCCTACAGGTCCTGCGTGGGCCTGGTCCTGTGTGGGCCCGATCCTGTGTGGGTCCGATCCTGTGTGGGTCATTGCGGGGGTTAGTTACCTATCGATCCTTCGTGGGTCCGACGACTTAGATGGATCAGTGATCATCTTTATCGTCATCCGAAGAAGTATACCTGTGTGAGCTGAATCTTGTGTTTCTATCCTTTGTGGATTGTGTTGAGCTATCCTGTGTGGATTTACTGTTTACTCTCCTTTGTGGATTGTGTTGAGCTATCCTGTGTGGATTTACTGTTTACTCTCCTTTGTGGATTGTATTGAGCTATCCTGTGTGGATTTACTGTTTACTCTCCTTTGTGGATTGTGTTGTTCTATCCTGTGTGGGTATACGTTTTTCTTTTCTGTGTGGACTAGGTTGTGCTTGGGCTCGGACGTTGGAGCCGAACAGGAAATTGATGACTTAGGTATATGTATGGGCATATACCTAAGCCGTGTCAGATGTTACTTCATGTTTGTATCTTTCCTTTGTGGATTATCCTTTGTGGATTTCGGGAGACCTTCGGGGGTCTCGGGGTCCCTACTGAGTAGCTTATACTCACCCCTGCACGGGCTTTTCCCGCACTACGTTGTGTTGGTTGCAGACGACGGACAACACTGATCGTGGTGGAGGCGTGCAGAGCAGGACGGTACCCGGAGGCGGACCACTGGGAGGGACGTACTCGGAGCGGTCAGGTGGACCCGAGGAGCAGTGGAGGATATCTGTACCCACCCTTCAGGTGTGATATTAATTTAATAATAAAAATTAAAGGAAGTACTTAATCAATTATAAATTGAAAAAAGTTTATTATTCATGAATATAAAAAAGAGAACAAGAAAAGTCGGACTTGAGGTAAGGGATCCTACCTCTCTTTTTCTTTTTAAGTACACTCTTTTATGTCACTTCTTTTAAGCTCCTATTTCATATGTTGGGGGATGTTATTTTATATTCTGATTACTGTGCCTTTTATGTTAATATTATGAGATTCCTTATTTGATCTCATCAATCCATTTTTTTAATTTTTAAGTGGTGCTGTTAGGCTGTGAATTTTCATAAGGGATTTCTTATCTCACTTTTAATTCCGTGAGATTTTCATTGTTCGCCACTTATTTATTGCATGTGGTGTATTGTGTACTTACATTTCATATATATAATCATGATTCTATTTATATTAATGGAATTATGTAATTCTTTTGGTGTTTATTATCTTTTGGTCATACGACTCGATTGATAACAATGAGGTAAGGGGTTTTTTTATCTCACTTTTTGTTCCCGTGAGATTCATGCTACATTTTCCACTATTTCTTTTTTGTGGTGTATTTACTTCCCATGATTGTATTATTTGTATAATATAATTTAATTTATGTTTATTTACAACTTCATTTTATGAACCTTATTTCATGGGGTGTACGTCTTGAAAGTCACCCAAATCGGTAAGGGAACCTTTCACCCTCCTCTTTTTAAAAGACTTCTTTTTTTTGTCAGGTATTTTAATTTACATATTCTTATGTTGGGATATGTTATTATATATCCTTATTTCTGTAAATTTTATGTCCAAGTGATGATATACACTTTTTATCTCTCATCAACTCATTTTCTGAATAGTAAAGTGACGTCGTTAGGCTGTCGAATTTTTGTAAGGGAACTTCTTAACCCAATTTCAATTCTTAGGGTTAAACCTCAACATCTTGATTATGTCATGCCATGAATAAGTGTGGATGACCTCTTATTGTTTTAAACATAATATCCACTTATATTTTGTGTATTTATATTTGTGACACATAATTATGTAATTGATTTATCCTTAATCTAAGGTTACAATATTTGTACGGGACTTCGTCTCAATATTATTTCATTGTGGAATATTTTGTTTTATACACAGCATTATTTTATATGTTTCATAAACCCCTTTGAGTATTACTTTTGTTCAAAAGAAATGTTTTTATACGAAGCGTTTTACTAAATGACAAAAGGGAATGTTTTTGTCTTACGTATGCGGTGACAACGACTTCTCCACTGTCGTGACCATTATTTGAGTTTCATCTTCCTCTACAATCCATAACCTTTTTTAAATTAAAAATAAATAACATGTTTTACTATTCTTTTATTTTATTATTGAAAATGGTTTTGATAATGTTTTGATTATATCAATGCGTTTTTGATATCTTTTGATTGATATGTGGAAATGTTATGTTTCCTTTATGCATGTTTTATATGATATAATTATGTTATGTTTCATGGGAATTGTTTATAAAGATGGGTGGTTTTGTGATAAACTAAGGGCTTGTGAGCCCGTGATAGCTCTCTAATGCATTGGGTAATGCAAAGGAGTTAAATGCTAAGGTTTCTGTGAAGAGATTTAGGGAATATACTGTAGTGGGTATTCCAAACGTAACCATGAGGGTTACTCCATACGTAAGAATGTTATGAATGGCTCAAGTTACCTTTATGTCTTATGATTTCTATGATTTATACATAAATATTATGATTTAAGAAGGTATGTTATGATTGAAATTTATGGTTTCATTGATTCGTATTTATTGGCGGGTTAATGTTTCCTTTCGTTATGTTATAACCCTTACTGAGATTTTTATGATCATCCCAAGTTTTGAAATGTTTTTCACAGGTTATAAGTAAGGGTAAGAGAAAGTGGTATTCAAGAAGATTTATATCCAGAAAATAAATCCTGTTGTATTTAAGTATTTTTTTATTGTTGTGAAAAATTGGTTATAGTAGTAGTGTCTACTTTGTAATCCTTTGAGATGTAATAGTTATGTCCTAATTCTCTAAAACTCTAAACCAGAAAATATCCTCAATGTGAATTATTAATTTAATTAAATATTAAGTAATTTTTTTAGGCCAGGTCCTTATAGTTGGTATCATAGGTCGGTTCAGATAACTTTAGAGGTTAGACCGTTGTTTAAGCATAAATGACAAGTTGTGTATAACCACAATGGTTAGTATATTAGATGGAGTCATTGTTTTTTTGAAAGTTAGATTGAGTTTGAGATAACATGGATAAGTATATCATAGTGTTTATCTTCCTCATTATTATATGATGATTTTACTAATATTCTCACACAAACCTTTTTGGTTTTAGTAAATGGATGGATCTAGCTGGCACCAAAGTAATAGTGGATGTGAAGGAAATTGTGATAGTTTTCTGAACGAGAAACTGAATGATATGGGAGCTGCAATGATAACCCTTATGTTTATTCTCAAACAACTATCTAGAGTCATGATTGAACACCTAAACCTTAGTGTTTTTTATAAGTCATCATATATGCGAGAAACAAATCACTACGGAAGTTCATGTAAAAATCATAAAGGTAAGTATGTTGAAAAACCTATGTGTCAAAGATGTGGAAAGAAACACATAGGAAAATGATTCAAAGGGGTAGAAAGATGCTATAGATGTGGAAATGAAGGTTATAAAGCAAGAACTAGCCATGGAAAAAAGGAAGCATCTAGTTGACTCTAGGAAAGGGAAGGAAGTTCTTTTGGAAGGATCAATTGAATGTTTTAAATGTGGTGTGCATGGTCATTATGAAAACACATGTCCTATGAAAATGTTTCGGGAATGAGACCACTAGGATCACACAAATATTCATTTACCATTACCTAATGTCATTCCGATTGAGGTTGAAGAAACTGAAAATGACCAATGAAAGGTATGGATTATTTATTAACATATGTTTTCCTATTATTGAATCTTGGGATATGATTCATGATTTCGTTTGTAGGAAAGACGTATTTCAGAATAACTTGGAATGGAATGGTTAATGGATCCTGAAGAATGTCAAATGAGTAAGAAGTCAGCATATAAGGGATTCAAGAGTTATGGTAGATTTTAGGATGGTGAAATTCTTAAAAGTATTAAGGTTCCTTTGATGATGGGGTTACATTAAAAGACTACTTATAGTATGTGTAACCCTGATGTTTGATATATGAAAATTTTATTCAAGGAATAATTATCTGTTCTTTTGTGGAAATAGTTATAAAGAACCATTTGGGTTTATATGATCCTTGAATTTGGGGCAATTACGAATTAATACATTTTGGGATGCAAAAAGAAAGTTATTAGATAACCTTTGTGGTTAAAAAATGTTATGGTTATTTTTGATGAATTTATCTTTTTTTGGGGAATGTTATAAAATTATATGGTTTTCAAAAGGGACAACCTGCAGACCGTGTGACAACCCGTCGTGTCGGACGAAGCTACGGGAATCAAACCCACAACCAAAGTGTGACATGTATTTATCGCCTACCACTGGGCTACGTAAATCCCTGGTTAGTTTGAGTAATTAAAAGTAGTATTTTTTTATAAAGGATTATCCTTTTGGGTATTATCAGATCTCAGACTAACAATTTCAGTTTTGGTTTTGGTCTAAATACATGAGAAATATATAGTTTTCTTTTTTGGATTAGGTGATTCTCTAGAAGTTGATTATAGTGATCTTATTGTGAACAAGTCATCCTAAGTACTCATCTTTTGGAAAAAATATGAGTTTGTGTCAGAAATCTAGTAAGAGATGAAAGTCTACACGATAAGTAAGTATATTTCCTTATGATTTAGTTATGCTCATAAATAAATTCCTTAATGAAAAGTAACTTAAAAAAATTCTTTTAACCTTTCCTTCTAGGGAATCAAATACCGTTTAACCCATCACAAGTTTGTGATTTTTTAGTGGTTAAATTTCTCATAAACATGTTTTCTATCACTCTACATCAGAACTTGATGGTTTGTTTTCTCCTACATATCCATGTTTTCTTGTAATCCTAGTATCTGTTGTCTTGGGTGACCTTTTTACTTTTCTTTCTTTATTTTAAAGTGATATTTGAATTTACTCCTTTTCTAATGTGGGGCTTTCAATGAAGTTTTTGAGCCCAATTTTAAAATTGTGAGGACGCAATTCCAAAAAGGGGGGAAGGATGTAACATCCCGAGTAAATAAAGAATATTACATTCTCATATTTATCAATATTTGTTAATAAAATTTTAACATTACATTAAAGGGAATTCTATGCTCGATGGCGTACCCAATACACAACAACAAGTTTCTTTGAAATTTTATGTTGAACACTAATAATATAATAATATTATTTTAAATAATAGTTAACGCCTAGCCGTTGTAATGGTGAGAACGAACAGAAATAACTACAAAATGATTACATATGTTTGTTAAATATTTTTACATTTATCCAATAAATTTTAGAGGATTAAAATGCAAATGAATCTATTTTTAAGAATAAATACTCTAATATTTTTATAAGATTATATTACCACCTTTGGATGGTGAACCTTTTTTAAATATAACTTTTGACAATATTATAAGATCTATTTGTCAAGATAAACTTATTATTTAGAATTAGGACATTGAAATTTACTTTAGATTTTTTTTGGGTATTTTTCTAACAATGTTCATTTTTTAATGAATAGTGAAAAATACTGCATTTTACTTCAAAACTTCTTTTTCATCTAATTTAATTATATGGTAAGATTATATTTTTAATTGTTTTAAAGTGTAATTAGAATATATTTTTACCATTTAATCCAATGTTTGTCATTATAATTAATTTCACATTGAAAATGGACATAAACAAGTGTCAATCTTTTGATAGATATTGTTTCTTAAAAACAAGCTATTTGTATTGATAGCGAGAACTAAATATATAATTTATTAATTAAACTTCTATGTTTTTAATTAGGTAAAATGGACATCATATTTTTAATTTGGAATATCAAATATAGATTAGGGTGAATTGTTGGTATTTTTCTAATAATGTTCATTTTTTAATGAATAGTGAGACATACAACATTTTTACTCAAAACTGCCTTTTCATCCAATTCATTTATATAGTTAGATAGGCATTATAATTTTTTTAAAGTATAATATAATTATTTTTTTAAAACTTAAAACAATTTTGTTCATTGGAAGTAATTTTACTTTTCAATTGGATGTAAAAACAAGTCAGTCTTTTGATAAATTTTACTTCTTAAAACCCCGTCTTTTGTTTAGACAAAGAGATTTACTTTTAAATTAATTACTACAATTTCAGTGTTTAGAATTTGGAAAAATGGGTTACACATTTGGAGTCATATGGTACAAATTATCTAATTAAGAATCTTTTGTTTTTGGAAATTATGAATAGTAACGACGGAAATTATGTTTAATTATCGTGTTCAATTAGTAATTAGGTAGTTAAGGGTAATAAAATAATATCATAAAAATATAAAATAACCCCAACATGTGTCATAATTCTTTTTGTGGTGTCATGGACGACCATGGTATGCCTTGTTCCAACTTTTTGGCCCCATGTAATCACTTTAGTGTGACAACGACTTTTTATCATATTATTTTTTAAAAGAAAGAAAATATAACAAATGTTTGTATATCCTAAGTAATTTTTTTTAAATTTAGTTTAAATAAATGATCACTTTAAATATAAATAATTATTTTAAAGATAAAAATATTTCCTACATGATGGAAATTTTTAGACATTAAATAAATAAATTTATTTATGACACCGTGATGATGCAGTGATTACCTCATTAATGAACTATCTAAATAAAATGAAATGATAAGGTAAAATATAAGAGATACACTTGTAAAGATCCTATTGTATGGGTTGATTTCCAACCATTATCACCTTATCCTAGAAATATATAATTTTGGGACCTTTAAAATCAGAAAATAATTTTATAATAAAGTAATATTTCATGACTTTCCAAGAGTGCTCCTCCTCCCTCCTATAAAAGCCCCCCACCTCTACCCCTTACCCACACCTCTAAAGACCTTGGATCTTCAAAACTCTGATCATATTGTCTCTTATCATGCCTATCATAATCCTAGAATCCTCACTCTGGGCAGAATTCTTTCCAAGGAAGCCTTTGGGCTCAAATCAAAAAGAGTTACACGATTTAAAGGTAATGTCTTCTCTTATGTTATTTTGTTTTAGTTTGCTTCTCCAACACCATAAAATCTTTTTATTTGTTTCATTTTTAACAAAACCAATATCTTCAATATAATAGTATTTTTTTATGAGAATTATTTGAGCTACACTTACACAGAACACCATCTAATGGGTGAAGAACATACTGTTTCTGTGGACGGCGAACTACGGCCTCATGAAACGATGATTGTTCAATTATATCCTACCACCTCTCATGGTGGCCATTATGGTGTCATTGTATTTTATATATGATATATATGGTATTTATGTTTTCTATATTCTTCTGTATTTTATATTTAAAACATACCTTTATGCTTTTCATGTTTTGCAAATGCGATAATTTCATATGAGGAAGTGTGGACTACCGCCCCCTCAAGTGATGTGACTCGTTCATGAAATACATGGAATGTATAAAGAAATAAATTAATTAACTTATGTGACCTATATAACATATATATTATAATGGAATTATAATATATATATCTATCATTCATTTTTAATTCCATTAATATGACAAAGAAACGGAAGTAGCATTCATGCGTACGTACGACCTACCGTCTCCATGAACGGTGCATATCATTTATTTTTATCTACAAATTTTATGGAATAGTATAAAATTAATATTTAATGGATATATATGATATTTAAATCATTAATACTATTCTGTAGATGATATACTTATAACTACATGGACAATTATTTTCAAACAAGTTCATTTTTGACTCATGTACCAAAAATCGACAAAAATATCTAATATGAAATCACATAATTAACTAATTATTATAACATTATAATATGTGATATCAATTGAATAATAAAATTTAAAGGAGTTCCTTAAGAAATTATAAATTAAATTTTTTTTATTATTCAGGAATATAAAGAAACGAACAAGACAAGTCGGACTTGAGGTAAGGGATCCTACCTCTCTTTTTCTTTTTATGTATTCTCTTTAATGTAACATCTTTTAAGATCCTCTTTAATATGTTGGGGGATGTTATTTTATATTACTATTAATTTACTTTTTTATTTTCACATTATTAGAGACCTTATTTGATCTCATCAATCCATTTGCGGACGTTTTAAATGGCGTCGTTAGGCTGATGAATTAGCGTAAGGGATTTCTTATCTCACTTTTAATTCCGTGAGATTTCCATTGTTCATCACTTATTTATTGAACTTGGTGTATTGTGTACTTCCATTTCATATATATAATCATGATTCTATTTATATTTATGGTGTTATGTGATTCTATTGGTGTTTATTATCTTTTGGTCATAGGTTTCGATTAATAACAATGAGGTAAGGGGTTTTTTTTATCTCACTTTTTGTTCCCGTGAGATTCATGCTACATTTGCCACTATTTAATTTTGTGTGGTGTATGTACTTCCCATGATTGTATTATTTATGTAATATAATTTAATTTCTGTGTATTTATAACATCATTTTATGACCCCTATTTCATGGGGTGTGCGTTTTGAAAGTTACCCAAATCGGTAAGGGAACCTTTCACCCTCCTCTTTTTAAAAGAATTCATTTTTTGTTAGGTATTTTAATTTACATATTATTATGATGGGATATGTTCTTATATATCCATATTTCTGTAAATGTTATGTCCAAGTGATTAGATACACTTTTTATCTCCCATCAACTCATTTTCTGAACTTTAAAGTGACGCCCTTAGGCTGTCGAATTTATGTAAGGTAACATCTTAACCCAATTTCAATTCTTTGGTTTAAACCTATACTTCTTGATTATGTCGTGCCATGAATCTGTGTGGATGACCTCTAACTATTTTAAACTTAATATCCACTTATATTGGGTGATTTATATTTGTCACACATAATTATGTAATTTATTTATCCTTAATCTAAGGATACAATCTTTGTACTGGACATCATCTCAATCTTCTTCCATTGAGGAATATTTTGTTTTATACACAACATTATTTTATACGGTGTATAAACTCATTTGACTTTTACTTTTATTCAAAAGGAATCTTTTTATATGAAGCATTTTACTAAACCATAAAAGGGAATGTTTTTTTCTTACGTATGCGGTGACAATGACTTCTCCGCTTCCGTGACCATTATTTGAGTTTCGTCTTCCTCTACAATCCATAACCTTTTTTTTAAATGAAAATTAAATACCAAGTTTTATGTTTCTTTTATTTTGGTATTGAAAATGGTATTGATAATGTTTTGATTATATCAATGTGTTTTTGATATCTTGTGATTGAAATGTGGAAATGTTATGTTTCCTTTATGCATGTTTTATGTGATACAATTTTGTTATGTTTCTTGGGAATTGTTTATGAAGACGGGTGGTTCTATTATAAATTAAGGGCAGGTGAGCCCGTGACTGCCCTCCAATGCATTGGGTAATGCGAAGGAGTTAAACGCTATGGTTTCTATGAAGAGATTTAGGGAATATATTATGATGGGTATTCCAAACGTAACCATGAGGGTTAATACCTATGTAATAATGTTATGAATTCCTCATGTTACCTTTATGTCTTATGATTTCTCTGAGTTATACATAAATATTATGATTTAAGAATTTATGTTATGATTGAATGTTATGGTTTCATTGATTTTTATTTATTGGCGGGTTAATGTTTCCTTTCATTATGTTATAACCCTTACTAAGCTTTTTATGAACATCCCAAGTTTTTGAAATGTTTTTCATAGGTTATAAGTAAGGGTAAGAGAAAATAGGTATTCAAGAAGATTAATATCAAGAAAATAACTCTTATTTTATTTAAGGATTTTTTTTATTGTTGTGAAAAATCGGTTATAGTAGTAGTGTATACTTTGTAATCCTTTTAGATGTAATAGTTATGTCATAATTCTCTAAAACTCTAAACCTGAGAAGATCCTCAATGTGAATTATTCTTTTAATTAAAGATTAAGTAATTTTTTAAGGTCGGGTCCTTATAGTTGGTATCAGAGGTCGGTTTATATAACATTAGATGTTAGAGTGTTGTTTAAGCATAAGTGACAAGTTGTGTATAACCACAATGGTTATTATATTAGATGGAGTCATTGTTTTTTTGAAAGTTAGAATGAGTTTGAGATAACTTGGATAAGTATATCTTAGTGTCTATCTTCCTCATTATTATAAGATGATTTTACTGATATACTCACACTAACCTTTTTTGTTTTAGTAAATGGATGGATCTAGCAGGCACCAAAGTAACAATGGATGTGAAGGAAACTGTGATAATTTTCTGAATGAGAAATTGAATGATATAGAAGCTGCAATGAGAACTCTTGTGTTTATTCTCAACCAACTATTTGGAGTCTTGATTGACCACCTGAACCTTAGTGATTTTTATAAGGCATCATATATGCGAGAAACAAATCCCTACGGAAGTTTAGGTAATAATCATAAAGGTAAGTATGTTCAAAAACCTATGTTTCAAAGATGTGGAAAGAAACACATAGGAAAATGTTTCAAAGGGACAGAAAGATGATATAGATGTGGAAATAAAGGTCATAAAGCAAGAACTAGCCATGGAAAAAGGAAGCATCTAGTTAACTCTAGGAAAGGGAAGGAAGTTCTTTTTGAAAAATTAATTGAATGTTTTAAATTTGGTGTGTATGGTCATTTTGAAAACACATGTCCTATTAAAACGTTTCAGGAATGGGATCACCAGGATCGTACAAATATTCATTTACCAATACCTAATTCCATTCCGATTGAGGATGAAGAAACTTAAAATGACCAATGAAAGGTATTGATTATTTATTTACATATGTTTTCCTATTATTGAATTTTTGGATATGATTCATGATTTTGTTTATAGGAAAGAAGTATTTCAGAATAAGTTAGAAAGGAATGGTTAATTGATCATGAAGAATGTCGAATGAGTAAGATGTCAGCATATAAGGGATTCAATAGTTATGGTAGATTTTAGGATGGTGAAATTATTAAAAGTATTAAGGCTCTTTTGATGATGGGGTTACATTAGAAGACTTTTTATAGTATGTGTAACCCTGATGTTTGATATATGAAAATTTTATTCAATTAATAATTATCTGTTCTTTTGTGGATAGAGTTAAAAAGAAACATTTGGGTTTATATGATCCTTGAATTTGGGGAAATTACCAGTTAATACATTTTGGGATGCAAAAAGAAAGTTATTAGATAACATTTGGGATTAAAATATGTTATGGTTATTTTTGATTAATTTATCTTTTTTTTTGGGGAATGCTATAAAATCTTATGGTTTTTAAAAGGGACAACATGCAGACAGTGTGACAACCCGTCGCGTCAGACGAAGCTGCGGGAATCAAACCCACAACCAAAGTGTGACATGTATTTATCGCCAACCACTGGGCTATGTGAAGTCCCTGATTATTTTGACTAATTATGTACAGATCCGTAAATTTCAAGGAAATTTTTTTCTTAATTTTCTTTGGAATTTTACAAGAGCGCAGTTTCTGACGACACCTGATTCCGAGGCCCGGTGTGCCTGAAATCATTTTCCGAAGTTTGGCTCGGGTACGTTCAGTGAAGGAACGACCAGGTTTTTCTAACTTTTGAACCGGTGCTCGGAATCGAATTCTAAGGGCACCGAGGAAATCACATCGCCGGTATTTTCTTAGAAACTCCTCTTTCAGAGTTGTGTTTGCTCGGGTGTGGTTTTTAATTTTCGGGCTTAAAGATAAGAAATAAAATAATTGTTCGACAAAACTTTATTTTATTTCACTTAAGCCACTTGAAGCCACTTGAAAGCCACTTAAACTGAGTTGAAACGGATAGGGTACTATCCAAAAATATCCTACCCTCTTGGTAGGATATTTATGAGGTGGGGCCCTCACGAGCCCCACCGTTTCTTTTCCGCTAAGTAACGTACCCGCAAAAACCCATCATTATGAAAGTCAACTGACGCGTTTTCTTAAATTCATAACGCACCATTTAATTGGGAGGTTTATTTCGTGAATTAAATGGGCAGTTTCTTTCGTTGAATTAATTCTACGAATTAATGGGTTGTTACTTACCTCTTATTCGTTTATTGGCGTAATAATAAAATAAGACCAACACGACATTTGGAGGATTACTCGTTGAGAGGTTTTTGACAGAGGTTCTTGTGCCTTCACCCTTCTTCGCAAAGAAAGCGAAGAATGCGAAGAACGCGAAAAATGCGAAGAACGCAGGGCTCCGACGAAGAACGTCGAACCCGCGGAAATCGACGCCGCGACGCCGTGTGCCGCGAGCCGACGTTTCCTCTCCCGTGACGTTCTTCTGCGACGTTCCTTCCTCCGCGACAAAAACCTTCGATCATCCGTTGAGGTGAGGGTTTCAGATTTATTTTAAATTTTTTCCTTTGTGGTTTTTAATTCAGAAGGATTTAATTATTATTAATTAAATCTTTTTGTTCTTGAACCTCGGAATTCGTCGACGTGACACCTTTTCGCGACGACACGACGCCGGATACCGTGACGATGCGACGATCCCCAATTCCGCGAAGAACCCGCGAGCGAAGACTTGACGAGGAAATGATTTTTATTTTGGAAATACCTTTTTTTTATATTCCCGTGAACGTTTCTTTAAAATTAATGAACCGGATTCATATGAACAATTTTATTTTGTTAAAATTTTTGTTTCATGTGTTGAATATAATTCTACCATTGTTTTTATCTAATGCGGAGGGTGCGGGCCAAACGAACACGGCCCGAGAACCCTCCGCCGTTCTTCGTTGTCATGCGAATTTGGCAGGTGACGGAAAATCGTGACGCAAGGGCGTTTTGATGATCGCGCAGGGAAGAACGGGACCCGGGAGGAACAACAGCGCATAACGGAAGGAAAATGGACCACCTGAGCAACTCCAGTGGCCCGCGGAAGCTGCCGACGGCGCGGGTCGCCGGCGCAGCGCCGGACCGGACCTCCGCGACTGATGTCACGCTCGTTTGACCAGCGCGGCCCCTTCGAGGGCCGCGACACATCTAAGCCGCGGGGGCGTCGCCCCGCGGTGTCCAGCTGCTCGGCCGAGCCGAGCCGGGCCGGTCCGACCGGCCGGGCCGCGCCCTGGCCGGGTCGGACCGGGTCGGGTCGACCCGGTTCGGCCGACCCAAGGGGGGGGGGGGTCGGCCCGGGCCCGAACCCCTCTTCTTCGGACTGTTTTCGGTCTTTTGCCCGTAACATGAGATATGGGCCTCCAAATGATGCCCCGTCAGCGGCAACGCGATCCTTGGATCGAGACGGTTGTTTTAGTATATCGCACTCAAGGTTTTGGAATACTTTGAGTATGGCCGGGTTGGTTCGTACACGAAACCAACCGGGCCCTCAGAGCGGAAGCGCTCATATCTTGTGTTTCGTACAGCCGATCGACGTGCCGTCGATTTCGCTGAATTAATCTAAGTGAGAGAGATCTTTTGGCATACTCCGCCCGAGGTTTGGACATAGGTGAAGTACAGTTGGGTTGGTTTTTTCTTAAAAAACCAACTGGGCCCCTGGGACGAAAAAGCCAATAACTCTCAGACCGGGCGTCCGATTGACGCGCCGTCTACGACGTTGAGTTCCTGTTGACGATATGGAACTTTTGGATACATCAACCTCGGACATTGTGTCAGTTGATGTATCAGCCTCTCGGCTCATGGAGCGGACCCTCCCGAACGAGATTGCTGTGTGCAGGAACCCTAGTGCTGGCTACGACTTCGACAACGACGACTGTGCAGAGATCCTCAGTGGACTGCGACGATGAAGAGTGCTGGTCTTGTATCCTATGTGGGTCCCAGCTGTGATGGTCTTGTATCCTATGTGGGTCCCAGCTTAGAAGATTCAAGTACTGGTCTTGTATCCTATGAGGGTCCCAATATAGATGAATCAATGAAGGCAGCTGGTCTTGTATCCTATGTGGGTCCCAGCTGTGCTGGTCTTGTATCCTATGTGGGTCCCAGCTTAGAAGATTCAAGTACTGGTCTTGTATCCTATGTGGGTCCCAATATAGATGAATCAATGAAGACAGCTGGTATTGTATCCTATGTGGGTCTTAGCTATGCTGGTCTTGTATCCTATGTGGGTCCCAACTTAGAAGATTCAAGTACTGGTCTTGTATCCTATGTGGGTCCCAGTATAGATGAATCAATGAAGACAGCTGGTCTTGTATCCTATGTGGGTCCTAGCTGTGCTGGTCTTGTATCCTATGTGGGTCCCAGCTTGGAAGATTCATGTACTGGTCTTGTATCCTATGTGGGTCCTAGTATAGATGAATCAATGAAGACAGCTGGTCTTGTATCCTATGTGGGTCCTAGCTGTGCTGGTCTTGTATCCTATGTGGGTCCCAGCTTAGAAGATTCAATTACTGGTCTTGTATCCTATGTGGGTCCTAGTATAGATGAATCAATGAAGAGAGCTGGTCTTGTATCCTATGTGGGTCCCAGCTTTGATGATTCAGTATCTATGTCTGATCATCTCTTTCACCTTTTCGATGATGTATACCTGTTTGAGCTGAATCCTGTGTTACTCTCCTTTGTGGATTGTGTTGGGCTATCCTGTGTAGATTTACTGTTTACTCTCCTTTGTGGATTGTGTTTTTCTATCCTGTGTGGGTATACGTTTTGCTTTCCTGTGTGGACTGGGTTGTGCTTGGACTCAGATGTTGGAGTCGAACGGGATTGGATGACTTAGGTATATGTATGGGCATATAACTAAGCCGTGTCGGATGTTACTTCGTGATTGTATCTTTCCATTGAGGATTATCCTTTGTGGATTCTGGGAGACCTTCGGGGGTCTCGGGGTCCCTACTGAGTAGCTTATACTCACCCCTGCACGGGCTATGCCCGCACTTCATTGTATTGGTTGCAGACAACGGACAACGCTGATCGTGGTGGAGGCGTGTGGAGCAGGACGGTACCTGGAGGTGGACCACTGGGCGGGACGTACTCAGAGCGGACGGCTGGACCGAGGAGCTGTGGAGGCTATCTATACCTACCCTTCAGGTGGGACCTTCGGAGGACGGCTCGACGCTGTGGCTTTTCTTTCCAGTTGCTGTTTTTCCCTTTCAGTTGTACTTTACAGTTGGGCTTGTATTTCCGGCCCCTTTTACTTTCAGCACAGCTTGTTACAGTTTTTACTTAGTGTTTTTTTTCCTCTTGCTTACTCTGTGGTGCTTGTTTACTTTTCAAAGGCAATGCCTTCCCTTTTTTCGGGATTTACGCCTTGGTGCTAGTCGCCAGCCCCTGGCCTATGGAAGGAGGGCTTGGGGTAGTCACGGAACGGGCCCCGAGGACGAGTCGTGACAAATTATTTTTAGTTATATAATCTTATGGATTGGGAATAAGTTTTTTTTGGGTTTTCTATGGAAATTATTAACCTATCATGGAAGAAATGTGATTAGGTTAATTAATTTTCAGCATGAGACTTTAAGAATAATTGATTTTATTTGGAGATAAATGTTAAGATTTACCTTGGAAGTCTACGTGATAAAATCTTTCAGAGATTTGGGTTTCAATCATAGTTTGTTTTATATTTGATGAATTTTATGGACAGCTATTTATTGAATGGTATTTGTTGAACTTCGGATAATGTTTGACAAATTTTGGAGATTAAAAGTTGTATTTATTTTTATAAAGGATTATCCTTTTGGGTATTGTCTGATCTCATACTAACAATTTTGGTTTTGGTTTTGGTATAATTACATGAGAAATATATAGTTCTCTTTTGTGGATTAGGTGATTCTCTAGAAGTTGATTATAGCGCTCTTATTGTGAACAATTCATCCTAAATACTCGTATTTTGGAGAAAATATGAGTTTGTGTCAGAAATATAGAAAAAGATGAAAGTCTACACGACATGTAAGTACGTATCATTATGATTTAGTTAAGATCATAAATAAATTACTCAATGAAATGTAACTTAAAACTAAAATTTTTTCTGTTAACTTTTCCTACTAGGGAATCAAATACTGTTTAACCCATCACAAGTTTGTGATTTTCTGGTGGTTAACTGTCTCTTAAACATGTTTTCTATCACTCTCCATCAGAACTTGATGGTTTGTTTTCTCCTCCATATCCATGTTTTAATGGAATCCTAATATCTGTTATCTTGGGTGACCTTTTTAATTTTCTTTCTTTCTTTTAAAGTGATACTTTAATTAACTCCTTTTCCAATGTGGGGCTTTCAATGAAGTTTTCGAGCCCAATTTTAAAATTGTGAGGACGCAATTCAAAAAAGGGGGGAAGGACGTAACATCCTGGGTAAATAAAGAATATGAAATTCTTATATTTATCAATATTTTCGAATAAAATTTTAACATTACTATAAAGGGAATTCTATGCTCGATGGTGTACCCAATACACAACAACGAGTTTCGTTGAAATCTTATGTTGAACACTAATAATATAATAATATTATTTTAAATAATAGTTAACGCCTAACCGTTGTGATGGACATAATGAACATAACTAACTACAAAATGATTACATATGTTTGTTAAATATTTTTACATTAATTCAATACATTTTAGAGGATTAAAATGTAAATGAATCCAATTTTAAGAATAAATACTCTAATATTTTGAAAAGATTATTTTACCAGCTTTTGATGGCAAACTTTTTTTAAATCTAACTTTTGAAAATTTTATAAGATCTATTTTTCAAAATAATCTTACTCTTTAGAGTTGGGAAATTTAAATTTACATTGGATTATTTTTTGGTATTTTTCTGACAATGTTCATTTTTTAATGAATAGTGAAAAGTACTGCATTTTACTTCAAAACTGCTTTTCATCTAATTTAATTATATATTCAGATTATATTTTTAATTTTTTTAAAATGTAATTAGAATATATTTTTACCATTTAATCCAATTGTTGTCATTAGA
Source organism: Viscum album (assembly GCA_963277665.1). Taxonomy (NCBI): domain Eukaryota; kingdom Viridiplantae; phylum Streptophyta; class Magnoliopsida; order Santalales; family Viscaceae; genus Viscum; species Viscum album. The sequence continues at coordinate 1,079,001,513 of OY728120.1, read as the reverse complement.
ATTAATTTCACTATGAAAATGGACATAAACAAGTGTCAATCTTTTGATAGATATTGTTTCTTAAAAACAAGCTATTTGTTTTGACAGCGAGAATTAACTATATAATTTATTAATGAAAATTATATGTTTCTAATTTGGTAAAATGGACATAATTTTTTGAATTTGGAATATCAAATATAGCTTAGGGTGATTTTTTGGTATTTTTATGATAATGTTTATTTTTTTAATGAATAGTTAAAAATACAGCATTTTAATTTAAAACTGCCTTTTCATCGAATTAATTTATATATTTAGATTGTAATTTTAATTGTTTTCAAAGTATAATTGAATTATGTTTTTATCAATTAATATAATGTTGTTTATTTGAAGTAATTTCACTTTTCAATTGGATGTAAAAATAAGTCAATCTTTTGATAAATTTTACTTCTTAAAAACCCGTCTTTTGTTTTGAAAATAGGATTTAATTTTAAATTAATTACTACAATTTCTGTGTTTTGAATTTGGAAAAATGGGTTCTAAATTTGGAATCATAAGGTCAAAATTATTTTATTAATAATATTTTGTTTTTGAACATTATGAATAGTAACAACGGTAATTATCTTTAATTATCGTGTTTAATTAGTAATCGGGTAGTTAAGGGTAATAAAATAATATCATAAAAATATAAAATAACCCAAAAATGTGTTCTAATGATTTTGGTGTTGTCATGACCAACCATGTGATGCCTTTTATGAACTTTGGGGCCCCATGGAATCACTATAGTGTGATAGTGACTTTTTATCATATTAGTTTTTTAAAAGAAAGGAAATATAACAAAGGTTTTTTTATCCTAAGTAAAACAATTTTAATTTCGTTTACATAAATGATATATTTGAATATAAATAGTCATGGTAAAGATAAAAATATTTCATACATGATGTTAATTTTTATACATTAAATAAATAAATTTATTTATGACACCGTGATTATGCAGTGATTACCTCATTAATGAACGATTTAAATAAAATGAAAATATAAGGTAAAATATAAGACTTAAACTTGTAAAAAACCTATTTTATGGGTGTATTTAGAACCCCTATCACCTCATCCCTGAAATATATAATTTTTTGACCTTTAAAATCCTAAAATCATTTTATAATAAAGTAACATTTCATGACTTTCCAAGAGTGCCCCTCCTCCCTCCTATAAAAGGCCCCCACATATACCCTATTACCCACACCTATCAATCCCTTGTATCGTCCAAAATCTGCTCATATTGTCTGTCTATATCCTTCTCTTACTCCTAGAATCCTCACTTTGGGATGAATTCTTTACAATGAAGCCTTTGGGCTCAAATAAAAAAGAGTTACCCGATTTAAAGGTAATGTATTCTCTTATGTTCTTTTGTTTTATTTTGCTTCTCCAACCCCTTAAAATATTTTTATTCCATTAATTTGTAACAACACATGTATCTCCAATATACTAGGATGTTTTTATGAGATGTATTCGAGCTACACTTACACACACTTCCATCTGATGGGTGAAGAACATACTGTTTCTGTGGATGACGAACTACGACCTCACGATACGATGATTGTTCAATTATCTCCTACCACCTCTCATGGTGGCCATTATGATGTCAATGTATTTTATATATGATATATATGGTATTAATTATTTTTATATTCTTCTGTATTTTATATTTAAATCATACGCATTACATGTTGTGCAAATGTGATAATTTTATATGAGGAAGTGTGGACTGCCGCCCCCTCAAGTGATGTGACTCATTCGTGCAATACATGGAATGTATAAAGTATAAAATTAGTGAAATTATGTGACCTATATAACATATATATTATACTGGAATTGTAATATATATATCTCTCATTTATTTATAATTCCATTAATATGACAAAGCAATGAAAGTAGCGTTCATGCGTATGTACGACCTACCGTCTCCATGAATGGTTCATTTCATTTATTTTTATCTCTAAATGTTATGTAATTGTATAAAATTATTATGTAATGGATATATATGATATTTAAATCATTAATACTATTCTGGAGTTGATGTACTTATAACTAATGGACAATTCTTTTCAAACAAGTTCATTTTTGACTCATGTACCAAACATTGACAAAAACATCTGATATGAAATCACATAATTAACTAATTATTATAACATTATAATATGTGATATGAATTGAATAATAAACTATAAATGAGGTAATTAAGAAATTATAAATTGACAAAATTTTATTATTCCGGAATACAAATAAACGAACAAGACAAGTCGGACTTGAGGTAAGGGATCCTACCTCTCTTTTTCTTTTTAAGTACTCTCTTTTATGTCACTTCTTTTAATCTCCTCTTTAATATGTTGGGGGGTGTTATTTTATATTCCTATTACTGTAATTTTTATGTTCATATTATGAGAGACCCTATTTGATCTCATCAATCCATTTTTTAATGTTTTAAGTGGCGTCGTTAGACTGTAGAATTTTCGTAAGGGATTTCATATATCACTTTTAATTCCATGAGATTTCCATTGTTCGCCAATTATTTATTTCATGTTGCGTATTGTGTACTTCCATTTCATATATATAATCATTATTCTACTTATATTCATGGTATTATGTGATTTTTTTTCTGTTTATTATCTTTTGGTCATACGACTCGATTGATAACAATGAGGTAAGGGGTTTTTTATCTCACTTTTTGTTCCCGTGAGATTTATGCTACATTTGCCACTATTTCCATTTGTGTGGTGTATGTACAGACCATGATTGTATTCTTTGTGTAAAATAATTTAATTTATGTTTATTTACAACTTTATTGTATGAACCTTATTTCATGGGGTGTACGTTTTCAAAGTTACCCAAATCGGTACGGGAACCTTTCACCCTCATCTTTATAAAAGACTTATTTTTTTAGGTATTTTAATTTACATATTCTTATGTTGGGATATGTTCTTATATATCGTTATTGTTGTAAATTTTATGTCCTTGTGATGAGATATCCTTTTTATTTCTCATCAACTCATTTTTTTAACTGTAATGTGACACTGTCAGGCTGTCGAATTTCTGTGAGAGAACTTCTTAACCCAATTTCAATTCTTTGGGTTAAAACTCTACTTATTGATTATGTCATGCCATGAATATGTGTGGATCAACTATGATCATTTTACACTTAATATCCACTTTTATTTGGTGTATTTATATTTTTCACACATAATTATGTAATTGATTTATATTTAATCTAAGGATACCATATTTGTACAGGACTTCGTCTCAATCTCCTTTCATTGAGGCATATTTTATTTTATACACAATGTTATTTTATACAGTGTATAAACCTCTTTGATGTTTACTTTTGTTCAAAAGTAACCTTTTTATACGAAGCATTTCACTAAACGACAAAAGGGAATGTTTTTGTATTACGTATGTGGTGACAATGACTTCGCCGCCACCGTGACCATTATTTGAGTTTCGGCTTCCACTACAATCCACCACCTTTATTTTAAATTAAAAATAAATAACATGTTTTACTTTTCTTTTATTTTGGTGTTGAAAATGGTTTTGATAATGTTTTTATTATATCAATGTGTTTTTGAAATCTTGTGATTAAAATGTTGAAATGTTATGTTTCCTTTATGCATGTTTTATGTGATACGATTATGTTATATTTCTTGGGAATTGTTTATGAATATAGGTGGTTCTACGATAAACTAAGGGCGGGTGAGCCCGTGATAGCTATCCAATGCATTGTTTAACACAAAGGATTTAAACCCTAAGGTTTCTCTGAAGATATTTATGGAATATACTGTGATGGGTATTCTAAACATAACCATGAGGGTTACTCCCTACGTAAGAATTTTATGAATTCCTCAAGTTACCTTCATGTCTTATGATTTCTTTGAGTTATACATAAATATTATGATTTCAGAAGGTATGTTATGATTTAATGTTATGGATTCATTTATTTTTATTTATTAGTGGGTTAATGTTTCATTTCATTATGTTATAACCTTTACTGAGCTTTTTATGATCATCCAGAGTTTTTGAAATGTTTTTCACAGGTTATAAGGAAGTGTAAGAGAAAAAAGGTATTCAAGAAGATTTATATCAAGAAAACAACTCTTATTTTATTTGAGGATTTTTTTATTGTTGTAAAAAATCAGTTATAGTAGTAGTGTCTACTTTGTAATCCTTTGAGGTGTAATAGTTATGTCCTAATTCTCTAAAACTATAAACCTGAAAATATCCTCAATGTGAATTATTCATTTAATTCAATATTATGTAATGTTTTAAGGACGGGCCCTTTTACCCTATTCCTCTACCTCGGTGGTCCCTCGATTGTTCTATAATCGTCTACATGATGAGTCGGGCAGTGACGATCCATATGCCCCTGACTGCCCCATGAGTAGCACACACTATTCCACTACTGGATCCCTCGGCCCTTGGGACCCCACACCGCTAATCTTGTGTCCTAGGGTCATCCCCTAAAATTCTTAACCTGATTGGGTCACTGTGTCAGTGGCCTACTACCCACTGCCAAAGGATCTACATCTTGGTGTCTACTAGTAGCTCCTACTGCTGGTGCCTGCTCCGCCAGAAATCTTTTTACGAGTAGATCTTTCTCTAGATTCCCATTATCAATAGAGATTCTAACCGATACCATGGATTCCATTATCTCTCGGTGTAGTCCCTAATCAAAATCTTGAGCCTCGATGAACAGGTCTCTTACGATGTTAGTATAGTAGGGAAAAAGCTTCATGAATCTTGGTGAGTACTCTTACACTATCTTTCTACCCTATTGTAGGTGCAATATCTTCTACATGCATGCTAAGAATAAACTCACTAGAAGGAACTCCTCTCTGAAGAGGCACTCAAAGTCTATACAGCTGATGGTTTCCTCATCGCATTTCTAGATCATCAAACTCCACCATCTCCCCTCAAACCCTGAAGAAGGCTCATGGCTAAGATCACCATATGGTCGAGAGGCGTCGTCACTTTACAAACAACTCATGTAACCACCACAAGACAATCCTTGGCCACCTAGGGGTTTGTCTAACCGATGAACTTAGGAGGCCTCTGCCTTTGGAAGTCGTGTAAGGACCAGAGCCTGCGTGCTTCCTCTACCGGTAGTTCTAGTAGTAACAATTGATCAATGGGTGGTGGAAACCTTGGTACAGTTCCCGTTGGGGGAATATCTAGTACTAGTCCCTATACAGATGCCTTATTTCTAGTCATGTCATCCTCATGGTCATGCACCAGAATCCTAGCTATTTGTCTATGTGGTGGCATCCTGAAACAAATCAATATGAACCACAGTCAAAATATTATACCTGGTGGGATGACTCAGTCATAACAAATACATGAGAAGATGCTCAATCTAATATGATTCATGCAACCAATGTTTTCATGTACTAAGTAAAAAAGTAGGTTTTAGGGTCCTGCGGTTTTGATACATCAGCCAACACACCAACACTGGACTCACCGAGTCTGAAAGCCAATCATGAAACATTTAACACTATTTCCCCAAAACAAAACCATAGAGTTCCATTCTTTAAGGTAGAACTGAACACTTATGATACCACTTTGTCATGACCCATACCTCAACACCCATGTTGTGAATACCGCAAGACTGCCTCCTGATGGCAAGGAGTTGGCGACTAGCACTGAAGGCATTATCCCATAGGTGGGAGGCATTTTCTTAAGTACCTACACACACACACACACACACATCCAACCCACAATGTTGACAATTAAACAATCATGCCACTAGGACAACCAATGAGAGTAAAAGTACAAAACCAGAAGTAAAGGGTCTAGAATACAATCCCAATAAAAATAAAATTAAAAGCTCATAAATTTTTTCTACGGTAAACCCTCCTTGAAGGGTAGGTGAAGGGGGTGTTTCCTGAAGTCATAAAAGTACGCCTCGTTTGTCAGATCTCACTAGGAACATCTTGATGTTGGACCACCAAGATCTTTGTTGAATCGTATGTCATTTGTAGAAGAAACAATAAGTGTAGGTAGATTCTGTTTAGGGGTGAGTAACACAATACTCAATAAGAACCCCAAAACACAAATGTAATACCAAAAAGTAAAGTATACCCAAAGTAGACCACCAAAGAGGTACACAATGTTTAGACTCTGGGAAGTAGAGTTGAGAGAAAGAGTCACTAGAGTCATCTCACACAGGTATAACCAAACGTATAGAAGTAAATAATATAAGTCATAATTCTGAACATCTTACACTAAGGAGGGGATTATCCTCGATGAGTCACCATGGTAGGATGGGCCACTAAGGTCTTCTCATCTTCTAGGTCACCAATATCTGATCGTTTTCTTAGTAGCTCAGGTCCCTTCATCTGTTGGGCCACTGAGTTCCACTTGTCTGATGGGCCACTGAGATCAACTCATCTGTTAGGCCACTGAGGTTGGCTCATTTACAAGGCCACTGTGGTTGGATAGTTTGATTTTCTATGGTGGTTAGCTCGTTTTATGGGCCACTAAGGTCCACACATGTGTTGGGCCACTGAGGTCCACTCGTCTGCTGGGCCATTGAGATCTGCTCTTCTGCTGGGCCACTAAGGTCTAGTCATATGTTGGGACACTAAAATCCACTCATCTTCTGGGCTACTGAGTCCCACTCATTTTCTAGGTCACTCAGGTCAGCTTATCTACTGGGCCACCAAGGTCCGCTCAATTCCAGCTCGTAGCGCACTTGATACCATGAAAAATCAACTCCTCAAGCCATCAGTAGTATTTTAACTCCCAAGAAAACTCAAATATTGTATATCAAAAGTCCCATATCTTCAAGAGGGTACCAAATCCATAATCATATAGTCAATAAGTCACACAGTTTGAAAGTTATTCCCATTTTACTGAAAAGGGGTTGATGGGGTCCGGGTCTGGTCCGACCCGATCAAACCTACCCGACCAAACCTGACCCAGGGTTCACTGACCTGGGCTGGGTCTCACCCGACCTAGATCTAACCCATACTGATGGGTCCGGCCTAGTCTAACCCTCTTGGCCACCTGGGGTGGCCCATTTTCTCTATCCCGGTCCGCTGTTGTGGGCCGGTTCGGTCTCCATAGGATGTAGATATAGTTTCATCCCCTTAGTGTAACATGGCAGGTAGATGACCAACTACCTCTCCTACATGCAGTTCCATGGCCCAGTCATTGGTCTTCAAACCTGACATGGCACAGTGGTTTCACATCGCCACTGCGGCATGCCACCACTTGACGTCACCATTTTTTCCATCGGGGCAAAAGATTTCTTTTTCGGGACACCAAACATTCTCTGGTGGTTCGTTCTTTGATATAGAGGGTCTGAAATTTTCCTTGGATTTTTTTCTCACCTATCACGTTCTCCAACTCATCTTTATATTAATCTAGGGGTCCGGTCACACTTAGAACCTCCAGGAAAAGTCCTATGTGACCACGTGGGTTCGTCGGTGAAGAATGTGAGGAGGAGGAGAGGTCACAAGTAATAACCAAAGCGACGAATGTTGGCCCTATTATTTTTCCCTTCGTTCATCACATTAGAAAAAATGATGACATAGAGAAATTATTAATTCATATCCCCCTTTCCTTAATCCCCACAAAAGAGTTCCCAAAACCTCAAGAATGATCAACCCACAGATTAACTTGTTAGTGGGTTGATCTTCATTGATCGTTTATAAAGAATGAATTGGTAAGGGAAAATCAAATATAAAATAACTACTTCGAGATTGGATCATCTGATGGTGAATATAAGAGTATCCCCATATTCACCCATCATTCCTCGATCCTCAATCGGTTGTTGGTGGTGATTTTTTGTTTATCACTCACCAACACAAATCCTCCAAAGGTTTTGAGTAAACCTGGATCTTTTTTCCATGACCCCATAGTCAATTAATCCATTAAAAAGTGGAAAATGGTTTCAGAATTTCTATTATGATGAGTCATGACATCCTTACACTGTTTCATTTATGAAACAACATTTATGTTATGCTTCAGTTTCACAGTTGTTATGCCTTCTCATTTATGAAATGAAAAATCAAATGTGAAATTGAATGGAAGAGAATAAATTTAGAATAATATATAATTTTTAATATTATTTTATTCTACCTTAAAATTCCATAAAATAATTTTTTCCCTCAAACTGTGACAGTCGAGGTTAGGTCCTTTCATTGGTAATGTTGTTGTTTCGGATGCAAAAATGACCCCATATTATTATCATGGGAACCTATTTAGAAGCTACCAAAACTAATCACACAAATTATTTTAAATAAACTTATATAAAGTTAAAAAACTTATTTCAGGATCATCAGGCCTCATAATCAAGTTCCATATAAGACCCTGGTCTCTAAATAATCCCATATAATAAAAAAAATACACGGAATTCCAAGGACATTACAAAAAATGTCCCTACATGTTTTGATAATGTACTTATCTTCGCACAAAAAAACAACATTTTCTTTAATAAAAACACCTTGATCATTCACCAAACAATCTTATATGATTATACCAATAATTTTTAATGAATTTCATCTTCTTTGTCAACATACTGAACACAGAAATCTTTATATAAATGACAAGAACTCTATTTTATTTCTAATGATCTTCTATAATCTATCTCTTTGTAAATATAGTTCTATATTATTTGTTCAATTTTTGTATTTAAATAAATATTTCTCTAATATCTCTAAGAATATCTATGTTTCCTTTCATTAAATACTATAATTAGGTTGGATTTAATAGTTAAATTCTTCCACTGTGGACATTGAATTTTGTGTCAAAATCTCTCATTCAGATCCCAATTAAGTTCATAAAAGTCAGTAATTTTAGAACTAATTAAAAAAAATACACATAATCATGGTGTGAATAGAGCCATCATGGATCAATTTATTAGTCCTTTGAAAAAAAACATCACCCAACTCTTCCTTTTATTTTTTTAGCATGATTAATTTCTCAGAATATAAACTTCCTCAATACAAGATGATAAAATGATCTATCCATGGTCTATTTTCTTGAAACAAAGACACAAAAAAATTTCATTTCCTCTACATCATGTTGTATATAACAACTTTACAGTGTTATCATTGATATTATTACATGATATCTTGCATAAAATTCAAAATTTTATTAATATAGGTACTATTATATCATGGTATTATATTTTCCAGATAAAACCCTTCAACTTCCTAGGATATATACACATTAAAATATCATGTGGTCATCCTTGTAGAAAGGATCCACTATTCATAGAATAGTATATAACATTTCAGTATGATTTATTTCTATTGGGAGGGAACATATCTAAAATTTCTCTAGACCATTACAAACTCCATAACAGTAGTCCACAATAATTTCATTAGTCTTTTTAAGGATTTAAACCTTTCTATTTCAATGAAAAAAAACTTAAAAATTCATTGATGTATTTTTAATACCAATGGATCATTATATTATCACATCATAGTATTTTTCTTCATAGGTCTTTTTGTATCTATCATTTGATTGTGTAAAAAATGGTCAACATGGGGAAGTAAACACACTAGGATGGTATTCCATGGTTTTTGTAGTGTAACTATAGTTAGAGATGATTTAATTAATATGGAGTGGATCTTTATTTGGAGAAAATAATTTAAGTTGGTTTATAAGGTAAATAGAAACAAATTATAGTGTATATGATGTTGAAGAAATAAATTATACATTTAACATGAAAAAGGGAAACATGTTACTATATTTTTTAATTAAAATATGTTTGAATTGAAATTAATAATTAAATATCAATAATGAATGGAAACATGACATGGATAAGGGAAACACATCATGACTTTTATAAAAAATAAAATATAATTTAATTTTTCTAAAATTTAGTGTGTATTTTATTTATATAAAAGGTGTAAATAGATACAAAAGAGTTTTACATTAACTAATGGTGGGAAGAGAGAGAATAATAGTGAATTATTTAATTGATGACTTCATTTAATAATTTCTAAAATTTTAATTACTTGAAATTGATGATTGAGTTTCTTTTTTTTGGGAATAATTCCACTTATTGTTAATGAGAAAAGATTTTATGTTCATTCTTAATATTTGATACATCTAGACTAATTTATCTATAGGTTTCTGATTTTATAATATTATGTTCTATTTCTAATTGAATACTCATTAAAATATAATAAATTTTGTGGGGATTAGAAAAGCTAGAATAATATAGTCTTTTTGGTTTAACATTATCTTATATTTTTACAAGTTCAAGAGAAATTTATAAGTCAGAAGACTTTAATTAAATTTAGGGTAATTATATTACATTTATATGTTATTCACCATATTAAACTAGTATATAATATTAATATGGGTTATTTAGGAAATACCATGGTGTAGATTTTCATTTTTAATGGTAACCCTTATAAATATTTATATGTTGTTTGTTATTATTTGTTGATGATAAAAACTCAAAGATAAATAATAATATTGTACATTAAATCTTTTCAATTATTTTATAATGAATTAAAATCAATAAAAAATTAATCCACTCACCAGTTCACCCACTAAACTCACTTTTTCAGTCTTACTATGAATATCTTCTATAATGACATCATCAACTGGTATCAAGGTAGTGAAAGATTCATTTAATGTCATTGGTATTTATGTTTTAATTTATTTTCTAGTACTAAAATATTATTTGATTTATGGATTTTATAATTTTAATGGTTCAAAAAAATTTAGACAATAATTTTTTAATTCCATCACTTTATTGGTTAAATTATAATGTATTGAAATTAATAATGTGAACATAATTTTTTCAAATTATTAATGTGTTAATATCATAATTAATGGTTTAACTCTATATGTGGAATGTGTTTCAATGACTTTTTTTATAGATGGAACATTGATAATGATGGTTATGTGTATAATTTTATCTTAGAATGACATTTAAAGAGTAATTTCATTGATGTTGTTGGGATAAAAATGATAAAAATTAATTTTGGATTAGAGAAACTATATGGGTTAAGGACAAGTAAAATTTATTGTATAAACGAAATAAAGATATCAGTATAAATTTAAAGATATTCACATTATATATAGAGACATGGTTGATGAATTATTCTATATGTTTGATTAAGTTAGGGGATCCATTATAGGTTTTACTGTAATTATAGAATATTATAAGGTAGATAAGAAGATATATTATATCTTTGCAAATAAATTTTAGGTAACATTTTAGATACTTGAAGATCATGGATTAAATCTATTACCATTTTATAGATTTAATTTTGTATTGACTAAAAATTTGATAACAAAAGGTGTTAAATTTTAGTATAAAATAAAAGATTAAATATAAATTTTATTTCAACCATTAAATAATTGGAGAATTTACATGAAGTTGATCGAATGCGAAAAGGATTTGTATTATAATGAAAAGATTGAGGTAATATTTGAAACATTATTTTTATATATCTCATGAAATATTTTAAATGTAAATGTAGAATATTATGTTGAGTTTTGAATATAATATTTAAATTATAGAGAAGAATCCAACTTTTCTACCAATTGTCTTAATATTAAAGATAATGAAAGTGGGTATTAAAGAATATTTTTAAAGAGGAAAACCTAAAAAATAGTAACTTGAAGTGTTATTCTAAAGATTAATTAATTAAATCAATAAATTATAAGGAAATAATTTTATTTTAAATGATTTAGAACTAATTTAATGGAAATATTACATTTAAAAATGATATAACATCATGAAATCATAAATATTTTTTTTATTTTTATAGTGAATGGAGAAACATTATACAGTGATAAAAATGAACATAATAATATATAACAAAGATGTATGGACATGAATTTTATACTAATATATTATTTGTATTATATATAAATGATTTCAAAATTATAGAAATAAAATAATTAGTTGAATACTATACTTTGGACATCAAATTTTGGGGAGATGTTCAAGTTGAGAAAGAATTGATTATATTAAAGGAATTTCAAAGATTGAATATATTACTTGATGAGTATAAGAGATTGAAAAATATAATGGTGGTAGGGGAAAATCATTGAAAAAATTAATTTGAAATAAATAAGAATCAGTTTTAGAATATTTTTTTTAATAAATAATTATTCATGATTGAAAAATCCATGAAATAATTTGGTAAAAGCTCAAACTGTATATAGAATAATTATAAACAATATAAGAGCTTATATGAGGGATAAAAAAATTAAATAACTCACTCAAATGGTAAAAATTAACTTTTATATGTATATTATTTGAGAATAAATTAGTTAAAGAAAAAGGATGTGCTGTATTATGAAATGAAAATTGTTGAATGGATGTCTACACTATAAATAAGTAATTTTAGAATATCACATTTTTTTTTGAATTAAAGAGTCAAAAATTGTTTAAATATGAACAAATAATGGAATTTATTTCTTAATATATAATGGGAAATTTCTGGGAGAATTTTTTAATTTATGGTGATATTTGGTGGTAAGATTATTTTGGTCATGTAGTTAATATTTTATAGACTAATGGTTGTAATTTAAATACTTGTACAATATATTTCAGGAATTTTTTAGGTAAAAGACAACAAAATCATAGAAAAAAAGTTCCAAATAAATATTAAATTGTTAAACTAAAAGTGGTTAATTAGTTTATTTATTAAATGAACCGATTGAAAATTTTGACCATTATAATCGTTGTAATGAATATTGTATTACTATCTTACTTGTTTATTTGAATGTGAATAATTAAATCCATTTTTTTTTTAAAAAAATGAGATTAATTTTATAATATTTGTTTCATTGAATTACTGACAAAAATAATGACTATTTATATTGTAAAATTGTTATTTATTTGAAAAGAATGATATAAAACTATTAAGAAAATATGGAAAGTGAAAAAGGTGTACAATTGAATTATTTAATAACATAACTCTCATTTTCAAATTTATTTTCACATAAATTATTCTAGATAGAATGTTGGAAACAATGAACACTATATTTATTGATGTTTTTAAATGCTAATTTTAATGTATTTCTTTTCATATAAATTGTGGTAAGGAAGAGATATTTAGATTGAAATAAATTTTTTTAAAGTTAGTAAAATATGTTCCTGTATTCACTAAGTGATTATGAATAATAAGAAACTAATTTAAAGTGTGAGACGATAAAAAATCATTATATTTTACTTTGAAGGAATAGAAAAATTTAGGCATCGATGACATGGTCACATTAGAAAAAAAGGGTTAGGGAATATTTGGATCAAGAATTTTTTTTAGTTTCTAACTATGTTAGAAGGAGTGAATAAATAGTTGTGAATTACTTATTAAAAAGAGAAGATAATTAATTTATGAAATCATAAAGATCATATCTGTATAAATCAAACCTTGGATCTAATTCATTTTGTTATATGAGGAATCATAAAGGTAGTGTTAATAAATAGAGACAATTTTTTTACCTCATTTATTTATAATATTATTTGAATTATATGTAGCATATATGTGTTAAAAAATTATTACACACTCAAGAAGTTTAAGAGTATCATACGGTGTGAAAAAATAAATGTGGTTATCCTATGAATAATTATACAATAGATAATAAGGATGAATATATGAGGGGTATATTTCAATCAGACCACAGAATACAAGGGACATTACATGAATATAGTGCATCATATACCCTAGAAAATTTGTTTTTTCTAAATTAAATAATAGAAATTTTTTAGTGATAACTCAAACCATATTGGTTAAACATCTAATATGCCATTTATTTTAGGATAAATATATTAAAATTATTATTTAAATTGAAAATAATACTTTGTTTCAAGAAAAAAATAATTATATATCATTTTTATATGTATTCTAATATTTTTGGAAAATTTTTGGTTTATTATAATTCTTTTTATTATAAAGTTGAAAATTTTGACCATGAAAAAAAGTTAGTTGTACGTATTTGATGAAATATTTTTTGTATATTAATCAATAGAAAGATACAACATTTTTTATAACTTGGAATTGGGAAATATATCTAGTACTTCAAATTTAATGGTTATTGGACTGTATTTTATAATTATATAATGAAAGAGAAGTTTGTGGGTGACAAAGAAAAAGGAATTCAGTTAGTTAAACAATGTGAAATATATTTTAGTTCATCTATGTTTTATAAAATAAATAAAGGCTCAAGAAATTATTATATATAATAATTCAATGGTTTCAATTAGAAGTTATTTAGTGAAAACATGTCCTACCCATTTGATTATTTAATATGAACTAAGTGACTTTAAAGAAGATTTATATAATCATGAGTTTATTAAATTAATGAACGAAGTGTCAAATTATATTTTGAAGAATAACACATAGTTATTTTCACTCTGTTTAAGTGAAAATAATTTTATTATATAAATGATGATATTCCAAAACAAAATTAAAAAGAAGAAAAGTGGAAAGGAACACAGAAATAATTGTTATCAATGGATATTATAAAGTCAAAAAGTGTATCTTTAATGATACATTTTTTAATACAAATTAATAATTCCAAAAACATTTTTCTATGTATACATTTAAGAATATATTGGATGAAGAATACATTTATAAACCAAATATTGGTCTTTATTTTATTATAGTTGATGATTAATATGTGTTTAAGTTTAATCATGTTTTTTATTGATTAAATAAAACCACATGAGCACTATATTCAAAGTTGGATTTGAATTTGAATTTAATGTAATTCATGGAACATAGAACAAAAAAATATCACATCAAACCACTCTCACAGAAATAACACATCATAATTTTTTATGTCAACGATATATTAATTTATTTAAGTAATGAAGAATTTTATGAGTAATTTTCTACTCAAATAAAATTTATTTTGAGAAATAAATTATTATAAAATTGTGAAATTTCTTGGGTATTAAAATTTCACAAAGAAATGATCTTATTTTTGTTTCTCAATATAGGTATTCAAATGAACTATTAAAAAAATATCCTGGTTGATTATAAAGTTTTTTTTCAATATCAAATAGGATTAAGCACTCTGAAAATGATGAAGGTAAATAACTAAACAGATACATGTCTAGAAAAATCATTGGGATTTTACGATTTATGTGTGATTCAACACTAGAAATCATCTATAAAATATCATTTTGTTCCCAATATCAAATTTCACCAAAGTAATCTCATCATATTATAAAAAATATAATCATGATGTATATTAATGGTACTATTAAATTTTGTATTATTCATTATAACAACTGAATGATATATTATTTTGGATTTTTAGGTGTTTTGGGATAATGAAGTGATGATCGAAAGACCAATTTTGGATAAATATACATAGTTTGATAATGTTGGGTTTCTTTTAATATATATAAAATAATTTCATTAATCTATGTATATAAAAATAATAATATGTTTTTTGTGGCATGGGAGGTAATATTTTATTTGAGGATGTGGAATCAGTTAAAATTTATCATCATTAATGTAAGGTTTCATTTATTAGTATTTTTTAATAATCCCATTTAAATTAACATATCAATTAACCTATTTTAAAAATCCTGATCAAATAATATTGACATAAATCCCCTTTTTATTAACAATAATTTGGTTAAAGATATATTAATTTTTAATTTTTATAAAATGGGGAAATTGGTAGATATTTTTATAAAATATTTTCCGAAAGATGAATTTTAGAAATTAAAGTTGATGATAGGTGTACCAAATTTCATTTTTAAGGGTTTTGGATTTCAATGGGAATTTATATATTAAATTTTAGTATAAAAAAATAATTTAATATTAGTTTGGAGATATTTTGAAAGGATTCAATTTTAGAAATGAGGATTGATTTTTGGTTTAGTTGTGATTACTAGGTCCTGGTAGAGGTGTTGGAATATGTTTTCTATTGAGTTGATTCTATTTTAAGTTGTTTTTCTATTTGGATAGATAGTTAGTGATGTTGGTGAAGGTATATAGGTCCTGGGTAAATTATTATAAGTGATATGTTTTTTATTTTTTGAATCAGATTTATTAGAAGTTTTTTAAATAAATATCTATAGGTTTATATTTCTTAAAAGAATTCATATCAAAAAATAGAAATCTAAAACATTTTTTTGGGAAGGTGACTTTCTTTGTATTAATATCCAATGTTACACTTATTGCCATGATCTATCACCTAGGGTCCGTGTTGTGACATCCCCCATGCCTGAATCCTGAAGGACAGGGGTTGGAGACTAGCACCAAAGGTGTTAACCAACAAGTGGGAGACATTTTCCTAAGTACCTGTATGCAAGCACAGAAAACCATATCCGAAATCTGGAAAGGTAAATGTGAAAGCCACTAAACAACCACTGAGTAAAAGTAAAAAATTTAGGTCAAATCGGCCAAAATACAAACCCAACAAATGGAAATATGAAAACACGAAAGTACAAGGAAACTATGAAAGTCATCTATTGAAAACCCCACCTGATGAGTAAGTTTAGAGTAGCTTCCGAAAGATGTATAAGTGCTCCCCTACTAATTATTCTCACTAGGAACCATCGGTTCCTGGGCCACTAAGTCCTCCGTCAAGTCATCAGTCATCTAAACCAGACACAACACGTGAGGGTGGTGCCCGTGTATGGGAGAGTAAAAAACATACTCAGTAGGGATTGTGGAATACAAAGGAAAGACCACAATGCAATCCAAAAAAGAAAACCACAAAGCAATACAGCTTACACCAGGTATAATCTAGAGTAGGAAATTAAGACCATCAGTCATATCATTGAACACATTGGGATGCTAGAGAACTCCTCATCAAAGAGTGCAATGGATCTGCAGGGTCACACAAAGATTCTCCCCAATAAACTTGGACACTTGTGGTACTCATACCTGATGAGTACCTTGGGTATGCTCGGTTACAAAGATTTTCTCCCCACGGTGGGAATGTCGGGTCACACAGAGCCATTTCCCACCTTGGCTCTACTGAGGTACTCCTCCTATCTGGTATTGTGGGTTTGTCGGGTCGTGCAGAGCTACTCCATACTGTGGGCCTACCGGGTCACATAGAGTTGCTTCCCACTAGTCCATCGTATCTGATCCACATTGGGTTGCTTGTTAGTAGTCTTCAGGTCTCAACCAACAGCAGGGTTTCCTTATATAGTGCGCCTGATTCTAGGAGAATCAGACCTCATGCCATTTTTCCTATTTCAACTTCAATGAAATCCTCCATAGGTTATTTTAAATTATCCTCCTCATCATGACAGTTCCAATTCTGGAAACAAATCATCAATCAGACGTCCTATTTGAAATATATTAACATTTTTTCAAAATGGGGTCGATGGGGTCCACGTTTGGTCTGACCCGAACCAGGGTCCACCTACCCGACCGTGGTTTTCTGACCCAAAATGGATTAGGCCCAACCTTTTGGTCCATGGTCCCATCGAGTCATGGGCTTGTCGGGCCATGGTTTCAGCCTGGCCTGATAGGGAGGCCAAAACGCTACCCGGCCCACTAAGGGCAGGCTAGCTCTTTCTCAGTGGGGATGGGGCTAGAATTCTTGTAAGCCTCCCCTACCATGCGAGTCGTCTGCATGGCCATCTCCCCCATGACGATAGATTGATCATGGATTTCATTGCATGCAATGCGGTGCGGTTCCATGTACACCTACCACAAGTAACCTAAATGGAGGTCGGCGGCTCCTGCCACACCACCACTGCAAGAGCCAAAAACAAAACTTCTTTCAGTGCGCCATCGTGGCATGCTGCCAGCCACCCGTGACCTCCACCGCAGGCCACCACTGGAGATTTATTCCAAAAACCACTGAGTCCGCTTCGGTGGTCCATTCTTCTCGCTAATTGCGCCTACTATCTCCGAGGGATTCTATCTTCCCTACGATGGCCTCGAATCCTCTTTACAGCAACTTAAAAGATACATTCATGAAAAATTCACAAAACGAACAAGAAAAAGGGGATCATGCATCATTTATGTTTACCCTCACACTCTACATTAGAGGTTTAGAAACCTGGGATATATAATTTATGTTCTATCATAATTAATCAAATAATCCTCGTGGAAAACCCCAAGAAAAGTGCCCTCTAACTAGAATGAGAGATCTGCGGATCAACTATTTTGTAGGTTGATACACATTTTTCATCTATAATAAATTATAGGGAAAATTAAAACATAAAAAAATCCCTACCTCAAAGGTTTCTTTTCATTTATATGGTTCGTCTGCAGGGGTTCAAGTTCTGTTGGCATTTGTGGAATTCTAGTTCCATTCATTGAGGTGCATCGAAATTGACAGTGATTCATCGGCATTCATCATTCATTATTGGAGAGATTTCTCGCCATATGATTGCCATAGGAATTCCAAAAATTGATCATCCTTTCTCAAAATCATTAACCTAATAAAAGAAAACATGTCAGAGTGTTTCTTTTACACTACATCACCACGTCATTATGTTGTTCCATTTATGATACCGTGTATCTATTATGGTACATTTAATGTATTTTTAAATTTCAAAGTTATGATCCATTAAAGAGATTCATTTAATGTGACTCGTTACTGCTTTTTAGTTGCACCGAAGCACCGCCATGCCACCCCCCAACAATTGAAAAAAAATAACCATTTATGTTTTTTTCAAACAAGATGGAAAATTAACTTTTCTAATTGAACCTTGGCGGTCGATGTTAGGTTCATTCTAAGAAAATCCTGATGTTATAAATTAATCTATTCTCTATGATTGTTTATCTGAGAACCGGTTTAAAAGTTAGAGAACCCACTAACACATTTACTTAAATGAACTTAAAAAATTTCAAAATTCTATTCTGACCGAACCCAACTTCTGAATCAGTTTCTATCAGAGCGTCTAGTCTCAAAATAATTATATATATATATATAAGTTTCATAGAATTTCTAGGACATTACATTACCCCCACCTTTAGGGATTCATGTCATCGTAGGCCACAATTAAGCTAAATGAACAAATGGGGATACTAAGCATGAATCTGAGCCTCCTTATCCCATGTGCTCTTCTTAAGATTCTCGTGCTATAAGTAAATGCGTACTAGAGGAATAGACCATCCATGAAGGTCCTCATCATGTCATTCCTCTATCCCCACTAGGAACTCTGCAAACATCACTTCATCATCAATGTCCAGCTCTCCCCAGTCAATGACATGCATTGGATCATGCATGTATCTTCTCAGCTACAACACATTAAAAACATCATGAACCTAGTGCATCTTTTGGGGAAGAGCTAGGCAGTATGCCACCTCACCAACTCTGCTCATAATCCGGAATGATCCAATGAACCTCAGAGATAATTTTCCTTCCCATCCAAATTTATGGAATCCCTGTCAGAGTGAAACCTGAAAGAACACATAATATCCCTCATCAAACTCCAAGGGCCTCCTCCTCCTGTCAACATCAGATTTATGCCAACTCTATGTAGTCCTCATCCACTCCTAGATGGTCTACACCTTCTAAGTGGTAGTTTGTACCAACTCTGGACCCATGAGTGCTGACTCCCATGGTTTTTTTCAATATAGAGGTGAAATTCAAGGCTGCTCGTTCAAGGCCTAAAAATGTACCATGACAATAGTTGAGTAATAATTGTTTCTATATGAATACTCCACTAGTGGTAGGTGGTAATCTCAACTGTGACAAAAATCAAGGATGCAATATTGAAGCATGTCCTCCATGGCCTGTATTGTCCACTCCGGCTGACCATCTATCTGAGGGTGAAAGGTTGTGCTCAAGTGCAGTTGAGTCCCAAAAGCCTCATGGAACTCCTTCAATAACAAGGATATGAATCCTTCATCACAGTCTAATATGATCTTCAAAGGCACCCCATGTAGCTTCACAATATCCTGAATGTAGACACGTCCCAAGACCTCTATTGATCCCTGCTCCTGGATGTGTAAAAAGTGAGATTACATGGTGAGTCAGGCAATGATTACCCAGATAGAATCATAGACCTTGGATGTGTGTGGTAATTATGTCACTAATTCCTTTGTGATACCATCCCATTTCCACTCCATTACCTCAAGTGACCGGACCAAGCTTGCTAGAACCTGATTCTCATCCTTCACTTGTTGACAAGTGTGGCATCATGAAATGAACATGGCCACTTTTTTCTTCATCCCTAGCCACCAGTACTAACGTCTTAGGTCCTAGTAAATATTCACCACCCCATGATGTACCCCCAAATGGTATGTATGGTACTCCCTCCCACCTATCATAAATCCCCCAGGAGCTTATCCTGAGGATTATTGAGCACGTTGAGCCTCACAGTCAACATACACAAGCTATGCCACCCTAACTCACTGTAAGAGTGGCTGAGTGATAGTCATAAACTAAAGGAAAGTTGTTCTATCATCATCCATGAAGGATATCTGCATCGCATCTAACTGATCTATCCCCTCACTTAGAAGCTATAAACCAGACCTTCTGATGAGCATTTCTGCTACCAATTTTCCTTTCCCAAAAGTATAGAATATCTCAAAGTCATAGTCCTAGAGGAACTCTACCCATATCTGCTATCTCAAGTGCATGTCCTTATTGGGTAAGATATATCTAAGACTCTTGTGGTTTGAGTAGACTATAAACCTATCACCCATAAATTAGTATCTCCACATCTTCTAAGAAAAGACAACTGTTTCTAACTCAATTTCATAGGTCGTGTAGTTTTGCTCATGCAATCTCAATTGCGGTGATCCGCATGTGGTCACTGCTCACTCTTACATCAGAACACAACTCAGTTCAGTCATTGATGCATCACAAAATACTATATACCCAACGCCCTTCTCTAGTAGTTTCAAGATGGAGGAACTCATCAGTATCCACCTCATCTCCTAGAAACTCTACTGTAAGTTCCCCATCCACATGAAGGGTTTTCCATTCAATTTCAAGGCTGATGAAGTTGCTTTTACTCTGGAAATTGCTGGACACGAACCTATGGTAGTATCTGGCCAACCCCAAGAAACTTAACACCTCAGTAATACTCCTGGGTGGCCCCCAAGAAAGCACTACGTTTATATTCTCTGGATCCAATGCAACTGCAACCATCAAGATGATGTGTCCCAAAAAGTGGACCTCCCAAATCCAAAACTAGAACTTCGAGAGGTTACCGTATATATGGTGCTCTTGGAGTGTATCCATGAATATTCGTAGGTGTATAGCGTGATCCCCCTATCATTACGAGTACGCCAAGATGTCATCAATGGAGAACACCATGAAATACTTGAGGTAAGGTAGGAATATCCTATTCATGAGTCCCATGAACACAGCTGGGGAATTGGTTACGCCAAAGGGCATTACCAAGAACTCATAGTGGCCATACCGACATCTAAAGGCTGTCTTCAGTACATCCTCTTCCCATAGCCAAAGATTATAATATCCTGATATGAGTTCTATATTCAAGAACCATTGCACACCCTTCAACTGATAGAATATGTCATCAATTCTTGGAAAAAATATTTTTTTTTCAAAGTCACCTGGTTTAGGCACCAGAAATCCACTCACATCCTCAAGCTCATGTCTTTCTTCTTGGAAAAAAATACTTGGGCTTCCCATGGTGAAACTATGGGCCTTAAGAAGACTTTCTCCTACAAGTCCTCCAACGGTACCCTCAATTCATGAAGCTAAACGGGAGCCATCCGATAATCTTATGTGGATATCAGTGTCGTCCTTGGGTATAGGTCGATGCTGAAGTCTACTACCATGTGAGGAGGTAGTCCCAGAACATCTTCAAGAAAGACATCCTCATTTTCATCCACCACAACAAGAAATATTGGAATCCTCTCATCCAATGCATTGAGGGAGAGGATATCCAATTGGTGAGTGATTGGATGCACCCTCTTTCAAGAAATATCATCCTTTGATGAACAAGATCCCTTTCCACTAGTGAAGGAAAACCTAGTCCCATCCTCGCGAACACACCAAACTTTGTGCCTAATACATTCGATCTGAGCATGGACTGTAGATGACCAGTCCATACACAATATGACATCATAAGGCCTCAATACCACTATAAGGAGATACCAACCAAATATCTCATATCATAGAGTAAGTTCTCACTGCCAGAACTAATGTTTAATCATCAAATCCCCTCCCGTAGAAGAATCTAATTGTAAGGATCAATTGAAAAGCTCAACCAGAATCTTTGATACCCAAATGAGTTCCATAGAAAGGAAAGAGAGACTAGAATATATGTGTATAAGAACTGAATATATGGTGAAGAAGACCCATATCATAACTCTAATCATATTTGGAGAGCTGTGGTCATAGGCCTTCATCGCCTGAAGATGGCCTTGCCCCGATCCATTGCCCCCCCAACCCATGGTGGACCACATAGGGGTGGTAGTGATAGCACCTCGAACCATCGTCCACCGCCAACTACTAGGCATGCTCCCCAGCCACTTCCACCACCCTGTGAAACTCCTCACTCAATCCTCAGCCTCTACCTTGGTGGTCCCTTCCCTGTCTCTTGATTGTCTATGCAGCAGGTCGGGTAGTCACGAGCCATGTGTCCCTAACCTCCATACGTGAAGCATAGCTGGGCTCCCTAATGACTCCCTATGCTTTGGGATCCCCACACTACTTACCTTAAGTATTTGGGTTGTCCTCCAAAATATCAAACCATCTTGGTTCCCCATGTATGCTGATTTCTACTCACCACTAAAGACTATGCCGCCTGATGTATACTGGAGGCTCTAACTATCAGTGCCTACTCTACCAGGAAGCCCTCCACAATAATTTCTCACTCTATCACTCTAGAAATAGTGAGGATACTAAAAAAAACAATCGATTCCCTGATCTCCCATCAGAGTCCCTACTCAAAGGTCTGGGATCTGAAGAAATGGTCCAAAACCATATCTTTAAAGTATCAAGAGAGGTCTATGAAACTATCAGAGTACTCAGCCACTGTCATACTACCCTTCTATACAAGGCGTTGAGCCTACATACGTCCTCTTCTGATAATGCTGGTAGTATCTTTCAATCAATGGGTGGTAGTTACACTGGTTCACCACTCGGAAGTGCCATCTATAGTGCTAGTCCCTGAACCGAAACCTCACCACTTGGTGGGCTATCCTCACAGTCATGCATCAGAATCCTAATTGTCTGTCTGTGTGGAGGCATCCTGATACAGATCAATATGTACCACAACCAATAGATTATTCCTGGTGAGATGACTCTAATTCAAGAAAACATGAGGAAACACTCAATTACTGTAGGATTCTTACAACTAGTGTTTTTATGTATAGAGATGAAAAGCATAATTCAAGGTCTGGGCGTATTGATACGTCGGCCGCTGCACTAATACTAGAGTCCCTAAATCTAAAAGTCGATCTTGAAACATTTAATACTATTTTCTAAACACAAAACTATAGACTGCTGGTCTTTGACGTAGAACTAACCACATATGATACCACTTTTTCATGTCCTGTCCCTCGAGGCCTATGCCGTGACATCCCCTAAGCCGACCTTCTGAAGACCAGTGGTTGGCGACTATGGCCGATGGTGTCAAACTGCAAGTGGGAGGAATTTTCATGAGTACCTGTACACATGCACACACAACCACATCCAAAATCTGGAAAGGTAAACATGTATTTCATTAAACAACCACTGAGTAAAAGAAAAAATTGTAGGTCAAATAGGCCAGAATACAAACCCAATGAAAGATGAACTAAAAATAGGAAAGAACAAGGAAACTTTGAATGTTGCCCGCTAAAAACCCCACTTTATGACTATGTGTTGAATAGTTTTCAAAAGCTATAGAAGTGCACCATTCCTTCTTGGTCTCACTAGGAACCACCGGTTCCTGGGCCCCCATGTCCTCCATCATGTAGTAGGTCATTTTCACCAGACACAACACGTACATGTGGAGCCTATGTATGGGTGAGTAACAAAATACTCAGTAGAGAACCCAAAACAAAAAATTAAATACAACAAAACAATCCAAAAATAAAACCACAAATCAATACACCTCACACTAGATATAATCTATAGTGGGAAGGTAAGACCACCGGTCATATCATTAAACTCCTTGGGATGTTGGAGAACTCCTCCTCAATGGGTACAGTGGTCCTGCGGGGTCACACCAAGACACTTCCAACTAAACTTGGAATTTTGTGGTCCTCATTTGTGATGATTAACATGGGTATGATAGGTTACAAAGAGTTCCTCCCCACCGTGGGCATGCCTGGTCACATAGAGACACTTCCCACCATGGAAATACAGAGGTACTCATCCTATTGAGTATCATTGGTCTGCTGGGTCACACAGAGCCACACCCCACATTGGGACTGTTGGTTCACACAGAGCTACCTTCCACTATGCCATCATAGCTTATCCACATAGGGTTGCTTGTCAGTAGTCTTCAGGTCTCATCCAATTGTAGATTCTCCACACGTAGTGCACTTGATTGTGGGAGAACCCCACAGCTCAAGCCATTCATCTTATTTCAAATTCTATGAAGGATTACATAGGGTATTACAAAATATCTTCCTCTTATTGAGGGTTACAACTCTACAAATGGGTCATGAATCGAACATCCGATTGAAAATATATTGACATTTTTTCAAAAAGGTCCCAGTGGGGTCTGAGTCTGGTCAAACCCGGTCAGACCGCCCCAACCCGACCTGACTCGAGGTCCACTGACCGGACTCGGATCCATCCCGACCTGGGTCTGACTAGTTGGGACATACCTCACCCTACCTGTCCCACCATGGGTGGGCTAACACTTTCTCAGTCGGGATGTAGCTGGAAGCCACGTCTGCCTTCCCCAGCAATGCGAGTCGTCTGTGGGCCCACCTCCTCCACCACGGTCGATTGAGCATGACTTTTTCCATGTGTGACATGGTACAATTCCATGTCTGTGGTGCACTGATGTTGTTGGGTGGCCATGTTCGCTCACCGCCAGCTTTCGGCACGGTGGCCGGTGTCTCATACTGCATCGCCATAGTAAGAGTCGGCCACTGCACTTCTTCTAGCGTGCCGTCATGGTGCGCTGCCACTGACCCATAGCCTCCACCACGGGCCACTGCTGAAGGGTTCTTCTACTGACCACCAGGTCTACTCCTTTGGTCTGTTCCTTACACTGCTTGCACCTACAGCCTCTAGCGGATGCCATATTCCATATGATGGCCTCGAATCCTCCTTGCCTCTACATCAAAGAAGCAGTCATGAAGACTGCAAAAATTGCACATGGCAGAGGGGCTCATGCATTTTTTTTGTTAGCCTGTTCCCTCCACATTATATGTTTAGAAACATGGGATATAGAATTGAACTTCTATCAAAATTAATCAAATAATCCCAGTGTAAAACCCCAATAAAGTTTCCCTCCCTCAAGAATGAATGATATGTTAATCAACCAATTCATGGGTTGTTCTGTGTTAATCATTTAGAATAATGAACAAGGAAACATAAAACAAATAAAAACCCCTATCTCAAAGGTTCTCACCTTTGAAGCAGTCCATATGAGGGGTTCAAGTTCAATTGGTGTTCATCACTTACCAGTTCCGTTCTTCAAAGAATGTTGATGTCGCTGACAATTCATCAGCGTTCTACATTCTTCACTGGAGAGAGTTATCACTATAGGTTCATAAGAGGAATTCCACCAATTGATCCTCCTTTCTCCAGCACGTTAACCCTTTAAAAGAAAACGTGTCATAGTGTTTCCGTTACTCTGCGTCATCGTGTCTTTATGTTGTTTTATTTACGAAATAGAATATTTGTTATGATATATTTAATGCGTCATTATGTTGGTTGTTTATGATCCATTAATGAAATCCAGTTAATGTGAATCTTCACCACTTTTTTTCCTCACCACAATGCCACCTTTACTCCAACCAAAATTAAAAAAACAAATGAAAAAAACTTTTAAGTTATTTTATTTTTTCCCTTAAAGTCCAAAAATTATCTTTTACAATTGAATTTTTCTGGTAGAAGTTTTTTCTATTCTAGGTGAATCCTGACATTCTTAATTCAACTATGCCCTTTGATTTTTATATCCATGCACCAGTTTAATAGTTTTAAAAACAAGCTCGCATGTTTACATAAATAAACTTTAAAGAAGTTCAAAATTCTATTCTGAGCCAACCGAGCTGTGGAATCAGGTGCCGTCAGAGTGTCTAGTCTCGAAATAATTCCATATAATTTTAAAAAAACATACATGGAATTCTGGTACATTACACTTTTTAAGGTACTACACTATGTAAGGATACATAGTGTAACCCTTATGTCGGGGCATAAGGGTTAATGGTGTTACCCTTACACATGATTATCACTATGTAAGGAGTACCGACATTACCATTATATCGCTACATAAGCATAACCAATGTTACCATTATGAAAGTGTTTTTTCTATATAATGGTAACTAGTGTTACCATTGTGTTGGGACTCCATTCCCACATCTTGTTTGATGGTTATAAATAAGGGTGTTTGTTTTTTTCAAAATTTTCAATGTTATCTTAAATTGAGTACTTTATTGGAAAATTGGGGTACATTAATACATAAAAAATGGTGAAATCATTAAAATAGGTCTCTTACACCCTCTCATAATCTTTAATTGACATTTCCATTATTTTTTTTCATTTGAGTGTCATTTGATATTGGAGATCACTTAAGTTAATTATAATACTCAATAAAAATTTGTTCTTGAATTTATGTCCTTTCTCTCACTACAAATATTCAAATGTTATACATGGTTTGAGTGATTATTCCGCTAGATCATAGTAGAGTCTTCCCAAAAAAATAGGTGTTTCACTCATATTAGTAAAAGGATATTTGGGAGGTTGATCACATTATGTTATTTGGGAATTAAAATATGTATGTCATTTCCATGGATAATTTTATCAATTCCAACATTTTTAAAATAAATTATTAAAATAATTGGAAGAAAGTGTGAGGGAATTAATGTGTTAATGGTATGGAATGATGTTGGCAGTGTTTGACACCCATTTCAATAAGGATTTACACCATAATAAATTACTGATGACTGATATATTTTTTATGACCAAAATATTAATCCAGGAATAAATTATGATTTTAATTTTAAATATTATTATTATTAATTGAGTATTTTATAAATCCATTAAATGCCATGAATAGAAGAACTATGGTTGTTCAGACCTAGTATGAGTTTGGGTGAGGTATGTGCGATATTAGCTAGGACAATATCTCATTATATGAGGTATATAGTCCCTTGAGAAAATCCCTATTAAAAATTCATTTGATTTATATGAATTTGATATATGGTCCCACTAATGAGTGAGAAGAGTCATTTAATTCTAAAAATTGTTTTTTTAAATTAAAATTATTAGAAATAGATAATATGATAAGTGGAACAATGGTCATTTGTGCACTGGCCTAGTGCCTCAACTGCCAATGGTTAAGGGAATGATTATAAAATATATTCCTTGAAATATATTGATACTAAACATTATTTTTATGCTTTAAACACCAATTCCTAAAGGATATATTGCAAAAATGATCTATGAGATACATGATCTTTAGAGTGGTGTAGTTAAATTATTAATTGAATGTAGTCTCCCTAGCATAGGATCCCATATACACCTTCATGTAGAAGAGAGTATTGGATTTTTATTATTGGATTATGTAATCCATGATAGATCTATGAGATGACATAGATTTATTGTACTTGTTTATTGGAGAGTATGATGAGTGTTCCTCCTCCACTAGCAAGCGATCTCTTATATAGGTAGATCCTATGTATATTGATTATAGTATTCTTGAGTGGGATGACTAGGGATGACTTTGGATGTGGGGTGGGAATTAGTTTTTCGTCCTATAGTGGTTTTGGTCCCCTATGAGGCCATGATACTAAAAATGAAATCATGGTTAGGTAGAGGGATGTCATGAAATCCTACTAATCATCATGGAATGAATGAATGGAATGACATTGAGGAAATTATCTATGGTTTCTGGAATTTGATCCATCTTAGATAACCTTAATGGGTGCCCTAATTTTATGTTGACCCTATAGAGGGGTAGTGTCTATTATCTTGCATCATCAATTCTAGGTGGCACCTTAGAAATTAGGAGCTGACGTTAATTGTCTATATTTTTCACTTGAGAGGATAACCATAGAGATATATGTTGTGATTTTAATATGGTCCTCCTTAAGATAATTACATTATATTTATATGGTGGATACCCAAAATTATTAGGATTATTAATATTGAGTGATAAATCACCTTGTAGACGATAGCCCCCAATGATCTGTTATGAGATATTATTTGGTGGATATTGTGCATTTCTATTATGAGAAAATATCATGTGGATTCTGGCCCCGACTATTTATTATCTTAATAAGTTGGATTCTAGAAACCATGAAATTTTATATTTTCTTTAATATTTGGTCCCCCAGATTTATTGTTACTATTGGGCGGATGCTAGCCCCACATTTATTATAACTATCTAGTGGATATTGTCCCCTTTTTTATTTTATACTATTGGGTGGTTTTGGACCTAAAATTTATTATTATTATGGGGTGGGTGATGAACCCACAATTATTTCTAATATTAGGTGGATGAACCCCACTATTATGATGCTATCATGTGGATGTTCTCCCCCTCAATTCATGTGATGTTATTGGATGGATGTTGGATATGATTGTTAGTATGATAATACTGGGTTTAGTTTGGCCTCTATTGTTTATAAGATACTTTTAGGTAGATGTTATCCCCCAAAGTTTAGGATATATTACTTTTTGGATGTTATTCCATGATATTTATATGATAGTATTGAGTGGATACTATCTCATAACCATATATATCAAGATAATATGAGTGGTTTATCATTCACTTGAGTGATCAATTATATATCTTCGATATAGTTTAAGGAATCATATCCCCCCATCTCCTGATGATAAAATATATGCTCAATGGAACTATGGGACGGGATGAAGTAAGTTTGGTCAATATCAAATGTCACCTTGGAACCCAATAACCAATGATGATTTTTTTGTGACACTTCCAAAAAAAATTATCTATTATACGAAGAATATCACACATCCATACACTACTTTACTGTTAATATTAGAGATGTCATCAGTGATTCCCATGTGATTTTTACTCACAAGTCATCATGTTTCCAATGAACATAGGCACCCGATGAGAGCTCATTCTTCACAGGTTTATGTTTTCAAGAGGCCTAGTATTTCATGGAAGAGCATGATATATTGGATGGATATTGGAGACTATGATTTGATAATGTTTGGAGATGGTATTAAAGACTCTTTTACATAATTATTTTATTTATTAGGTATATATGATCATCTATATGGGTGATTAGTTGGTATGTGTTCTTGTATTCTTCCACATTCATTTATTATTGATGGATCTGTGTATTTTTTTCATACGATAATTATTGCAATAGATGTTTCATGGGTATTTATACTATTACTACACTATCATATGTGGGTTTAGTCTCTCCCTAGTAACACCTTATACCCTTATTGCAAGTTAGTATGCTCTAGAATAAAAGTAATCATGCATGAGGTTATAGATGAACTCTGGTAGCAACACTAAATAGTGCTATCCAACTAGGTGATGTTATATTTTTCTATCAAAGAATCTATGTTCTTACTTTTTTGAGAGAAGGTAGATGGGTGATCTTGGACTGTGTCAGATCTTGTGATGGATTTTGGTCTAGTGCATTGTGAACACCTTTCAGGACAATAAGTCTAGGTTCCCCAGGATATGGGATTATTTTTATTGGTTTTGGATTTTATAGTTGACTTCATCTTTGAAGAAATATATTCTCTTATTAATTATTTTATATTTAGGATTTATGGGTTCTTTAATCTTGGACCATTGGAAAAAGGCATGTGTACATGCATCATTTTTGGTTAATATAATTCATATGATATACCCATTCTTTATTTTAGTTAATATAAATTATGATGATGGTTCAATTGATTAAAATTTTAACAATAACTTATATACTATTTTATCATATAAAATTTTAGTGCCATTATACTAAGATTAACCAATGTATTTTTTATCTGATGATAGTTCATGTGGACTCTATGTAAGGACACTCTATGACAAAGACTATATATTCCCTCTTGTATGGTATATTTAGGGACCATTATTTGATCATTATTGGGACTTAGTTCCTTATATTGGGTTCAAAAATAAAATGGGTTTTCTTACATAAAGTGTCAATGAAATACTATACAGTGTTTTCTGATAGAGTTTTATAGAGTAATTCCACTTAACCGAACCACATGACTATGATTATCTTAACATAGATCGTCACTATAATCTATCCTTATATATATGTGGGAGATATCATGGTTCTCAAGGGGTTAGTAACATATAACTATGCCCTAAGAGGATCATTTCCCTAGTTAGATGATGATTTTTATGTGGTTCCTAGTATGTATATGTTGGACCATAGATTGGATGTTTTTGTTTATAGTTTGACATATGATGTTTGATATGGGAGAAGAAATGTTACCCTATTAGATATGGTTTATGTGAGATGTGGATTATGGGAAGTGAGGACATCATATGGATTTTAAGAAGTGTCCCTGGAGAAATTTCATAAGTGTGTTTTGATTATATAGTTGGACATTCATTCTACACCTATTAGAATTGGTTGTAGTATTTGAGGGTAACCAATATAGGGGCTTGTTCATACATATGAGTTCCCTTAGGGATGATAGGAATATATAGATTATTTATATTAAGTATATACTAGGGATGTTCTATTACGAAAGTGGTATATAAATAGAGGGAAATTGTACTTCATAATGTTAATAACATAAATTGATTTTGTAATCAAGGTAGGATTTAGATGGGCCTAATCAGTAGGATACTTAGCCTATGTAATTTTAGGTGTACTTACGAATGAAATATTCGGTCATGGTCCTATATTGAAAGATTTAGGATAATTATTTCATTGTTAATCACCTCTAATTATAAAATAATGCTCATGTGGTGAGTGGTCATGAAGTAGACCTTGGCACGGGTGAAATGTGCCGCTTTTGAAGAGAAACGTCGAGTGTAATTATATCAGGAAAATAATGGCACATATGAGTGGTATAGTCAATGGTTTTGGAACATTATCCTTGTAATTATGATACATTACTGATGTCAGACTATGTCAGATGATGGGGAGGGGTTATATGGGGGTGTACTCCTTGGGTATGTTTTATTTTATAATGTGGGCTATTGACCACCGTTTTAAATATTGAAATGTGTACTAGATCAAGATGGAAATGAATGATTATTTAAGTTTAATTCTCATGAAATAGATGAGGAATTTGGTGTTTTAAAATTTTTAGATGATGTGTGAATCCAGGAATCAGGAGTCACCTTCTATTAAAGAGTGGAACATGTGATTAAACCCATCGGTTTTAGATGAGATTGAAGTGGTAGACATTGGTTTCGTAGAGTTTCCATTTATTAGGGATCTCTGAGTTGTCGTGTACATGTCAAGGAATGATATATTAAATAAAAATCTTTTTAGAATAGATTCAGATTTTTTTTTAAAGTGATAAATATCCCTCTATGGTGATAAGAGATATTAGACACGGACTAGGTTATTTTGGTATGATCGATATAGCCCTGCATCATGTTTGGAATTTATTAGATAAGATATTATGTCTCAAGAATAGTGTTAAATATACTAAAATGGATCCTGTTGAGGTTGTGATCAATGAGTTTTGTATGGATAAACTTATAATAGTGAGAACCCCATAGGTTATTTAATAATGTGGAACTTGTTTTAAGAAGTTTTGCTAAAATTTATAAGTGACATACTGATGAACCTAATCTAGATAGAGGTTGTTATTTGGGTTATAGTGATTCAATATGAGAGGTTTGGTTATGTGTGGTAAATGTAATAATATCTAGATGGGTGGTATCAGTCGATGGGAATCTGGTGGAGTCAGTATGTTGGAAAATAAGGAACATTAGATATGAGGTGATGGTTAGGTAGTGTGTCCATGTGTATAATTTTTGAAAAATTCTATTAACGTGACAATGTTTATTGAAACGTTGGTCCCCTTTGACATGAGTAACAAGGTAGGGCATTTAACCCTGTATAGTATTAGGAGTTAGATGATGGATTTTTATGTGGATTGTTGGGTGTTTTTGGGTGTAAAACAAGGAGGGTGAGGGTGTATATAGAAACATTACTTAATCAATGGTTCATGACATTATTGAATTAAGAATTTATTATTTCCTCAGGATGTTGGGAATCATCATGGAGTCAGTAAAATAAATGGGTGCCATGGCGAACAGTCCATTGGTGGTTTGGATAGTGGTGTCAGTTTGGGTGTGGTGTATGCACACCCACACTTAGTGGGAAGTATAGAATATTTTTAATATATTGGGATTTGTAAATTGAGATGGTTCATGGAAAACTAATGAGGAGATTTATTGAGGTTAAGAATCTCTATTTTGGGAGGTTGTAATAACCCTAGTTTTTCTCAGTTGATAACTTCATGATGAATTTATATTTATATACTAGTGAGTGGTTTATTTTGTAAAATAGGATTAAAATCATAAATAAAATAGTTGGAAAAACTTTTGATAATGTTTTGGGATGTGGGTTAAGGCCTGAGAAATGTATCAGGTGTAAAATATATAATGGGATTAAAATTCTTCTCAAATTTAAAATTGGGATTAAAAAACAGATATTTAATATGTTTTTTGGGAAATTATTGAATGGATTCAATTTCAGGAATGGTACTAGGGTTTATTTTTTAGTTTTTCATGGGTATTAGGGCTTAATAGTGGTGTTTTAATAGGTTTTGTGTTGATTTTATATTATTTTTCAATTGCAGGTGCATTTTTAGAAATATAAAACTATTTTCTAAAAAGAATACAGTTATTGGGATATTATTTTAATGGATCTTGATTTTATATTTAGAAAAACTATGTCATATGTTTTTTGAATGAAGTTATATAGTTTTGATGTTCTATGTGGATTAGGATGTAAAATATAAGTTTGTAATGTTTTTTGGGTGACTGAACCATTATATAGGGGTGAACCATGTAACAATTTCATAGGTACAACACTGTATAAGGGAACCCAACATTGCCCTTTTCTTACTACCTATGGGAACTAGGGTTACCCTTATACAAGTATTGTTCACCCTAAGGGTGACCCATTATGTAAGGGTGACCCATGTAATACATAAGGGGCCATCTTTTTTTATAAATTTTATACATTGGAATAAAAATGAGCTTTTTAAAGAAAATTGGTCTATTTTGTAACTATTATAACATAAATATAATTAAAATAATTCTCAGAGACCCTCTTATCAAGTATAAGGAAAATTTCATACAATTCTTATTGAATTCAAGCGTCATTTTCACCCAAGATATTTCTTAAGGTAAATATAATGATCCATATCAAAATATTTTTGATTTAAAATCCTTTTTCTAAAAAATGAGGTTGTATTATTAGGTAGGGTCTTTGTAATAATATTCCATCATATTATGGTGGAATCATCTCAAATGATGTTTTCCCTATTTGTATTTGTTAAAAATTATTTCAGGAGGATGATTTCACTAGGTCGCTTACAGATTCAAAGGGGTACATCACTACCCTGGATTAATTGATCAATTAAAACATTTATAAATGGGATAAATAAATAAATTGGAATGAAATTTTATTTATTTTATTTGATAAAGTCAAGAATATATTATTGGGGTGGTGTACATCCCATTACAGAAACATTTTCACCATAAAAAATTACCTATGAGAGATTTTTTGATTATTTATTAAATATTAATTATATAATTAATTCTAATATTTATTATAAATTTTATTACTATTTATTAACGATTAATAAATGGATTTAGGGCCTTATAAAAAGTCATGATGATCATTGGAACATGATATGAGCTTAGGAAACATATTCACAAGCTTAGTTAGGATGAAAAATCCGTATATGAGGGATATTTTATCATGATCACACCCCTATGATAAATTCATTTTATTTATTTCTATGTGATATATGGTCTCTCCACCATG
Source organism: Viscum album (assembly GCA_963277665.1). Classification (NCBI taxonomy): domain Eukaryota; kingdom Viridiplantae; phylum Streptophyta; class Magnoliopsida; order Santalales; family Viscaceae; genus Viscum; species Viscum album. The sequence continues at coordinate 1,078,967,527 of OY728120.1, read as the reverse complement.
GGAGACTAACCTTTTATTTAGGAAAATTTGTTTACTAAAGTAATTTTTTTAGAAATAGAAAGAGTTCCATGTTCAATGATGGCCCCCTATGCACCATCTCAGTACTTTTTCCACTGATGGTTAAGATATTGATTTAAAATTAATTCTTTGAGATATGTGCATCCATAAAACTGTTTTGATGCATCTGCTATCGATGACCTTATTTTTATTAGTAACGTGTTCTATGAGATACTCAATCCCTAGAAAGCTATCGATAAATGATTAAGTTAACATAGTGCCCCTAGAATAGGATCCCTTAGAAACCTATTTTTAGTGGAGAGTGCTAGATTGGGATGATTGGACCATTTTGGCCTTGATGGAATGTTGGATTCCTTAAGGCCTTATTTTCTATCTTATTAGAGAGTGTATAAGGTTTTCCTCCCCAAATATCGTGTAAGAACCTAGATGGGTAGACCCTATGTTGATTTATAATAGGTTATTTGAATTAGAAAACCCATGATGAATTAGTATGTGAGATTTTAATTATTTCATCTCCCTATAGTGGTTCCATTGGGGGTTATACTATGAATCTAAAAGGAAGTAATGAAAAAAATGGTCATTTTGATGGACTCTATGCCATCCTAGAGATGGGCTTAGACCCTGATAATGGAATGTGATTGAGGAACCCAATTAAGATATCTAGATTATGACCTAGAATAAGGAACCTTAGTTGGTTCCCTAGATACATCACAACCCTAAAGAGGGGTAGTACAGAGGATCTTACATCAAAAATTCTTGGTGACACCTTACAACATATTAATTAATGATGATGGTCATTGGAATTTTCTTGACTTTACAACTAAGGATATGTGTGATGCGTTTGGCATGTGGTCATTCCTTCTGTATATTATTACATGATACGTATGGGATGTATCATCCATCCCAAAATTATTACTATTTAATGGGAAATAACTTGACCAATGTTGGATCCCTGTGAAATGTTATTTGATATTATCAAGCGCATATTTTCTCTACCTATTATGAGATTATATGAAGTAGATGATGGAACACACTATTATTATTACTAATGGGTGGACATTGGCCTCATGTTATTTGATACTATCAGGTGGATATTATCACCCACATTTTTTTATTATTGGGTGAATGGTGGCAATAAAATTTATTTTTACTAACTGGTAAAAAATGACCTCCATAATTATTGTTACAATATAGTGGACTATGGCCACTACTATTCATTAGATATTATCAAATGAATAATTTACCCTGCTCTTTATAATATATTACCATGTAAGTTTTACCTTTCTATTTATATGATACTACCAATTTTATATTGTCCCCTTCTACTACTAAAATATTACTTGGTGGATGTTCCCCCCTATTTATATGATATTATCAAGTATATTCTCACCTTTGACAGTATTTCTCAAGATGATTCTAGTTTTTAAGTTTCCCCCATGAAATAAATTAAATCCTTGAGGTCATAATTTTGAAAACATATCCCCTATAAATGATATTTTGAAATCTCATAGACACTCCGGAACCAGATGAACTATTCATCGTCGATCTTGTGTGTCACCTTAGAAATTGAAGATCAATTGGGGGTATTTTTTAAATATTAAGAAATATTTTATTTATTTTTATTGATAATATTAAAAGTTCATGAAATACATTAATAAATATGTTATTCACCCCATTTTTAGTTTCCTATTGAGTTATAATCACACAATGCTCAGATGGACATAACACTTGTTTATCTGAGCAAATATCATTCTTTAATGGTTCTTGTATGGCTAAGGTCCATTATTTCATTATCAACCAGGATTACTTAGAGAGAGTTTAAGGAATTAGATATATTTATTATTGTATATTGTAGTATATAATCATGTATGTTATTAATTTACATATTTTTTTATATGTGATCATCCTAGAGGAAATCTCTTTGGAAATGTGCTTGTATGCTTACAAAATTATTTAATATTTATGGATTTATTTATTTATTCTGTGTGATATTATTTTTTTGATGTATATTTATTTGTTATTTCGATAATTATTTCACTCTAATATAATGGTATGGTCTTCTCATATTAACACCCTACACCCCCTTTAGGAAAGTTGGCCCTGAGGTTACATGGTTACACTAATAGGGATAATGAGCAGTGGTCTCTATTTGAGGGATATTACAATAAGAGGTCAACCACATCTCAAAGGATATGGAATGGTGGTTATCCATTTCACTAAAGTTTTAGTATTATTATAGTTAAATGTATAAAAAATAAAATAAATCCAATGTAAAAGGTTTTCTATAAAGAGGTATAATATATTTAAAGGATATAAATAATTAGGGAAGCATAGAATTTCTTACTTTTTTTGGTCTGTATTAATGAATTATTTTAATGTGTTTGTGGATTATATGCATCAAAAAATAGTTTTATATATAAAGGAAGATTTTTAAGTAAATATGATGATGAGGTAACTAAAATAAAAGATATGGTGATTGAAAAATTAAAAACATGAATTTTTATTTATGTATTGTTTTACAAATACCTCTATTAGTTCATTTTCCTTAATTATAGTTCATGCTTGTTGTCTTAGAATTAAAAAAAATATATCTATTTTAAAATGTTGAGGGATTTTTTTTAATGATCTCATTCTTAAATGAATTTGTGAGTGATAATAATTGATATCAGCAATTTTCTAGATAATTGCAATTATTTATTAGAGAAAATAGATTTTTGAGAGGTAAAGATTTATAATCCCAAATTAATTCATCGGTTTCCTAATAAATGAAAAGGGAAATATTTTGTGAACTATGTTTCATAATTTTAAATAAATTCAGATATTTTAGAGAACATATTTAAACATTTTTGTATGAAATGAGATTGGCGTATTCATGTATGTTTCTTTAACATTAGTACATTTTCTATTTAGGTTGTCATTTTTTGTAAATTGAAATTGCTATTTAAAAGTTAATCAAAATTTATTGAAATTATTAGTTAAGAAATCGAAGAAGTTATATAAATATATAGATCTAGTTAGAATTAAATAAGGATAAGATATGTAAATATTTGGTATTGTAGATAGAAACCATATTGTGGAAACAAAAAAATGCAACAACAGGGCCCCTTTGACAGCAAAGACACCCCGCCTTAACATTGATGACAAGTCTTAGCCCACCACATACTACCAGTTTCCCCACAAACACATAGACCGCAACCTAGGGCCTACCCACATTCCTAAATGGGTCATCTGACTATTTAATTTCCACAAAGGCTAACACATGTTCTTTTTAGTGTACTTTTTCCTCACCTACACACACCCTGGGTAAATTTCCAGAAGGTCACCCTTCCTGATCACTACTCTAGGACAAGCACACTTTACTATGGATTTATAATTAGGTAGACTCCCAAAAATAAAATTTTTCCTTATTGACATCAGTTATATCATTTGGTCATTTAACCATGTATCATTTTTGAGTGTTACAATCACACCATTTTAGAGAAAAATGTCCTTCTATTGGACCCTACATCCCAACCAAGGTAGTGCACCATACTTAATTCTAGGTTCCTCCATTGATACCAACTATTACAAATGGGCCCTATTGATAGCACATACACCCCTAATTAACATGGTCATCAGGTTCTGGCCCACCATGTACAACTAGTTTCCCCACATACATATGGTCCCCACCCTAGGGCCCACCCACATGCCCAAATGGGTCATCTGACTAATGATTTTCCCCATATTCCAACACATGTTCTTTCAAGTGTGTTTTTTCCTCACACACACACACCCTAAATGACTTCTAAGATGGTCACCAATTTTGATCACTAATCTAGGACAAGAAACCCATTCTATGGAGTTCTAATCAGGTGGGATCAAAAAGAGAAAGGTTCACCTTGATGACATGATTCATATCATTTAGTAATTTAACCCTTTATCATTGGGGGGTGTTAAAACATATTTTTCTTATTATATAAAATATTGTAGATAAATGTCCAATCATAAAAAAAAACATCACTATATTGAACAACATTCCATGAATTTAAATCTTTGACTTTTTGGTGTACGCACTAGCCATCAATTAGAATAAAACATTTCATGTTGATAAGGTTTTAGTTTAGATGTCTTTCTATAAGTATATATTAGTTGGTTAATATATAATAGTGTATTTCATGATATAGAATTTTTTTTGGTTGGTTAACATGAGAACATAAAATATTTCTTGGAATATATTATATAATAGGATATTTTTTAGCGGGTTGACATGTATAATGTAAATACACAATAAAAAATTTGAATTTAATTTTATTTTTAGGGAAGTTCATAATTAACTATTAAAAATACAAGGAAACACATCCTAGTTAAGAAAAAAACATCACGATTTTTATAAAAATTATATATTTTCTATTAAAAAAATCCTGTGAATGTTTTATTTATTTAAAATTATTCAATATATATAAAGAAATGTAATATGACATTTTAAATGAGAAGTGAGAAGAGAGAAGTGAATTATTGATGAAGGACCTCCATTAAATCATTCCAAGAAGGGTAATAACTTTAATTTGATGACATGGTTTCCTATTTATAGAGAATGAAGTATATTTTACTTTATTCAAAAAGATTTTGATATTAGTAATTTATTTTAAGACACTCATAATTTCCAAATCAAATATTGAATAATTTTTTATTGTATGATGAATTTATGGCTCTCTAAAAGAAAAAAACTTCATGGAGAAGATGAAAATAATAAATAAAAGATTGATTTATATTTGGAATTATCTTTCTTTAAAAATGTAGAGGAGAACATGAAAAGTTACTAGACTCCAATTCTAGTGAGTATAATTATATTTCATTTTCATTTTAATCACTAGATAAAGCTAATAAATTGTATGACAAGGGGTAATTTTGGTTTATGTCAAGAATGTTGCCATTAATTTTGATATGTTAACTCTATAAATGACTATGTATTAAATATTATTATTTCTTATCTATCACCACTCAAATAAATTTAACAATATTGGTTAATCTTGTTTAGTCATAATGATTTTAATAATTTTTTTAATGAAATGGTAGATAAAATGATTTATCGATTCACCCCATCTTAATAAATACAGATCCTCCAAAACTTCCATTGATAAAGAAAATTATATAGTTAAATTGAATATTAAAATTAAGACATTAATATGTAGCTTTCATGTTATAATTTACAAAATTTATAAAACTAATATAATTATTTTATATTTTCTATGATTTATAATTTATAAAAATATTATAAGCGAATTTATAATTTTAATATAATTAATTTACATTAACTCAAGAATCCTTCAATACATAAAACAAAAATTATAATATTAAATATTAATATAAAAAATGCAATTATTTAAAATTTCATAAGTACTTAATAATAAACTATAAACGATGCATAATATTAAATGTCGTTCAACTAACTCTTAAAATTGAAATAAATATATTTCATCTCTTAATTTATAGTTTATAAACATTTTAAAAGTTAAAAAACATTTCATAATTTTAAATTATTTTATATTTTTAAAAATAGTAATTTCCTAGACAATGATATAACATATTTCATTTTATATTATGTAGAATAATCTAAATCACATTGTAAAATGAATGGAGATATAATATATCACATGGTTAACATTTATTCTTAACACAATCAGTGGTATTGTGTATCTTTTATTGCAATATAGTAAATTAATGTCATCATATAGTAATCATTTTGTATATTTTTTAATAATTGATGGTGATTCCACCCGATTTCTCTCTATGTAATTCATGAAAAAATGATTTAATTTCAACATGTGTTGTGATATTCTTATATCACTACAAAATTATTCCAATATGTCTTTATAATAAAACTATATTACCTCTCATGTAAAATAAAATACCGTATCATTGTATGTGATAATGTGATTATAAATTGATATTTGGACAATCATGGGAGTGTATATATTAAAAAATGGTATCAATATATCACTGCATATAATTTCCCTAATATTAAAAATTCAGTCATTTCAAAAAATTTATAAGATTCTTTTAAATATTGTGGAGTTTATCTATTTTCATTAAAGAGTTTTATGAAAATATATTTTCCCAAATATTGTGTAAACACAAAGAAAAATCCCTTTTCTACAAGATAATTTATGAGAATTTTTAAATAATAACACTATAAATGAATTATATAACATTTAGTAATAACATATCATTTATCAAATTCTTAAACGATATCTCTAAAATAGAATGAAAGTAATCTTATCTCTATTGATATCCACCATCCATGTGAATCCTCAAATCCCTTATTGAGAATCTCTCAAAATTTCATGATATGTTATTACCTTAGGATTAAGGATAAAATTAAAATAAAAGAGAATCACCTTTGAGAGAATAAAAATAAAAAATAATGACATATAAATATTTATATGTTTAATCATACCTATATTGGTCTTTTTTGTATTATCTAAATATAAATTAAATACCTCATGTATTTTATAAATTCTCCCTTCATTTCATCAATACATGAATGTTATATAAATGTTTTACTCATTAAAAAGTTTGTATCATTTATTGTTTCACACATATCAAGTATATGGTAAAATATTAAATTATAAACATTCATTATGATGTGTTATCATCCCATTAAATATCATACACTAATATTTGGATTGAAAAAACTGAGATTTCCATTATGTATATGTTGACACTCCATTTTGTTAAAAATTATAAAAATCATGATGAAGGGAACCCATTTAGAATGAAAAGAGGTAATGCATAAAGAAAAGTCAAAGATTTCTTAAGGCATAATTTTTGGTTAAGTCCTAAAGGTGTCTCGCTAGTCTAGCCAAAGAACCACCAATGCACAGGGTACTAGTGTTCCCCAATTTGGTGTACAGGTGTACTTGAGCACCCAGCTTATTTCATCCAAGGTCATTTATTTGCCTAAAAATAGACCCTTTGGCCCCCCATTTGTACGGACTAACTTCTCTAAATTTCAATTGCTACTCTGGTCGCCCTAGTACTTCATCCAAGTCTACCGAAACCTTGAAGGTTGTTCTTCAACACCTTATGCAGAGGATTTAAGGGAGGATCATTTTACTTAAAATCTTTTAGTGTTTGAAAACCATAACACTTGCTCTCGTAAAGCGCCCAACATCCCCAGGTCAGAATTACATGTGCACCGCCCATTCCTGTCATAATAACTTGAGCGCCCCACTTCTGGGATCACCTTTGAATACTCTTGAAGGCTTGAGAAATGTCTCACCCAAGTATTATCTTACATGTTGTTTGTCACATAATTTAACATCAGGTCGCCAAGCCTACTTGTGCGCCCATACTTGCGCGCCCCTTTCTACTTGGGAGCCCCTCTTTGATTAACTTAATTTCTTCACTCTCTTCAGTCTACAAGCCATCAATACTTAATACAAGACAATCGTGGAAAGGATTTTTCTTTTTTGGATCCCTTGTCTAAGAGGGATTCTATTGATACCTCCACCAAACCCTCCTAACTTATCAATACTTTGAGAAATGCACATCAGAGTGTCTCCTATTTGAGTTTTAATATCCATAGTCAGAGGTCTCCCAAAATTGTTTCACAATGGTATTAGTATTCATGGAGTTTCTTTGAGTTTCTATATCCACAGTCACATGGAAGTTTATCCTAGGAATAGTTTTGTGAAGTTCCCAGTTTTGAGAATAAGGGTTTGGGTTATGTCCTCCCCTTCTTGTCTCTAATACTCAGAACCTCCAATCTCTGGTAAGGAAGGTATGATTCACCTTTTATTTTCAACACAAGAATTGGATAAGTCTCCATCCCCTACTAGGATCAATTAAAGGGCAACCAGCTTGGTATAATCCCCTAAATTTTCTTGCAGGAGGTATCACTATTGCTTCTCTATTCATCTTTAGTGCCAAAGAACCAAGGGGATATGGGCAAAGGGATAATTATTTCCCTTTCCATCTTTTGTTGGGATTTATCACCTTGGTCAACCATATTTTTATAAGCCCCTAACCTTAACCCCTTCTTCCTTCCATTGTACCCTTATCGAATGTGAATAGAATAGAAGGAGGGCTCATCGCCTCACCCTCGTCCACCCTCGCCGCCCTAGGTGCACCCTCTTCCATCAGCGGGGAGGAAATTTTTGAGTGTGGAAGTGTCACTATTTAATCTTTCACATCCTCTTGTTTTTCAAACCGAGAATGATTCACATGGTCTTAGAGATACATGATGGTTACAACATGTGCACAAACACTCATTGGAATGAACTACGAGAAATCAGATTCCTGTTCATACCTATATACGTAGGAAGCCTTTTCTAGGGCCTGAGCTCACTGGATATCCTTTCTGAGAATCCAACCCTAATTCCATTAATCTCAGCATCCTCCTTAAAAATAAGCCCCTAATTAAATGACAAATCATCAAGACATCATTTTCAAGAAGTAAGCCCAAAATCAACTCTCTCAAAGTACCATACTCTCCAATGAGACTTATCGAACTACGTGGGATTTGATTCCCACCCATATGAGATATATAGAAAGCCTCCTTGCGGTTGAAACCCAACAATTCAAATCAACCCAATTATCTTTGGGCCATATTCCCAACATGGTCTAATCTTACTGGGAAACCCATATCCCTTCCATGTTCCTTGGGCTACTTCAACATAAGTCCCACACTATGTTTTGACTAAGCACCTTCCGCATAGAGTTCCTTATCACATGACCTTAAAAGGAATTATGTGTACCATTAAGTGGCACCGAAATACGAGGGTTCAGATTCCTTTCACAAGGATACATACGTATCCCATTTTATAGTCACAATCCCAAGATCAAAATAAAAATTCATCTCCCTGGATGACAATAAATACCAGAGTGCCCCACTGACTGGCTTAAAAACCAGTATCATCATAATGATGATTAAAAGAATGTCTATGTAGTATATTAGAGGATACCAATAATGGAGAACCTCAAATAAATATGAATGATTTTAAATTTTTCACATGATAAGTAAGTGATTGAAAATTCTAAGTGATACTTATTATATACTTTGTGAACTAATAAGTATTCATGAAAATATCTTAAATTTACAAATAGAGTCCCTAAGTAGACAATAATTCCCCCCAAAAGGGTGTGATGAGTTCAAACTCCCATACTCTCAACCAATTCACGTTCTTATGTATCGTGAAGTTCAAACATAATGAACACCTACCTTTGTAAAGAAGGTCCCCTTTGGATAAAAAACTGTTGGAAGCATCTGATTACATAAATAAATCAAATGGAAACCGCCAGGAAGAAATAATTCTTAAAACTAGAATACACATTTCAAGGAACTATGAAACAATATATGAAGTGAAAGTTACTTACAATTCCTAATATTACATAACATGATAAATTTTTTCCACATTTTAATAAATCTAATCATAATTTATGAATATTTGTGTCTCAAAGAGATAAAATTCACCACTATATGTTTCTCTCTAGTGGATACATCCATACCAAAACCTAAGATATTAATTTTTACAGAACATATATACACCACCCTATAAAATCATCAATTCAAACAAAATATTCAAGAACAATTAATGTTTAAATACATAGAGTGAGTATATAAATAATAATTGTATTTTTTACCATTGAATTTAATTAAATTACTTGAATGAATAAAGGTTTTTTGTTTTTGTTTATTTATAGGAATTTATTTTATGTAACCTAGAGAAATGACAGGTAATGAATAAATATATAAAAATAAGTAATCAAATATGATAACAAATAATATCTCTTAAACATACTATGTAATATACATCATGATCATATCATAAAGTGATTCACTTGAGTCAACAACTACCACTCATGTCCATGAAATTATATTGATTTAAATCTTTTTAAACTACATAAATAATATTTAATAAAAAAATATCTAATTATATAATATAGAGTGATAACTACGGTAGTTATATAATAATAATGTCGAAGTTTAGATATTATATGGAACATCATATGAGTGATCTGTGCATGAATGATAAAATGGAATTTCACTATGTTCATGACCCTAAGTATCAAAGAAAATTAATAACACACACATTTCTTTCACAAGAGAATAAATGTTAGACTCCTCAAAAATCAAAACAATGAGTATAAAAATTTCAAAAAAATGAATGAAAATATAAAATCCATTTACTTATACCCTCATACACATCAACAAAATAAAATTAGTTTGAAACCCACAGTTACTTCCTTACCAACCTCTTAAAAATATTATAATGAAACTAGATGAGATAGTCATAATTTCAAATAAAAAATGAAATTATAATTACTCAATCCAAGCAATAAATTTTTAAAATTTTAGACTCTATCATTATTAGTCAAAATTACTTCCAAATAGTGATAACATAGAACTAACAGTCCCCTAAGAAGTATTAACTCAAACATGGAATAAATTCATTGTTATATGAGTGATTAAAAAGTTTATCATATATTTATTTTTATCTTAAATTAAATCTTAAAATATCATGACTATTTTTCCAATAAAAACTCATAATGATATTAATTACATATAAAATATTAAACATTTAATAAAAAATTTATGAATTACAAAATAATTTAATAGTTACCTTTCCTCAACAGAAATTTGAAAAGAATGTGAAATATTTAATATAGTCAACCCACAAAGATAAAAAAAATATTATCAAATTGAAAATAAGATTAAATCCCCCTTCAAAATCATATTATAAAAAGGAGACAATGATTCTAGGATAATATTATAAGTCCCCAGCCTTAAACCTTACTTAATATTGAATTAAATGAGTAATTCACATTGAGGATCTTTTCAGGTTTACAGTTTTTGAGAATTAGGACATAACTATTACATCTCAAAGGATTACAAAGTAGTCGCTTCTACTAAATTTACATAAAATAAAAACTCTTAAAAAAACATGTCTAGTTCCATTTTTTAGGTAGCATGACTTTCCCTTGATCCCATCGTTGACCCTATTCCATGCTAAGTCCTGTGAAAAACATTTCAAAACTTGGGATGAACATAAAAAGCTCAGTAAGGGATACACAAAGAATGAAAACTGTTAGTTTTTCAAAACAACAAGTAAACCATGTATACTTTATCAAAGTAATACTTTTCACCTTTTTAAAGTAGTAAAAACTCTTTACTGAATAAAAGTTCATTACTTACCCTTTTGTAACCAAAAGATTACCATAAAACCCATATAAAGATCACATAACATATAAAGATAACTTGGGACATAAACATTCATAAGTGGAATAACCATAAGGTCGACTTCCACACATATCACTTAATGGAATAGCCATTCGGCCAACTTCCATACATACTTAATGGAATAGCCATACGGCCGACTTCCATACCCAATGCATTAGAGGTTATAACGTAACCACCCGTCCTGGTATTCACGACACCACCCGTCATATGGTTTATCACGTAACCACCCATAAAATGTCCAAGTACCATCATTACACATAAAATATTGAAAATATAAACATTTCAATAACAAAATTTCATTTGGAATAAAATTAAGTAATTCCAAGATATTGAATTAATCAATCCATTTTAAAAAATCATTTAAAAGAGATTTTTGAATCAAAGTGTCCCATACCACTTTGAATCTTTTATTGGAATTATAATTTTAAAATATTAATGTACATATAAATAAATACTGAAAACCATTTTGAAAACATGGACATTAAAGATAAATATTTAGAATAATAAATCTTTAAAACATTTAAAACGATATTTTTGTTAAAGAGTTTTTAACAAAATGAGAGACTCTTGAATACAAATAATTGCAGAATAATATTTAATCCGAACTTTATAATATCATGAGAATAAAGGGATTCATGATATAATATGTCAAAGGACAGTATACACACCATATATAAGTTAATTGGTGCATAAAAACAATGAAGTCTCAAAAGAAATGTAAAATGAGATGAAATCCATTATAAAGAAGGTATCCTTAAATTAAGGATAAATCAATCTCATAATTATGTGTGACAAATATAAATACACCAAATATAGGTGGATATTAAGTGTAAAAAAATCAAAGGTCATTCACACATATTCAAAGGATGACATCTTCAATAACTACATGTTGAACTAAAAGAAATCGAAATTGGGGTAAGAAGTTCCCTTGGTAAAATTCGACAGTCTAACAGCGTCACATAAAATTTTACAAAAAACGGTTGATGAGCGAGATAAAGGGTATCTCATCACTGGGACATAAAATTTACATCAATAAGGATATAGAATAAAATATCCCAATAGAATAGTATGTGAATTAAAAGACATAAAAAAAGAAGTCTTTTAAAAAGAGGAGGGTGAAAGGTTCCCTTACCGACTTGGGTAACTTTCGAAACGTACACCCCATGGAAGAAGGGTCATTAAATGAAGATGTAAATACCCATAAACAAAATTATATTACAAAAAGTGTATAATAATGGTCAGTACATACAACACTCAACGGAAATAGTGGCAAACGTAGCATAAATCTTACGGGACTAAAAGTGAGATGAAAAATCTCTTACGAAAACTCCGCAGCCTAATGGTGCCACTTAAAGCTTCCAAAAAAATGGATTGATGAGATCAAATAGAGTATCTCATAATATTAAAATAAAATTTACATCAAGAGGAATATAAAAGAACATCCCCCATCATAACAAAGAGGAGCTTAAAAGAAGTGACATAAATGAGATTACTTAAAAGAGAGAGAGGTTAGATCTCTTACGAAAATTCGGCAGCCTAACGGCGCCACTCAAAACTTCAAAAATGGATTTATGAGAGAAAATAGGGTCTCTCACCATATGATAATAAAAAGTACAGTAAGAGTAATATAAAATAACATCCCAATCATAATAAATATGATCTTAAAAGGAATGACATAAAAGAGTGTACTTAAAAAGAAAGAGAGGAGTAGGATCCCTTACCTCGGGTCCGACTTGACTCGATCGTTCTTTAGCGTCCTGAATAATAAACTTGAGTTAATTTCTATTTGCTTAAGAAAATTTTTCAAGTTCATTATTCCTTTTATATCACTTATTTCCATGTTATAAACATTATTTAATCATTTAAGTTAATAATGTTTGTTTTGTCGATATTTGGTTCTTAAGTCGAAAGTGGACTTCTTACAATTACATGTTGTTCGTGTGGTCAAAGGTTATTTATATCCAGAATGAAATTCCTGATTTTTATATCATATATATCATATATATCTAGAATATACATGTATTTATAATATCACATAATCATTTAGAGTTAAGAAATGAAATGAACCGTTCATGGAGACGGTAAGCCGTACGTACGCATGAACGCTACTTTCATTTCTTTGTCATATTAATGGAATTAAAACTAAATGATAGGTATTTATATTTTAATTAAAGAATTATATTCATAATTTAGATGTATAATTCGTCATATATATCCATTATATACATATACTTATAACAGTACATTACATTTGGGGATAAGAAATGAAATGCACCGTTCATGGAGACGGTAAGCCGTACGTACGCATGAACGCTACTTTCATTTATATCTCATAAATTAATGGAAAAAAATAATAATGATATAAAGGTATATTATAATTTCAGTGTAACATCATATATAATAACATTAAATCCATCCTTTATACCTCCCACGTATGGCATTAACGAATCACATCACTTTGAGGGGGCGGTAGTCCGCACTTCCTAAAATGAAGATACCGTGTATACCCATAATGGAATCCATAAATATAAGCCACAAATGAAAAATACATAAGCTTAAGTAAAACATAAACATATTATATATCATATATAAATATAGTGACATCTTAATGGCCACCTTTGAAGGTGTTATATGAGTGTTGAACAATCATCGTTTCGTGAGGCAGAAATTCGCCATCCACGGAAAGAGTATGTTCTTTAACCCTTAGATGTAGTTTTGTGTAAGTGTAGCTTGAATAATTCTTATAAAAATATCCTATTATATTTAAGATACTGTATTTGTTACAAAATAAATTAATAAAAAGAGTTTAAGGGGTTGGAGATGAAAAATAAAACAAAAGGACTCAAGTGAAGACATTACCTTAAAATCGGGTAACTCCCTTTGGTTTGAGCTCAAAGGATTCCTTGGGAAGACTTATTCCCAAAGTTAGGCTTCAAGGAGTAAGAGAGAAAAATGGAGAGACAAAATGTGCAGGGTTTGGCCGAGCCAAAGGCATTGGGAGTGTGGGTAAAGAGGTAGAGGTGGGGGCCTTTTATAAGAGGAGAGGAGGGGCACTCTTGGAATGTAAAGAAAAGTCACTTTATTTTAAAATGATATTCGGATTTAAGAGGTCCCACATTGATATAATTCGAGGATAAGGTGATAAGGGTTATAAATCCACTCATCCAATAAGTTTTGGACATGTGTAGGTCTTAGATATTACATTATCTTTCCATTTTATTTAAATCGTTAAATAATGAGGTCATCGCTGCATCATCATGATGTCATAAATAATTTAATTTATTTAACGTCTAAAAATTATAAAACAAATACTATGATGTAGGATATATTTTTAGATTTCTAATTACTATTTATAGTCAAAAATCCGACTTTCATAACCCCATGTAAAAATTGTTTTAGTAAAACATCTCATGTTTGTGCCATTTTTACTTTAACATTAAATAAAAAGGTATTTATGTAATTTTCCAACCAAATTGGCTCCATGAGGTCCTCAAGTTGACCCACGGATATTCTTGGTCGGCCATGACACGTCCAATGAGGTTAGTACATGTTTCTAGGTCATTTCATTTTATTAAAACATTATTCATACCTTAAACTACACTAATTACTTGTAATCGCGATTAAGAACATAAAAGTTACTATTCACCAAAAAAATTATTTTTATCTCATTGAACCACATTTTACTTCTTAATGAAAACCATGTATGTCATATTTTTGAAATTCAAAACACAGAAGTGGTAAATTTTCATTTAAACGAAAAATCAGTTTTTATAAGTACCACTTAGTGGTTTCACTATTCATCAAAAAATGATGTTTTTTCAGAAAAATCTCAAAAATTCACCCTAAGATATATTTGATATTCCGAATTCAAAAATGAAGTCTATTTTAAAAAATTCAAAACATATAAGTCACATTAATTAATTTAATAATTAATTCCCGCGGTCAGAGCAAATAGCGTGTTTTTATAAAACAATAAGTATCAAAAGATTGAAACTAGTTTAAGTCTGATTTCAAAGTGAAATTAATTCCAATGACCACTATTGGATTTAATGATAAAAATATATTCTAATTTCACTTTAAAACCAATTCAAAAGATAATATAATCATATAAATAAATTAGATTAAAAATAGGTCTTGAATTAAAATACAACATTTTACACTATTCATTAAAAAATGATCTTTATCGGAAAGATACCAAAAATTTACACAATGTAAATTTTGATGTCCCGATTCTAAATAAGAGTTTTATTGGTCCAATATAATGTATAAGAGTGAAAAAAACTATATTTAATGACGGTTCACCATCAAAAGACGATAAGTGAACCTTTAGTGAAAACAAAGGCATATACGCCTAAAATTGAATTCTTTCCGTATTTTAAGCCTTTATCTTTTATTGGATAAATGTAAAAAAATTTAAAAACATATATAATCATATTTTAGTTATTTATATCCATTCCCACCAATAAAACATCTACATGTTAACTACCACTTAAGATAATATTATTTTATTATTAGAGTGCAACGTAAGATTCCCAAGAAACTCGTTATTGCGTGTTGGGTACGCCATCGAGCATAGTGTCCCCTTTAAAGTAATATTAATATTTTATTCACAAATATGGATAAATATGAAAATGTCATATTCTTTATTTACCTGGGGTGTTACATCCTTCCCCCCTTTTGGGAATTGCGTCCTCGCAATTTTTAAAATTGAGCTTGGAAACATCCTTGAAAGTCCCACATCGGAACAAGAGTCGGTAAAACAATCACTTTAAAATAAAGAAAGATAAGTATAGAGGTCACCTGAGTTAACCCATAATAGGATTCTGTGTAGGAAAACATGGACATGGAATAAAAAGAAAAGGGTCATGTTCTTGAGGGAGAGTGATAGTAAACCTGTCTAGGAGAAAGTTAACCATAAGAAAATCACAAACTTGTGATGGGTTAAACGGTATTTGATTCCCCAGTAGGAAAAGTTAATAGAAAACATTTTTGTTTTAAGTTACTTTTTATTGAGGAATTTATTCATAAGGAAACATAATCACTTATCATGTTGACTTTCAACTTTTATTATATTCCTTACACAAACTCATATTTTCTCCAAAAGACGAGTATTTAGGAAGACTTGTTCATATTAAGATTACTATAATCAACTTCTAGAGAATCAACTAATCCACAAAAGAGAACTATATACTTCCCATGTCTTTAGGCTTTAACCAAAACCAAAACCAAAAATGTTAGTACAAGATCAGATAATCCAAAAAAGGATAACCCTTTAAAAAGAAAATCTATGCTTAATCTCCAAAATTTGTCCAACAAAACCCAAAGTTCAATGAGGACCATCTGATAAAAAATTTGTCCATAAAATTCTTCAAAGTAAACCAAACTAAGATTGAAACCCAAATATTTGAAGGATTTAATCACATAGTCTTCCAAGGTACAAATTAACTTTTATCTCTAAATAACATCAGTTGCTCTTAAATTCGCATATTGAAAAGTAATTAACCTAATCAAATATCCTCTTTGATAGGTTAATCATTTCCATAGATAACCCAAAATAAAATTACTCTTGATTCCTAAAATCATATAACTAAAAAGAATCAGTCAAAATAACCAGGGACTTCACTTAGTCCAGTGGTAGGCCATAAATACCACTTGCACTTTGGTTGTGGGTTCGATTCCCATAGCTTTGTCCGACGCGACGGGTTGTCACACAGTCTGTGTGTTGTCCTTTTTCCAAAACTATATACCTCTTAAAACATTCCACAAAATGAGATAAAATCTTCAAAAAAATCATAACATATTTTAACCTCATGTTTATCTCATGTCTTTCATTTTCCATCATATCACAGAGTAACCCATAATTACCTCAAAAGTAAGGATCATATAAACTCTAATGGTTACCTTTATAATTATTACCTGAACTTCCACATCGATTGGTCATCTCATACATGATGCATTAAAGAACGTACCAAGGTTCAAGTGGTTGATCATAACTCCTTGATAGTTGGTTTAGAACAACAACTAGTTTCCTCATTGAATCCTCCATTTTATCTAGTATCTTAATCAGATAACCACCACAGTTTTCTTCAAACCTGTTGTCTCTTTGGTGCCTGCTAGATCCATCCATTCACTAAAAACAGAAATGCCAGTGTGAGTGTATCAACAGAACCATCATATACTAATGAGGAAGATATACTTACTCATTCACTTTATCTAAAAACTATGACTCTTTCTGAAATCCTAACCATTATGGTAATGTCACTTATGCTTAAAGAATACCCTAACCTCTAAAGTTATCTAAACCTACCTTTGATACCGACTATAAGGCCCTATCCTTAAACCTTACTTAATATTGAATTAAATGAGTAATTCACATTGAGGATCTTTTCAGGTTTAGAGTTTTAGAGAATTATGACATAACTATTACATCTCAAAAGATTACAAAGTAGTCACTTCTACTAAATTTCCATAAAATAAAAACTCTTAAAAATAAACATTTTTAGTTCCATTTTTTAGGTAGCATGACTTTCCCTTGATCCCATCCTTGACCCTATTCCACGCTAAGTCCTATGAAAAACATTTCAAAACTTGGGATGAGCATAAAAATCTCAGTAAGGGATACACAAAGAATAAAAACTATTAGTTTTTCAAAACAACAATTAAACCATGTATACTTTATAAAAGTAATACTTTTCACCTTTTTGAAGTAGTAAAAACTCTTCGCTGAATAAAAGTTCATTACTTACCCTTCTGTAACCAAAAGATTACCATAAAACCCATATAAAGATCACATAACATATAAAGGTAACTTGGGACATAAACATACTTAAGTGGAATAACCATAAGGTCGACTTCCAAACATATCACTAAATGGAATATCCATTCGTCCAAATTCCATACATACTTAATGGAATAGCCATACGACCGACTTCCATACCCAATGCATTGGAGGTTATAACGTAACCACCCGTCCTGGTATTCACGGAACCACCCATCATATGGTTTATCACGTAACCACCAGTAAAATGTCCAAGTACCATTATTACACATAAAATATTGAAAATATAAACATTTCAATAACAATATTTCATTTGAAATAAAAATAAGTAATTCAAAGATATTGAATTAATCAATCCATTTTCAAAAATCATTTAAAAGAGATTTTTGAATCAAAGTGTCCCATACCACTTTGAAGCTTTTATTGGAATTATAATTTTAAAACATTAATGTCCATATAAATAAATACTAAAAACCATTTTGAAAACATGGACATTAAAGATAAATATTTATAATAAAAAATCTTTAAAACATTTAAAACGATATTTTTGTTAAAGAGTTTTTAACAAAATGAGAGACTCTTGGATACAAATAATTGTGAAATAACATTTAATCCGAACTTTATAATATCATGAGAATAAAGGGATTCATGATATAATATGTCAAAGGACAGTATACACACCATATAAGAGTGAATTGTTGCATAACAACAATTAAGTCTCAAAAGAAATGTAAAATGATATGAAATCCATTATAAAGAAGGTATCCTTAAATTTAGGATAAATCATTCTCATAATTATGTGTGAAAAATCTAAATACACCCAATATAGGTTGATAATAAGTGTAAAACAATCAAAGTTCATTCACACATATTCAAAGGATGACATCTTCAATAACTACATGTTGAACCCAAAGAAATCGAAATTGGGTTAAGAAGTTCCCTTGGTAAAATTCGATAGCCTAACGGCGTCACATAAAATTTTACAAAAAGGGTTGATGAGAGAGATAAAGGGTATCTCATCACTGGGACATAAAATTTACATCAATAAGGATATATAATATCATATCCCAACATAATAGTTTGTGCATTAAAAGACATAACAAAATAAGTCTTTTAAAAAGAGGAGGGTGAAAGGTTCCCTTACCGACTTGGGTAACTTTCGAAACGTACACCACATGGAAGAAGGGTCATTCAATGAAGATGTAAATACCCATAAACGAAATTATATTACACAAAGTGTATAATAATGGGAAGTACATACACCACTCAAAGTAAATAGTGGCAAACTTAGCATAAATCTTACGGGACTAAAAGTAAGATGAAAAATCTCTTACGAAAACTCGGCAGCCTAACGGCGCCACATAAAGCTTCCAAAAAAAATGGATTGATGAGATCAAATAGAGTATCTAATAATATTACAATAAAATGATCAAAAAGGGTAATATAAAATAACATCCCTCATCATAACAAAGAGGAGCTTAAAATAAGTGACATAAATGAGAGTACTTAAAAAAGAGAGACGTTAGATCTCTTATGAAAATTCGGCAGCCTAACGGCGCCACTCAAAACTTCCAAAATGGATTGATGAGAGAAAATAGGGTCTCTCACCATATGAAAATAAAAAGTACAGTAGGAGTAATATAAAATAACATCCCAATCATAATAAAGATGATCTTAAAAGGAATGACATAAAAGAGTGTACTTAATAAGAAAGAGAGGAGTAGGATCCCTTACCTCGGGTCCGACTTGACTCGATCATTCTTTAACGTCCTGAATAATAAAATTGAGTTAATTTATATTTTCTTAAGAACCTTTTTCAAATTCATTATTCCTTTTATATCACTTTTTGCCATGTTATAAACATTATGTAATCATTTATGTTAATAGTGTTTGTTTTGTCGATATTTGGTTCTTAAGTCGAAAGTGGACTTCTTACAATTACATGTTGTTCGTGTGGTCAAAGGTTATTTATATCCAGAATGAAATTCCTGATTTGGATATCATATATATCATATATATATAGAATATACATGTATTTATAATATCACATAATCATTTAGAGGTAAGAAATGAAATGCACCATTCATAGAGACGCTAAGCCGTACGTACGCATGAACGCTACTTTCATTTCTTTGTCATATTAATGGAATTAAAACTAAATGAGAGGTTTGTATATTTTAATTCCAGAATTATATTCATCATTTATATGTATAATTCATCATATATATCCATTATATACATGTACTTATAATAGTACATTACATTTGGGGATAAGAAATGAAATGCACCGTTCATGGAGACGGTAAGCCGTAAGTACGCATGAACGCTACTTTCATTTGTATCTCATACATTAATGGAAAGAAATAATAATTATATAGAGGTATATTATAATTCCAGTATAACATAATATATAATAACATTAAATCCGTCCTTTATATGTCCCAAGTATGGCATTAACGAATCACATCACTTTGAGGGGGCGGTAGTCCGCACTTCCTAAAATGAAGATATCGTGTATAACCATAATGGAAGCCATAAAG
The DNA here is from genome assembly GCA_963277665.1 of Viscum album. Lineage (NCBI taxonomy): Eukaryota > Viridiplantae > Streptophyta > Magnoliopsida > Santalales > Viscaceae > Viscum > Viscum album. The sequence continues at coordinate 1,078,946,970 of OY728120.1, read as the reverse complement.
TTAATCCAAAAATGAAAAATAAAGAAGCTTAAGTAAAACATAAAAATATTGTATATCATATATAAATATATTGACATCTTAATGCCCACCTTTGAAGGTGTTATATGAGTGTTGAACAATCATCATTTCGTGAGGCAGAAATTCGCCAGGCATGGAAACAATATGTTCTTTAACCATTAGATGTAGGGGTGTGTAAGTGTAGCTTGAATCCTTCTTATAAAAACATCATATTATATTTAAGATACTGGAGTTGTTACAAAAGAAATTAATAAAAAGAGTTTAGGGGGTTGGTGAGGAAAAATAAAACAAAAGGACTCAAGTGAAGACATTACCTTAAAATCGGGTAACTCCCTTTGGTTTGAGCTCAAAGGCTTTCTTGGGAAGGCTTCTGCCCAAAGTGAGGATTCAAGGAGTAATAGAGGGAAATGGAGAGACAAAATGGGCAGGGGTTGGAAGAGCCAAAGGCTTTGGGAGTGTGGGTAAGGAGGTAGAGGTGGGGGCCTTTTATAAGAGGAGAGGAGGGGCACTCTTGGAATGTAAAGAAAAGTCACTTTATTTTAAAATGATATTCGGATTTAAGAGGTCCCACATTGATATAATTCGAGGATAAGGTGATAAGGGTTCGAAATCCACTCATCCAATAACTTTTGTACATGTTTAGGTCTTAGATATTAGATTATCTTTCCATTTTATTTAAATCATTAAATAATGAGGTCATCGCTACATCATCATGATGTCATAAATAATTTATTTTTTTTAACGTATAAAAATTAAAAAAATTACTATGATGTAGGAAATATGTTTATATTTCTAATGACTATTTATAGTAAAAAATCTGACTTGTATAACCCCATGTAAAAATTGTTTTAGTAAAACATCTCATGTTTGTGTCATTTTTACTTTAACATTAAATAAAAAGGTATTTATGTCATTTTCCAACCAATGTGGCTCCATGGGGTCCCCAACTTGACCCATGGATTGTATTGGTCTGCCATGAAACATCCAATGAGGGTAGGACATGTGTCTAAGTCATTTCATTTTATTAAAACATTATTCTTACCTTAAACTACACTAATTACTTCTAATCGCGATTAAGAACTTAAAAGTTACTATTCACCAAAAAATTGTTTTAATCTCATTGAACCACATTTTACTTCTTAATGACAACCATGTGTGTCATATTTTTAAAATTCAAAACACAGAAGTGGTAAAATTTCATTTAAACGAAAAATCCGTTTTTATAAGTACCACTTAGTGGTTTCACTATTCATCAAAAATTGAAGATTTTCAGAAAAATCCCAAAAATTCACCCTAAGCTATATTTGATATTCCAAATACAAAAATGAAGTATATTTTATAAAATTCAAAACATATAAGTCACATTAATTAATTTAATAATTAATTCCCGTGGTCAGAGAAAATAGCGTGTTTTTATGAAACAATAAGTATCAAAAGATTGACACTAGTTTAAGTCTGATTTCAAAGTGAAATTAATTCCAATGACCACTATTGGATTTAATGGTAAAAATATATTCTAATTTCACTTTAAAAACAATTAAAAATATAATCTAATCATATAAATAAATTAGATTAAAAAGAGGTTTTGAATTAAAATACAACATTTTACACTATTCATTAAAAAATGAACTTTATCGGAAAGATACCAAAAATTTACACAAAGTAAATTTTGATGTCCCGATTCTAAAGAAGAGTTTTATTTGATCCAATATAATGTATAAGAGTGAACAAAACTATATTTAATGATATTTCTCCATCAAAAGGCGATAAGTGAACCTTTAGTGAAAACTAGGGCATATACACCTAAAATTGAATTCTTTCCGTATTTTAAGACTTTATCTTTTATTGGATAAATGTAAAAATATTTAAATACATATATAATCATATTTTAGTTATTTATATCCATTCCTGCCAATACAACGGCTACATGTTAACTACCATTTAAAATAATATTATTTTATTATGAGAGTGCAACGTAAGATTCCCAAGAAACTCGTTGTTGCGTGTTGGGTACTCCATCGAGCATAGAGTCCCCTTTAAAGTCATATTAATATTTTATTCACAAATATGGATAAATATGAAAATGTCATATTCTTTATTTACCTAGGGTGTTACAAATATACAATGAAAATCCCTAAATAATGACATGAGAAATAATAATTAACTCAAAACATATATGAATATCATATCCACCTAATTAAAATAAAATTCCTACACTTAATCATTATTTTCCAGGTAATATTTGATGACCATAATGTTAGAGATGGTACTTTAGAACTATATTTATTTTATTCATTTTTTATTACTGAAGTAGATAATTATATTAATATATTTTTGTTTATTATATTTATCATATATGAAAATTTTCTTCCATATGGACTAAACAATAATGACTACAAAATAATTGTTTTATTAATATTTTTTAGCATTAACCACTCTAACAAGGTCCTAGATATTCCATGATAATATTCTTGAATCTATTTCCTAATTTCTAGATAAACCAAATTAAAATGAAAAATAAGATATATGACTACCATGTGTTGGGGGTCATTATCCTTGAGACTTATTCTAATTAATTTCAAAAATTTTGATATCCAAGAGGAAACAATAATGAGGGTAGAACCACCAATAGGAATTCTATAGAATTTTTTTCTCATTGGATATTTTTATATGTGAATATGTATATTACTACATAAATGTGAGATCATTTTAAATATGTATCATGAAATGAATACTTAGGAGAATTAAGAAAACCCTAATGAATTATCTATTAGAAAAGTAACTTATATTCGATATATCTTGTGTAATATGATATGAATTAAATTGTTAATAAATAATTTTTATATAATGATTTATAGAAGAATATATCGTTGGACCGTTGATTGAGAGAGTGGGCCCTAATGAAAATCCATTTCTATTGTATTTACATGATGTAAGTATTATATTTAAATTTAAAATAATGATAGATCATATTGAAAGGGATGTTGATATGTTTATGCATCCTTCTTGATTAGATATTGAAAGGTAAAGGGTTATGTTATATAGTTATCAATCATTCTATGTTTTTAATTAGTATGAATTTTTCTTTGTATATAGGGGTCATGAGGTGTTTTAAGATATTTATCATGTTTGTGGGTTTGAATCACTACCACTAAGAAAGATACATATAGTCTCACATACTTTGTATATCCTATAGATCCTTAGATATAATTAAATATTTTTAATATAAGAGAATTGATCCTGATTTAAAGATCAATTACAATCTTTGTATTGTAAATTTTAACTTAATCCCATGTTATTTATCACTGGAATAAATTATTTACACATTAATTTCTTATACATTCACAGGTTTTTTCATTATTTAATTTATTGAGATTTATTTAATGTGTTAATTAAAATATATTCCCTATAAGAATATACAAATCAAATAAATGTAATTATAATATTATTTACTTAATTATCACTTAAATTATCACACTCAGGTTTTAAAGCTTGCCTTTATTTCCGTTCTGGTCAGGTCCCTGACCATTTCTCTCAAGAATCAGGTGTGATAGGTTGAATTATTGGAGGTATTATGTCTATTTTTATTTATTATATCCTCTATATTTTGGTTTCCCTTGAGATTTTGGGGAAAAATGAGAGTTTTTGGGTTGGACATTCTAGGCGCATGGTTTGCGCATGGTTAATAGTAACCATGTACCAAACCAAGAAACAGTGAAGTAGGAGACAGAACCTGCTGCACGACCTCCACACAGTCATATGCCTTGGCCCAGGTAATCGTGAAGTCATTGTCTCCTTCGGTAGAGGCATTCACATAATCTCTACATGGGTTGGAAAACCATGCGAACTAACTATGCGACCAGCCAGGTCATTAAAAATTAGGGTTTTAGGTTTATTTTTCTCCCAATTTTAAACCCTACCGCCCCTCCTTCTAGGCCCCCTTGACATTGTTTTCCTTAGTAGGCTCCTCCCCCTTCCTTGGATCCTTCAGATTTCCCCTATTTTGGTGGATTTTTTTCCATATTATTCAAGAAAATTCCTTGTATATGATTTCTTCTTTGCTTTCGCCATTTTTTATATGCATTTATTTCCCCTGTTATTGGGTCTCCTTCCCTCTAGTGGTTTAGATCCAATTTTTAGGTTTGTATCCTTAAATTTTTGGATAAATCTTGTAGTTTTAGGTTGGTTTTAGTCTCCCTTGGGTGTGGTGGTGGTGTGATTGATGGTTTTGAACTGGATTTTGGAAGTTTCTTCATCCTTGATATAGGACCCCATTGAATCACCCAAGTATTATTTTCCTCTATGTATTAATAGAAAAATGTTATACATCGACGATCTTTTTTTCCTAACTTTGCAGCACGTGCCCTTATGCGTCCTTGCATAAACTACCTACATAACAGGCCTATCAGCCAAAATATGCCACTATTTCGCTATGCATCATATGCCCTAGTTGGCCCTGCATAATATAACCCTTATAACAGGTTTGTCAAATAATGGTAACTTAGTTCTTGGAAAAGACACCCCTCATATTGATACGAGTTTTAGATTTGGTGACCATAAAAAATCCTGATTCAAGATTCCCCTAGGAAATTTTTAAAGAATATTAAAACAATTCTTAGATAATGAGACTTGTTTGGAATTTAATTTCAAATTTATGGTGAAAACTAGTTAACCTTAAATATTAGCCTATTTTAGTCCAACATGCATGAATCTAAACTGCCCAACAAGAAAAGACTTGGTACTCATTGGATTGAGAACCCACAAAGGGAACTCTAAACAAAAGTTGACACCCAACTCACTAAACATACATTTTTTATGTTTTAGATAATACCAAGAAATAAAAGTCAAGAGATATAAAGTTTTTGTGGTTTTTCATATTACCCTATAAAAAATCAAACTATGCTTACTAGGCCCAATTCCCTAGTTAAAACAAAAGCAGTTAGAAAAAAGTGAAAACACAAATGATTAAAGAAAAAATAATTTTCATTTATAAAAATTTTTCACATAGAAGCATCCACAAATTGGTGTCTCTCTCTCAGAAATTACAAAATTCTTTCTATATAATTCTACATTTGTTTGACAGCCTCTTGAGCCCCATCAAATTCTTGTTGGAGTTTGTCTATTTGACCAGCTTCGCTCTCTTAAGTATGATGAAGTGATTCTCTAGAATCTGCAATGGTTTTTACACCATACTTATATACTTCTTATAATGAGCTATGTAATTGGTCAAGATCCCCTGTAATGATATCTTACTCTTATTGAAGGCGCATTTTCTGAAAAGTCTTTTATTTAATTTTCTTCTTCAGCCCCTTCATCTATGCATTATGATTAGCCTCATATTTGGATAGTGCTGCTTGGAACTCTTCGATATTGATAGAAAGTTTGGATTTTATCAAGTCTTGTTAAAGTTTTTTATTTTTCTCCCCCTCCAGATAATCTCTTTCTCCACAGTATGAATTTCACGGTATTCAAAACCTCGAAATCCTAGCATGATAAACAGAGATGAATGTCATGGAATTCATGAAGGCAGTTCCTCAAGGGGAATCTCAGATATTATTTTACAGATGTTTTTTCATGCTTTGAGATGAGAAATACAGAGAGCCTTCTGCAGTTCTGGGTCTGACTCGGAATCACTATAATAAGAAGGAGCATATTTTGTGACTAATGAACTTAAATAAGTTCCCTGCTCTATTCCTTCTTGGGCAATGGTTTCTCCACCTTTTAATGTTGTTTGGGATGATGAAGAGGCTTCACCTCCAAACCTAGCCATTGACGTTGATATCCCTATATGGTAAATCAAGAATCATGGTTATATTCAAGAGATAATAAAAGTTAATTTAATCACCATACCGGTATCTCTTACCTAGAAGTAAGTCATTAGATTGAGAATAATTCCCCCCAATGTTCTCAGTTTCAGCAATTTTGTTTGATGTCTCTAGATGAGAAGTTTTATCTTTAGTATGCTCATGATTTTCAGAATGAATCTCAGAAAAAATTGCTATATCAAGATCCATTTGAGCCAATGTCTCCTCAATGGTAGGATTGATGTTAATATCAACACTTCCTTTAGGTACCATTATACCAATAGTTTCTTTAGGTGGAATTGTATATTTCAATCAGTCTTGGTTAGTAGGTTAATCATTACAAGATTAACATGACGAATAATAAAAACTCACATCTAGTTAATTCTGTACAAGGAACTCTAAAATCATCTAAAGATTTTGATATTTTAACATATTCTAAATTTTCTTCAAAATACATTCCAAGGTTCATCATTTCATCTAGTGATATCTCAGATCCCAAGTTAATCTCACCCATGGGAACACTTGGCGTGTTTGATTCAAAACCTTCTTCTAGCAACCATTGACCCTGAATCGCTTCTTCAGCAATAATTTTGGGGTCAACATTATTTGGTTCTAGGTGTTTTGGTTCATGTGATGATCCTAAAAATATCACATAATGGATGTTAATTATTTCTGAATTTTATGCTTTATAAAGTATTATTAAATTACGATAAGCTTCCTCTCCTCTAGTAGAAAAAATCATAGAAGTGCTGGGAACATATGTTGGTTCCTTTGAATTCAAGGCCTCTTCAAGAACCACTGGATTTGGAATTTGGGTTTTCTCTGCAACACCTTCTATGGATTCTTAAATCTTATCAATAATTTCTTTCAATGAAAAAATAGAAGAAGCCCCTATAATCTTGAAAATTATAAACACTCTTTCATGAATAAAGACTAAAATTCATGATTATCAGAGAGACATACCACTGCTAAGAAATCACTTAACCATGGTTTTCTTTCATTGATGATTTTTATTCTTCGTATTTTTAGGAGGGATTTCATCTTCATCTATAAAGATCGGTATCAGAGATCCCAGTACCTTTTCTACTTCCTCTTCGATGGCCTGTTGTCCTGGAGATATTTCTCTCGATTCACGTGGTGATTCGGTAGATCCAAGGGAAGTTCCTCTAGGGATATATTGTGGTGAAGGAACTTCAGTGGTCTTTCCTTTTCCCAAATATAAATTAAGACAATATTTCTCCTAAGTAACAATATTTTTATTATAATTCAAGTTGTAAAATGGAGGAAGATACAAAAGAAAGGGAACTTACATCCTTAGGATCTACAAAGTCGTGACACTCTTCATCTAATAAAGGATTAATCCCATCAGTGATACCATGATCTATCATTGCCTTCACCTACTTTGTGGAAAGAATTGAGTCATTAGTTGCATATATGAGCATTTCTATCTCTCGGATGTAGGTCCTTAACACATTGGGATTATCCTTAAAAGGAACGTTAGAAGAATCCTGCAAATCCCCTATTACTGGAATATGTAGTCCTTCGCATAGATCTATCCACATGGTCTCAGCATCACATTACAGAATTTTCCATGTTCAAACAGCCTTCGGTCTTATATATTCAGCATTTTTTTCAGAGGGTTGTGATGAGGATCCTATAACCTTGGACTTGAGTTTCTTCCCAGCACCCACAGTCCGAGATGAGGGATTAGAAAATGGAACTCGCCACACTTCAGAATTATGGAGACTATATCACCTTGATATGACTTCAGTAGGGATGGATAGACCAGTGCTTTTAATTATGACAGGTGGGTTATATTTGGTGCAAGGAATTTTTGGTGAATTGGGAGCATTATCACCTCCACTCTCTGATTCTTTTAAGTCATCCCCTAATGATGAAGAATTATCTTCCAAGAGACGGGGTCCCTTTCTGCTACTTCTCTTTAACCCCACTCAGGGAACAACTTGATTCAATACCCCTTCATGGTAAGATACAACCAATTTTTCATTATACCAGATGGTCAATATACTTAATGCATTAGCAACAAATAAATTAAATACTGCCCCAGTTTTCTCTGCAGATGTCAACAACCATAGTTGTGAGGAAACCATTGGGTATTTCTCTAATATGAGAAACATGATGGGGGATGTAGTATTCTGTTGTAGAAATTTGAATTGAAGCACAAATCTATAAGGATCATAGGCATCACATATGATTTCTGCATTGATTCTGGTGGCTAACAAACAATCTCTGTAAGCTAGCCTATATGCCCTCAGTTCCAAACGGGCAGTACCATCATCAAAAAATCACCATGTAGGTGGATTACCATAAGGAATGAAATCTAATTCCTTATTCATGCTCAATATAGCCTTTTTGTCACAAGATTTCAAATACAAGGGTTAAATATGACAAAAGGATTGAAGATATGGTCGGAAAGAACATCCAAAAACCAGTACTCTACTTTGTACAACATAAGTTCTAAAATGAGTAGCAATCCATCCCCATAACACTTGTAATGGTCACACTATTATAAATAGAGATTTACCTTTGTATATATGCAGACAAATCATATGAATCTTGGCCAAGATAGGATTATCTAACCCCACCATCCTTTTCTCTGCCATCTTAGCTACAATAAAAAAGGTTCTCAGCATCACACCTCCTTTGGAGTCTCGAACTGTTAATAAATACATGCTAAGACACATGGCTATGAAGCCTTCTAGACGTATCCTTGCAATAATTTTTGGGTTGATATCATATCCCCATTTTTTAAATTCTTCCTTCTCTAGTGTTAGCCAAAAGGTGTCAGGAGTGCCTCTCTTCTCTACCCTTGGATAGAAAGTCGGACGGGTGTAAGTGGGACCCTTTTCCTTCTTCTTTATAAAAAATACTTCCATCCATTCCGCCTGATGAATATCCCTCCTAGGTTGAGTTTTCATAGTGATTTAATTCTTGAGTTTGGCAAATATTTTCACCAACTCAAGAACCAAATATGGTGTCTTCTCTTGGTCATTCAATTTCACCTTGGGAGGAATAAACTCATCATACATGTCTCCAAGGATTGGAGCTCCAGAAATCTTGTAAACATCCCACAAGTTGATACCTACCTCTTCATGTGTTAAATGGATGGAATTGGTTTCTGGACTCCACCGACTTAATAAATCTCTCACAAAAATGATCATTCCTATACACATAGGTTTTCCCAACCCATACAGCTTCATAAATACTGATGATTCTCAAATCATCTACAAATTATGCACATGTATTTTGCACCAAGTATGCCCACATCCATGCGGGTTTTACACCTCCTCCTGGGCAGAAATCCCAACTTTTATTCCAGGACTTGGAATAATCTGTCTGACAATCTTGAAAGATTGATGAATTGCACTGTGGCTGCAACTCATGTGCGTGTGCCTTCAAGTCTGGAGCACATGGGATATGATGCATAATATGAGATTTCTCTACTATCCCAAAATTAGAAAATGATCCCCCAATAGAAACGTTGGATGATGAGAAGTTGGTATAATCCTGAAACCATGAATGTGGGACATATTTTTTGGATCTAGAATGTTAGCATCCTATAAATGGCCATAGCTATACAAAGGTAGATAGGTGCTTTGAGGAAAGTAGAAATGATACTTCTTCAAATATTTTTATTTGTCTGAAAGGGTGGTTTCACAAATTTCAAAATAATCACGACCAATGATATTCATCATGTCATCAATCCTCTTGCCGACGAGCTCATCATCAGTTCCAATTCTTTTGGGAGCCATTGAACATGAAAATAGATAGAGATCATCTTTTAAATGTAAGTTAATTTTTGGTGTTTTACAAAAAAAATGGAAAAGGCATTAAGGCGTGAAAGTTTAGAACTTGACATTCAAGTAAAAGTTGGTGTGCAAGTATGGCACCCCAATTATGGTGAAAAACTAAAAACGTACAGAAGAAACGTGGTGAAATAGAAGTGTTTGAATAGAAGGATACTTGCATGATGAGAGCTGAAAATTCGGAAGTTTTGAGAATTTTCACAGAAGTGAATCTAGTATATATAAGTGATGCGTGTCCCCCGGTGCACCAGAAATCTTGTGCGTTGCAAACCCATGCACCCAAATCCACTTGAGCGCTAACACTTTCACGCCATAGTGATCTTTTCTTTCTCCACTTTCCCTCTCCTTCATTTCTATACCTTAGTATAGGACCCTCTTTTCATATTTGGATCCAATTATGAGGGGGGGCTTTTGTTGACACACCATTCCATCAAAAAGTCTAAAAATCATGAGGAAGGGAACCCATTTAAAAATAATATAAGGAATTCATAGAGAAAATTCAAAGATTTTCAAAGGCATATGTTTTGGATAAGTCCTAAATGTGTCTCCCTAGTCTATACAAATAACTATCGGCGTGAAAGGTACCTATGTGCCCCAATTTGACATGTAGGTGTACTTGGGTGCCCAACTTATTTCTCCCAAGGTCATTTATTTGCCTATAAACAGACCATTGGGGCCCCCATTTGTATGGACGAATTTCTATGAAGCTCAATTACTGATATGGTCTCCCTACTACTTTTCCCAAGTCTTCCAAAACATTCAATGTAGTTTTTCAACACCTTTAGAGGAGGATTTAAGGGAGGATCATTGGACTTAAGTCCTTTTAGTGTTTGAAAACCATAACACTTTCACGCCTAAAGTTCCCAACCACCCCCAGTCAAATATACTTGAAATCCACCCATTCCTCTCACAAAAACTTGAGATCCCCACTTCTGAGATCACCTGTCAATACTCTTGAAGGCTTGAGCAAGGTCTCACCCAAGTATTACCATACATATTGTTCATAGCCTAAGTGAACATGAGGTCACCCAATCCTACTTGCGCACCGATACTTGCACACCCTTTTCTACTTGGGCACCTCTCCTTGATACACTTACCTTCTTCACTCTCTTTAGTCTACAATCCATCAAGCCTTCATCAAATCTAATCATGACAAGGATTCTTCTTCTTTTGCTCCCTTTCCTGAAAGGTATTCTTTTGAGACCTCCACCAAAACATCCTGACTTATCAAACCTTTAAGAAAGGAACATCAGCGTGTCTCCTATTTGGGTTTGTATTTCCACAGTCATAGGTTTCCCAAAATTGTTTCACAATGGGATTAGGATTCATGTAGTGTATGTGGGTTTTTATATCAATAGTCACATTGAATATTATCCCAGGAATAGCGTTGGGAAGTTCCCAGTTTTGAGAATAAGGGTCTGGGTTTTTTCCTCCCCTTCTCGTCTCTAAGACTCAGAACCTCAGGTATCTGGTAGGGAAGGTATGATTCACCATTTATTTTCTGTGCAAGCATAGGATAAGTCTCCCTCCCATTCTAGGATCAATTTTAGGGAAACCATCTTGGAGTAAGCCCCTATAATTTCTTATATAAGTTTTCACCATTGCGTCTTCTTTCTTATTTGGCGCTAAAGACCAAAGGGGAGATGTGCACAACGACTTTCATTTAACTTTCCCTCTCTTGTTGGGATTTATCACCTTGGACATCCATACTGGTATAATCCCCTCACCTTAAACCCTTTTTCCTTCCATTGGACCCTTGTCCAATGTTAATAAAACAGAGGGAGGGCTCATCACCTCACCCTCGTCCACCCTCACCGCCATAGGTGTTCCCTCTTCCATCAACAGGGAGGAAAATTTTGAAAGTGAAAGTTTCATTGTTGTATCGTTCACATCCTCTTGTTTATCACACTGATAATGAATCATGTGGGCTTAGATATACCTGATGGTTACAACATGTGCACAAACACTCATTGGAATGAATTGTGAGAAATATAATTCCTATTCGAACCAGGATATATAGGAATCCATTTTTTGGGCCTGAACTCACTGGATATTCTTTTTGGGAATCCAAACCTAATTCCCTTAATCTGGCATCCTCCTTAGAGATAAGCCCCAAATTAAACCTCAAATCATTAGGGCATCCTTTTCATGAAATACAACCAAACTCATCTCTCTAAAAAGATCATACTCTCATATGAGGGTTATAAAACTATGTGGGCTTTGATTCCCATCCATATGGGATACATAGGAAGTCTCTTTTAGGTTCTAACCCAACAATTCAAATAAACCCTATTATCTTTGGGCCATATTCAAAATAGGGTTCGATCTTACTTGGAAACCCATATCCCTTCGAAGTTCCTTGGGCTGCTTCAGCATAAGGCCCACTCCATGTTTTGACTAAGCACCCCCTTCTTAGAGGTCCTTATCACATGACCTTAAAAGGTATGATGTGTCACATTAAGTCGCACCGAACTACGAGGGTTCTGATTCCTTTCCCAAGGATATGCAGGTATCCCAACTTATTGGCATGATCCAAAGATCAAAATAAAAATTCGTCTCCTTGGATGACAATAAATACCAAAGTGCCCCGCGGAGTGGCTTAAAAACCAGTATCATCATAACGACAATTAAAAGAATCTCTAAGTAGTATATGATAGGATACCATTGATGGAGAACCTCAAATAAATACGAATGATTTTAAACTTTTCACATGCTAAATAAGTGATTGAAAAATCCAAGTGATACTTATGATATACTTGGTGAATTAATAACAATTCATGAAAATATCTTAAATTTACACGGAGAGTCCCTTAGTAGACAATAAATCCCCCCAAAAGGATGTGATGAGTCTGACCTCCCATCCTCTTAACCAATTAACATTCTTAAGTATCGTGATGTTAAAACATAACGAATAGATACCTTTAGAAACCATGTCCCCTTTGGATAGAGAAAAATTTGAAGTTTCGGGTTCCGCAAATAAATCCAATGGAAACCGCCTAGAAGCAATAATTATTAAAACTAGAATACACATTTCAAGGAACTATGAAATAAAAATGGTGAACCTGACATGAATCCTTAACCACATTAATAATGTTACCCACCTGTTAGGCCCCTATCAATTGATAAAGGAAGGATAGACAAAGAAATCAATCATGCATGTATCCATCTAAAAAATGCAGCTTTAATGGAGTTTTATTTGTCTTAAAGTTTTTCTTCTCAGAATTCCCTTCATTCCAAATATGGTTTTCTCCATGAAAACATCTGTGAACTTCTCGACCGCTGCTCAAGCTGGATTCCCATCCATGGGAAGGACGTCATCACCAACCCAGCATCTTCAACGCTGGGTCTCTAATGTGTTGGTTGAGGAATATTGCAGGCACAGTACAATCTAGTCTTTGGAGGCTACTCGACATGCCCTTCATGTCAATAACAATCCTCGATCATCTGGCCAATGATGTCCAATGACTATGAAGCAGACAGTGCCAACAAATGTCTCCAACCATTTCTGATCTTTATCCCCCGAACGCAACAACAAGTCCATCATGTACTATAGGGAGGTGGATAAAGAGGTCACTCAAGGCCAAAAATCAAGAATGTATGAATCTTTCTTAAGGACTCCCATCAACAATCACCTCTAGTATAATCATGCAGTAGTGAACCCCCAACATGATGAGGGTGTTCTCTCTAGACATTTGTCCCAGGTCTCTCAGACCCAAGAATGCAAGATGAACCACTGGGGACAACGTCCAATCAAAAGGGAGAAGGTTCTTACCTACACCCTTTCCAAATAAGTCCATCAACATAACTTGATGGAAAACAATGAATGGGAGCATACACCCATCTGTCCTAATTTTTCTGCTCAGTAGGATCGTCTGACAGCAACCCACGAATCCCACTAGATTAACCTGGTGGAGTACTGTGAACAGGCACATACACCATCTTACAAGTTATCATCCAGTGAAAATGCTCAGCTAATTGAATTTAAAGAAGCCCACCAATCTAATATGGTGGAAACTGGTAAACAGGAACATACATCTATTTACAATCACCAATTTTGTCATCAGTCTCATCTACCAGTATTGAAGGAAGTCAGTCAACCATACTTGATAAGAAACAGCCAGCAGACACATACACCAACCAATGTTCATGAAGCCTGCCAATGGTCTCGTTTGGTAGTACCCAGAGAATCTACTCAGGAAGATCCAATGAAAAATTTGGGGTAGACTCAACTCTCTTCCCCCATGCATGAGTACTATCAATATCCATTGATAGGAAAAGGAGGACATGAGTAGGTACATACACCTACTCTAGATAAATAATGGACATATATTCCAGTTCTGGCCGTTGAAGTCACTAAACACATTTTATAAATGGTGAAAGGGTAGTCACAAATCCCTATCCATATTCTGGAATCATGATAGAATATTATAACAACTACATCAGTAGTATCAGGGAAATAGACACATAAATCTATCCCCACACATGGGATGACACATCGGCATGTCATCCCAAAGCAGACACACACCTCTGTTCCAGTCCAGGAGGTTCATAGGGCATACTCTCCCATATCATACAAACAACAAGATTAGGAACATACAACCTTTCCATTTGGAGGTAATCAGACATTTTCGGTAACTACTCCAAGGTAGGAACATACACCCACCCATGTTAACCACTTCTCCCAGTAAGTGGCCCCAATTAAGTACAAGAGAACATCAAAGAATAACACTATTCAATCACCATTGGAAAATCAAGAGTCAAGCTATAATTTAGCTCACCTAAATGATGGAGTTCTTGAATCCCTCAAACATTTATCAATTGCATCTCAAGATCATACTCTCTCATTACAAAATTTTGGTAGTGGTAGCTATAATTTTGAAGTTCCTCATTGGAAACATCATCATGAAGGCTTGGTTCATGAAAATTCTGTCAATCCCAAGTTCCTATCTCCAGATGAGATCCATGACAACCCTCCGTGTGACCAGAAGACCAAAGAGAAAGAAGATTTATCCCTTGTTGTAATCCAACATGGTAATCCTCCACATGATGGAATTTTCGGTGAAATTCCTCTCTGCAGTAATATTTTTCATTGTCAAAACAATTCCTTAGTTGACAATTAAGCAATGAGAAAGCCCTTGTATCTTGAGGAACTTTCAAAAACAAGGCCAGTCATGTCTAATTCCTTGTCATTTACTGTTGAAACACTTTCTCAAACATAAGACATCTTAAGGGAACGATCATTCTCAGAATCTCCCTTAGGCCATTTGTCTTCTAATATAGAGAATCCACATTGTTTAGACCAAGTGGAGAAATTTTTAGTGAAAGATGACGAATATATGTTAAACATGAGAAATAAATTGGATAATGGAAAAATTACAGTCATGCTCCAACCTTTGGAAAATTATCAGTATAACATTCTAGAATTGATGACAGAAGATTGAATTCATGATATCCACCTCAACTTATGGAAAGCTCTTCGTCATTCAAAAATAAAAGTATTACCATATGATGAATAACAAATCATGTAAATGTAATAGAAGAGTTGAAATGCCAAATTGACTTGGAATCTCTCTCAGTTTCCCAATATCCAAAGGTTGAAAAATAGTAGAGAAACATTCAGTGTGTATGCCTCAATTCTCTAAAGAGGTTACACCAATTAATTTCTGATTCTGCATCTAGTGTTTGTATCAAAGGATGGGGTGCACATGGGGCCTTGAATTTCACTACACTCCAAAATCATCAAAGTCTGCCAAAAGTGGTTTCATGTAATGTTACTTCCCATAGTCAGACACAATCGTTAGGTTTTTTATGTAATAAAATGTACGCTCCAGAATAGGCCTCAACCAGTTCTCATCAGAGTCAGACCCAAAGAAAAGAAGTTGTTGACTTACATTTACATCAAGAATTTGAGAATCTTGAGTAGGCATCCCGTTTAGAGGATTTCATGTGTCAGAGAATTCCAATGTCTAAAATAGTGCAGAAATATTCCAAAAAAGGTGATTTAGGTGGTTGTTAGATGATGCACCCTGCTAATGTTCGAACCGAAATCCACAAAATCAGAAGAGCAATTGAACAAATTTCATAAATAGCAGTTCGTGAATCACCCCAGATTTCAAGGATGGGGCTCATTTAATTCAACCATAAAATTCATTAAAAAAAATTCAAATAACTGAAGAAGAAGAATAAAATTAACCCCTATCAACAGAGCTGGGGGATTTTTCACATCTGCAATCCCCTCCTCAACAGAAGTCAGTTTTTTCCCGATTAAGGAAGAAGCCACAAGGAAAGTGTACAAATGAACTATCCAAGGATTCCCTTCTCGTTACTATCCGCCAAACAATTCTATGGGAATATTCATATAAGATAACTGAGTCTCGTGAAATACAAAAATGAAGATGATCTAGAAAAAACACTGATAGAATACCATCAATGCATTATGAGTCAGTGAATGTTATTAATACCATTGCAGAAGATCGTCTAGAAAATAAGTCCAGTCCCGGGGAATTAGAAGATGAAGTTCGTATCCATAATATGGTACACACTGAGGCAAATAATGAAGGTGTGCATACCTGAAATCAAAGGCTTAACCATAATCAATGTATGCTTCAAATAACCAACCCCCCCTCTCTGAAAGTCATCTAACAAAGGGAAATGAAGGATTTGAAAGGTCTCAATACATAGTTATTTTGAAACAGTATTTCTACTAGACGTACTCCCCATGTAGGTCCTTAACTTGAGAATCCTGTAGAAGTTTCTCAGAAAAGAGGATTTGTAGTAACTATAGATACAGATAATGAATTCCCTCCATTGGGTTTCACAACAAAGGTAGGATCAAACACTTCCTGATAGGCCAGTTCTCGTGGGTTATCCAAGGAAAATGTCAGCACCACCATCAATGGGTTTTTTGTTCGTTGCACCATCTTAAGATCTAGTTGTTATACCTTCACAGAATCTAGCTCATCTGGATATTCCCCAAATTTCTATGAACACTGTGGAGGCATTAACGACATTATTAGAAGCTATGGAGGAAGGACATGCACCAGTTCAGCCTGAACAGAGAGCTTACCCAGAATGGGTGGATTCAATTTCTCCCCCACCAAAGTTTTTGAATACCACATTACCGATATTTAATGGTTTGATAGATCTGTAGCAACAATTAAAACATTTTGTTTCTTTTTGTGATCTTATTATGGGAACTTCTCAACAAAAAGAAGCAGTAAAGCTTAGGTGTTTTTTGCAATCATTATAAGGACCAGCTTTTTTCTGAGACACAAGTTTACAATCTCGATCAATTACTAGACGAGAAGATCTTCATCAGAAATTCCTTCTTCAATTTATCTCAACACTACCAAATATGACATTTTTTGATCTTAATAATTGAGAACAAATGAATAATGAAAGATTTTCATATTTCAATTCTCAAAGAAAGGGATTAACATATTCCTTAAATTTAGCACTCCCTCAAGAAGATTTGTTTCTAATCTGTGTGGAAATTTTGCATGATGAGTTACATTCACCATTGATCCCTATGAAATACAATGGAGGGTTTTGGGACCTCACTTCAATTACTGAATAGATATAAGACTCTATTTTAGAAATTAAGGATAAAACTCATGTAATTACATTAGATCCAGGGAGGAGGATAGGAAAGGAAAAAGATGATACAACCATACTCAAATAGGCACCTGTACCTACTTCTACATCAAGACCCTCATCATACCAAATGGCTCCACTTATTGAGGAACAACAGCAATGACCATCTCTTTAAGATGATCGAAGATATAAAAGGCGGAAACAGTTTGATGAATTAAAGACTAAAGTTTATTATTTTAGGAACGGACATGTTCCTAGTTACTTCATCTCAGCCATAGAAAACAATTTGGTTCCATTTCCAAGGACGAAGAATCCATGTAAAGATGGAGATAATGATATTCCGAATTATTGTCACTTTCACCAGATGTCGGGACACTTCATTCAGGAGTGTTTTGTTTTAAAAGACCTTCTGAAAAAGATTGTAGACTCTGGGAAAGTGAAACTGAAAAGTTTTTCAGCTCATTTAGCATGTGTTACTACTACTGATTTGGAGGAAAAGGCAAATGTCAAGAGAATAAAAGTAAAAATATGCAGAAATATGACGATTAGATGATCTGGAAAATGATCAACTAAAGTCATGCCATTTTTCGAACACAGTTGAAACAACCAATTTTGTCTTATGCCAATTCTACCATAGTAAAACCATATTCATCAAAAGGTCATTCCGCAAAGAAACAAAGTGATCATAAGGATAAATAGAAGTTGGAAGAATATGAGCTCGTGTTAAGGCCAAAGATGTCCTTGAACCTGGAAGATTTTATGTGATATGTTTCAAAAGAACAGGAACCACCCCGCCAAATGGCACAATCAGAAGTAACCTATCAGGAAGAATCTTCATCAAATGAAGAATTGTTCTCTGGTTCTATTAATGTTATCTATTTAATGGATCATTATGCCAATGATTATTCTGATTATATTGATCCATAATTCCTTGTACCTAATTGGGGAACTAGAAGAAGAGGCCAATGTTGAGGATACAGGGGAAGATGTGGGAATTATAGAAACCACCATTTTAACTCCACCCCTGCTCAAACCATATATGCGGAAAAAACTCGTAGAAGTGCCCTTCTGCGGGCTCAAAATGAACAAAGAGTTTATTCCATGCAAAACAAGTTTGGTTCTGCCACTATTATTTTGGGGGACCGATTAAAGTTACTCCATCTTCCTCTCAGCAAGTGAATATACCTAGTCAATCTAATATCCCAATGTAAGGAATATATCCGACTTCTTCTTCAACATAGAATACGACTACATCAGAAGCGTCAACTTATAAAGCACCTGCAAAACCACATATCCATGCTGGGAAATGCAGACCTTTGGACCAAAAGTACAGTGTCTTGAAATAATTGGACCATGTACTAGACAATTTATCAATTTTTGATGCTTTGAATTTATCAAAAGATCTTTGAGAAGCACTCATTGAGTCTTTGTCAAGTCCTCAAGAGTTTGAAACCAAAGTTGTTGCTGCTAAGGTTTACTGTATAGAGAATGATCCTGTAGATTTTCATCCAGTCATATTTTTTACAGATGGAGATGAATATGATGTTGTACATGGACATATCAGACCTTTGTATTTTTCTGGAAATGTATATGATGTAGACATCTGATGAGCCTTCATTGATAATGGCTCCAGAGTCAACCTCATTCCTATTTGTATACTTCGTCGATTGGGTCTATCTGAATCTCACTTATCTCATTCAAATTTACTATTGGAAGGATATGACAAGAATGAACAAGAACCTATGGACATAATTACACTCAGAACTCAGTTTGGAGATCTTATGTCTAATTCAGATTTCTTGTTTTTTCATCAGGACACAACCTTCAATGTTCTTCTTGGAAGGCCTTGGCTGCATCAACATGCAGCCATACCTTCATCATACCACCAATGTATTAAGTATTGTTTCAATTGTTAAATCGGTACATTGTATGGTGACATGGAACCATTCAAAACATGTGAATCTCAATACATTGAGGCAGAGTGTTATCACACAAAAGGAATGAAGCCAATGACAAAGAAGATAACCAGAGTTAAGGCTCCAAATGGGCTAGAAAAGATTCCATCAAATCCATTTATGCATTTTAGTACAGATTATGTGTTATGCATTAATCAAGTTGAAATAGTAAACCCAATTCTACTAACTAATCCAGCAACTTCCATAATGTCGATTACGGTAATTGAGCCTGACAACATGGAAGAAATTGTTGATTCACCAAGCAGTGATGAAAGTTTAAAGAGAATGTTTTCATTTCATCTACTGAACTAAAAAAATCCACTACTTCGTCAACTAGAGTATAAGAGATTGTAGTAATTATAGAGGAAGACAAAAATGTTAATTCTCAGTCCATCATTCCTTCTTTATTACCATAGGAAGACCCTTCATCATCTGTAGGGTCAGATATGTTGGCCTCTTCTTTGGGATGTTCAAATACTGATTCCTCTCTTAACTCTAGGATTTTTTCCATGTCATCCACTATGTAAGTGGGAATAGAAGAGGTAACACATAATGAAGAAGAAGAGGAAGATCTTGGGGTTGATCCTCCAAAATTTGAAGAAGGTGTCTCTATCACCATGGATGAGCTCACAGAAATAAATCTAGGTACATAGAAAGATCCACACCCACTCTAATTAGTAAGGATATGACCTCTGAAGAGAAAGAGGTGTATAAGTCCTTTATAAAGTAACACTGAGATATATTTTCTTGTAATTATACCAAAATGTTTGGTCTTAATCCGTATATAGACACCCATCATTTGGGTTTGCCAAAAGAACATTGTGGATTCAACCAAGCAGCAAGAATAACACACCCAACCCAAGCCTCTAAAATTAAAGCAGAAGTTGATAATCATATAAAGGATAACTTTTTTAGGGATTTTCAGTATCCCAAATTACTAGCCAATATTTTCCCAGTAAAAAATGAATGGGAAAATTAGAGTTTTCATTGATTTCGGAGATCTTAACTATCATTGTCCTATAGGTGATTTTCCAGTTCCAATTAGAGAGCTTTTAATCGATTCAACGGCTAGCTATGAAGCTCTTTCTTTCATGTATGGATACTCTGGGTATAATCAAATCCATATGGCCCCATAGGATGAAGAGTATATAGCCTTTAGATCCACTAAAGGTGTGTTTTTATATCGAGTAATGACCTTTGGCTTAAGGAATGTAGGCACAACATGCCAACGTGCCATGCACTATATCTTCAAACCCTTCTTAGGGAAATTTTTTGACTATTTTTTGGATGATTTGGTGGTCAAATTAAGACAACATTCCAATCACTTATCTGATTTGGAAACCATATTCAATAAAATTCGGAAACACAGTTTGAAGATGAATCCCTTGAAATGTACTTTCAGGGTAACCTCATAAATGTTTTCTGGATTCTTTGTGCACCAACATGGTATCAAAGTTGATCATGAGAAAAAAATCAATCCTAAGTATGTCACCTATTCAAAATTTGTAATAATTAAGAGAACTCTAAGGAAACTTGGCCTATATTCGACGCTTTATCACCAATTTGGAAGGAAAGTGTTTACCCCTCACCATATTAATAAAGAAAGGTGTCACCTACCAATGGACTGAATATTGTCAAGAAGCATTTGATACCCTCAAGAAATGTCTCTTGTGTCCACCAGTATTAATTACAACCATTGAAGAAAGACCAATTATTCTCTATGTGAATTATTTAGAGCGATAATTAGGTTCCTTCCTCACCCAAATGAATGATTCTTGGAATGAAAATATCTTTTACTATATCATTGAAACTATTCTTAATGTAGAAACTAGATATTCAAGTGTTGAAAAGTGCTGCCTATAATTGATTTTTGTAGTTCAGAAATTGAGGCACTACCCACAACATCATGATGTCCAATTGGTTTCTCACAGTAATCCACTAAAATTTATCCTCATTCGTCCTATGCTTATAAGGCATCTAGCACGGTGGGCAGTTATTTTGTAACAGTTTGATATTTAGTTTGTACCTCAAAAAGAAATAAAAGGCCAAGCTCTAGCAGACTTCCTTCCTGAGCATCCATCTGTAGAAGATATATCATTTGATACTGAACTTCATGATGAAGAGGTCTTCTTTATTCAAGATAATTCCCAAACATGGGAAATGTATTTTTATGGTGCTTCCAGAAGTCTAACAAGAAAGAGAATGGAAAAACATAAACTCAACAAGGTTGGGATAGGAATTTCCCTTATTTATCTAGAAAAATTATTATTACCTTATTAATTATTGTTATCGGAAGGTTGTACCAATGATGAGGTAAGATATCAAGCTCTCATAACTAGTTTATAATTGGCCCCTCAGGTGAAAATGGATCACTTAAAAGTGAAAGGTGATTCAGAATTAGTAATCAAACAAATTAATGGGGATTATTCTATCAGAAAAGAAGTGTTAATCTTTTTGTGTGATTATGTTAGAGGTTTGATGGATGAATTTCCCTCAGAGATGAAATTGTATTATGTCCCTATATTACAAAAATGATCAAGCAAATGCCCTAGATAATGAAGCTATAGCCTTGGAAGATCCAAATCGGGATGAGACAGTCATTAACATAGCCATCATCTTGTGGTCTCACCTTTTGTTCAAACCAAAATAAAGGAAATTAATTAAATTATCCCTATTTTTGAACCATATAGTCATACCATGGGATGGAGAACTTCCATCATAGAATATCTTCAAAATGGGATACTTCCACTATATTGGGATGAAAAAGAACAAATCTGATAGTGATCAACTAATTTTACTCTTTATGATAGTAAAGACTAGAAAAAGAACCTTTATATGTGAGGCTTTGATGGAATCCTCTTCATATGTATTGATGGGGAAGAGACTAAAACTGTCATTAAAGAAGTACATTTAGGAATTTGTGGTTCCCACCAGTCTGGGCACCAACCCTCTGATCAGATTTGAGGGCTTGGAAACTTTTGGCCTTCCGTGATGCTGGATTTTACGGATTTCACTAAAAAATGCCATCCCTTCCAATTGCATGCCAATTTCATTAACCAACACCCAGAGTTGCTACATACAGGTGAATACTACTGGCCATTTTCCACATGGGGAATGGATGTAGTAGGATCTTATCCTCTAGCCACGACTAATTAGTTCAAGTATATTCTCACCGCCACTGTCTTCTTCTCTAAATGGGTAGAGGAAATACCTATCAATGAAATTGGAGCCAAAATCATTTTTAGTTTTTTTCAAAACTAATATCATCACAAGAATTTGTGTCCCTCATTCAATTTTGATGGAAAATGGAACCAATTTTTGTTCTGATAAAGTAAAAAAGTTATATCAGGAACATAATATCAGATCCAACCATTCATCTCATTATCATGTAGCATCCAATATAAATATATAGGCCTTCAACAATAACCTATCAAATATATTCCATAATATGGTGGATAAAGATAATAAATCATGGCCTAATAGACTTTCTAATGCTTTATGTTTTTATCATACCACTACCCGTACTGCTACCCAAGAAACTCTTTACTCATTGGTATATGGAATTGAAGCCGTTTTTCCAATTGAAATGCAATTTCCTTCACTTAGAGTTGCAATCTGTGATCAATTTTCAATATACGAGAGGTCCTAGAAATGGTTCAAAGGGTTGTAATGATCATATGAGAAAAGATTTCATACTTTTAACCATCTAGAAGTCTACCAAAACAGATTAGCACGAGCTCTTAACAAGAAATTTCACCTCCGTTCATTTCTTCAAGGAGAGTTGGTATTGGTCCTTAAGAATCCAATGATACTAGGAAATAAACCTCCAAAGCTTGAGCCAAAATTTGAAGGACCTTATTCCATACATAAGGTCTATTAAAATGGAGATTATGCATTAATCTCAATGGATGGAGAGCTTATTACAACTCAAAACAATATGATATTCTTGAAGAAATACTTTGTGTAATTATACATTTTAGTCCACACTACAAGAATCTAAACAGCAAAGAACCAAATCCTCACTGCAAGACTTTAAACTACATAGTACCATGTCCTTATTACAAGGCATTAATCTTTATAATAACCATAAGTGTCCATGCTACATGATGTTAAAATGCATAGCATCTTTGTCCTAGTCGAATGATGTTAAACTGCATGACATCATTTGTACAACTAACATTCTCTCTATATGACGTTAGAAGCTTCCATAAACAAAAAACATTGACATCGTCACTACTCCTTAATAGTACATGAGTCCCTATCATTCCTATGTCTAAGTCAGATCTTCATAAAGACCATGTTTCAAGAAATACATATGACTTTATTCTCATTTTCAATGAGATACGTAAGGATGCCTAAATCTCCAATTTTTTTTCCAACTACAATAAAAAAGTCTTCTTATTTTCTCCTCATGTATATGAATTAGATCTATACAGAGTGTTTTCTTAAGATATATGATTTGTTCCTTATATCATTTCATGTCTTGAGATTAACTGTTCACCCAGAACATGTAAAATTCCCCATTCGTTATGTCAAACACTGTAACGCCCTGACCACAGTTACCCAAAGTCGGTGCATTAGTTTAATACAATTTCATTATTACAATGAATCAAGCCTCAAAGGACCAATAGGTTTTATATTCATGGAAAATATATTACATAAATGAATTCAACATTACAACTTGAAAAGAAATACAACACTAATTTATTCCATTAGAAACATCCAGGCCTCCAAGATTATGCCTGCAAGTCACTCATAACTAATTGCTTCATATCCTGGGAAAATGAAACGTAAGAAAGGGGTGATCTCAAATGCTCAGTAAGGGTAATCAATACAACAAAAGATAACATAAACATTAGGCATGGTGAATAATTGAAAATTAATGACTTTAAAAATAATAAACATGAAAACATTATGGTAGAAATATGAGCTGAGTAAATAATGCCATAATAAAACATAGTGATGAGTAGTCTACTAGTCCAATAACCACATGAACCTTCATTATTATTTTCATTTTGAGGGAATGTATAATGCCGAACATTCTGAAACATCTTTTCAAGTCCTCGACCAAGACATCTAAAAATGATTTAGGCCTCAGCCAAAACCATATATCAAATTGGGAAAGGCTTAGGCCAATTGTACGTCTAATTGCCTCATGAGACCTACTGAGGCATCAAGGAGCTATAGCGGGCTCCACCCATCACTTATTAAGTCCAATACATTCTTTATATGAAAAGTTTGAAACATAACATAAACATTCATATTAAAACTAGCATACGAAATGTCAATAATTTATCCATAAACCATGAATCGTATAAAAATAACACATCCATAGTCAAACATATCACAAAACATTCAATAAAATATGGAATATTTGTATCATAATAAATAAAAATTGATCAAGAATAATATCACGTAAAGGATGTTGACATAGTTGAAAATGATTAGTAAAAATCATTGAGAGAAATATACATTTTTCATTAAATCATTTAAAAGTAACAAAATTTATAATGAAAGTCATTTAAAAGATAGTTTTGAATCAAAGTGTCCCATACCACTTTGAATAGTTTTAAAGGAATTAAAATTTTAAAACATTCATGTCCATAAAAATAAATCCTTAAAACCATTTTGAAAACATGGACATTAATGAAAAAGGTTTATAAGAATAAATCTTTAAAACATTTTAAAATGATTTTTTAGTAAAAAGTCCCTTAAAAATATTCCCTTTTAAAACTCTTTTATAAAAAATGTACATGTATAATAAATATTTCCTAATATATACTTATGTAAAAACAACT
Source organism: Viscum album (assembly GCA_963277665.1). Taxonomy (NCBI): domain Eukaryota; kingdom Viridiplantae; phylum Streptophyta; class Magnoliopsida; order Santalales; family Viscaceae; genus Viscum; species Viscum album. Next base: position 1,078,921,975 of record OY728120.1, on the reverse strand, counting down.
TTGGATAATAAAGAGATTGTGATATTAACCCTTACCTTTTGTCCGACTTGACCCGTTCGTTCTTTAATCTCCTGAATAATAATGTAAAGTTAATTTCTAATTTCTTCAAAACCTTTTTCAAATTAATTATTCATTTTAAATCACTTATTAGTACTTTATAAACATTAAGAAATCATTTAATTTAATAATTTACGTTTTGTTGATATTTGGTACTTGAGTCAAAAGTAAAATTCTTATAATTACATGTTGTCCATGTGGTCAAAAGTACTTTATCTACAGAATTATATTCATGATTTAATTATCATATATATCTTATATATCCAGTATATATATGTATTTATAACAATACATAACATTTTTAGATATGAAATGAAATTCACCATTCATGGAGATGGTGAGTCGTACATACGCATGAACGCTACTTTCATTTCTTGTTCATATTTTAATTGAATGAATAATTAATGATAAATAGGTATATGATAATTCAAATATAATATATTATATAATTTTAGTAACTCCATCCTTTATATGTTCCACATATGGCATAAACGAGTCATATCATTTTTAGGGGGTGGTAGTCCACACTTCCTCAAATGAAATTATTACATTTACCCATTATGGAAACCATAAAGGTATGATATAAATGAAAAATACAGAAGAATATAAAGAATATAAATATAATATATATCACATATAAATATAGTTACATCTTAATGTCCACAATAAGAGGTGGTAGGAGATAATTGAACAATCATCGTTTCATGAGGTAGTAGTTTTCCGTCCACAGAAACAATGTGTTATTCTCGCATTAGATGGAGGTGTGTATAAGTGTAGCTCAGATACTTCTCATTAAAATAGCCTAGTATATTGAGGATACTGTTATTTTTATAAAATAATGTAATAATAATATTTTATGGGGTTGGTGAAGTAAAATAAAAGAAGATAACTTTAGGGGAGACACTACCATAAAATTGGGTAACACCCATTGGTTAGATACAAAAGGACTTCTTGAAGTGCTTTCTGCCTAAGGTAAGGCTTCTAGGAGGAGGAGAGAAATCTTGAGAGATTATTTGGGTAGGGTTTGGATAATCCAAAGTGCTTGATAGGTTTGATTTATTGGTTAGAAGTGAGGGTTTTTTATAAGGGGGGGAGGGGCTCTTTAGGAAAGTGTGAAAAAATTATTTTATTGTATAAGGATATTCAGTTTATAATGGTCAAAAACTAATTAAAGTCAAATATAAGATGACTCATGGTCCAAATAAAATAATAAAATAGTAATTAAATAGGTTTTGGATGTTATTTTAGTCATTATAATCTTATTTATTTAAATCATTTATTTATGAGGTAAATATTGCATCATTATTGTGTCATGAATAATTTTATTTATTTGATGTCTAAAAATTATAGAAAAATAACATGATGTAAGAAATATTTTAATCTTAAAAAAATATTTATAGTTGAGGAGTTAACTTATATAACTCCGTGTAAAAATTAACTTACTAAAAGATATTTATTTATATTATTTTTCTCTTTACATTAAATTAATTAAAATAATTTGTCATTATCACTCTTAATAGGATCCATGGGTCCCCAAATCGACCCAAATATGACCATGGTCGTTCATGACTCATTAAATAAGTTTAGGAAAAGTATTAGGGTAATTTGTTACTATTATAATATTCATTTTACCTTAAATTACCCTATTTACCTTTAACCATGGTAAATAAAAGTCAAAAGTTTCTATTAACCAAAAAATATTTTCATCTTATTGAAACAAAGTTACTTACTAATAACAACCATTTAAGCCATATATTTGAAATTCAATTCACAGAAGTGTAATAGTTTATTTTAAATGAAAAATTCAGTTTTTAAACTACTACTCAGTGTTTTCACTATTCATAAAAAATTCAAGGTTTTCAGAAAAATACAAAAAATTCAGCCTAATTTATATTTGATATTACAAATTAAAAAATGAAGTCTATTTTAAAAAATTCAAAACATATAAGTTGGATTAATTAATTTAAATTTAATTCATGTTGTCAAAACAAATATCGTGTTTTTAAGAAACAATAATTATCCAAAGATCGACACTTGTTTGTGTCCAATTTCCAAGTGAAATTACTTCCAATAACAAAAATTGATTTAAATGGTAAAAATATAATATAATTATTCTTTAAAAACAATTAAAAAGATAATCTAACCATATAAATAGATTAGATTAAAAGGAATATTTGAATAAAAATACAGTATTTTTCACTATTCATTGAAAAATGAATTTTATCAAAAAAATACCAAAAATTGACCCAAAGTAAATTTTGAGGTCTTGATTCTAAATAATAATTATTTTTTGTAAAATAGAACATATACAAGTTAAAAAAACTAGATTTAAAGAGGGTTCGACATTAAAAGGCAGTAAATCAACCTTTTAATGAATATTAGATTATTTATGCTTAAAATCAAATTCTTTCTTATTTTAAGCCTCTTAATTTTGATTGGATAAATGTGGAAACATTTAAAAACATGTATAATAACATTTTAGTTAGTTCTGTTTATTCCCTCCATTACAATGGCTAGGCATTAACTACCATTTAAAATAATATTATATTATTATTCTTCAGTATTACTCAGCATTATGTGTAACATAAGATTTTAAAGAAACCCATTGTTGCGTATCGGGCAAGCCATAGAATATATAATCCCCATTAATGTAAAATTAATATTGAATTCAGAAATGAAAATATTTTACTCTTTATTTAACTGTGATGTTACAGAAATCTTGGGGTGTTACATTCTCCCCTCCTTCAAAAAATTGTGTCCTTGCAATTTGAAATTTTTCTTTGAAATTAAAATGTTTAAAATAGAAAATACCTTTTTGGAAAACCCACATCATAAATAGGGTTAATAAAATTTAGTCTTAATAAGAGGGAAAGGGAAATAAAATATTCACCACCAAATTAGGGTTTTAAATAAGAGAACATTGGTGGAAATTATAGACACATAATTAGAGGAAAAACGTAAATATTTATAGGGGTGATTGAGGTCATCAATCACAAACAAGTGTAAAATTGAGGGCCTAAAAACCATCAATTTATGATGATTTAAAATATCATCAGTTCAAAAAAACATAAGGTATTAGGATAACACATTTTTTGTTTTAATATCCCCTCCCTAAAGTTTAAGAATTGATTTTTTCATAGAATAAGGGGGAAGAAAATATATACATGACATATAGAGTTACATCCTTTAAATAATTTCTACTACAAACTTATCATTCACTCTAAAAGATAATAGAACTTGAAAATATTATATTTATCCTAATATTTTAAGGTTCCAAACATATAGAATAAATAAAAATAATTTATAATAACCAGGGACTTTCTGTAGGCTAGTTGTAGGTCATAAAGCCTTGTCACACTTTGGTTGTGGGTTCGATTCCTACATCTTTGTCCGATGCGACAGGTTATCACCCGACCTAAAGGTTTTACTTTTTCTAAAACGATAGTACTATAATATTATAAAAATAATCTTAATAAATACTATACTAAGATCAACATAATCCATTCCATCCTTTATAGCTATCCAAAATACTTCTATCCAAATTCTCTCTAAAAGGTCTATAAATTCTATAATCAATCACAACGTTAGATTCCCCAAACAACATAAAGTTCCTATTATTTTCACATACTAAAAATATGATTACCTTTATCATATCAAAAAATTAATGAAAACAAAAATTACTGCATTACCATATTTATATATATCACATTCTTCTTATAACCAAAAAATAATTCTTGAATCCCAAAACACAAATACATTAATTATTCCACTTCATATATAATAACAACATAGGCTTGGACTTTCTCCCTTGGCCTTTTCTGAGGTATGTTTTCTTGATATATAGGAAATTCATTTGCATATTGACCCATTTCTCTACAATTGTAACATTCAGCATTGAAAATCTCTTTCTTTCCCTTACATTCACCAGCAAGATGGCATTTCTATACACATTTGTAGCATACTCATTTTCTTTTTAGACAGGCTCTAGGGTGCTTCCTTCCACAATTATCATAGGGTAGAAACACAAATCTTCCATTAATCCCTGTTTTCTTATTTCCTTTCCTAGATTTTTCAGCAGATCTCTTCTTCTCTTTCTTTTCTTTAAAGTCATAAGACTTAGAGAATTCATCTTCTCTCTTGATAGCACATGAGACAATATATTCATATGATGAAAAGGATTGTGAGACTATTTCTCAATGGAGAAATGGTTTTAACACATCAAATAATTGATCAATATTACTCCTCGGGTTGCATATATAATTTTATGCATGCCTTTCTAACCTTGTAAAGTTAGCCTCATATTTTGCAACATTCTCATCCTCCTTTTGCCACAGACTCAGAAATTGCCTTTCTATATCCACTCGATGGTCACTAGGAAAGTATTTTTCTAAGAAGAGCACTTTAAACTCTTTCTATTCCATATTTGATACTTATTCATCTTCCTTGGTGTTTTGAATCAATGACCACCATTTACCTGCATCTCCCGTGAGGTGATAAATTTCCAGGACAACTTTTTTCCTTTCCCTACTCCCCAAAGCATTAAATATTTTATCTAAGGAACTTATCCATTGCTCAGCTACAAATGGATTTTTAGTCCCATTTAATTTTGGTGGTTTTTACCTCATGAAGTGGTCTAACATTGGTCCTCCATGTTATGGATCAGGGTGCTCCATACAGGTAAGGTTATTATTCATAATCAGAGTAAGTTGTCCCAGTTTGGTGATAATTTGATCAACACCAGTTGTATCACCATCTCCACTATATTTATCTTGAGTAGGAGGGAAATCCCTAAATAGATTATGTGCATTGATACGGTTTCTGTTCTTTCCACTAGGTACCATTTTTAAATAATGGCATACACTACATTTGTTTATGAATCTCAATACATAATTCCAAACATGTAAAACACTTAACATAAATTGAACAATTTATGGATATAATCCGTAATCATAAAAATGTTTTCCTTGAGTAGGTATATAATCATAAATCATTCATAATGGTTTGTAAAGAAAATGTGAATTATCCTAAGCATATCCCCTGGGAGTGTCATAACCAAGAGTGCAGCAAGGCCTGTTGTCATGTACCAGGATACCCCAGGTCAAGCTCGAAACTCGTTGTCAGAGTTTTCAATCCTACGTACATCTATGCTAGATCTGCCTCTACCTACTAATATCCAGACAGGGATGTATTGCATGAAATTACACAAAATCTCTATATTTCCAAAATTATAGGAAGTTCTTCTATAATAATCTTCAAATTATATCTTAGGGTAATGTGCTCTAATCAGAGTTATTCTAAATCTATTTTCCAAAGTTTGCACTAAACATTCTCTGATTCAAACTATAATGCCCTGACCACAGTTACCCAGAGTTGGTGCATTAGTTTAATACATTGGCATGATTACAAGGAATCATGTCCCGAAGGACCGATCAGTTAAGTAGTCTTGTAAAATAGATTACATACATGAATTCAACATTATAACTTTAAAAGAAATACATCACTAATTTATTAAATTAGAAACATCCAAGCCACCTAGAATTTGCCTACAAGTCACTCATTACTAACTTCTTCATTTCCTATGAAAACCAAACATAAGAAAGGGGTGAGATCAAACACTCAGTAAGGGTAATAAATATAGTGGAATATAACATAAACATTAGGAATTATGAATAATTGAAAACACTTGCCATTAAAAATAACAAACATGAACACTTTATGGTAGAAATACGAGCTGATAAAATAATTCCATAATAAAACATAGTCATGGGTATTCTACTAGTAAAATAACCACATAAACCATCAATATTGTTTTCATAATGAGGGAATGTATAATTCTGAACATTCTGAAACATCTTGTTAAGGCCTTGAGAAAGATGTCTAAAAATGATTTGGGCCTCAGCCAAAACCATATATCAAATTTCAAAAGGCCTCAGACAATTCCACATCTAATTGTCTCATGAGACCTGCTGATGCATTGTGGAGCTATAGTGGGATCCACCTGTCACTTACTAAGTCCAATACATTCCTCATATGAAAAGTTTGAAAAATAACATAAACATTCGTATTAAAACCAGAATATGAAATGTCAATAATTTGTCCATAAATAATGAATGGTATAAAAATAACACATCCACTTTCAAACATATCACAAAACCTTCAATACAATATGGAAGATTTGTATCATAATAAATCAACCTCGATCAAGACTAATATCCTATAAAGGATGTTGACATAGTTGAAAATGATCAGTAAAAAGCTTTGAGAGAAATATCTCTTTTTCACGAAATCATTTAAAAGTCACATAATTTATAAAGGAAGTCATTTAAATGATATCTTGGAATAAAAGTGACCCATACAACTTTAAATGTTATGAAAATAATTAACATTTTAAAACATTCATGTTCATACAAATAAATCCTTAAAACCATTTTGAAAACATAGACATTAATGAGAAAGGTTTAGATAAAAATACTTAAAAAATTTTAAAATGATTTTTTAGTTAAAAGTACTTTAAAAATATTCCCTTTGAAAAATCTTTTATAAAACATGTACATGGATAATAAATATTTCCCAGCAGATACTTATGTAAAAACATCCTCAGATAAAAAAGAGTTTGTGAAATTAACCCGTACGTCGTGTCCGACTTCACCTATTCGTTCTTTAATCTCCTGAATAATAAAATAAAGCTAATTTAAACTTGATTCAGAACATTTTTCAAATTTATTATTCCTTTAATATCACTTATTAGTACATTATAAACATTACTAAATCATTTAAGTTAATAACGGCCGTTTTGTTTATATTTGGTACATGATTCAAAAGTAAACTTCTTATAATTACATATTGTCCATGTGTTAAAAAGTACATTATCTCCAAAATTATATTCATGATTTATATATCATATATATCGTATATTTCCAGTATGTATATGTATTTATAACTATACGTAACAATTGGAGATAATAAATGAAATGCATCTTTCATGGAGACAGTAAGCCGTACGTACGCTTGAACGCTACTTTCATTTCTTGTTTGTATTTTAATTGAATGGATACTTAATGATAGATAGATATATTATAATTAAAGTATAATATCATATGTAATTTGAGTAACTCCATCCTTTATATGTTCCATGTATGGCATAAACGAGTCATATCATTTTGAGGGGGTGGTAGTCCGCACTTCCTCAAATGAAATTATTGCATTTACCCATTATGGAAACCGTAAATGTATGATACAAATGAAAAATATAAAATCATAAAAACAATATAAATATAATATATATCACATATAAATATAGTTCCATCTTAATGGAAACCATAAGAGGTGGTGGGAGATAATTGAATAATCATCGTTTCGTGAGGCAGTAGTTTGTCGTCCACATAAACAGTATGTTCTTTTACCATTAGATGGATGTGTGTGTATGTTTAGGTAGAATAATTCTCATAATAACAATATAGTATATTGGGGATACTGGAGTTGTTATTAAATAAAGTAATAAAAAGATTTTATGTGGTTGGGGAAGTATAATAAAAGAAGAGAACTTTAGGGAAGATGTTATCTTAAAATTGGGTAACTCCCTTTTGTTTGATCCAAAGGTACTTCTTGATGTGATTTATACCTAAGGTAAGGCTTCTAGAAGGAGTATAGTGATATTGAGAGCTTATTTAGGCAAGGGAAGGACGAGCAAAAGGACTTTAGAGGTGTGAGGAATGGGTTAGAAGTGAGGGATTTTATAAGGGGAAGGAGGGTCTCTTTAGGAAAGTGTGAAAATATTATTTTATTATATAATGATTTTCAGTTTCTAAACCTACAAAATGAATTAAAGTAAAAGATATGTTGACTCATGATCCAAATAAAATTATTAAATAAAAATTGGATAGGTTTTGGATGTTGTTTTAATCATTATAATCTTGTTTATTTAAATCATTTATTAATGATATAAATACTCAATCATTATTGTGTCAAAAATAATTTTATTTATTTGATGTCTAAAAATTAAAAAAAAATAACATGATGTTGGAAATACATTCATATTTCAAAATAATTTTTATATTTGAAGAGATAACTTATATAACCCCATTTAAAAATTAATTTACTAAAAGATATTTGTTTATGTAATTTTTTACTTTACTTTAAATTTATTAAAATAATGTGTCATTATCACTCTTAAGTGGATTCATGGGGTTGGAAAATTGACCCAAATATTCCCATGGTTGGTAATGACTCATAAAATAATTTTAGGACAATTATTATGGTAATTTTGTACTATTATAATATTCTTTTTACCTTGAATTACCCTATTTACCTTTACCCATGGTTAATAAAAGTCAAAAGGTACTATTTACCAGAAATTATTTTCATCTTATTGAACCAAATTATACATACCAATGAAATCCATGTATGTTGTATTTTTGAAATTCAATTCACAGAAGTGGTAAAATTTCATTTAAATTAGAAAATTAGTTTTTTAACTACTACTCCAGGATTTCACTATTCCTCAAAAATTAGAGTTTTTCAGAAAAATAACAAAAATTCAGCCTAAGATATATTTGATATTACTAATTCATAAATGAAGTATATTTTACCAAATTAAATAAATAGAAGTTGGATTAATAAATTTAAATTCAATTCTCATTGTCCAAACAAATAGCGTGTTTTAAGAAACAATAATTATCAAAAGACCGGCAATTGTTTATGTCCAATTTCCAATTGAAATTAATTACATTGACCAAAATTGATTTAAATGGTAAAAATATAATATTATTATACTTTAAAACCAATTAAAAAGATAATATAACCATATAAATATATTATATTAAAAGGCAGTTTTGAATTAAAATACAGTATTTTTCACTATTCATTAAAAAATAAATTTTATCGGAAAAATACCAATAATTTACCCAAAGTAGATTTTGATGTCCTAATTCTAAAGAAAAATTTAATTTTATCAAATAGAACATATAAAATTAAAAATGAACTATATTTAAAGGGGGTTTGCCATTAAAAGGTAGTAAATCAACCTTTTAATGAATATTAGTGTATTTATGATTATAATCAGATTCTTTCTTATTTTATGCCTCTAGATATTTATTGGATAAATGTAGTAAAATTTAAAAAAAATATTGTAGATAATTCTGTTCATTCTCACCATTACAATGGCTAGGAATTAACTACTATTTAAAATAATATAATATTATTATTTTTTAGCATGACTCAACATTATGTGTAACATAAGATTTCAAAGAAACCCGCTGTTGCGTATCGGTTATGCCATAAAACATAGAATACCATTTAAAGTAAAATTAATATTTAATTCAAAAATGAAAATTTCTTACTCTTTATTTACCTGTGATGTTACAAAAGTCTTGGGGTGTTACAAACACATTAGCAAGAGGGATGATTGTTTGATAAACTACGTACGGCTTGATTCTCATCTATTGGAGATACGTAGAGATGCCTAAATCTCCAATTTTGGGCCCAGCCACAACAAAAAAATTTCTTATTTTCTCCTCCTATATATGAATCAGATTTATACATATTTTTTCCATATAATTTATTATTTGGTCTTTATACCATTTCATGTCTTGAGATTAACCTTTCTCTCAGAACATGTCAAATTCCCCATTCGTCGTGTCAAACACATTATCATGAGGAATGATTGTTTGAAAATCTACACACAGATTGATTCTCATCTATTTGAAGTATGTAGAGACACTTAGATCTCCCATCTTTGACCGAACCATGATAAAACCCACTTTATTTCTTGTGTAAGAATCAAAGCTACATAGGGAATGTTTTAAGAACTATGCATGACTTGATTATTTCCCCAGTAGGACACATATTGACACTTGGGTTTTATCCCTAAATCCAGTTACAATATGTTTTTCTTTTCACATCGGTTCATTGTCTTACTTTCCACATGACTTTAAACTTCATGAAAATTTAACACCCCTATTATTCAGTTGCATCACCATTGCATTGTAAAAGAAACCCTCACTGCCCCTTGTTTCTCACAATGAGCATAGCTCACGTGGGCTTAAGAATTGGTTAAGAGGTTTCTTTATAAAAATAAGGTGTTTTCATTTCCTTATGGGGTTATCAATGTCCTCACTTCATGACTCAAAACTACATAGTATAATTTCCTCACTACATGGCTTAAAACTACACATCCCAATATTAATTCAGAGGAAACAAAGAATGTCTTCATTTTACATATGAGTCAGATCTATGTAAAGGATTCCAAAATCATGGCCAATATCAGTTCAAATATTTCCCATGTGCATTGAGAAAAATCCCCTTCCATATTTCACACTCTTTATCTTTGATATTTCCTGATCCCCATAATCTTCCTTATAGTTTCTGGTAAAAGTGTTTCTAATATTTAAGAACTCTTTTTCTTGACTTTTCAGCATGTGACCTTAGGTGGACTTCCATAAGTTGCCTATATAACAGGAATGTCAGCCAAAAGATGCCACTATTCGGCTATGTAGCATATTCCCCAGTTAGCTCTGCATAATACAACCCCCATAATGGGGTTTTCAAATAATGGTAACTTCATTCTGGGATATTGTATCTTTGTTCCTTTCAAACTTTTATGACAATATACAAGAATCTGTATTTTAAAATAGTCATTCTGGTATACTTGCCCCCATTATCTTTCTTCTGATTGGAATGTATCTATACCATGGTTTACACATTTCCCTCACCATGTGTTCAATTCAATATGAAATATTTTGGAATAATTTTGCCACGTATCATATATTGTTTCTATTTATGGTCCTAGTTTTATGACCTAATACTACAGACACAATATCTTCGAAATTTGGGTCAGAACATCGTAACGATTATATTCCTCATATTCTTTGGAAATATTTGTTTAAAATACCCTTTATATATTCAGGTACCTGTCTCCATAAACCAAACTCTGTGCTTCAGAAAATCTGAATCTATATAAACATTATTCGGCTTTTAGTAATAGAACGTCAAACTTTTGAGAGCTCTTTTGCCCGACTGTGCAGCACATGCCCTTAGGTGGCCTTTCATAAATTGCCTACATAACCGACTGGTCAGCCAAAATATTCCATTAATTGGGTATGCAGTATATTCCTCAGTTTTCCCTACATAATACAGCCCCCATAACAGGTTTTTCAAATAATGGTAACTTCTTTCTTGGAAACGACTTCCTCTAGTGCCTTTATCCCTTTTTCCATATTATCATTTGGATTAATAAAATTATCAAATCATAGTTTACGATTTTCCATTTCATACCAGGATATAGTAGTATATTTCCCAAAAAATTATGAAGAAATTGGGAAGGTCTCACACCTTTGGTCAGAGTTAAAGACCTTAAATTAAAGTCACCCAATGTCCTCACTACATGACTTAAAACTGCACAGTACCAATGTCCTCATTTCATGACTTAAAACTATACAATATGATATAATAAATTCTACTTTCTAATTAATTTTCACCATTACTCGTACCCAAAATTTGCATAGAAATGGCTCTCTTATTCATGACTTATGTTGATTTGAAATATCCCTTTCATTATTAAAATTTCATTCCTTGGAAAAACCACCCACTATAGTCTTGAATCACCCAAGTCCTATTTTTACCTATCCATCAATAGAAAAATTATAAACATCAAAGAACTATTTTTCCTTACTTTACAGCACATGCCCTTAGGTGTCCTTGCACAAATTGCCTACATAACAGGCATATCAACCAAAATATGCCACTATTTGGCTATGCAGCATTTTCCCTAGTTGGCCATGCATAATATATCCCCCATAACGGGTTTGTCAAATAATGGTAACTTCGTTCTTGGAAAAGACACCCCTCTTGTTGATATGGGTTCAATATTTGGTGGCCATAAAAAATCATGATTCAAGATTTCCCTTGGAAATGTTTAAAGAATACTAAAACAATTCTTATCCACTGAGTCTTGTTTGGAATATAATTTCAAATTTATGGTAAAAACTAGTTGCAGATAAATATTATCCCATTATAGTATAACATGAATGACTTTAAACTACCAAACAAAAAAATTCTTGGTAAACATTAGATTCAGAACCCGCAAAGGGCACTCTAAACAAAATTTGAGTCCTAACTCACTAAACATAAATTTTTTTATGGTTTTGATAATGTTGAGTAAAAAAAGTCAAGAGATATAAAGTTTATGGGGTTGTCCATATAACCCTTGAAAAAATCTAAATATGATTACTGGTCCCAGTGGCCCTGGTAAAACAAAATATGTTAGAAAAAAGTGAAAACAACAATGATTAAAGACAAAATACTTTTCATTTAAAAAAAATTCATAGAGGAGAATCCATAAATTGGAGTCTATCTCTTAGAAATTACAGAAGGCTTTCTACATAATCCCTTATTTTTTTGACAACCTCTTGAGCCCCATCAACTACTTGTTAGAGTTTGTCTATTTGACCAGCCTTTCTCTCTTCAGCATGATGAAGTGATTCTCTAACATCTTAAATGGTTTTTTCACCATCCTTCTGGACTTCTCCTAATGAGCTATATAGTTGGTCAAGCTCCCCTGTACTAATATCTAACTCATGTAGAAGGTGTAGTTTCTGAACAGTATTTTATTTAATTGTCTACTTCAGTCCCTTCAACTTTTCATTATGATTAGCCTCATCTTAGGATAGTGTTTCTTGAAACTCTTCAATATTGACAGACAGTTTAGCTTTTATCAAGTCTTGTTGAAGCTTTTGATTTTGCTCCCTACTCTACATAATCTCTTTCACCGCAGTATGAATTCCATGGTATTCAAAACCTCCAAATCCCATCGTCATAAACAGAGATGAAAGTTATGAAATTATTGAAGTAAGTTCCTTAAGGGACATCTCAGATATTATTTTCCAGATTCTTTTCCATGCTTTGCTATGATAATGACCGAGATCCTTTTGCAGTTCTGAGTTTGATTCGGATTCACAGTCATAAAGAGGAGTATATTTTGGGGCTAATACAGAGGCTTCACCTCCAGACCTAGACATTGATGTTGATAGCCCTATATGATAAATCATGAATCATAGTTATATTCAATAGATACTAAAAGTAAATGTAATCACAATACCAATATCTCTTACCTTGTAGTAAGTCAGCAGCTTGAGAAGAATCCTCCCCAACGTTCATAGTTTTAGAAATTTTGTTTGATGTCTCTAGATAAGAAGTGCTAACATTAGTATGCTCAGGATTTTCAGAATGAATCTTAGGAAAACATGCTATCTCAAGATCCACTTGAGATAATGTCTCCACAATGGTAGGATTGACGTTAATATCCACACTTCCTTCAGGTACCATTGCGCCAGCAGTTTCATTTGGTGCAACTGTATATTTCAATCAGCCATGGTTAGTAGGTAAATCATAGGAATATTAAGAAGAATAATAATGAGAACTCACATCCAGTTGATTCTATACAAGGAACTCCAAAATCATATAAATCTTTTGATATTTTAACATGTTTTAATATTTATTCAAAATACATTCCAAGGTTCATCATTTCATCCAATGATATCTCAGATCCTAGGTTAGTATCACCCATGGGAGCACTTGGCGTGTTTTCTTCAAAACCTTCCTTTTGCAACCTTTGAACCCGAATCAGTTCTTCAAAAACAATTATGGGGTCAACATCAGTTGGTTATAGATGTTCTGGTGCATGTGATTAACCTAAAAGTATCATATAATTGAAGTTTATTATTTCTGAATTTGATTCTTTATGAAGTATTATTAATTTACCAGAATCTTCTTCTCCTCCAATAGCGATAATAAGAGCAGTTTCGGGAACACAAGTTGGTTTCTTTGGCTTCAATGACTCTTCAGGAACCACTGTATTTGGAATTTGTGTTTTCTTAGAAAAACCTTCTACATCTTCTTGAATCTTATCAATAGTTTCTTTAAAATATGAAACAGATTAATCCCCTGTATTCTTGAAAAGTTTAAACACATTTTCTTGAATAAAGTTTAAAATTCATGATTATCAT